>CM031857.1:101407989-101765735 GCA_018697195.1 Certhia americana
GAAACCATTTCAACACTTACTTTATGCATTTAAAAAACAGGGAATGCACTCGAGGAGCAGCTCTCGCATAGCAGCACATCAAACACTCAAACCTGAATCACAGAATCAGTGGGATTGGGAAAGACCTCTGATATCATCGAGGCCAACCCATGACCCGACACCACCACGTCAGCTGGACCACGGCACTGAGTGCCATGGCCAGTCCTTCCTTAAAACACCTCCAGGGACGGTGTCTCCACCAGCCCACTGGACAGCCCATTTCAGCGCCTAAACACGCTTTCTGAGAAGAAATTCCTCCGAATATCCCAAAACTCTCCCTAATGTTCCGCGCACCCCGAGGCTTTGCGAGGCAATCCGCTCTTTCCCGCATTTAATGACCTTTAATGACATTACGGCTCTGGCGCCCAGCAGGGGGCGTTGCCCGGGCCGCCGCCGCGGCGCAAGCCCGCGCATGCGCAGGGCGCGGGGCCGCAGGACGGGCAGCGCTTGCGGCCGAGGCGGCGGCGGCGGCTGAAGGAGAGCCGAGGACGGGGCTCCGCGCCAGGCGCTGCCGACCCTTCCCGCTCCATGCGCAAGATGCTGCTGGCCGCGCTCTCCCGGGTGCTGCAGGGCCCGGCGGCCGCCGGGAGGACGGTGAGTGCGGCCGGTGGCGGTGAGTGCGGCCCGGCCGGGGGTGGTGCGCGCCCCAGCCGTGTGCGCTGTGGGAGGGGCTCCGGGAACGTGGCTCCGGCGGCGAGAAAGGAAAAACGGAAGAAAAATTAAAGAGAAGAACAACAACTTGGTTTTTCTTTCTTCCGCTCTGCATGACGATCCCGACTGACAGTAAAATGGGCGCTGCGTGCAGGAGCTCGCTTTTTAAACCCGTAATGGCGCAGGGCTTTGATCAGTGTTGTTTATGTATACCTCGACTGCACAGGTCAGGTCCCTCAGAGGAATCTGCTCGGCACGATTGGAGCTCAGCGTCTGACTGAACTGCTTGACCTCTGCTCAGCCAACAGCCCCTTTCAATCTCTGCATGAATTTTCTTTCCAAGTTTTTTTTTTTTTTTTGTTATTGGTGTGAGTCATTTGTTGTATTGTATCTCTCTTGTGTGAAAAATCGCACTTTTACAACTTCATTCTGCTTATTCCACTGTAATGACTGTGGCCATGAAGAAAAATTAACCCTGCTGAATAAAACTTGTTGGCAAGACCAGAAATAAAAAGTACTTTTTGGTAACTGGAAATCAGCTGCCTTTTTGCCATGGAGAGCAGATGTGTTGCTCTGCCCCCGTTCTGAGGCAGCTCTCTCACCCAGGCATTCACTGCTTGTGGATCACTGGATCCATCAGAATAATACGGGGGAGAACATTTACTGGAAGTTCTTCCTATCTGTCTCGGGGCTGCATATCTAGGAGTATTTCCTAATGCACAAATAAAATCTCTAGATTAAATTTTGGAAATATAGGTGCCTAAAATTAGTCCCTTACTACACATACTTGGCCTACTCTGGAGATACAGTGTTTTCCAGGTAGATCTGGATCAGATATTTTATTAAAGAGTTTTGGATCCTACTGTTTACCAAATATGTAAATATTTGTCTTGAATTCTTCCTATGCCTCTGTAGTGAAGGCATAAATTAGCAAATAGAGGTAGACTTAATCATAAAGCAGTATCTCATATGTGCTTTGAGCATTTTCCAGAGTGCACAGATGGATTTCCGTGTATGGAAACTACCACTTGCAGTGTTCTGTTCTAGTTGGATAATAAATTTGCTGACATCTCCTTCCCTCATTATTTGGTACAGCTACTTACTCTTCTTCCCTTTTTTTTTTTTTTCCTTCCAAACGCTGCCAACCTAGGGAGCCGTTAGTGAGGTAAGGCCTCCATCAGTCTTGTTAAGGTTTACTTTTGATAAGTGTATTGCCCATGTATTGGGGCTTTTGTTCAGATTCCTCAGCATGCTTTTATGTTCAGGGCAGGGAGTTTCACCAGGTTAAAAGCCTAAAGAGATCCCTCCCAACCCCGGCCATTCTATGATACTGTGATCCAAACTGTGGATTTACTTCCAGCTCCAGAAGTAAAACAGCTTTTCTTCGCCGATAAAACTGATGCATTATGGTAAATAGTGTAGAAACTTGGTTTAAATTAAAACCTCTAAATATTTAATCTGATAACAGGGCAGGGTGAATGGGGGCAGTATTACTGATAAATCCGATCGATACGCAGCAGAGGAGGTAACCAGGATGGGTTGAGAATTTGGGTTGAGAATTTCCTCCCAAGCTTCACATCTGTCAGTCAGACCTTTTTTTGGAGACGGTGACTTGAACATTCTCAAAATTTTGGTGGAATGTACCTTCAGCTAAACATATGTGAATTCCCTGGCTGAAGGAGCTGCTGAAGTTTTTGTGTAACTTAATTACCAGTACACAGTCTTGCCACTAAAGATGCAGCATTCCTTCCTTACACTGTGGCCACAGTGCATGCATGGACACGGGCCCATCCTGTCTGATGCTGCAGTGAAACTTGTTAAAGTCATCTAAAATCACCACCAATCATTAGTCAATAGCCTGTGTTCATTCTTTAGGAAGGACCAGTAATGTATTCTTAAACATCCTTCCTATCTCTCCCTTACCATGCCATCCTTTGTGTTTTTCTGTGTTTATTGTATCCTCAGGTGCTTTCTGCATTTCCACATTATTCTGAAGTAGTGGCCATGCTGTTACTGAAATTATGCTCTCTCTCTCTCTCCATTGTTACGGCTTTGAATGCCCCCAGTTTCTCTCCCTATTGAAAAGAAAAAGTGAGAGTAGTGTATATTTGTTACCTGCTGGATTCTTTTTTTTGTTGGTTTTGGGTTTGTTTTTTTTGTTTTATCAAGGCAAAATTGCAGTCAGCACAGAGAGTCAGCGATCAAAGTCTGCATTGGCTGTCTCTCATTATATTGTCAGCCTAGCATGTGAAGGCATAGACAATTATTTTTGTGGTTTTGATGCTCTTCAGTGTCAAAAATTTTGAAACTTACTTATTTTAAATAATCAAGGGTATTACCATTTTAAATTCTCTTTTCCTAACCTTAATTTTAAATACTAGCTTTTAAAGGGCATTGGCATACAGAATAAAAGTTCCCTAGTCTTATGAGATATGCCACTGGTGAGTCTAATTTATATGTTATTTCAGTTTGGGAGTACTCTTAGAAATTAGTTGAAAAGCCACATAGTTGTACTTGATAATTGCATTTAAACATTGCTCATGCTTTGGTTTTATCCTTTTTTTAAGGCCTCTCGAGTGATGGTAGCATCACGTAACTACGGAGACTTTGCAAGTGAAGCTACATTTGACATTAAGGTAAAGAAGAACACTTAACACTGGCATTCTTTGTAAGCATTTGTTACAGATCTTAACCTGAAGGACGGGTCCCCGTATCTCTTTCAGTTCGAAAGTACAGTTTGAATTTCTAGAACCAAACCCCTCACTATCTGACCTGATTACTAAGTGCAGCTGGAAGTACTGCGTTGGCAGTGTGTGGTGATGTTCCTTGATTCTTAGGAACGTGAAGTTGTGATTTTTTGCAGCTGTGATACTTCAATGCAGCTCTGAGAACAGAGTCAGGAGCTAAAGAACCTCTGTTCTATTGTTTCCTTAATGCTTTTCAAACAATTAGATGTTTGCAGCTTGTCCCAAACATGCAGCTGGTTGAGGTCTGTGTGGATTTTTTTTTTTTTAAATATTTCAATGCTGGACTTGGTGCTGCGCAGAAAATGTGTGTTGTACTCTGTCAGCTTTCCACTATGGCTGGGTCTTAGGAAAAAGTGATATTTCTATTGGCAGTAGCTTTTGTGGTGGTCTTTCATTCAGGAACTGATGAAAGAAAATCTGAAAGAAATAATTTGGGTTGTTTTCCACCCTCTCTCTGTTTGGCTGTGCCTGTGAAGTATGAAAATTGTTTCAGGTGGAAGGGAAGGAATATATGTTTACATAAAAAGTCTTTTTTGAGTAGATACAAGGTTTAATTTTTGGTCCTGTGTTGATGACAAGATTCCAGAGTTTCTGTTGATCTGTGACCTTTGAAGCAGAGTTGTCCTGAGTAGAGTGTCCAGGTGTTATATCCAGTATGTCCAGTTTGTCTGGGTGTCAGTGGATTTGCTCTGGAGTGACTTTTGCTTTGATACAAATTGTCTTTAATCTTTATACAAGGATCTTGGCCATTTACACTGACAGAGTAATTTGTTTAGTCTCTTCCACTGAACCTGCTGTTTATTTATAACAGAGGTGAGAGCCAGTCTTGGGGCCAGATCTCACAAACTGTTTAACAGGAAACTCTTGATCTTTCTTATCTCTTCACAAAGGCTCTGTAGCTCTTACCAAGTATTTGGCATGCAACAACCATAGAAATATGCTTTTTGCCATATTTCCGGAGGACTTTAGTTCATCTTCTGCTTGTAGGAATAATGAGGCTTTATTTTGTGAGTAGAAATCTGGCTTTATTAAAAGTAAGGGTTTTATTTCCCTGAATTTTGAAACAGTGCACAGTTGTCTTCACCTATGACTTTAGGTTTTGATGGCTTTCTTTTTTAAAAGGCATTACACTCTGAATGTGAAAATGGCAGATCATAAAAAAGATAATATTTGTAAACAGGATGAATGATTTTCAGGAAATAATGACTTGTTTAACCTTGCAGCCCTGTGACCTCCATCGGCTGGAGAAAGGGCCGGGCACCACGGCAGTGATGACTCGAGAGGAAGGGCTCCAGTACTACAGGACCATGCAGACCATCCGGCGCATGGAGCTCAAATCTGACCAGCTCTACAAGCAGAAGATTATTCGTGGCTTCTGCCACTTATATGATGGACAGGTAAGAACTTTCAGCCAGGAGGTTTTATATTGCCTTACCTTCTTTAATGTAGGGATTTTAGTAGAGTGGAGAATGTAGAACCGAGTGTCTGTGTACGCTGTGAGAGAAGGAGAAGGACAGAGAGGGGGGAGGAGGAGAGACACAAGGACAGGGAAGGGCACAGTGCAGCTGAAGATTAGCTGAATGTGAGCAGTGAGCACATTTGAAAGCCTGCATTTTCCCCCTCAAGTGTCATTGATGGCTTTTGTTTTTGTATCTCATGGATCACGTGCCCACTAAAATGCAGCAGCAAGGAGAAGAAACTTCATGGGTACTGAAACTTTGCTGTCTGTCTATTATCCCCTGAAGTTTTTGAATTCTGATTGTAGAGATAACTTCATTGGAGAGGACAATTCTTCAGATTTTTGCAGGTTCTGGTTCCCCTCCTGTGTACCTTTGCTGTCAGTCAGTTTGGAATTTAGAGCCCAAGGCTGTTGTGGCTCCAGGCCTGCCACCAACTCTTGGGATTTAAGTCACTCTCCTGTATCTGTGCCTTTCCTGTGACCAGCCAGTATTTGACGTGTGTGGAATCAGCAGCGTGCCACAGTGCTGACTGGGGGAGCTGTGTGTTTCCCTTCACTGCTAAACTTCCTTGTCGTGTGTAACAGGAGGCTTGCTGTGTGGGAATTGAGGCAGCCATAAAGCCCACAGACCATGTGATAACAGCATACAGAGCCCATGGCTTCACCTACACCCGTGGAGTGCCTGTCCGGGAGATTCTCGCAGAACTTACAGGTTTGTGCTCAGCAGAGTGAGCATCACTTGCTGCTGTGCTTGTGTCAAGAGTTTTTTTCGAAATTCAAAGCGATGTTGATGCACAAAGTGTACTGGGCCTTCAGAAACAGTTTAGTAACACAGCAGAATGCATCAGTTGTTTCAATTTTATGAACCAGTCATTTTTACTGTGAAAATTAACAAATAAGGAATATTCAAGTGCTGGTACTTCTAAAGCACAAATTCATGAGATTTTTCATGTTACCATGTGCTGTATTCATTGTGTTTACAGCAGCTTTGAACTGATGGAAGGCATTTGCTGTCAGTAGGACAGGGCATTATCCTCCCTAGGAGTCAGACCTGAATTTTCAGAATTATGCTGATGAAGTCTTAGGAAGCCTGGTAAACATTGCCTATAATGGTGAACTGAATGGTTTGGGAAAATTTGACTGTAACAAGAATATTAAATGATAACTGAGATAGTGGTTTTGTGGGAAGGCGAGATGGCTGTCCACAGTAGGGTTGAGGATTGAGCAGGGAAGAGAGGATCAGCCTGATAAACTCTTACAAGATCTGTGAACATATGCCAGAAGTGAAAAATGAGCAAGGAGCTAGAAGGCCTTTATGAATCACTGTATAATAAAAACTTAATCTAAGAATCTGTATGCTTCAAATGTTAGTATAAGAAAGCCTGTTTGGGGGTTAGACAAGTGGTATGATTTTGTAAACTAAGAATTGTGTGTGCTAGGAATGCATATCTGTAATGTGCACAAAAAGCCCAGAATCCAGTGGTGACTGGTGATTTGCCAAATGTCACTGGTAAGTCAGAAAGTAAATAGGAGGATTGTCATGACTGAAGCCAACTATGGTCCCTGAAACTAAAAATATGAGTGATAACGTGGTGGGATTATTTTTTTTTTTTTCATGACACTTAATTTTCTTTAACATTGTGCTTGACTTTATTGGGACTCTTAATTGGGAAGGAGTGGCTGTGGTAAAGAGACTGTTGTTCCAGAAAATGACACTTGGGGAAAGTTCTTAGAGAGAATGGCTGCTAGAGCTCATTCTTGCAAAGAAGGATCTTGACTACAAATGCCAAACTGAAAGCATGAGTTACAATGACCAGGAAATGACAGAATTAAAAAATCTTTGAAGAAGAAGGAAGCAGAGTCACCCAAAATAAAACCAGTAGGTAAGATCCTGTAGGAAGCAAGCTATAGAAAAGGACTTTTCAGGAGAACTGACAACTACGTGAGAAATGAGTTTGTGTTCTAAGAAAAGTAGAAAATGTAGCATAAGTAAAATTGATTAACGAGGAGTTCTTAAATACATTCTAAAATACAAGAAGGAGCTTGTAGTGGAGGGAGCTTACTAAAGGTAAATAGCACTTATTATTAAAACCATTTTCTTAAAATTAGACTATTTTTTGGTCTTAGCTGTCAGAATCTGTAACAGCTCCTACAAAACCAATTCATGAACATAGGAAAGGTATGATAAATATCAATAATAGAAATGTTCCACTATAAAGTAAGAAAGAGAAGTACAAATTTCAGAAAGAGACATATTTCTAAAATAAACACCAAGGCTAATGAAAAAAAACCCCAACCAGACGACCTGGCTGGTAATAAAATATTCAGTAATAAAATACAATCTTCTGTGAATAATAATAAGACAGATAAGAATCGGAAATGGAATGGGCTGATGAGAAATTCTGTGTTCTTTGATGGGCTCCTTCAAATAGGGTTTGTTGAAATGCTTCATGGGTCAGTGGTTACCTTCAAACTACACCTTGAATAAAGCTGGGCTGGGTGATTAATGGTTATGTTGGGGTGGAATGAGGAGCTGGGTGGGTTTTTTTTGTCCTGTTGGTAATTTTTACATGTGGTTATTGTCAAAGGGAAGACAAGTCTAAATTATTGCAACTAATTTGGAACATTATTCTTACTTTTCTTGCAGAAGCCAGAAGTCATAATATACTTCTTTCAGATTACGTATATGAGACTTTGTTGTCTATAAAAAACCACCCCATATTTATCTAGAAGTGCTTTTGTATAGTAGGACACTGAAACTTTTGGTTGGTTTTAAAATTTCCTTAATCTCCTCCGTATTTCTGGAATTATACTTTCGTTATTGTTCTCTCTTTCACCCCCTTCTCTTACTTGTTTTCTGAGATATTTAACTGCAAACTTGTATGAGAGAGGCCATCATGTCCTAGCTCCACACAGATCTAATGATGCAGACATGTTCTTAGTGTTACTACCTTTAGGAATTGAATTAGATGTTTCCATTTGTATAGTATTTTTCCTTCAAAAATAAATTTCTTGTTATTCATGTTTCAGGTCGAAAAGGAGGATGTGCAAAGGGAAAAGGAGGATCAATGCATATGTACACCAAAAACTTTTATGGTGGCAACGGTATTGTCGGTGCTCAGGTATATACATAACTTCTGCTGTGAAGCACAAGCTGAATTTAGCTCCTGTCCTGTTGCCTGTCACCCTTTCAGTTTTTGTGGTGTGTGAGCTTGTAAGCAGATACTGTTGCTCTGTGGCTGGTATGTCTTATTCTGGTGTGCTCACTATTTTGTGAACTGTAGCAAAACCAATTCAAATTGAGGATACCATTCATGTCTGTCTTTTGGCTGCAATAACATTTGTAACAAAGGCAAGTGAATGGGTAACAGCTTGTTTGTTGATCAGGTCTCTAACAACCTAAATGTCTCCTTAAAGTCCACAGGCTGCCTTTCTTCAACTCCTTTAAATGTTCTTCTGAAATGTTTTGTCCTGTACTCTGTGGCAGGTTCCTCTTGGAGCTGGGATTGCGTTGGCCTGTAAATATTTTGGTAAAAACGAAATCTGCCTGGCCTTGTATGGGGATGGTGCAGCCAATCAGGTAAAGGAGCGTGGCTGGGGGGAATAGATTTTGCTTCTGTGCTCTGTGAGCACTGCCTTTACTCCAAGGGGTGGAAGAGCTCATTTTGCCCTCCCTGTGTACCTGTAACCCAGGTAGTGTTGATGAACTCCATGGAGGTAGCCAGGCATGTTGCAGATTTTGGACGTGGCCACCTCTTATTTGACTTGTCTTAGGTGTTTGAGCAGGGATGTGTTCCAACAACTGTGTAGTCCTCAGAGGGGTGATTCAGGCGAACAGTTAAGAAGTTAATTGCTAGGTGCTCTTTATATATCAGGAATGTAGCATGTGCCTGGAAGTTTTTAATATATTTTGGACCTGTGTAAACATCTGTCCTTCCCCACCCCTGTTTTGAGTTTGGTCCTTGTTGCTGTAGTGAAGAGAAAGCTTTTTAGCTCCTTCTGTTCTGCAACACTGGATACTCAGGGAGTGAGTGAGGCTAATGGTACATGAGTCTTGGGAGAAGGAGTTTCCAGTTACTTTTTACCCTCTTTCCAGCTGTGTACAGCTCACCTAAATGTGACACCCTGACGTGTCTGTGCTGTAAGGAGAGCTCTGAAGGATGGCAGTGAAGATGACAGTGCTGCTGGATAGGGAGAGAGATGTGTAAATCAGGTTTCTGAAGACAGAGAAGAGGACAGAGCATTCTGGCAGAGCCAGTTACTATTGACTTTCCATCCAGTCTCTTCATGTTATCAGCTGAGACAGTAAGCCAGATAAGCAGTTGGTGATTTAGAGTGTACCTAAACTATTGATAGTTTCACACTTTCAAAGCACAGGTGGAGATCTCAGTTCATGTTTTTTCCTGAATTTGACTCAGAGTAACAAGGCTGATGCAGTCACTTCAGTCAAACTTAACTTTGCTGCAGCAGCATCCTGCCAGGTTAATCAATTGTCATGTCTTTTTTATGACTGTTGCTGAAATACCTGAGTTAAAGTTGAAGGTTTTGTGCTACCCCAACACAGATACTGATTCAGGCTTAAAAATTAACTTCTGTAAACTACTGGTTGAGATGAAAGTTACCTTATATAGTATAGCTTCTTTTTTATTCCTTCTGAGCTGTAGCAGGTTTCAGGTTTCAGATCACTTTTAGTATTAAAATTTCTGGACCTCTGCAACTGAAGGATTTTCAGTAGAGCCTAATATTTGAAGGCTGAACTCCCTGGTGCGATGTAACTTAATTGTCTTTCAGGGCCAGATATTTGAAACATACAACATGGCTGCCTTATGGAAGTTGCCTTGTATTTTTATCTGTGAGAACAATCGATATGGAATGGGAACATCAGTTGAAAGAGCTGCAGCCAGCACTGACTACTACAAAAGAGGATACTTCATTCCAGGGCTCAGAGTGAGTACAGGTTCTTTTTGAGGGGAAATGTGTATGCCATACCTACACAATACATAGGTAATTCTTTTATTTCTACAGACATTTACTTGAAGCTGAATTCTGTTCCACTTGTGGAAGTACTGAGATTGGAAGTTTGGAGGCTGTGATTTTTTTTCCCTTAACCTATCTTTTCTCATTACCAGGTGGATGGCATGGATATTCTTTGTGTCCGAGAAGCAGTAAAGTTTGCAGCTGAGTACTGTAGAGCTGGAAATGTAAGTCTGTAATTGGCATTCCTTTTCCATGGGTGGAATTCTTGCAAGCTATTGCTGCATAAGTAGTTCCTCAATTTGTATTAATTTAATAATATATTTAATAATTTATTATTTACACTGTAACTTTTCCCCATTCCTACCATAGTTACATTCTGTTGTGAAAGCTGTTACGACTGCCAGACAGTTGTGATCTTTGTGTTTAGTTAGGGGAAGCATCAAGGAAGGAAATAATCATTCTATATTTACAAGAAATGGAAAGTGAAATAAAGGTTTTGTGAGTCAGTGTTAGTGTCTGTCACCAAAATACAGTAACTCTGGTTTTGAAGATTGTTAACACTTGAAGTAATGAAGGTTCTGTGAGAAACAACAGGTAATTTGAAATCTTCTGAGTAATGGTGGAAGGAAGGCAATTGTAAAGCTGCTCAATTAGAACGTGTAAATAAATGCTTACAGTATCATCATATACTTCCATTTGAAAAGAATTAGGTTTCATTTGACTGTATTTATGTGCTAATATTATGTAAATTAAACTGAGAAAAAT
Source organism: Certhia americana (assembly GCA_018697195.1). Classification (NCBI taxonomy): domain Eukaryota; kingdom Metazoa; phylum Chordata; class Aves; order Passeriformes; family Certhiidae; genus Certhia; species Certhia americana. Next base: position 101,418,628 of record CM031857.1, read on the forward strand.
GCATTGAATAAAAATAATCAATCACTGGTGCAAATCAGCTCTAGCAAATAGCTGCTGCTGTAACAAGTTGGTCATGTGTCGTGTCAACACTCTGTACTGCTTCTCATTTCAAGGGTCCTCTTGTGATGGAGTTACAGACATATCGTTACCATGGCCACAGTATGAGTGACCCTGGAATAAGGTACTGCTGCATTCTTTCTTCTTTCTTCTCTTCTTTCTTCTTTCTTTTTCAGAGAAAGTGATGATGGTGAAATCCTAAGAGATTAAACTGTGAAATTCAGTGTTTAAATTAGATGTAATTAAAGGTTACAATGAAATTGCTGTGAGCAGCCTGCTCACTCATCTCATTGCTCAGCTGATAATCTGTGGCCATGTAACACACTCGTTTTAGTGCAGAATTAAAAGATGTGGGTTTAGAACAAGCACAAAGTCAGTTAAACTTCTCTACTCTCTGTTAATGAATTCTGCTTTCAGTGTGATATTATGTTGTGTCCCAATGAAGGTTTGGCTGAAAAGCATCATGCTTTTCGGGGGTTTTAAGAGGATTCAAATCTGTAAGGCAAAATTACAGGAACAGTTTGGACTGCTCAGACAAGTAGAACACATCCTAAAAATGCAAACATCGAGGTGCTAGAGAGATTTGGGCATTGCTCCAACTGACAAAGCTGAATGTGTCTGCATGAAGTAGAGGTGTATCCCAGTTCTTCATGGGAAACTTGCAGTGACTTGGGAGCATGTGCAAGTCATGCAGCCCCCTCCCTAGGGGGTAGGGTTAGGAGGAAATATGGCCCCTCAGGATAACTGTCTCAAGCTGGTTTTGCTCCCCTTTCCCTTGAGTCTGGAGCTACTTCTGTGCAGTTGGCATTTACAGATTTCTCTCCAGAGGCCTCCGGCTTTTTTTTGTGCTGTCCTTTTGGTGATGAATGTTCTGTGTTGTCACTGGATCCCTGACAACTCTTTGAACTCTTTCTGAAAGTGAGTTGTGTCCAGAACCTCACTCCAAGGTTTATGTCTTTGCCTGTCTTGTTCCTAGCTATCGTACTAGAGAAGAAATTCAGGAAGTGAGAAGCAAAAGTGATCCCATTACTTTGCTGAAGGACAGAATGGTCAACAACAACCTTGCTAACGTTGAGGAACTAAAGGTATGGTTTTAGTTGCTATGTAAGGAAGCTCTTGAGCAGTCACACACTGATGATCTCCAGAAATCCATTACTAGGCAGCATGCAGTGCTTTATTTGAAGTTCTTTAAGGTTTGCTGTAACATCACTTTTAGACATGAAGTTTTGTTGCAGACCAGCTATTGAAGTTGTGTTCTGCTGAAAAGGCCTTTTGCTTTTGTGTGCTAAGTAAGGCTGGGGGGTGTCATTTGCTAACAGATAGAAATCAAAATTACCTGGGCTTTCTTGACTCCCCAGGAAGGGGGTGAGTCTTGGAATGGGAAGTTACCAATAGTGAAGAATCCTAGTAAAGGAGTGAGGAAGCCTCTAAGCAAATGTAATGAGTCAACTGTTGAAAAAAATTTAAAAAAACCCCAAACTGGCACTGACACTCAGTATTTCACGTAATCAAATAGAAAATGTAGAGGCGCAGTGGGGTCGTGGTCCTCTGTCAGTAAGGTACAAGTACTACCCAAGGGAGTAGGGAGTGAGTTTTTAAAGGTTTTTAATTTTATATTTCTAGTCATTCTGACTGTTACTTCATCATAGCATTTAAATTCAAAATTATAATGCTTTTTCTGAGTTGTATTCTAATAAGCATGCATTTCTGGTTTAGGAAATTGATGTGGCAGTAAGGAAGGAGATTGAGGAAGCTGCTCAGTTTGCTACCACTGACCCAGAGCCTCCCCTGGAAGAACTGGGTCACCACATCTACTTCAATGAGCCACCCTTTGAAGTGCGTGGCCCAAACCAGTGGATAAAGTACAAGTCTGTCAGCTAAAGGCCTTTTTATTGGTGTAACTTATTCATAAGAATAAGTGAACACAGTTACAGAACTATATAAGCTTATTTAAGAGCTCTTTCAAAAGAGGAAATGTATAAGGAAATCCATCTGCGTATGGAATTTCTTAAACGTGCTGAATGTTTCAGAAGAAGCTAAGTCGAGAGAAAGTTGTTTATTTAAAGTGCTATATATTTGCTTTACTGACTTTCTTTGGATCGCTGTATGTGTTATGTACAGTGTAAAAAGAAAAATAAAAATTAAACTTTACCAGCCTTTGTCTAATGATCTGTTTGCTTTGTTTTATGAATTCTTTCCCAGAAGCCCCACCAAAAATGTCATTTATACGCTCTGGTTTTGCTGCAGAAAAATCACTAATTGAAAATATCACACCAAGGTTTCTCAGTAGTTCAGTGAGAGTAGCTTTAATACAAAAAGCTGTATAATTCCATCTGCAACAAGGTGACATGATCTAGCTTATCCCCTCCCTGCTCAAACCATCAGCCAGCAGAACTGTTAACACATTTTAAGTTCACAGTTTTCACAATGGTGAAGCCAATATAGGTGTGTTTTTTCTCAGCTAATGTTTTGTATTACATTGACAGGTATTGTATGCATTAGTCTTGTCTTAAATAACTTAAATGCATTGACACTGACTTAAAAGCTGTTACTATTCACTGTGTATTACACTGATGGTCAAACAAGCTACATAACTGTGCAAAACTTGCAAGGCCACTGTACATATAAATATATACATCAAATAATTTAAGTGCTGGGAATGTATTTCATTTGCTAATTCCCATTTCGTGTTCTTCCAAAGCATTGACCTGTGCTGAGGTCTTGCCAGATGTTTGTCGGTGGTTTAGGATTGCATTCCAGATTCTGCAGCGAAGACCTCCCCTGCATGAAGGGAAATGGAGAGCAGTTAGGGAAAAAACTTCCTTGTTTGCGTTGCCTTAAAGTGAGCAAGAAGTAAAACCTAGAGATCTCAAGGATAAACTGAGAGCACATAGCTCTACAGTCATGAGAGCACATAGCAAACTACACTCCTTTATGGTTATAGCTAAAACTTCTTCCAAGTCAGCCAGGGGTTAACAGCATCACGGTAAAAGGACTTGAATCAATGGGTAGGAAAAAGAAATTCTTTATGCCTGTTTTCTGTATGATTACATCATTGTGAAGGGTGAAGAAAAAGGTCCCAACCTTTATAAATGCCAAAGCAGATGGCTTGAAGCATCCTCAGTGTAGTTGTGTTAGTTAAGATGTGAAAACTTTCATCAGAAAATCTGAGATGAAACAGATGGCAGTTGCCCCTGAACTGTCACTGACCTATTTGAATAACCAAACTTTAAAAGGCTTTTAACAAAATGTTAATTAAGCTCTTAACAATGAACTAAAAAGTGTTTTCTTACCGCAGCTGAAGATACCACAAGTCATCTTTGGTGATATCATTAAGGACAGCACTTAATGTGTAATCTTCCTCAGCAAACTAAAAGGCAAATTTATTTATAAATAAACATTCATTCTTTGAAAACAAACTGCTAATTATGACTAAAATTATGGGGGGGGTTAAATGTGATTTTATTTTTACCTTCTTAATGGTATCCAAGTCTGCTCCTTGTTGTTTCAGCCAGTTCATGAGCTCACAGTCTGCATTATCTCTAAAAGTTGCTGCAGACCACTGGGAATCTTTAACAGAAAACAAGGTTAATACACCTCAAAACTAGGGCAAAAGTGGTTGTTTTCAGGTAACTGAAGCTTAAGCTATATGGTTTTACATCCTTTGAACAAATACATGATCCCATATACTTTTGTATAAATGCAGTATCTTAATTCTGTAGTATCTCCTCATACCTTTGGGTTTAAGTTTTAATTGAAGCAAGTTTAATTCCCGAGTCTTCTGCTCCAAAGATTGTCTTAAGAGGGTCTGATACTCCTTCTCCTTCTGAACGAGGTTTTCCAAAAGCCTTGCAGTATATAAAAAGGATAGAACACAGCCACACTGAGAATAAATCTAACCGAAAAAAATATTATCATTTTAATGAGTACCACAGACAGAGGCATTTGAGACATACTGTCATAAGTAATATCTTTAATGGCTTAGAGATTTCATTTTGGTTGTCTGAGACACAGGGATGCCACTTGAAGGCTTTCACCTCCAGAATTTAGTAAACAGCTCATGAATTCTGTTCCTACTGTTTTGCAGCCTCCCTGGGCAGAGTTGCTGCCTTTATACTGTAATTCCCTACTGAACAATGTAACACTGATGTTTTATCGAGGACTTTCTGATCACAGATTTACATCACATCCATAGAAAAGAATGGGAACTTCAGCTGTTAACACACAGCAGCCTACACATGTAATCCATGAGGAATGGGGCAGGGCTCTGCTGAGCTCTGTTGGTGCTCATTAGTGGGCAGCCTGAGCCAGGACAGAGCTGCTCTGGCCTTTCCTTGCAGGAACAGCTTTGAGTAAGGGCATCCATAGAGTAGGAAGGAAACTGGCACAGTTGCACAAACCTAATTACTTTACCGTAGAAATCCCATGTGACATTCTGCAATTAACAAATTACACAGAAACAAAAGCTGTACTGAACTGAAGGATATTCAGTTGCCATATTGTACTACCAGTGTATTCCAAATCCACTTGTGCTCCTGGAAGGTTTTATCAAAACAAGGCAATAGGTGAGCAGTACTATGGGTATTTACCCATCAGTGTAGGAAGCACCGTCTGAGAACTTTTCAAAGACTGCCTAAACATACATCCAGAGTCTTTAAGGAGGGATACCTTAAGGTGTCATGTTTAAGTCTGCCCAGCTCCTGGCTGAGCTGCTGCTGAGCCTTGTGTAACACCACAGAACTGAGGGTGCTGATCCCCGATGTGATGGCAGCATCCTCAGCTCCGTTTTGTTCAGAGGGCTGGAAACTCTCCTCCACTTCATCAGCGTCCTTGTCCCCACCTTCAGTTTCTGATGCTGGCTCAAAGTGAGTGTGAAGCTCTGATAAAAGGAAAGAGGGGAAGAACAAGATTTTTTTGGTAATTCTGTTCAGAGTTTGTGCAGTTTGTTCTTCACTACTGTGAGTGGGAGAGACTGTTTGCATAATGTGCTTTATTGCAACACTGAGCAGGGGGGTAGTGAAGCCTTGTGTGAGCTGGAGCACAGGTTCTCTGGCATTGGGTCTAGAATGACCCACAGAAGAGGTATAGCTGTAGGTCACAGTTGAAGTGGGAACAGATATTACAAGATGAGTAATAAGACAGTCAATAAAATTGTTAAGGAGAAACCCCTGAAAGCTTGCATTCTTCCTAAATAATAAGAAAAAAATAAATTGGTGTTTTTCCCTTATGCCAAAGAGCGTACAAAGCATTCCTCTTCTTCAGGGAGAATTTCTAGACCAAATTCTCAGAACTTGCTACAGGTGGCCACCCTTATTACCAAAGAACAGCTGTGATTTCTCTCATACAAACAAAGCCCTAAAAAATTTGTCCAATTTGGCTTTAAAAGCCATGGCAACTTTGGCTCACTGTCACTAAGTCTCTCAGAACATTCCTATACTGTAAGGGGTGCTCAGCATTTTAAACAGTTACAAAACTACTTGTGTATTTCCAGCTTAACTCATTCATTAACACAGCACTTAGACATTTATCTTCCTCCTCCTGGTGATTTCCCTATTGTCCATCTATGGGCCACAATCATCCTCTTCCTTATATTAATGCCCTCCTTTATACATATCTGTTCCACAGCTCATTACTAATTTTTCAGAACACATTACCAGACCTGTGCAGTGTTACCCATCCTGGATGTCATTAATATGTACAGAATAATTTTCTTTCTCAGTAGAAAATCTCCAGCTTGGACTGAATTTAATTTGCCTTTTGTAATGGTTGGACCACACTGGGGGTGCAGAACCACTGGTTATCTCCTCATTATGTGCTTTTGTACTGCAAGTACAGCATTAATCCTCCAGATCAACACTTCTTTCTCTGCAACACTCTGACCCCATATCCTTTGATGAGTGGCACATGGGGTGCAGTTAATGGCATGCTGAAAGAGTAAATATCCAAACTGTTCCATTTGCTACAGTTCTTTGATATGCAGAAAGCCTTTTTTTTAAAAAAAAAAAGGATTATTTTCAGCTGCTTTGATTTACCTGGAATAAGAATAGTGACTGCTGCTTGGACTGCACGGCGGATGATGTTATCCATTGCAAACATCCAATGGGGTCTTATTAAGTGATTTCTTAATACTTTGTTCACCTGTAAAAGTAGAAGCAAACACAGTTTGCTCACACCTTAGGACAGAAAATATGATTTTCCAATAGTCATAGTAAGCTTTATAAGGTAAAAACTGCATGCAGCACTAAAAGCCTCCCACCTTGCAAAGTCTAAACAACAGATTTGACAGCTTTAGGCTACAGCTTTCAAACCATTTCAAACCAGACTGTGACATTCAAACTCTTCTACAGTACAAGGAGGCCGAGGAGTGAGGAACTGTGGGGGAGCTGCAAACCCCTGGGATGAGCTTTGTCCAGGAGCCAGCTGATGTAGTGGAAGGTCCCTGCCCATGGAAGGGGGGTTGGAAATCAATGACCTTTAAAGGTTTCTTCCAAACTAAACCATTCTGTGATGCTTCCAAGAATTCCTCTGCCCCTGCACCAGGAAAGAACTCACCGCATCCTGGAATCCAAACAGCACCAGATGAATCTGATTGATGGAGGTGCTGTCAAAGTCCAAATCCATTTTCAACTTGGATATTGTAGAAGCCATCACTCTCTGCTCAGGAGAGTGTATGAAGTCCCTTAAAATCCCAATAATCTGCTTGATGTGGTCCACTGAAAGCTTCAGTTCTTCAGAGCTCTGGAGAAAAGTTAATGAACGTATATAAAATTCAGAGTCATTCAGCATCTACTTAATAGCATTAATACTCTTAGAGTTACATAGCTTTGATCACATTGATGAACAGAATCACAGAACTTTTGTTTCTGCAAAGTCTGCAGTTTTTATCTTTTCTTAAAATAAAAAAATTAAAGAGTAATTTCTGTTTTCAAAAAACCCTGTAAATCTACTGCTACTGTGGCTGTCACGAAGGGAAGAGGGTCCAAATTATATCTACACATTATATCTACAATGTACTGCAGAGGGCAGCTCTCCTCCATAAAAACAGCAAAATGAGTCATTAAGAGACCCAAATTTTTTAGATGCTATCCTTTCAATAAGCTGAATCTGGACTTCTATCTAAACATGCAGATATTTGATTTCCTTAGGAAAAAAAATATCTTTATATATGCCATCTTTACATATATATCTCTTTATTCATCCCAGGTCAGAAAAAGGTCTAAAATGACACAATGATTCACCATTGAATTACTCTGTTTATTCAGTTTTTCAGTCCCCACAATTAAAGCCATCCAAATGCCTTAAGAACAACTCTGTAATTAAAAGGTAAAGGGAGCATTACATAAATTATGGAAAAGAGATGATTACAGCAGTGCTACAAAACAGCTGGAGACTGAACCAGGACCTGCTGCTACTAAATAATCCTTCACTGTGGAAAATACTTGGAGCCCTGATTATTTCTGACTCTGAATTTTAACTGTTTGTAAGGCTATCAGCTGTTTTGAAATTTAAGCCCAGAGCAGAAATGTATCCCAGTTGCTTCCCCAACCCGAGTTTTTGGTCTGTAGAGCCCTACAGGAGCCCCTGTGGTGCAGTTTGCTGGGGAAGGGAGCACAGGGAGCAGCAAACCACGGAGCAGCAGGGTGTGACAGCCAAGCCACAAATGTCAACAGCTTGCTGGGGACACCACACCAAGAGTCAGCAGCCTCCCCTTTATGGGAGTGCAGTCCAAGCGAAAAACCGTAGCCTTAGTAAGAATAAATAATGAGTGTCACGAACAAGTGTGCTGGACATTGCCCAAAAATCACTGACAAGAGTATGAGCAACAGTCAGATTCAACACAGAGAGGCACATCAGGAGCAGACATTAAGAAGAAAAGGTTGTCACAGGTGTTTGGCAATGTTTGGCTGTGCATTAACCATTCTATGACTTTTTTCTTGCTCCTCTTCACAGTAACTAAACCTTTCCACTCAACCTTCTTTTCAGAAAATCTACCTTAGCTCTTTAAGATTCCTGTACTGCAATCTTGATACCTAGTTAACAAACATTTTATTAAAAATTGTTAATCAGGTCTCTACCTTTAAAGCAGAATATACCTATTACTATGTGGTGTTCTAGCTCTATGTCCTTAAAAGCCAAAAGAAAAGACAACATCAAAACCATCCAAACCACCAACCTCAGCCCTCCACAACCCCACAACAAATGCCCAAACCTCTCCCTCATATAAACCAAGCCAAAAGGTGGTGTTTGCTACCCATTCACACAACAGACAGTTCACACAGTTACAGCTCTTGGAGACTAAAGATAACCAGAAGGACCAGTCCAAGCACCTTCATTTATTCGTTTTCAGAAAAGGAATAATATGACTCAGCTTATTATTATCTGCTTGACATGGGAAAAGGTGAGCTGAAGTGAAATTACCTGTGCAATACACTCCTGCAAATTGGAAGCAACTTTATCCTGTTCTTCCTTAAGGATTTTATACAGGATTGCTCGGCGTTCACTGTCCTTGCGCAGCAAGAACAGTCCAGAATCCTTATCTTCCACGGATGGCGAGGCGCTCCTGTCCTCCGAGGCTGAGCCCTCATCAGGGACACTGTGGCAGCCACCCAGCACAGGCACAAGAGAGACCTCAGCATTAGCCAGGCACCAGGACTGCCACAAGGGAGCAAGGACACTTCTAGGGTTAAAAACTCAGATTGATCAGAATGGTAAATGCTAATTTTGAGACAGAAGATGGATCAGATTCTCTGCTGACTCAAAACCCACATGGCTGATTTTCCCCTGCTAAGAAGCTGGCACTAATGTCAGTTTTGGGGAGTAAAGCTGAAACTACCCGTTTTTTCTGGACCCATATTGTAACATACTCATTTGAAAGTATTGCTTTGTACTTTGGGAGAACCAGAACTCTATTTCTGCTTCCCCTTTCCCCCATTTTGTCATGAGCACATCAAAGGGTCAAATCCTCACTTAACTCCTAAATCCACATCCACTCAATCAATAAAACCACTGACATTTACTCACTGGAGGAAGGAAAGTACATAAGTATATGGAAACCTTAAAGGAGAGGAATGATTGTTCATTATTAAATACAAACAATATTTACATTAACTGGTAATCTGTCTATGCAACTTACTGATTAACACACATGCTTACCTAACCATTATGTGAAAAAATTGCCCTCAGATAAAATAAAAGTGAGTTAAATCCACAGAATCTGTCAAGGGTGTCTATGAGAAGCAAATATTTTACCTTAGTAAATGAGAAATGGGATGCTTTGTCTGAATCTCAGAAATGGATCTCTTTGGCCTTTCGAAAAACACGTCATGCTGTACATCAGAGTCTGGTGAAACAGAGCTGTGCTCACTGCTGCTACTGCCAGCCTGTTCCCCATGGATTGGCAGTGGGAGGGATGTGTTCCGATTATAATCTAGGAACAGACATGGTAAAATGTGTGACAGAACTAGGCCAAAAAAGGGCAACATCCTTTAAACAGCTGTGATCATCTTCACTGATATCAAGACCTCATTTTGCCAAATGCCTGAGGGAGAAGAAACCTTGTTGATAGAAAGCAGTAACACAATTCAAAATCATTACATGCATGCATAAGCAACAAAAGGTTTTAACAAGTTAACTGCTAAACCCAAAGACAGCACAGATACTCACAGAAAATGCCATTTTGTTACCCCCTCTCACACATACACACAATCCCCCTCGGTACTGGTCCCACAAAGTGGCTCAAATGGATGTGAGCAGTTCAAAGAGCCTGAATTGAACCAAGAGGTTCATCTGCTGCTTTACCACAGCTGTCTCTCTAAGCAGAGAGCACTCTACTACATGTCCTCCTCACCTTTGTGTTAATGGGCATCAAACTGTCCTCTCCACACCTGAGATATCTGCCTCACTCACATGAGCTCCAGCCATTAGCAAGGACTCTCCCTCTCAGCACTGGCCTGAAGGAAATTTCTTGTCCCTTTCCAATTCATTTTGAAAGTAGAAATTTTTTTTTTAAAAAACCAAACCAAACCAAAAAACCAAATCAACCCAGATGTTGAGAGTTTGCTGTAATCCTGATAGCCAGTTTGCAGCTGCATGGCAGGAAAGGTAAAGAAGTTCTCTCAACCCAAGGTGAACATATCCATGGAGCTAAAATATAACAATAAGCTTTTGATGCTTGTCACTACAAATTCTTGAAGGTGAGGGAGGACGAGAGCTAGAAGTTGAAAGCTGCTCAGAAAGCTCTGACATACTCCATGGCATGATTGATGTTCAAATGGCTGAGGTTAAATAGTCACAGAAATGAAACAGTATATGTTACCTCGTGAAACCTGGTGCAAGGCATCTCAGCAGGACAGAAAGTGGAGACCTGCTGTCCCAAGAGGAAGAGCTGAGATTTGTTCTGGGCTGCCATTATTATTGGAAAGGAAAAAGAGATAGGGATGGGATGGAAAGATGGAGACAAAGCTGAAGAAATCTGAGGTGAGAGAAACAGCAGAGAAAGAAGATGGTGAACTGCTTCAGCTGGGACTGTGGTAATTGCTGGGCCAGGACTTGCCTTGGGCCACCAAACCCCCCCTGTGGATGGCTGCAGCAGCTGGCACAGCTCTCCCCAGCTCCGGCATGAAGAATCACACACTCAGCTGTCATCAGGTGCCTTTCCCTCTCCTGACCCAATGCACAGCTCTCACATTTGCCCACTCTGCTCATGTCCATGACCAGCACTGAGCTCACTCCCTGCAGCACCAGCTCCATAACCTCAGCAGTGAGTGAGAGAAGAAAGGAGGAAGGCAGGAGGAGAGAGGGGTGCACCTTCCCTGATATTTGACAAAGAACCTGTTGTTCCTGAGGCTGCTAACAAGGCACACTTTCTAGCATCATGCAATTTTTCCAGGAAGACATCCTCATGAAAGAGCTGAAAGGCCACAAGAGATGATTGCTGTGGGACAGAAAGCCACAGCATGCCAACAGCTCCAGCATGCCAGTGCCCTGGCGGAGCAGTAGGAGTTCTGTTATCCCAGTGTCACTGCAGGGACTGGAGTTCAGTTCTCAGTGCCCCTCAGGACAGCAGGTGATGCCCATTTCCTTGACAAAACCAATGCAGTTAGATGGTATAAATCCCTTGCTACTTGTTCCCTTCAGTATTCCATTCTTTCGAAAGTTATTTGTTGAGAGGGGAAAAGCTCAAATGGGAAGAATTGCATTGGGAGTGTGTGTGGGAGTGTGTGTGTGTGTGTGTGTGTGTGTGTGTGTGTGTGTGCGCAGACAGGTGAAAGAAGCAGCAAGACCAATGGCCTTCCCTATTTTGAAACAGACAGTTCCTTCATATGATTTATTTGTCTGGTCTATATTAAGGTTCATTATCTTATCACTGAGCAAGTGGCTGATACATTTGGGGGGGAAGAAAGAAGAAACATGCTATGCAGATAAAACAAAACAACCCACTAGACAGCTACTTCAGCACTTTTTTGTCCAATTTCAGTGTTATGTATCTAGTTTTGAAAATGCTGACCCAAACACTTAATAGACCCACGTTTTCAAGTGTCAAATACCCACTCTATGAAACTCAGACCCTTGAAAGTGTATATAATTGTGAGTCTAAAATGCAGAACTGCTTTGGAAAGTCTTCGTCAAATGTCACTCTTCTAATTTTAATTTACTGCAAATGAGGCATTTATTGTTAAGGAGAGGAAAAATGATCTTGAGATGTTTCAGCAAGCAAAATAAAAAATAAGCAAGGCACTTTATTTTCTGGGAATTATTAAATTTAAATACGTATAATCACAAATCACAGGCTTTTTCAATAGCTGAGTCCCTGCTGTTTTCCTGGCACAAGAAATGTCCTTTATAAAATAAAGTGCTTAATGATTCCAATTTTTTATATAACACTTAATGATGATGCTGACTTGGATTTGGCTGATAGTTCCTCACCTGAAGGCTTGAATGCAATTTTGCTTTTCTTGCTCTTGTTCACTTGCTTCAGGAAAGAATCTCTGAGCAAATCAGATGCTGTAACACGTTTACTAGGATCAGGTTCAAAACAGAGCAAAATAAAGGCCTTTGTTTCAGCAGACACTGATTCTGGAATTTCAGGATGAATCTTAAACATCCCAACCTGCAAGTAGAACACAAATACTAATTACTTCTATGAAACAACTTCAAGGAGACCATATAACTATTATAAGCCAAAGCTCTTATAATACAGTTGCTCACACTTTTCCTGACTCTTGTAGAAAAGGAGCGATCCAGGTACCCACATAAATCAGTGAAGTGACAACAAGGTTCTAATCCTGTTTTATTTCATGGCAAACATGGTGTAAATATCCATGTGATACTACTTAAAGGTATAGATGTATCCATCTGCTTTCAGGCAATCTTGGGATCTGGGCATTATGGACACCACGTGCTTCAAATACTCCTTTCTCTGATCAGCCACAAACATCCTATCACCCCTGCTCAGAGCTGTGTCTCTCAGTTGCTGATTCCTCCAGCACATTCGTGCCCAAGAACAGCAATAATTTCCTCCTTTAGCACCAGCAGCCTGGGGCTGCACCTGTTCTGCTCCTGCCACTGCCAAATTTCCCTGCACAAATACACACAATGACCTTGCCAGACCTTGTCACCACCCCTGTTCTCAGGCCAGATGTCTTCCTTAGTCTTACAGTGTTACTTAATTGAAAATCACATGATACCCAAAGGTTTAACAAGATCCTTGTTAAACCATTCTTTAAGTAATGACTTTTATTTTAAGCCATTATTTAAAAGAGTCTCTCTTAAGACTCTGTCCTTAAGTAATGAATAATGTGCTTTTACAGGCTGCTACCCAGTGATTTTTCCAGCTCCTCACTGCCTTCTTATTTTCTAATGTCAATCTGGTGGAACTGTTTGGAAGCCAGGGCTGTATAACCTGTGTGCACTGTATGCACATGTCTGCAGAGATTATGGTTTGTAGTCTCAGCATCTTTACACAAAACACATCCTGGAGAACAAGCACAAAGATAGTGTCCACAAGAGACACAGTAACCCAGCAGTTAAACAAGTGCCATCTGCTTTCAAATAATCTCATTACACAGCTGCATTAACACATTGTGGCACCATTAGACACTCACAATACTGGTTCAGCTTCAATACAAGTTGAAGCAAAAAATACTGAGCAGTTCTGCTTCTGTTTGAATGACAGTGCAGTAGTAAAATGCTAATAAGGTTTTAAGGCCTTCCAAACCATGACCCTAAGCACATTCAAGACTCAGTGTCACAAACTGGCAGCACTCTGGGGCCAGGTTTCACTCCTGTGCACTAAGCAAAAATCTAGGAAAATCCCAAACCAGGACCAGGAAGTTTGAAAGCTTGTCTTTGATCTTACCTTAAATCTCTGTTGCTCAAAGGGATCAAGTTTTGTCACAACCACCTGCAAATTCTGTGGCAACACTAGTGTACTTCGTTTCCACTGAATGCCATTCATTTGAGCTCTTTTCACACAGACACAGATGCACACATTCTGTGCTGATAGAACCAATACCATGCAATGCAAACCCAGCCAGGACCTCCCCAGTTCTTGGTTTACTATAGCCCCTACTTTGTCCAACTCTTTGGTCATTTGCAGTTTCTAAAGTGACTGCACAGGGAGACTTAGACTTTCCTTCTCCTCACCTGCCCTATGCACAACACAGCATTTATATGTGGAGGTGAGGACCTTAAGAGTTCAATATTACAAGTTTTCCAGGCTTCTTTCTACTTGCTTGCCCAGCCAGCCTGCTTCAAATCCAGCTTCCAGACTTCTTACTTTCATTACACAGAAAAAGAAAGCACAGTTTATTACCTATGGTGCCTAGCAAGACAATTCCAAACAGGTCTCAGCAGTGCCAAGAAAGAGGAAACAAAACCAAATGCCTGCCTGTAGTACATTAACACAGTCTGCAATAAGAATGCTGAAAATTTCCAGTAAATTGTGCTGAAAAATAAGATGTGTAATTCACTGAACAGTTCAGCTACATACCAGGTACATAAGTTGAAAAGGCATCTGCCAGCAGAATGTGTTTACAGTGAGGTGGAAAATAGTCTCTTTCCATGGCTCCCTCAGGAAAGTGTTAGTGAGACAAACCACGTTCACCCAGGCAGCTTCTTTTGAGGTATGCTACAAGCTGACAGCACCAAGGTGATCTATTATACCACTGAAATAACTGTATCAAAACCCATAATCATCTCTTTTTTTGCCTTTTAGCAGTGGTGTCTGGGACAACTCACAGGCCTCGTATGATGCATGGCATTGTATGTCATACTGAACTGCAGCCCAGATTTCTATACCTATTGATCTGATTCTGCCACTACGGTTGCATTAATGAAGATACTAATGCTCACAGAGTGGCTTTCCACAAGATACATGAAAAAATTACAACATTGGTAATTTAAAGCAGTTTTCTGGGTTATGGATGGGGTATTTTCCCATCTCTATAAGAATGAGAGTTCTCAAGCATAACTGAAAACTTAAGTGCAAGCCAATGGAAGCCAATGGAAGAACCAAAATTTTTCAGTCTACTTATCTGACACATCATAGTTGTTACACTCCTATTGGTTACAGAGCTAGAACAAGTAACTTTTTAAAAACTTTTATTGTCAAAACTATCTGAAGAATTCTCAAGTGTTAATTTTTACATTTGAAAGCAGATACACTAAGAGAAACAACGTAATACAGACAACAGCTTACTGAGGAGGTAGCTATGACTTGAAGGACTCGCAATGCAAAATACAGAGTATTTTACTCCTTTAATACATACTGGAAATCCTGGAAAGCTATTCCCTTGCCCTTTTCCACCACATCTTCCTGCATCCTTGTTGCAGAGACTGGGCCTTTAAAAGCTTTTCCTTTGAGAAGGAAGCTTACTAAAATTACTTAAAGGAGCAGAAATAACTTGTTCGTCATTACTGGGGAGACTGGTTACAAGAAGGAAATCATACACCAGGAGCAGGAGATGAAAAAAGTAACACAGAGGATATTAGTTTTCATAAGTCTTCACTCATTTTTCAGATTGCTGCTCTGAGTCATGACCTATTTCCAGCACAAAAATAACTGATCACCCCCTACAGCGACACAGCTTAGAGAAGGGAAGGATCTTTCAGCAAGGGTTAAAAACACAGGTCAGACTATGGCTTTGTGCAAATCAACCCAAGTAGCACAATGTTATTACCAATTAATATTATGAAATTAAGCTATATTTGAAAAATTCATCAACTCTAAAGCAAAAAAGCTGTATTTACTTTAAACATTGCAGCTTGAGGCTCCCCTAATTCATGAAATGGAGGTTTGCCAGTTGCCATCTCAATAATGGTACAGCCCAGGGACCAGATGTCAGCTGGAGCACCATATCCTCGTGGCCCTTTATCAATAATTTCTGGAGCCATGTACTGCAAGGTTCCTGGTCAGGACAAAAAGAGAAGTCAAGTGCATATCCTTCATTCTTATTAAGGCGAATTAACACAACACTCAGCAAGCCAAGAATTGTCAAATGCAACCGGTATAGCCAAATACCTTATCTCCCATATCAGCACTGAAAACTAGACAAAAACTTCTGTCATAGCACATTTTTTATAAACTAATCTTTTTACCCCCTTCTTTCTAACACAAGGTTTCCAACTGCTGAAAATCTATTCACCACATAATCCAATAGCTTCCCCAGAAAATAAAACTATATCAAATTTTTCAGACACCAACTTTTAAGGATTATGCATGTAAGAGATGGCAAAATCTGAGAAGTGGCAGATAGTCTTCATGAGAATGACAGGGAATTTCAAACAGTTAGTTTGAAAAAAAGCTATTTTTGCAAATATAGGGCAATAAATAAGGCACCCATCATAGTTTGTCTAGAATTCCAGGATGTCTTGGATGTGCTTGGGATTTCTGACATCTAAGGTTAGCAAAAAAAACCCCACAAGAAACCCCAACAAAATAAACCCCCAAACGAACAAAAAAACCCCAACCCAACAAAGCAACTGGTTGGAATTTCTGAAATTATACATATTGACAAAATAAGATCCTGCCTGTAGACAATCTGACTGTAATACTAGTAATAATACTGATAAAGAACAGTACAGTAAAAAATTAAATAAAAGATGATCAATTTGGTATCACTGCTCTTGAACCATTCACTAACACAGCTAATGAGGTCTTTACAGTAAGAGTCCACACCACCACAGCAGAAACCTCTCTATGTTCCGTGTTTTGAACACCACAGTTCTTTCTCCACCTGAATTTCTGTCAGCTCTGTTCTGACATCTTTAAATTAAATTATTATTTTCTTAGGAATGCAACAAAACTACACTGTGTTAGAGATGTGAACTATCAAATAATGGACATATGGTGAAGATAAAAGGGTATCATATGTTCATTGCATGTGACTGCTGCAGAAAGTTCAAGCCACAGCTTTGCCCTCAGGCTGTGTCTTGAATGGAGGGATGTAATGTTTAAACCACCAAAAGTCTGATTCTTCAAACCATGCAATTTTATTACATAATGCCTAAAATCTAGGGATTAGAGTTACAGAACAAAACCAAATTGCTAGAGACCTTTTAAGGTCCTCTGGGGTATAGCTACCTGCTTACTGATTTAAATCCAAAATGATAACTTATTAGTTACATGGCAAACTACACCTCAAAGGCACAAACAGGGCTGAAATATTGCAAGAGAACAAAGAAGAAGGGCACAAGGAAAGAGTTACCTCCTTTTATTATAGTATGGTGACTTTTCTTAAGCTATAATTTCTCCATGTATCATCCCTACTGACAATCACTTGCTAAAAAGTCACTGAGGAATATATAAAATGCAGGCAGAGAATTATATGAGTAATAGTGAGATAATGAGTTAAATTAACAGAAAGGTAAGTTGCTTCAGAACCTTAATTTTATTTTCATGGCTTCCTCCTTTTTAAGAAAGCTGTAGGAACTGCAGACACACCACCAGAGAGGTAAAGAGAAGTTTTGATTTCCACTTAAGTGAAGGTTGTTATCTTTTGTCTTCCACTCTGAAGCCATCCATGACTAATGTCTTTGTCTGTGTACCATTTACTTAAACTACAGGCAAATAAGAGGCTTGTAATATCAGCCTTTGCATAACGCCATATAACAAGCAAAAATACTATATTACCCACATCCACTGATCACAGAAACTATGTGACCACATATTAATTTTTTAATGCGGAGTTTCCCCTTTTGCTCAGCAATTTTTACTTTCCCTGAATATTACAAGTCTTTAAAACCTTGTTGTATTGAAAGCTGTTCTGTAAGCTTAAATCACTCTAACATTTTCATGTAAACTGTTCTTTTTACTGTTGTTAGCCAGTTGGTTGGGTTTTATAATTAACACCTCAAAACTGAAAGTGTTCAAAAGTTTAAGTTTGGTTTTCTGCACTTTTAAATATACATCTAGAAAGCCTGCATGTGTAAATTACTAATATCAGTATTGTTAAATGAAAAGGTTGCTAAATTCAAGTATTTCCAGATGTAATTGCAACAATCTGTTGCTACTTAATGAACACTTTGAAGAGAAACTTTTACCCTCAAAAAGTAAAATGGAAGAGAGCTACATTTAAAAAACAAAGTCAAGAAAGCTATCAAGCCTATGTTTATGGTGATTACACTCCCATTTACTCTCCCCTTCAGAGACCCAATAGTGTTTTCATCACTAAGCCAAAGAGCCTCTTGGCTCAAATGCTAAACCTGTCATAAAACCCCTTATAAACTCTGCTAGATTGATCTTACCTGTAAATGTTTCAGTGCATGGATTGATTCCTGCCAGCCGTTTGGAAGTACCAAAATCTGATATCTTAACCACGCCACTGTAGGTGTTCACCAGAACATTGTCCCCCTGTGGTTTGGATAGGAGGGAAGGAGAGGAGGGGGTGAGGATGGAGGAGGAGATAGGGAAGGAGGAATGGAGGCAGTGAACATGGAGGGGAGACAAATAAATACAGATTCTCAATCTCAATACTTCTTGAAGTTTGCACTTATCTTTGTAATACACCTTTCTACAAGCAATATTCCAGAAGTATCAGGAGAAGGAGTTGGTTTATGCTTTCCTTTTGTTTTCAGCTTCCATGATATCCTATTAAAAATTCTACTTCAGATTAGAGCAAAACTAACTGAAGTAAAGACAAAAATCAAATCAAATAACACACAAAAGGAAAAGTTACCTTTATGTCTCGATGTACAATCTGGTTCTCATGGAGATACTTGAGGCCTTCCAGAATCTGCTTGGTGTAAAATTTAATTGTAGGTTCTTTCATTGGACCCCACTTAGATCTTAAGAGAGCTGAGAGGCTGCCTAAAAGAGTTTAAGAAGGAAGTATATCAAGATAGCAAAATCCCCAAATTAACATAATAATTTGCTTCTGCTCTGGACTGGTTATTTCTTACTTGCCAGGCCAGGTTCTACTCCCACAACAAGAATAAATGTTTTGACAAAGCTGGATCCATCCCCCTCACTTCACTGTAACAACTGCTGAGACTACAACTAGCACCCATGTAGCCCTTAATGAAACAAGGACCAAAGGTAACACGGTACGATACTGTACATTATACTTCATGAACTACAAGTATGGACAAAGACAAGCTGATTTCCTTTGGGAGGGTAGAATCCAAAACAGAAAGAGCCTTCTCTTTACAAATATAGGATCAAGATCAGGCAATATTCAGAGACAGGAAAAAAGCCTCTGAATGGATGTTCAGAGTAGGAGATATGCCATCCACACATCCCCAATTTTAATAAAACTGATCTTTAAATAGCACAAATATTGAAATCATGAGGCAAAATAAAGCACAGTTTTGCTTGTTCAGCACAAAGTAAAGTACAGTAGGTCTACTTAAGGCCAGAAAAATTCAGCTAAAGGAACTTTCAGTCCACAACAACAGCTTTCTAAAGTAAAGTTTCCTCAAAGAACCTTGCATAACTTGAACAGCTGGTTCCTTAAGACTGGCTACAGAGTTTAAAATATCCAAATTGGTTCAGTAATATCTTTCCATTGGCAACTAATCACAGCACACTTTACTGTGCATCTATGAAGAGGAAACAACACTAGCTGACACTGTTAACAAGTGTGGGAAAACAAGTTGGAAGTGTTGGTATAACTTCATCACATCTGCATGTATCGTGCAGGTCAAAGTGTCTCAGCTGTCAGGTGAGAAGCTCACAAAGATTCAAAACTAAATTTCCCTAAATCCCTAAATGCCTTGGAAGTATTTAATTACACTTTGAATGTTTGTCTGGACCTTTCTCTTAGAAAACCTGGACTTTTTTCACCATTTTTCTAATTTCTGTTTTTACTTTGCAAATTAAATTCATGCAAAATTTAACACTCATTCTGACACATTCTTGACACAGAAAAGTAAATAGCAAAATGGGGATGGAAACAATGTAAAGAGGTTACAAAGAGATTTCACATCCTCTTCCTCCAGCAGAGAAGGCTGGAGGAGTGAAACTGGAAATTAGGAGCAAGGAACACATCTCACTTTTATCTCTAATATATCTAGGGAATAGCAGTCCTTTGTACATAACAATTAAAAAACAGTACTTAATTGTTCTATCAGTGTTACTTTTCAAAGAGAAACTTATACTGAAAGCTCCAGTCATCATGCAGACACTTGAGCTCAATGAAATACACAGCTACTCCACTATTTTGTAACACATGAGTATTTGAAACCAAATACTTTTAATGATTTCTCTCTAGGTATAGAATTATTACGGAAATGGGAGAAGGTACTGGGACCCATACTCTTCACATTTACTCTTTCTATGAGAAAAAGGACTTACACAGTTAATGTCCCAACAGAAAGCCATACAGAGTGCACAAACACATTAAGTGCTTATCTAATGACTTTCAGTCAATATAATATAATATTATATTATATTATAGTATAGTACTGTCAATATAATATTTCAATTATTTTGTTTTCAGTCAGTTTGGAGTCCTAAATGCTTTTCCTTTGGCAGATCAAACACAGCATGATACAAACCTCCTGGCACCTGCTCCATAAAAATCTTAATGTATCCATTTTCTGAAACAGATCCAAGATACTGGACAATGTTCCGATGCTTTAAATATTTGTGCAGTGCTATCTCTTCATGAAGAGGTTGAGAATACCTATAATAAAAACAAAACAAAACAAAACAAAGACAAAACCCCAAGGACTATTCCATCATGCAGGAAAAGGTTCTAGGCCTAGGCTACACTTAAATGCTAGTTTGACAACAGAATGGATTTTAGGGATACCACTCCAATTATCAGCAAACACCTTGTCCATGACCTTAAAATGCAGCACGATTCATTGCCTATCCCAAAAAAGTACAGAGACAGATCTCAGAGGAGCCATGGTGAAGAATTTATGTGGGTGTCTTCGAGCTCCTCTCATGCTTTTCACCCTCCCCAAAAAGAATACAAATCAGATACAACTGCAACCTAAAACCAAATATACATTTCCTAAATTGTAAAACATACATACAGATTATTAAACTGTCATATTTATAACATATATTTAATAAAATGTACAAAGTCTTTATTCTCAAAAAAGTACTTTTGGATAGTAGGAGGAAATAATAATTGAATTTCAGTATATTAGTATTTTATAAACTAACCACACAAAAATATGCTAAGAAGAGCCACATTTTTAAAAAACAAATGTGTTTCTGTTCACAGAGTGTATATAACAATGAACTAGTTCTTACCTGCTGTCTCTCTCAGGTATTTCTTTGATGGCTATTCGGACCTGGTTGCTAAGGTCTCTTCCAGCATAAACAATTCCATAAGTACCTTTCCCTAGAACTACCCTGTCACCATTCTCATCATAATCATATTCATACTGCAAGCAGAAAAGATAAACAAAGCAGCACAGAAATTGTTATCACTAACATTTGGCATTACAGAGAGCCTTAACCCCAGTTTAGCACAGCACATAGAGGCTGCTGCAGTGCAGCTGTAGGTTACAGCAGGTTACCCGCCAGGATTTACGCAACTTGTAAAATTTCCATCTTACTTGCTTTGTAATAGAAGCTTCTTTAACCAACTTTGAGAAAGATGCATTCATCCAAACAAGGAACATACCAGTAAACTAAATTCCATGAAACAATGCTGTACAAAGAACCCATTCATGTATCATCTCTAAGAACTGATGACAAAGCCTTCAGAACATGTAAATATATGGAATATAACCTAAAATTTTGAAACCAGGGTTTAATGTGGTGGTTTAAGTGGTTTAAGACAAAATAGTGGTTTAAGATAAAAGATAAAAGTAACCAGACCATACAGTCACCCCAGGATATCCCCTCTCATTATGAGATTTTTCCAAAGGGCAGAAAAAAATGTTCATATCGTCAACAAATCATTAAACATAATAGTGGTTTCCACAGCTGCTGAAATGTGCTGGGTCATATTTCCACCTGAATAACTCAATGCTGCTTCACTTACTTCAGTAAAGCCACCATACATCACCTCATATAGTGACCATGGGACAGAACTCTCCTACTCTAAAGGAGTGAATGATGCTTAATGAAAGTGTATCCCCAGACACTATATAAAATCAAATTTCTTATGAAAGTTGGGTTGAAAAGCACACCCACGATTCAAATCAGGGAACTTAAAAAGGATGAAAGGAACTGGACAATTTAATAGTCTCAGGTATTGTCAGGAGTACACAGATCTCCCTTAGTATCTTTCCACATCCAAGAGGATTTCCCATGTGGGAAAATTGCAGGGTATTCTCTGTGGCCTCATGTGATTTCCCTATTAAAAAAAAAAAAACCAAAACCAACAAAACTTTTTACAAGGGACATAACTACTGAGTTTTCTGTCAATGACTACTTTTTCTGCATTGCCCAATGTGACTCTGACACAGAATGCAGCCCTGGAGAATTTCTTTGATGTGCCTTCCCAGTTCACATTGCAGCTCTGCTGCTGCAGTGTCCATGTGTCACTGACACTCCCCCTCTTCACCTCGGCAAAGATGGCAAGTTTCATGCTGCTGTATGGAATGTGCTAATGGAAACCCATCTGTCGCTTATCCTGCCAGCAAATTCTACTCAGTGGAACTGAATTGGAGCAAGCACAGCTTTAGCACAGCTCCATTTACTGCATTTCAGCACTTCACCGTTCACAACATTATCTCGCTACACGATAGGCATAACTGACCCTAAACGCCATATGCAAACTTGTCAGGTTCTATGGTAGGAGCACATCCAGCTTTCACAGCTATCACATGACATAAAACTGTGCAGAAAAAAGACAGCAGCCACATTGCAGAATTTAGGATTGACAGCAATCCCATCTGCAACACACTGGTCCTAAGCCAACCCTTTAATTACTGTGGAAAAACCTATGTTCTCCAGTCTGGGTCCTATGATACATGAAAATTGTTGGGATTTAGAGTTCAGTATTAGTTAGCAGACAGTTTAATAGACTTGTATATACTTGATGTCACTTTACATCTGCCTCTTCTCATCCCAACAACTACAAATATTGAAAAAACCACTGTCGGTTGCCAAAAATCTGAATAAGTGATATACTGGCTGTGAAATCCAACAGTAGGTACAAGTAAACAAGTGTTCATATCTGACCTTCTTTAGGGCAGAGTGTTCCCTAGAATATCCTATTGGGGTACAGCAGGTACTCTTAAAGTGATAGGAACTTCTTCATATTGATATATAGAAGTGAATACCCCTAGGCTGAAGGAACTGCAACATTCACACTCCTTCAAAATGCTTGCTAGCTGTAAAATTAGACAGTAGTTTATACATAAAACATACAACCCCTTGTGACAACATTCTTACAAGGATTCTGACTGAAATCAGATTTTCTTCCCCCAAACTTTGCAGTAGGTTATTTCTTCCTCTTCCCCAAATATAAACAGCTGTTTTATTAACAGTAAGAACTGTCTTCTCTTTACTAGTGGAGCCCATCAAAACCACAAAAAGCTGCATTTTCCTCATTGTCACTTCTTAAATGTAAGCTCTCAAGCTTCAGGAAGGCATTAAGTGTCTTTCTTCATTTGTACACTAAACTAATTATTTCTCCCCTTCCTGATTTCTGTTTTAGTGTCCTAACCTAAGACAGTAAGTACAAGGTGATAACTGTGACGATATAGCAAAATGATTTAAAATTAATTTCTGTAGTCACATCTCCCTGTGTCATTCATTCATTCATGCAGGATTGCTTCCTGCTATGCATTGTCAAGTGATTTTTTTCAGTTTAGTTTTTCAAAGGCTGAAGCCACAATGAGCTCATGTCCTCCGAGACAACTGCCACACAGCTGAACAGACTGTGTTGTGTGGAGATAGTCCTTTTATTAGCTGAGTACATAATTATGTAATAGAAAGATCAGCATCTATAGATAATACCCTGTCTGTAGCAACGCAGAACCCTGAAGCTGTGTCAAGACCACAGATGGATGTATTAAATTGTACTTAACAGATGTGCATATTTGTCCTTTTCACCTGAGGAAAGAATTCTGTGGCCAAATAAACTCCACTGCAAAAACTCATCTTTCCCACTATATGCAACTACATTTAACAGTACAGCAGAGAGTTCTATATTTTCTTTTTCCTCCCCTGAAGCCTCAAGTCCTACAAAAGCTCACTACCATGGAGAGCTGCTCTGAATCGTCAGCCTAAGAGAACTGCTGGAATGAGACACAATCAGAAAGCTGCCCAGCTCAAATAAGCCACAGGAGGGTTTTCATGCTCATTAATTGGTTTGATTAAATTTGCTTGTCCCCAAATAAAACTTACAACTAACCTTCTACGGTAGCTTTTCAGATTTCAAAACATATAAAAAGAATAATAATAAATACAGGGTATATATTTAATGCTACAAATGTGGACATCTGCTATTAATCACTTTCTCTTATGAAGACATGGATTCACCTATCCTAACCTGAGGCCACATGAAATGTGAATAACCCTTTCCAAATTGGTTGGTTTTCCTTTTTTCCTCTCTGTACTAATTGTAAAGGAACCCTAGAGCTACTGGATTCCTAACATGGATGTTACAGTGATAAGAAAAAACCCACAGTGTATTAACCTGATCCTAAATACCTACAATATCTCTGGGACAGAAGTCAAATAAAATGACCAGGAGTAGTAATGGGATCACGTATCAGGCAGAAAAAACCAAAGCACGTTTGTAAACGGTTTTTTCTTAGCATTTAATATTTTATCTTTTTTATCCACTTGAGCCAGCTGAAAACAGTTGATTCTTATCTATTGTTTGCAAGAGAATGCAAATACAGTAACACATTTCATTAAGGATTTATACAGTTTACAGTAGTAACAGGCCCACTTCATAAAAAATGTGTGTTTTTTCAAATGAATGCAAACCTCATGTACAAATAATTTTGGAAGAATTTAAATTTCATACACAATTACGGACTTTAAATGCTATTTAACTTTCTATTACACTGACATGAAAGTGCAGGGAAGACTGAGAACAAGTTTCAGAGTTCTTAGATCTTTTATCCTTGACATACCTCTAATGTGTCTCCATCTATTTCTCCTTCTAGTTCCAAAGTACTGCCAACTGCATCAGATAAAATTTCTTTCACCAAACCACAGAATCTAAAAAAGAAATACATAGCACAAGATCAAAGAAGAATACCCTTTTGGAAGCAGACTAAACAGATTCTTGCAAGCTGGGCATTGGTTTCAAGCTAATAAACTGACTAGTAGGTTCACAGCTTTCTTTCATTACTGACTTTCTCCATATTTATCTAATTTTAAATGACAAACATCAAACACACACTGAAAAGCCTCATTATTTATAAAATTTTTTTACTTGCTGTAGTAGAACCCAACAGTTACTTGTTATTGCAATTGTGTAGTAAAACACACACACAAAAAAAACCCCCTACTTTTTCAATACGTGTTTGGCTGCAAGCGTGATTACTCAGTATTTCAGAAAATCAGATATTGTAGCTTTTTGTCATGCATTGAAAAAAGCCAAAAGTACAAAAGCAGTAATGTGGCTAGAAGATCAGAGTTTTAACTAATTTCTAGTTCTATGGGGTGGAGATACTTAAGTGCAAGAATATTTTTTCCCTGTAGTTCCCTTCCTGAGCTACTCTTTTTTTCCAAATTATATAAGAAATGGTTAACAATTATTTAAAAAAATATAAAATAATAATAATTCCATTTCATACAGCTCTTTCACAAAATAACAGAGATACATCTCTTGAACTGATTCCTGTAGGGCACTGAATATGGCATGAAAAATGCGACCATGTCTCACGACACACAAATTACACTGCCAAATTAAGGCTGAGAAGGTAATATTAATTTTAGTGTTTCCTACTTTTTATGCAATGCACTTTGCAAAGCTAGTAATTGTCTTTAATCTAAGTTTATTCCATGTAATACATAAGTAGTAATTACTGCAAGAAATAGTGAATATACCATTACACTTCAAATCCTAAGTGTATTAACAACTCCCTTCGACATCATTCAGAAGGCGTATTTGCAACTAGCAGTCACAAGGCAGAATTTGTTCTGTAAAGATTTAGGCCTGAAATTCAGTTAGCCTGCTTACCTTTTAGAGACAGCAAATCATCAGAAAATATTTAACTACAGATATAATCAGTAACATCTGTGACACAATATAAGTTAGAATTTCCTGTTATACTTAGATACTCTTATTTAAATCAAACTGACACATAAGGGAACCTGAAACAATGTAGCACCTTACATGACATGACCAAGATAACTAAGATGATAGCTGTAATTTAGATTAAGCTGGTTAAGCCTTTTTCAGACATAATGGTTTGTAGGTAATCAGAATCACACAGGAAGTGTAATGGGTGCTCTAATCACCTTAAGCAACACCGAGTTTACACTGCTTCTTCATCAAGAAAAAAGTAAGTGAAGAAATAAATAATCTGATTCTCAAGCAAAAAATAATGGTTTTCAATCTTTATGAATTCATTTTTATTTCGGATATAGATGAAGCATGCATCACCCACACAAACTGAACTTACCTACTACATTGGTTTTCTGTAGAAAAATAGATTTGAAAGTCATCATAGTTATCATGGACATAAAGAAAACAACATCGTTCATCAAACTTGGAAATGCTGCAAAATTCACATAAGGAAAATGTTATTTTGGATATAATTATTGTAAGAAATAGGGCAATGAAGAATTTTTTAAATTATGAACACTTAAGAAACATCCTTTTCACAGTTAATTTCCTCAGAGAAGCAGTATGTAATTTATGTAATTATATATATTTTCCTTATAACTAGGAGTTTTCAGCTTATTTATATATTCTATAATCCTATCTCCATTGTGATAAATAAGCTGCTGCTCGCTTTGGTAAAATACTAGTTTATCTGAGGTGTATAGAGGTTGGTTTTTTGTTCACCTCCACTTCTACTTTTACACAATACCATCGGACTCCTTGGTATTTGATGACACCTCAATAGAAAGTGAATTGCTCTGACACTAATTTAGCTATCCATAAAACCTTTCCTTTTGAGATTGAAAAGTACTTCAGGTTTTTATAACTTCATTGGTCCTACAAAAAAACTGAACTGGGAAATACCAACAGTGTAACAGATCCTTCTCGGTCTACACTTTTTATGGCCTTAAAACTGATAAACAAGTTTTGGGATGACCAATATTTACTCCAAATTGCAGCAGTAATTCTGAAAAAGGGATTATTTATTGCATATTGTGTCTTGCCAGTGTCATATATATCCCATCTAAATGCACTGAAGCAAGAAGTGAAATGCCATTAAACACAGTACCAACATAAAAATAAATCTAAGAATTAACACCTTACCCCAATCATTTGCACTTCTGTATTTTGCTATATAATCCCAAATTGTTATGCTTCTTAAAGTATTTTTGTTAATAAATAACAAAGTTAATAAAATTTCTTAGATTCTTTCCTTATCTGCTCAAACTCTTCTATTTTGCTTATCTTCTGTTGAGCCAGTTACTTAAATTATATGAGAGTACACTTTAATAAAGCTGCCACACGTTACATGACCCACTGATGTTGCCTATTGAAGCACCATTAAGGGCTACATGGAAAATATTTTTTTAAAAAATCTGTATTTTGCCTGAAGACTTTTCTAGAAATACATGAAAATAACACTATGCCATTCTTTAGTTTCATTTAGGATAGCAATTTCCAGTCTAACAAGTCAGACAAGCACATATCTGACTTGAGAACTAAGAGACAAAGCAAGGTGATTCTTCAGTGGCAAATATAGGATAGACAAGAAAACATCTAAGTAAAAATACTGCATTATAAACACTGCTATGGATGGGGTATATAAGATGAACTGGTTAGTATACAGTTTAAGAGTTTTGATAGAGTATATTTTAACTGAGAACACAATATTTTTTAAAAATTAATGCAATTTCAAAGTATCGTAATTTAAAGTTGTCACATATAAAGCAAGCTATCTAACTCCACTATATTTATAAAAGATTGCATCTTTGAGCTTTGCAATGCAGTGATTTTTTTAATCACCCAGCAATGATTAAAAATCAAAGCAAATGAAATTAATTGCTTGCTTCCTTTTGATTAAAGTTATCTTTCTCAAAGATTAATTTCTGTGCTTTGTGTTGAGTAAAGGTAATTAATGTGGTACAGAAACTTTATGCTAAATTATTCTCAATCAGTTCCACAGACTTCAGTAATTCACATAGCATTGGAGTAATGAAATAAAATACCATGTAAAATTCATTTAAACCAAAGCCTGATTTTTTTTAAGAAGGAAAGACTGAAGTTGTAATAGAATACACAAAATGTCCAAATCCACAGTTTGAGGTTTTCAACCTCCACTCACATTAGTCAGAGAAATACTTACTTGCTGAGCTTACTTGCTTAGGCAAATTATACAAGTTCAGGGAAGACAAACCTGGGACGTAAAACTTCAGGCACTCTCAGTCAAGATCAAAGCCTAGAAGTCCTCTCCTTTCAGAATTACAGAACCTGTTAGGTATCTGAATTTCGTGTACTTGATTCAGAAGGTTTGTCAAGTACATGAGCTTATGTAGCCACACAAATGGCCCCAGACAAATGTAATTTCTGTCCCTAGAAAGTCCAGAGCCACCAGTGTAGAGACTCAGGAGCTCAGAGAGAAGGCAAAAGCCCACCTGGTGTTCCCTGTACTTACAGTTCCTCTGGTACTTAACTGCAGCCTGCATAATTCAGAGAGAAGATGGGTGCATTTTTTTTCTTCTACTGGTGTTCTGTCTCACCTTTCTGGCAGCAAAGCAGTCCAGCTTAATATACATAATCTACCTTCTAAATGCAGTCATACATTTTGCAATTATTAACACCAAACGTGAATATTTTCTATCCTTTCACTTCTCAGAACAATCCTGTTCTTTCTACATAATATATTTATTTTTTTGGTACTAAGATTTTGACCCATTTACTTGTGACTAGTGTTTTCATTATTATAAGCATCAAAAAATGGAACAGTCTGGACTATTTGAAGGTTAGTCCTTGAGAAACTCCACTCATAGTCTACTGCTAGCTTAAGAATTCTGTCCTTAGAAAAAACTACATTTATGCCTCATTTATTAGTTCTCTAATAATTCAAGTTTTAGTTAGCAGGTATTTAAATAAAGCCATATCAGAAGCATTTCTGAATTCCAAGCAGAATACAGATACCATGGTTTCCTTTATTTAAAGCAAAACAAAGTCTTCTTTGGAAGGAAGCAAGAAGCACTAAGGGTTCTTCCTTCTTCCTGCCCTCCATTTTTTTAAATGCAGAGATAGCAACAACTGCAGTGAAAGATTTAGAAAAATCTACAAAAATCAGTTACATAATGGAAAACAAAGAAGTCTGCCAGAGAATACAGACACCAAATACCCCCTCAGATCTGAGTGTTCCTATGAGAAATGAACAGCTCTACCTATGCACAGAAAGGCAAACTCTTCTGTGACATTTCAAGTAAGGTTGGACAGAACAAGCTTTTATAACAGGCCATTGAAAGAGAGAAATTTAAGGTAGAATTCAGATTTCCTACTTAAGGGAAATATAAAATATATGCAAAAAGACACTGAACTGTTTACTGATATACCAACCTTATTCCCCTAATGGAAGAAGCTGTAAAATTCCATTCATGAATCTGTTTCTGTAAAGAACAGAGGGATAGAATCAACCACAGTTTAACCTTGACTTAATATTGAAAACAAAGTCACAGCAAAAGAAAGGTTTTCTAACATGTCTCTTTCTTTCTTTCTTTCTTCCCCCCCCATATTTTGAAATAAGATTAATACATGGGTAAAGGACTTATATATACATTGCTATTTTACTCACTTGAGAAAAAATGAATATAAATGGCACAAGGTGGAAGCAAAGGCTGCATTTCCTCATGTAAATTCAACTTGAATAATAAATTGTGCAGCAAAATTCATCAAACATTATGTTTAATGCAATATATCTATATTTCACATTAAACATGGAGCAGACTATGCCCTACTCTTATGTAGGCTCAAAGGGAAAGGCAAATTCTCCTGTCTCCCTAGGAGATTCTGAGCCAACAGCTTTGACCCAGGGAACACATTGGAGGGAAAACAGAGGAAGGACAGCCTGTGTCTAGGACTGTAGCCCTCCATAAATCCAATTACGGATAATAGCTGGATCTTACTCAGCAGTGTCAGATATGCACCAAAAATCTGTTCTATAAAGCAAAGTTGTGTCAGACACATTCACCTGAAACAGTGAAGTAGAACAATGTACTGGAAAAGTTGTTCACAGATCCAGGAAATTATGTGGTCTTGTCCTGCTCCAACATGCTTCTTTTGCACACTTTGCCTCTCTACATTTTAGTCTATTCTCCATCTATGCTGTTCTAATATTAAGAAAGTGTGGCAAAATACACTGCAGATTTCAATTCTTTCAATGTGAAACAGAAATTATTTTTCATTTTTAAGAGCTGACACTGTCCATAACTGTGCCTACTTCTTTCTTAATCCCTGAGCCTTATCCAATAATCCAAGACACCAAATATTTTATTTCTTGACACTTACTTGTCACGGGCTGCCATTTTTTTTAGTTACTAATATTACAATTGTAAAAACTTAAAATACATAAAACACTGAACACAATACTGGGCATTATCTTTAATCTTTGACCTGCATCTTAACTAAAGTCACAGAATTCTAATGAGAAGTATTTTGAGCAGATCAAATAACCCATGCACTTCTAAGATGCATGGTCAAGATAAGTTAAATCTGAATGACATCAAAACCACTTGATTTCTAATCACAGTCACTCCTTTTACTTTCTCTGTAAAATGCCAACTTTTGTATCTACACGAAATAGATACTGAGGCTCAGCTTCACAGAAATGTAGCAAATTTTAAATTATTGTAAAGTGCTCCAAAGTCTACATGCAAAAAATTACTTTTTGTACAATGAATCAGTACATTTAACACACTTGCTGACAGTTTTACCATTTCAGGGGGAGAGACATGCCACAAAGACAGAGAGCTCTCATCTGCTTCACTGTTGATCGAAACATAGGCAGGCTGATAGACTTTAGTTGGTTCTATCACCAAAACCTGAAGACAGAGAGCATTTTTTCTTAATAAACAAGCAGCTATGCACCACAGTATCTTCAGATGCTCATATATAGACAAAAGGTAATTTTGAAGTAAGGCCTAAAAAATCTTCAAGGGAGACAGGGAGGGCAAGACAAGGCAGGAAAAGTCTATGTTCTTATGAACAACAGAATAGATTATCACAATTTGTTATAGGAGACTTACAAGTATTTCTTAGAATGTTTTTAGGGTGGTGGGTAATGTTTTTATAGCATAAAGATAAAGAAAGAGGGTTTGGTTCACACAGTGAAATAACAGGCAGTTAACTTTTTAAGTATTATGTTTAGAGTCTTCTAATTCTTGTAATATCCTATCCAGAAACATAAAACATACAAAACTTGTTTGAACATAACATCTTACTGGAAATCTCAGCCCATTAGTTGTTTCTTTCGTTGCCTCAAAAATTATATCTAGCCAGAAAGTCAATCTTTCTTGTTTAGGAGAATGTTCTATGGTGAGTTTCTTGAAACGCTGAATTAACATCAGATTCTGAACTAATGACTTCAAGTACCTAGAATGTATTGAATTAGTGAGTTAACAGAGAGAAAACAAAATTTGACCAGATTCTAAAACCACTTAACTGACTTAGACATCCAAAATGAAGTCTATTTTAAAAGCTACCACAATGGAAATGGTAGTGTTGATTTTCACAGATTTCTGGAAAGAATAGCAAGTTTAGACAAAGCCTTAAGTCATAAGCTCACATGGATGTTCATGAACAATAAATCATGGATGTTCATGAACAATAGCTTTTTGCAATTGAGTATAGTTACACAAGTAGTTACAGGGGGTTTAGAAATTATATGATGAGCTAGAAGATGGTGGGGGAGGGAAGCAGCAGCTAGCTAAACTCTGAAAACAATGGTTTCACAATATTTTCACAATTTCTTCACAAGGAAACATTACTAATATCCAAATTCTTATAAAATACATACTTCAATGGGATATAACCTGACAATGTTGGATAACTTAATTTCTCACCTTCCCCCTTCCTTCTCATAATACAAGAACAGAGCATAAAGTCAGAGTTGCAAACAATCCAAGATGGAAAAATCCAGTTAAGTTATCCATGTGACTGCAAGATTTTATAAATTCATGTAGTTCCCCATACATAGTTTAGTACTTGAGCAACAGCCTTCTACCACATACCACACTGGAGGTTTCAGCTTAAAAAGCTTCTCTGCTGCTTGTACTGCTTTACCAACATCATTCGCCAGCATGCTGACACTGAAGAACTGTCCCACATCCCAGTAATTGTTCATTTTTTCTAGGCTTCCTTTTCTTCCCAATAAACTGTTTAACCGTACACCTGTAAAATTTCAATTAGAAACCACAATTTTCTATCAGTAAAACACTCTTCTGTGTTTTTTACTGGTAAGTTGATCAGTAAAAGACTAATTTAAGACTTGATTAAGCATTACTGATGAAAATAAAGAGGAGTAAGTTTTCCCCAGAAAATAACACTGCAGAATACAGAGGCAGGATCTGCAAATCATACCTCCAGTACAGGTCAGAAAGCCAGAACTCCTACAACACAGTACTGAAAAACCTCTTTTGCTTCCTGTCTGGGCTATCTGCCCAGTACTCTCAGTGTAAGATGCACAAATCTGTGTCTTATTCTGCATTTAATGCAAGAGATCCATGGATAGAGGTTCACACAAGTCCATCCCAGAGCAGGGTCAGAGGAAAGATTTAAAGCCACCTTTGCATTCTGAACATTTAAGGCTCAAATACACATTTCAGACAAAATAGAATCCAAATATAATGTTCAACTATCACCTTCCTAGAAAGACCTGCATATCTGTTTCTATTATGGGATTTCTTTGTAAATGTGATGTGTTCTAGTTAGCACATACATGGAAGATGTGACTGTCTCTAGGCAGACAACAAGTAACTGTCCTGGTAGATCTTTCCAGGCAATATTTCTTGTGGATCTCTCAACTCAGTGGCAACAGAAACCCTTTGGATACTTTCCTGGCACTCCTGAGGAGAATGGCCACACTGACTCTTCCTTTGTTCCCTGTTGGCTCTGCTGTGGGATAATCTCTGTGGTGCAGTTAAGGCAGCTTACAGATGGTGCTGAAGTTGGTCCTTTGTTGTTCTCTCTCTGGGGCCCTTTAGATGGGCCACGATACCAGAAAGCAGCTCCAAGGCAGCCAGAAGGAAAATGTGCCCTTGAGTTCCCTGTGCTTTAGACAGCCATCCAGAACCCACCACAAGGGAGCTGAACGACCTTTCTGTCTATGCAACCCATCACTGTAAGTATTTTATTTTCTTCATAGGGAGAGAGGCAGAAAACTTGTCTGTGGTACTGTATGTGGTATTTACCTATTTTTCTCAGTTCCATTGAGCTTTCAAACTGTTGTCCTGCAACAAGCAGCAAAACTGCAAGGTTAATTCCAGAATAAAGAGTTGGCTGGAGCTCAAATCCTTTGCGATACCTGCAGAGAAGAGTCAAGAACTCACATTGCATTGTTCAGAAGGACAGAAAATTGCAAAGTTTTGGTAGGTATGTTAAGGTATTGATTTACTGTAGGGATTATACAGCTAGCTGGCATCAATGGCCCCCAAACCCCTTTTTTTAAAGCTTAATATTCATTAAAGGTAACTGAGACACAAGCTGAATGCTTGCCACCAGCTGGTGCATGATCAAGAGATCCACCTGGAGCTTGCAAGTTCTCTGCTCCCCATCCATGTTGCATGGAGGGAAAAGAGAGGTGGTGTGAGAATATTTCACAATTACAGATCAATTGCTAAAATTGTTGTACTCTGAAGTATGATTATACAACCATACCTAGACGAGCAGTATGTCAGTGACAGCCTGTGTGTATATGCATGCCTTAATGTCTTAAGAAAATTTTTAAGACAGTTTAATCACTATTTTTTTTTATATATACAGTAGATCATTTCATTTCCTGGAGATCCAGCATGGAAACCATCCTTGCACAGAGGACTAACGGAACGACATGATCTTACCTGTATTTAATTTTTGGCCTTGAGACACATTAATTATATATTTCCTCAACAAAGACACAGGTTAATCAACATCCCTCCCAATAAACTGCATCATTCAATTTCCAGGACAGTTTATAAAGAGAAGCAAGGAAATACATATACAAAGATCCGATACTCAATAAACCACTTATTCAAACAGGACCCTGAAAACCAGAGATTAGTAGAACAAATTGTCTTCTAATTATTACAGCCCTGCTTTTCATATTCAGAAGTAAAAATCCTGAAAATGTTTTTTAGTATATTTTTAGTGGGTTTTTTGGTTTTTTGGTTTTTTTTATGTTACCATTCAACAGAATGATCTCGACTATTGGTATCTTTACAGTCAGAATCAAGAAACATATCCTTGTAGATCCTCCCACATAAGCAAAACATGTCTGGAGCAGGGTGATCACATGTCTGCAGGACTTGAAGCATAACTTGTAGTGCCTTCTCTCTGTCACCTGCATTATTTCTTCTGAAATCAAATACAGAAATAAAATTAATTAGTTCAGACCTGAAACAGTAACAAGATGGCAAGATGGGAGGATGGGAGAACAACAGTATCCCCTCATCTACCCCACAATCCATCCATCATTACTATATATACACTTGACTTTATTTAGACTGATGCATGATTGTTGGTTGATAAAATCCAAATTCACTCTCCTATCACTGGTCTCTACGTGTAGCTCACATAAGAACTGATGCAAAGCCAGAACTCCTCTACGATAAAAATCTGCCATCTAACTTGATTCCTTTCTGTGTACACAAACACTCTCTGCACATCCTGCAATGAGAAAAAAGTGCTTGTTTAGTGTTCATTCCTGACAACACTTAACAAAAATGGTCATTTTCAGCATTCAGTGTGCCAGATCATTCAGCTATGTCCAAGATGTGTAATCTTGAATCCCGAGGATCCAGAAACAATACCAGGAAATACCAACTAATTGCAGGAGATGCCAGGTCAATCCAATCTTACCCAAAAAGAATGACAGAGCTCAATATGGAGCCTTTGAACTGCAACAAGAAAAAAAGGGCAAAATTGAATTGTATTTCTTAATTAAAATCCTTCATATTAGAAAAAAATTTGGAAAACAAACAGCTGTCATATGGCGTCTTTTGACAAATATTTAACAACTGTGTTAACAAGAAAACAGTGATTAAATAACATTTTCATTCCTTATTATTAAACAGTCAGAATTTTTGCCTCCATTTACCTTGCTGTTTTTAAGTTTAGAAATCAAGATTTACTGCAAAAACTCAGAACAAACAAAAATGTCTATTTGCAAGAGTAATCAAACACAGATTAAGAGTTTAATAGCCCCTTCAACATTTTTTTCTCCATCACCAGAGAGATTTAAAATATTTACCAACTCCTTTTTAGAATTTTTTACCATTTTCCAGTTCCCACCCAGGTATCCATGAATAAGCAGAAAAGGACTATGACTACTTTGTCAGCAATACCAGTAACAGATAATCGTTTCTGGTAAATTTATTACTTGCATGCCACAAAAGGATTAAAGGGACTCTGCTCCTTAGGCAACCAGCTGATGCAAAAAGACCAGTAACAACACATCTGTAGCAAAATTCAGGTTTCTGTGTATGTTAGGGGATGGAGAATACCTAATAAGATTAAATAGATTTGTAGCTGGTTGTGAAGGCTTTATCCTGCCTTTGATGTCACTGGCAGAGCATCATTTTTCACAGCAAGTACTTCAATATTTTTATAGTATTTTTTTCTTCAGATTAACTGCTCTGAAATAAATACTGGTCTTCTCTAATGAGCACACAAGGAGAAAGGTCATATCTTTTTGCAGTTTTACAAGAAACAAACAGTATGTAGAGACTGTGGGGGTAAATCCCTTGCACAGGTCTGCATGCTCTAACCAAACCTCTTCTGAACAAACCAGATTCTTTCACTAGGAGTATCCAAGTTTCACTGCTGTTAACATTAAAGCACAGAAAACTGAGAGAACAGAGCTCAGAACAAAATTTGGCCCTAAAATTAAAGTCCAACAGTTCCCTGGTCCTGCATATTGTGATCACAAAAGTTGGTATGTGTTCTGAGCTCTTCCTGAAAACACAACAAATACACTAGAACCTAATGTAGAGCACTTTAGCACAGAAACAGAAAATCACTCCTTTCCCAGACTTGACTCAAGTTTGCCTTGTGTGAAAACAGGTTATTTATTAATGTTAATATAAAGAGGTATTAGGTACTGATAGAAAAATGTGTAACTAAAGAAAAAATACAATGAATAAAACAAGACATTGCTTAAAATGGGATATTGTGTAGACTAACATTTCTGGTCATCAAAGGATGAACCTGTACATACAAATACAACCATTATAAAGGACCAAGCCCTAAATAAAAACTGTACTAGAGAACTTAAAATGAAAGATGTCTCTTATAAGAGAAAAAAATATTGTTAAAAATAATTCAATTCAACAAAATTTAGCAAATGGCAAGTATACACTCATCTAACAGGATATAATTAAACAACAATCAGTTTAGATATGTTTATATTAGATCCTGCTTTTCACTGCAGCAGAATTCAATGCCATTGGATAATACAAAATCCACACAGCAATTACAATAATTTACAATTTTAGGGAGTTATCAGCTTCTAAATTCCAGAAAGAGAGAGGAAACAAAGAAAAAAATCCAAACAACCTGAAAGATCACATAAGCTACAAGCAAATTCTCTGAAGTCAGTATGAAAATATTCTGTTGGATAATATGCAGAACCTGTTTTGCTTGACCAAGACAGATTTTCATGTCTTATTTCAGACCCCACACTTTGTCAGGGCTGCATGCCTGACAGCTCGTAATTTGTTTCAAGGTGCCTTGAAACAGATCTGTGGTGTTATCAATAGAGTAGAAGAGATTACCTTAAACCCTTAAGGCTCAGCACTGACTTTTATTTTCTTTAAACCAATCTCAACTATGTTAGCTTCCCCATCTCCCAAGCCCCGATTTAAAGCCACACTAAAACAAATCACAAAAAAACATAAAGGACTGATGGAGGTCATCTAATAGAATCTCACTCTCACAGCAGGTCCATTGCCAAGCACTAGACCACAGCAGCCTTGGCTGTGTCTAAAAAGTTGAATCTATTAAACCTTCAAGGATGGAGATGCCACAGCCTCTCTGAACAGGGAAAGCTGAAATACTGTATATGACAATGCACAGGCATGAGAAGGAAGGCAGAAAATGTTCTTTTTATGGATTAACTTGGTGCACCAGCTGAGATCTGCAAAGTAAATCCCCTGAATATGAAGCTTTGTAAGCCAGAGCAGAATCCCAATAGGCTGCTACAGAAAGGACCCTACCAGGTTATTTTACTGCTCCTTGGTGGTTACAGGCCATCTTGCACTGAAATACAAATGTTCCTCGTGGTATCACACAAACAAGTCAACTTGAGGAATGAAATAGAATTTTGAAAAAAATTAAAAAACTGTAAAAAATTAAAATACAGTTTTAATAGTTAATGAGGTAAGAAAAAAGAGTACTACTAATACTAATTAGTAGAAACTAATTTCCACAGGCCTTGGAAAGCATTTCATAAAACTTTTTTTTTCCTTACTGGTTTCTTTGTTAGCCCACTTCAGTCCTCTTACTGCAATCCTTACCTTGTGAGAACTTGCAGAGAAGTCAAACAGAGAAAATCAATCTACATTATCTGAACATGACAGCAGCAGAAACTGCTGCAAGTTAAGAAAGATATCTGCAAATTACTTTCAAAAACTAGGGCAATTATGAAAATATCTTAGTGCTCAATAAATCACTGCCAAGTCTCCCCAAGCACAATGCTTGGAATTAAGGGAAATGAACAAGGAGTTAAAATTAAAAACTAAAAATCATAATGACTTTTTCAAATGCCAGGCACATTTATCTTCAGTTCTGTGTACAGTTTCAAGCTTTATTTTAAAAGGAAACTAAACTATTAGGATTAGGGGAAAAAATTCAAATTGAGGGAATGATCAATGACATGGAATTGTTTCTGTATGAAGAAATCTTGAATAAACTAAGGGTTTTCAGACAGAAATGACTGCATAGAAATTCTTTTTCTTAAAACAAAAGTCGTCCTGCAGGGCACCTTTATAGCCTCTAATCAATTCCTTGAAATTGTTGCCAGTGTTCTGCTGCCAGGTTACTTTTGCCTGACAGCTTGTAACCTCCAGAAACTGCTGGATGAGTCACTTGCCAATTTGCTAGCTTGCTCACTGCAGTTTTGCCACGTGCTTTATTTGTCTGCTGAGCCTACCATGTTTCTTCAATCACAGAAGCAGTCTTCTCACTTCCCTGGTCTACATAAGCCTCTTGCATCTGTCTCCCTGTCTTATCCAACTATCTTGCATCTGTCTCCCTGTCTTATCCAACTATCCACTCCCCCTTTACCTCTCTGAATTACTCTGTAAGACAACAAACTCCTATTACAACACCTCACCTGGAATAACACTTGGGACACACAGTAAAAAAGTTCTTTTTTTCTTTCCTTTCTCTTTGGTATCATAGCTCCTTTCTTGCTCTCCAAATTCACCTTCTTGATGGTGAATCCTTCTTCTACACTCCAGTCTTTATAAGGAGGCCTAGTTTTAAATATTCCTAAACCAAAAAATCTTCCCACTTCACAGACTGGTTTTACCAGCTTTAAAGAATTGGTATGGTTACAGAGCCAGAACTACACTCAGTGAACCAGACCTTTGCCCAATAAAGTTAACAGGAACAGCACAGATTTCACTGGGACAAGAATGAGCTCTCTCTGTAGGTAACAGGTTGACACAACAGGAAAGCTGTGTGAGAAGTCCACCCAGGGGCTGTATCCTTCTCAGAGAGATGTGTCTCCAAGGAGAACACCTTCTAGGAGTACAACCGCTTCCTTGGCTGTGAGGGGATTCCAGCAAGTGATTTCAGCTCAATAGTGATCCTCAGCTCAATAGTGATTTCAGTTCAATGCTGGAATCCCCAGGCTGACACAGGAATGAGAGAGAGAGGAGCCCGTCTGACGATTCCAAAGAGAAGGCTTTAATGTCAGCGTCTCTGTGAAGGGAGCCAGGGACAGAGAGCTCCTGAGGTCAGAGGCTGAGGCTGGAGTTTTTATAGGGACAGACAAGGGGCGCATACAAGCTATTTGTATGAACAAAACAAGGTATGTTGAGTGCCATTTACTGAGGTGTCCATGAGCTTGAGGTGAGTTGCTTATCAGGACATCAGCCTGACTTCTCCATGGGAGGGTGAGGGGCCCTCCCACAGAGGGCTCATCGTCCTCTACAACAGGTGGTGTAATTTTTTTTTTCCTCAGCTTTTTGTTCACATCTTCCCCTGTAGGCTTTGTTTCCGTCTAGCTAGATGGAGAAGACTATATGTAACAAAAAACTCTTGTATCAATGGAAAGTATTTTCTCAAGGGAATACACATTTGGTTTCATGTCTTACTGACACCATAGCAGATGATGTATGTAAATACATACATTTCACAGAGGATGCATTTGCTCATAGAGTCTTCAATATTTGAAACAGTGAATGATGAAAAAAAAGACCCTAAATTACGCTTTGACAAGAACTAAATTTGCAAAAAACTCCAGACAGATATGACAAAGAAAAAAAAATAGTTTTTTCCCCTCCCTCATATACACTTCAGGTACGTCATGAAAGCCAGGCATATAAAATGAGGAGGCCCACAACATATTTTTTACTAAATTTAAGTAATCACAGAACAGAACATTTTAAATACCCCAGTGCTTATCAATGGGAACAATTTTCTGTGGCTACTATTATTCACAATTACTAGTATTATTCACAATTACTAGCGATTTTCTACTTGCACCCTATTACACCCTTCACTTGTTAATTGCCTTCTTTTATTATGGTACTGGAATATGTTGCTCGTTAAAACACAGCATGCTGAGTTAAATAATAGTGTCTGCAGCTGTCCTCATCTTTAATATAAAGGAAAATAGAAGTGCCCTGGAAAGAGACTAAAAGTTCTGGCCTCATGCCAGGACTAGGTTTGGTTTTAAAGTCTACGCTGTTTTGAACAGAATTTGGCGTACCCTTGGGCCTCTCTGCAAGGTTCCAGGACATTATAACTCCAGCTGGTAAATAAGACCAATTAGAAAATTGTCCTTACACAGTGTTTGCCTTCCAGGCAAGGTGTACCCATGGACTGAAACAAACAGCCATCCACATCTGGAACACCCAGTCCTCAACTGCACAGCACCTTACCTCATATCACAGCTGTGAATACAAATACTGAAAACACTCATGTTGCACATTTGGACTGAACTTATACCTAAAGATGTCTAAATTAAGATACAATTAGACTTAACATCTCAGGCAGAAGGCAACAAGGAACAGTGTCTTAAACAACCCATGTCTGTAGAGAAGAGAGCACTCTCTGCTCTGTTCCTGTGTTACATTCAAATTAATTAGCTTAAGACACTGGAAAAGCAATAGCCCTTTGCTCTCTAGAACTCCCAAACAAGCATCTAGGACAGTGATGCACTCAGACTGCCCAGGCATGGAAACAAGCACAAGCCTGTCATTGCAAACATCCATTGTTAGCCTCTGATAACAGATATGAGAGATGATAAATCTAAGACACTCTCAATGCAGCTCTGAAATGGCAACCAGAGAGGAAGACAGCAATCTAGGAGAGGGGCAGTGCTTAAACACCTGCCATATGAATCAGGGTTCCAGAAATCAGCCTGGAAGTGTCTGCCTGCCCTACATAAGCAATAATGTAAGTGCCTTAGTACCTGTCTGCACAGTACCCATCAGTGACGCCCAAGTTGCTTTGCTTATGATCCTAGCCAGGTCTGACCCAGGCTAACTCTGAGGCAGAGGACACGCAGCTAGTGCAGAATCTAAAGTAAAACATTCCTGTCCTTTGCCTTAGCACTACTTGTTAACCTGGACTTGCACACAACTGTGCTTCAGACTGGGCTTGTGTCCACCTGCTGAACCAGAAGAGCCCTGAGGTGCCCAGGAACAGCCCTGCAGCCCTTCCAGCCACGGTGCTGGCTCTGTGCAGCACTAGAATAACACTGACTCAACAAAGCAAGGGAGACTAATGGCCAAGAGAACTCAGTTACAGAGTCCAAGAGGAAATAAACTAATTAATCTCTCTGGATCACAGTTCCAGTGTATGTTTTTAATGAAATTAAGCACACATTAACATTCTGCAGGGTCATATATTCTTACAGCTGCTAATTCTATTCTCCATATGATGTATTCTTTTTCTGGTGGTCTCAATCAGCTGTACTGAGCAACATTAGTACTGTTCTGTATGTTGAAATTAATAGAATATGAACTGAAAATAATGTTCTTTATTTTTACATACAGGCAGGTTCTGATAGAAATCACTAAAAATAATTTGTTTTTAAAACAGGTAAGATTAGGGATTCAGAAATTTTATGGAAGCAAGATGCTAAAAGCAACATTTTAGGGGTCATTTTGAACTAAGAGGACTTGATCAAGAAATGTTTAAGACTCAGCTTTTGAGTTTTGTCCATCATTTTGTCTGAAGAAGGCAAAAACATCCATAGAAGCTAAATTCTGCATTCTTATGAAAAAACAGTCATTTATTTCTGAAAAACCTTTTCTATAGAAATGTTTAAATTGTTCCCAGAAGAATACAAGGAGAGTCATACTGGTTTAGGCTAATAATCAAATCAATGAAAGCTGTTGACAGGGAAAGCAAGTTCATGAGCAATTAATTTTACCTTGTCTTACCAGTGTGCTATTGGCATTGTCAAAACAGAAGATTTAATGGCATGGATTTCACATGCTGCTCAAACTACAAAAAATTTAAGACCAAGACAGTACAGGAGCTTGCCAATTTTGTTATGCACATCTAAATGGAAAAGTTTGAAACTGATTAAATTAAGACATTACCTAAGGACAAGGCATGTTTCTAGCATTATTCTTATTTGCAAATCTAAATATTTTGAGTCAAATTCCTGAGATAATTTTTTAAGAGTCCTGAAAAACAGGGCTAAATCCATATGCAGTATTTTTCTGAGCAATAGTTTAGCATTTACTCTTGTGTCTGATGAAACTGTCAGATATGACCAGACTTATTACCATTTTCCAGAAAATGCCATAAGAAGTGCATTTCCAGATCTATTATTAATTTCTTAATTTCTTTGATTTATGCCATCCTGATGTTGTCCAATGCTAATTTTTAGTTAGCTTGTAGGTCACAATCTTTAATGGTATGTGGATTGCATCTAGCCAGTTACTTTTATTACTACATGTGATTTCATTTGCCTAACATCTATTTTCTCTGACAATCCTAATGTAAATTCTTTAGAAACTGGGTAATTATTATACATAGGTACTACAAGAATCTAGAAGATAACTAGAAGAGTTCAATATTTCAGTGTTTGCTAAAGTAATTATGTGCCTGCAGGTCCTGATGACCATCCAGCCTTCCCAGGAAGCTCTATCATGAATGTGCATTCATGGATCAAGCAGTGCTTGTTACCTATTACTTTAATAAATGACTCATAACTCTATCACACTAAACTTTTGAAGACATTCAGAATAATCAGTGACTCATATTAAACAATCTCAGACTGACCAAGAACCCCTTAGTATCACTGGAGTCTTTTGCAGTTATTCAGGTGGCCTTTGGAACAGATCCACTCTCTCCTGGTTGTTGACAAAACAATGGTGGTTGGAAAACAACGATTTCAAAAGTTACAAACTGTCCTGCTGCACAGTAAGTATGGGATTATGGAGATATTGTGATGAATATCAATGTTTGCAGAAAGGGAAGGGAATTTGACATTATCTGCACTAGAAATTTACATATAAGCCCATCTGGAACAGCAATAAAATGAAACCACTTCAATCAATAACCCTTACCGATTCAATGCAAAAGCATAATGAAACTTGATGTTGTGTTGATCAGCCAGATCACAGGTAGGAAGCATTTCTAGTGTTTCTACCAGCTTCACCATAGCATCATAGTCCTGGTATGAAATTAAAAAAATATATATAAAAAAGATTGAAGTAGAATAAACTGAAAGGTGGAAAGCATCACTAAACTAAAACGTATCATGATCAGTTTTTCAGATGACTGCTCCTAAGAGTCAGAGAAACAGCCACGAAGGCTGTGTAGGAACACAAAGGGATTTTGTCTATCCATGTCAGTGATTGCCTCTTCTTCACCACAATTCCCAAACTACTGAATCCCTGTAGCCAGTTTGACCAATTACACTCCCAGCATCAGAAGAAGAGATGGCAATGCTGGCTTTTTCAGGCCTTACTAAGATCCTCTGATGAATGACACCTCACCAGGTCACTGTGGACTCGACCACAGCTGTCTCTGAATTACATCAGCCACTTGTGCATTGGTTTCTCAGGGGTAACCCACATTTACACTGCTGAAGAGCCCAGTTTACTGACATTTCAAAGGGCCTTGTGCCCCTTACTATTTTTGTTCAAAACATTTTGTTCAAACCATGTTTTGAGACAAGTACATTTCTCAAGGGAGAACTTTCATGATTACCAGAGCTGGTCCAAACCAAGGTGGATAAAGTGCTGAAGGAAAATACACATTTCAGAATGGAATGTTTGGTAGTGAAGGATGATGTGGCTGCTCATTTCTCTCACAACCCATTTATACACAAGAAATAACCAAGTTAGCCCCTGATGGGAAAAAAATTCTATAGAATGGTTGAAATTATATTTGAAAATGGATGTTAAATACACAGACTGTCAATTTGGAAAGACAGCACACAGGCTGTGTTTTAGAAAAAGCAGAACTTATTTTAAAAAATTAAAACAAAGAAAAAAGGTGCAATTATATTTTAAAAGAAAATCAATGTTTCATTGAA
Source organism: Certhia americana (assembly GCA_018697195.1). Classification (NCBI taxonomy): domain Eukaryota; kingdom Metazoa; phylum Chordata; class Aves; order Passeriformes; family Certhiidae; genus Certhia; species Certhia americana. Next base: position 101,462,116 of record CM031857.1, read on the forward strand.
TTATATTTCTCAATTTGGGCATCTCTAGCCAATACAATGGTCATAACAAATGAATTTTCCTAATTTCTAAATATATTTAACTTTATGGGGGAGGGAGAAAAGTTAGGGGAGAGGAGAGGAAGCCAAGCACCTTGATTCAGTAGGGATTTTTGGTTTGTTTCTTTTTAAGGAAGTTAAAAATTATTAAAAACAAAGGGAGAGACCTCAGGAAGTCACTTAATCTGAGTCTCTTGTTCAAAGGCAAAGTAAGTAAGAGTCTCTATCCCCTTAAACCGCCCAACAGACAAGCCACACTTAAACACTGTAACAATTGCTCCCATTTAGTGTGGGCTTTGAATCACTGCTTAACAAACAAGAAGCATATGAGAAAAAACAAGAGACAAAATTGCAGGGTAAAATAATCCACCTTAGTCTTTAAGCACATACCTGAATATCTCTGTAAGAAAGAAGCAGGTTTATGACAATGTCAGAAGTCAGCACTTCAGTGTTATCCATACGAAGCTTAATCCTGGCCAGCTCCTTAGCCAGTTCATCTCCTTGGTACTTCTCTCTAGCTTTTCTAATGTCATTTAGCAGTGTTTCTTTATAATAGGCACTAAAGAAATAAAAGTTAGATATAGGGGAAGAGGACTCTTAGACATTTCTTACGAAACATGGCTATTCTTCTAATGAAAGGTATAATTTCTAATGAAAAGTATCATTTCCTCAGAGTAAGGTCCACATCAAGATGTTTCCATATTTTTCAATAACAACTTACAAATACTGCACCTTGCCCCACCTCAAACTGTAGAACTATGCATCAATGTATGCTTATAACCAGGGCTGTGAGGCAATTTTACCAACACAGGAAAACCAGAGTATTTCTTTGACTCATTACTGACCCTGACAGATGTGGCACTTTGTATCATAAAAAAGGCAGCATCTGGGACAATAAAGTGACATAGAAGAATCACCAGAGTGATGTAAAGAGGAGGTATAATATTTTATCATGAAAGTTGGAAGGAGATTTTCAAACACAGAAACTAAAACAAAAACAAGACAACAAAAGCTGATTTAGTTGCAATCTCTTTGATGAACATAATACATAATGTGGATAGGATCTCTGTAAAAGCCTCCAGTAAGTGCATCTTATTTACAATAATATCAGTGCCCAATCCAACATCAGTGCTTCTGTATATTGAAAAATAATTTACATATATTGCCAGCGTGACAAGTATGAATGTCTGAACCAGCTACTTAGGGGGGTAAATTTATCCTGGAGCAGGCTATGGAGTCTCTAGTTTGGAACTTAGCAGGTGTCACCTGACAAATACTCCAGTGCATACAATCAATTTCTTCCTTGTTTACAAATGAGTGTTTCAAAGTATTACACCTTGCTTAGCAAAAGCCCTACACATAGCAAAGAAAATTAAGTTCTCTGTCTCACACACATTATAATCAAAGCAGCAAAGTCACAGTAAGCACTACTGGCAAGCTCAGCCTTACAGAGTGCAAGCACAGAAATGAGGCTGAGAGCAGGCACAGATTGTATGGTTGGATCAAGACTGCCCAATAATCCCCAAAGACCTCAAACCCATCTCCAGAAAGATCTACAAGAACTGACTGCACGTAACTAACTTGCAAACACAGTGAGAAACTGACCTCCAGGGTGGGGGAAAACTTATCTAAAAAAAGATACCTCAAAAAATTCTAGGGTGCTTGCTGTACATATGCATCCCAGCACCATGGAAACCCCAGCTGGACTGACACTGGAGACACAATAGGTGAGTTCTTGCTTGCTTTCTTTCCCTCTCTCTGCCCATCTTTAATTTATCTCCCTCTCTTCCCTATCACCCTACACCTGTTACCCAAAACCCTCTGCTGTGCCTTACACTAGGAGGTCAGGGACTAAAACACCAATTTCCAGGCCAAGCATGTAATTTACTAATAAAACTTTGCAAACTTTTGCAGACCCTCTGACTTTTGTCATTCCTTTCAACCACGAGCACCTAAGAATGAGCTTAGCTCCTATTATGACCTTATGCACTATAATTTAAACTTAAGAAATTTATCTTACCCAACCAAGGACTGCCTTGCTTTCTGGAGGGAGAAATCTACAAAAACTACAAATCAAATTCTAGAATAACATGCTTAGTTAACTGCAACAACTGCAGGACAGGAATACAAGAAGAAGTAAAACTGGTAGCTTTTTTAACACTATATTAAGTGTAGTGAAAAATAAAAAAATTTAAAATCAATGCTACTAGAAATTCTGCATCTCCTTTTTACACAATATCAAAAAGAGACTATCAAAGATTCTAGAACTCTATGTGTTGCAACATTACCATGATGTAACATGAACATCCTTGAGAAGGCTGAGAAACTTGTCCACTAGTGGGACACAAAGTGGCCCCAGGATATTGTCCCAGCTGTGCTGCATGTACTCAGAGGCTCTTCGTTGGGCATCACTTTCACAGCAAAAGTAGTCAGCACAAGGTGTGACAATGTATGGAATAAAATAATAATTGCCACTTGAAGCCTAAAATAAAAACAGGCAGAGAAAACAAATGGAAGTGGAAATATACTTGTGTATATACAGAATTTGCTGACAGAAAGACCAGCTAGAGTAGTGCTGGTGTGTAGGAGGTTTTAGTGCACTGTTTAACACAAGATTTTCAAATATTAAATTCAAGGAAATTTCTGTGGAAAAGTCACAAATATTAACAAAGCTGATGAATAAGGGCCCAGGTCTGTTAAGTGACAATACAACAAAACTCTTCAATTTTTCCTTTTAATGTAATGCACAAACCCCAGTAGGGTCTGACAGTTACCAGCTACTATTCTGTTCCAAATTTTTGGCTTCAGAGATGTACTTGAATCCTCTAAGCTCACCCTGTGCTAGGAAAGATATGATGCAGAGCTCCCCACAATGAGAGAAATACAGAAACACAGACCCTGGAAGGACTTTATAGATGTTTAATCCAGAGAAGCCTATGAAATATCTAGTGCATGCTACCATCAAAAATCTAACCAACCAAACCCTAAATTTTGAAAGGTTTTGTACTAGATCTAAGATTTGCCACATAAAATTCTATAAGTAAAACCCCCAAAAAATTAGCATGCCACATAAAACGTGTAAATTCAATCAAGGTGCTGAAATGGATGAGGACACAAGAAATGCCCTTTACAGCCCAAACCCAGCAAGTTCAGAGTTTTCAGTCCCTGAGCAAGAACCCAGAAATCAGATTACTGAAGGCTTCCACAACTGGAAGAAGCACCTGTACCCCATTGGAGCTATGACAATTCTCTGCTGTTTAAAAGGAAAGTGAACTTTATATGTGTAACTAGATGGGTACACTGAAGCATAGATCAACATGATACCTCTGCCATTATCAACTACCACTATGTTGGAGATACCAAGGCACTGAACATGTACAGAAAAATCATACCTGTCATTTTTTCATATCATCTAAGCATGCAGAAAAGCCATAGCCATTTATAGTTACCTTGAACAATGGGAGAATGCTGAGATGATGAAAAAAATGAGTATGAAGATGGCACATTTTCAAATGTATTAGTAAACTAGACAGGAGAAACAGATTGTTCACAGAAGTTAAAAATGTGAGTTATTGCAGTAACTGCAGTACATACAGTTACTAAAACTACAGATAGAAAAAATGTATCAGTACATCCTGTTGCTGATCTGAGGGAGGATTTACTATTTAAAATTATTTCTAATAGATAAAGATCAAGTCATATTCCTTCCTTACAAACCCGAAGTTACATTATCCCTGTTGTATCAATATAATCTGTTGGATTTTTATCTTTACTTCCCAACAAAAAACTCAGAAAAACTGCAGCCCAAGCCTCCAATATGGCAGCACAGTTTTGTGTCAGGTTTATTTGAATAAACATTAAATTCACTGCAACACAAAAGCTGCTTGTCTATAAGCTAATTGTTAAACCTACAACAACAAATTAGCTCTTCCTGCAATGAAAAAAGCCTATCCAATTTGAGAGGGTGCTACATCTTGAGATGCAAAGAGCTGCAGTTATATATAGAAGAAGGAATGAAATTTTCAGAAAAAATTAATTACACATGTGAAATACTGTATTAATCTTATCCTCAAACACTGTATTTTTATCCAGGCAACATATCATCTATTTGACTTAGATTTGTTGTCTCCTTTTTGCATAGTGAAGTCTATGCAATTAAACCCTCCTGTATTCTAGCTTCTTCTGTTTAATATTTACATATAATAAATTATAAAACCCTTTCATATAGACTGTGTGGCCTAAGAAAGTTGTTCCTATATTCATTATGTAAAAAACCAGTCCATGTACTTTTCCTATGCTAACAAGAATTAGAGATGGCTGAAAATATCATCCTTGCTTCTTCTGATCTTTCATTCAGGATGCTGGTCTCTGATACCAAAAGCTAGTAATTTTGAAAATTACCATGCTGTCACACACCAGCTATTGCTTTTTAAAGATAATGAATAAATGGCTTAGATATATGTAAAGTAATTTATAGCTTTAACCCTACCTGCATACATATACATGTATATATAAAATCTATAAACTATTACTTATTTAATTGTAATAGAATTATAACTTCATAGCTTATCAAGACTATGTGATGAGTTGGTTAATTTCAGGATTAGAAGCTAGGGTATTTTAATTGACTGATTTTGGGAAATTTTAAGTTAAAAATTACAGCCAAGCAAACTGAAAAAAACCCCAAAACTCTGAATAGCTTATCTTCCAGCATATAATGTATGCCAGCACTGAAACTTTTGTGTTTAACCACAACATTTTTAAATCTACCACAAAACAAGCCACAAATTTAAGAACATGAGAAAAAAAAACCCCAGAAAATAATTGCAAACAAGTTGAGAGAGGGACCTGTTCTTCAGGTGAGCTAGGTAAAGGAATTAAGCATAAAACCATGCCTTTGCTGAGAGGCTGAAAGGGTGAGGACCACAGAGGCCATTTTTAGGCTCTAGGCAAGCCAGGCCAAATGGAGTGTTTTTTGTCTTAAAATATTTTCCAAATATTTTTAATGCTGTTAAAAGTAAATTGTTGCTCTTAATATAAACAAGTTTTTTAATTGTACTGCTAAAGTTATTCTGGTGCAACTGTCACTTTGTGACAGAGATGCTACACTCGAATAAAAGGTAGGGCTTTTTCCAAACAAGTAGCATTGAGTAAAAATCTCTGGTATTTTCAGGGAGGGAATTATGCCTGTCTACGTAATAGCACAATTATCTTATTTGAGCCATGCTATTAATTTTGCCACTTGCTCAAGTATAAGGATTGCTTACCCCACCTCACTATGCAGTTAGAAGGAAAATACAGAAGATAATAGAAAAGGAACTGCATTCACTCAACAGATCACAAACTCCTGAGTGTTCAGGGACTTTTAACTCACTGTTGTCTTAAGTACCAGAGTTTTCACTGTTATTTTCTGTGATATCACATTCCTATCCATCTTGCCATACAGGCATGTATTGGATTTGCATGGCCAGGTTTTGGTAGCCGGAGGGCCTTGGGGACTACAGGAGTGGCTGCTATGAGAAGCTGCTAGAAACTTCCTCCATGACCAGCAGAGCCAATGCCAGCAGCATCAAGACAGATGTGCTGCTGGTCAAGGCTGGGCCAATTAGAAATGATGGTAACTCTTCTGTGATAAAGATTTAAGAAGAAGTTATTGCATAGATGTAACTGTGGTAACAGAAGAGTGGAGTGAGACTATATGAGAGGAACATCTCTGCAGACACCAAGGCCAGTGGAGAAGGAGGGCAGGAGGTGCCCAGATACTGGAGCTGAGATTCCTCTGCAGCCCATGGTAACAACCATGGTGAAGCAGCTGTGCCCTGCAGCCCATGGAGGATTACGGGGTTGCAGAGATCCACCCAGAGCCCATGCTGCAGAAGGGAGATGTATGAGAGGAGGCTGTGGCCCCATTTGAATCCTACACTGCTGTGGGCTCCTGGCAGGGATTTGCAGACCCATAGAGAGGAGTCCAGACTGGAGCAGGTTTCCTGGTAGGACTTGTGACCCCATGGGGGACAGGCTGTGCCTGAAGGACTGCACCCCGTGGAAGAACGACCTGTGTTGCAGCAGGTTGTGGAGAACTGTTGCTTAAGGGATGGACTCACAATTGTGAAGTTCATGGAGAACTGTCTCACATGGAGGGACCCCACATTGGAGCAGGGAAACTACTCCTTTCCCTGATCAGTGGGAGAAACAGCCTGTGACCAATTGACCACAATACTCATTCCTTGTCTCCCTGCATTGTTGCGATAGGAGGTAGAGCTTGGGAGGAGAGAGGGGTGGGGGCAAGGTTTTTTTAAAGTCTTATTTTACTTCTTATTATCCTGCTCTGATTTTGTTACTAAAAAATTCACTTAATATCTCTAATTCAAGCCTGATTTTCCCAAAATTATATTTGCTGAGTGATCTCTTCCAGTAGAGATAACTCATTGTATGTATTTATAACTCATAAACCCATTGTTATATTTTCTCTGCCCTGTCTGGCCGCTGAGGGGTGTGGGGGAGTGGCTCTGGTGGGTACCTGGCATCCAGCCAGGGTCAACCCACTACAGTGACTAAGATAATATAAACTTCAAAAAAATACTTCCTCTTCTAAAGTTAAATAAATGCAGTATTTTTATGTAAAGACTGTGAAGAGAGATTATCACAGGACAAACACTTTAAATTTCTGGGATCTAGCTTGCAAGGAGCAAGTACTCCATTCACCTTGAAGGAAAGACCCTGCCAAGCACTATTCTTAAATAATCCTTATTCATTTTTACATGTTTAGAAACACAGTGAAAGAAGGGCATATCTGTTCAACAGAAAGCAGATTTAAAGTGATACATACTTTGCCTATTAGATTACCACTTTGGTATTCAGGAGGTACTTGAACACGAAGAAAAGCTTTGAGGTTGGCAACCTACTCCAAATTGAAATATAACAACAAAGAGGAAAACACCACCACAAAACACCATAACAGTCAAAAAGACACACATGACACATGAAAAAGGAAATAATTAAAGAAAGAAACAATAGAAAATTAATATAGATATTTACAGCAAGACTATATTTACAAGGCAAAGAAAACAGTTCAATACTTTTGCATTTCTCTTATCTATCTTCCGGATTTCTCTTATTTACATGATTTATATATCTATATATCTTGTGTCATCATTAAGATATTTTCAGATCTTATTTTTATGAACTTGTCAGATTCACTATCTGATTAGTTAACTATAATCCAGCCACTATATATTGCTTGAGATGGTAATATTTTCATAAAAACTAACTTTTCCACAAAAATCTTAAAGTCTTAGTTTTCACTATCTAAAGTAACAGTGGCATATTTCATTATTAAAAGCATTAAAAGTAGCATTTACTTGGTTACACTGCCTTTGTACTATATTCCACCCAAAAATAAAAATTACTGAATTTAAGATGTTCCTGCTCTTTCATTCTGTGCTATTTTACAATCTCTTAACACTTCTGCTACCTCAGGCCTTTTTATCATTTATATCATTAAAAGACCATATCACCAAAACTTTTATATATTGTAAAAATAATAATAAAAATGATACAATAATATTTCTTTGGATTATTAAGTTCATATAACGTAATCATATTTCAGAGTTTTGGCTCTCATTTCAATCCACTGGGGCTACTTAATGAATCCAATTGCCAAAATCTTTCTATTTAGTTTTCTTAAATGTTCATTGCCTTGAAACAGTATATACAGTCTAATTCATACAGCTACTGAAACCTCTGAAGAAACTTTCTGCCAATTACAATAAGAAAATGATTTTTCAACATAAAAATTCCTTGTGGCAAGGATAAATTGCAATACAGTTCCCTTTAGATCAAGGAGAATTTTTGCTAATGACTCCTCCATGGCCCGGACATTATTCACTGCTTACTATAAGAGCTGCTACAGGGTTTCATGAAAAATAACCACTTAAATCTCCAAAAATATTTCATCAGGCCCACAGGCCTAAGTATACAATGATAATAAACCTATTGGCTTAACAGCCAGCCTACTTTCCTTTAAATACTTTCCCTGAATGCAATTAACAGGGTTATTAAAATTTCTTCAGGCACATTATAAACTAAAGAACAACTAACTAATCTTTCCCCTTCTGTTCTGTACTTGGTATAATAATTTTTTCCACAGTGGAAAGTTCTAGTTTGTATTTTCAATGCCTCATTCAAACAAATTGAATGGATCAAAGTGTGCATCTCAAAGTATGTGCAACCAACCCCAGAGCTATTGCCCAAAGGATTGCACATTTTGCTTCCTGACTTCAGCAGTTTTCTAAAGCCCCTTGTTCACATTTTTGATTCTGTAGCAGGAGATGAAATTTCCTCCCTTAAAAAAAAAAAGAAAAAGGATGGCAAAAAAATTTTGAATCAAAATAGAAAATCTTCTCAATGGATTTTGTCTATTACATTGGTTTGGGGAAAGACTGTTTTTTTAAGCATTTTTTTCTTTCGAAAAGCCTTGAAATTTCATTTCTCCAGTAAACCGATGGTTATCAGATCTCTAAAGAAACTCCAAAACACAAGCATTTTTCATTTCCATTTCTCTGCCTTTCAGTCCATTTTTCCACAATGGCATGTGTTCTGCAAGACTGCATACTTATTTTATTGACAGCATTTTGACAGAAACTAGGAAGTTGTGCAATCTTTATTAAAACTAACGAAAATGTCCTTAAAGCTCAGAGGAGCTCTACAGAAGGAAATCTAAATGATGTGACAAAGAATCTTGAGTTTCATGCCAGGGCAATTCTTCCTTGTGAACTGAACTCTCATAGCTTATAATTCTTTCCTTATGCATCCAAGTATGCAATAAATTATCAATACAGAATTTTAACTGCTTTTTTGGGGAAGTGGAACTGAATGACATTCCTCCATCTTATCTGTGCACTGCATCCTGGGAGGGAGGAAGGAAGGAAAGGGAAGGAAGGAAAGGGAGAAAGGGAGGGAGGGAGGGAGGGAGGGAAGGGAGGGGGTTGTACTCACACTCTTTTTTCAGACAGTAAGCTATTAAATCTCCCAGGGTCACACCACTTTTACAGCTTACTGGTGTAAAATTTTCACTGTTAGATCAGCTATATTCAGGCCAGCTTTCTGCTGAATTGCTGACTTCTTTTCTCTTCATTTTTTTCAGCTTCATGTCCAGTTTCCTTGCTCTTGCCTCTTCCTCAATGCTGAATTAGAATAATGTTTTCTCTTCAAGGAAAACTTTCCTTCAAGGCTTTCTTGTGATACACAAAGTAAATTGCCCCAATGACACACTAGATTATTCACCTTCTCTGCAACTTCAACATGGCTCCACATCTGTTCTATGTTAAGATTCTTCTGGACTTTTGTAGATGATGTGAGATTTGTAGGATGAATAGGAAAGGTGAGGATAGGGAAACCTCAGAGAAAGCTCTAAGCTACAGCAGCCAGCCCAGAAAGTTTTACCCTTGCCGCTGGAACAAAGGTGTGCTGTGCCTAGCAACCATCTGAGTTGTTCCCCTTTCCTTACACACCCTGCAGATGCATGGACACAGAGCCTGTAAAACATGGAGAGGACTTCTCCAGCAATGGTATTCCTGTGGCTAACACTGGGCTGGAGGAAGGCTTAGGAGATATCTATCCACTTTCCACCATGCCTCCAGCCCCTGATAAAAAGTGTATTTAAGCTCCTCTATTCCACAGTTATGGCAGAGGCATACCCACATTTTTCACTCAGGACAAGTGAAAGGAAAACACAAAGCTCTACTACAGGGGAATTAACTATTGCATCTAATATTCAGCAATTAAACTGAAATGGTTACTTAACTACATATTTGACTGGACACAATAAATTCATGCCAATTACATACCAACTTAACAAGCACAGCAACCCTGATTACCAATTCACTTCAAACAAGATGTTGCCCAAACAGTCGCAAAACATTTAACCAAGCAATGAAGCAGTGGCACCATATCAGATCAGTGGTAAACTGCAAACCTCTTGTCACAACTCACTGGTTTTGAAAGGAGGGGAAGGCAATTGTCTATTTGAAGTCAACTCTGACTTAAAAAAAAAATATTGTTTTATCTTATGAATTATTTAGTTAGCTTGTGAATTTGTTCTAATTTCTGAATAAAAAATACTCATAAAAGAATGAAATATGGGAGCACACTTATCTAATAAAAGAAGGTATGAACAACTTCAAATAATACAAAGAAGTCAAGAATCCACACTTCATATTTAAAGTCATTCATTGTTTACTTTATTGTATTTTACTCACAATTTTTTTCTTAATTTAACCCACTTGAAGAAAGTGGGTTAGACAATCCCTCCTTTTTAAAGGAGGAATCAGGATCCTAGCTTACAGATGTCTCCCTGCCCCTTCTGCTAACCACAAGGTGTTTCTTTACAGGTCCAATACCAGACCCTACCATAGAAACATGTCACTAGAACCAAAGGTATGAAGCTGAGTCAGGAGAGGTTTAAGCTGGATATCAGGGAAAGGTTTCTCACCCACAGGGTGGCTGGGCTTTGGAACAGACACCCCAGGGAAGTAGTTACAGCCTAATGGAGTTCAAGAAGTGTTTGGACAATGTTCTCAGCACATGGTGTGACTCTAAGGTTTGTCCTGCGCAGGGCCAGGAGTTGGACTTAATGATTCTGGTGGGTCCCTTCCAACTCAGCATATTCCATGATTCAATCTTTTCTTCTCTTCAGTGTGAAGGGAAATACCTCACTTTCTGGACAAAGAATCTGCCAAAAGAAAAGACTGTAGGCTGCTAATCCAATTGCACTAGGTTGAACTTGTGACCCTTTGTCGTTTACTCCATTTCTCCTATTACCACCAAATGGCTCATTCACAATTCTCCCTCTTGCTCTGGAAGGGAGACACATGCTCCTGAAACTTTGGTCATCCATCAGCTGATGGATAGTAGCATTCACAGGCAAATCTGCCACATTCTGAGTCCCCCTTCACAGAGCCACAGAGCAGTAAATGCAGTTCCCATCACACAGGTCAAATTCATTCAAGGATCCCTGAGACATGCAGGAAGGATGACCTGCATTTACATGTGCTAAACCTGATCTATCTTTAGCCTATGTGGAGCACTGTGGCCAAGTCAAAACAGCAGCAGCTCAAACTGTTGCGACTAATGCATTTTTTCTTCTAGTTCTTTTTAAAATTACTATCAAACTCTAAGACCACTTTATTATTTTAATCCTGCTCAATAATGTTTAGAAGAAAATAAAAGTATATGGTGAATGGGAGGAAACAGAAAGGAAAAATGGCAGTGTAAGAGTTTTGTAAATTCAGTCATCCTCAAAATAACAGTGTGGAGGATTTAATGAAAATAACCACTGACATGGTGTCTCGTGTGAACTATGGCAAAATATACAACTATAAGATATCATGACATATTTCAGAAAGCCTTAATAACACCTACATTTTATCTTGTTTCAAAATTATTTGTTTGGCTTTATTTGTATTAACTGTATGAATATTTTTACTTTGGGAAATAAGCTTCTCTAAGAAATAAGCATTTCTAAGTAAATCTGTGAATTTCTAAGTTAGAGGACAGGTATATAGAAGCCAAAGGTGTTTGAGATACAAAAGTAAACCCCATTAAGGCATCAAAAATATCTACATTTGCACAAATGGGTGATAGTGGCAGAGAGAAAAAGAGACTGAACGTCTGAGTTTATATTTGGATCTGTCAACCTACATATAAAACTTACATCTACTAGCAACTGTCTACTATCTTCTACAACTTAGAAAGGAATTGGTAAGGAAGAGTAACATCAAAATCTAGCTTTACTTTGGAGTGTCAACAAGCTTTCCAAAAGTTTGAATTATAGACAGGTAAAGTAACTGCCTTTAATCATACAGAGCATATGTATACTTGGCAGCTTTGGTATTAGAGTTGCTTCAAATGTAGAATCTTCATTTTGTGTTCTAAAATGAACGTGGATTTAATACTTACTGTGTTTTTCTGAGATACCATATCCTGTGGGGGAAAAAAAAAAAGATAATAGAAATGTTTATATGTTTTTACTGGTAATTACTATTTCAAATAAAAATCACTGCTCTACATACATATATATATATATATATACAGACAGATGTGTTCTTCACAGCATAATCCAGATTTCCTGCCACAGTAAATTCCCAGTAAAGGGACAGAACAACATCAAGAAGAGTCTCAATAGTTCAGGTTAGGAAAAAAATTAGGAATTCAGTGAAGAAACCTACTTAAGGAAGTATTCAGAAAATAAAGTTGTACTTAGCAGTAACTGGAATTTCTCAGACTGGGTACACCTAGTCACACTCTGAGCATTTATGAGACAAAAGCATTCAAAGCCAGAGGATTTTTTAGGTATCCTTCAGATACCTAAGCCCCTTTCTTACCCAGACTGGTACACAGCAACATGTTTCCTAACTCTTCTCACCTCAAAATCTAACCAAAGATACTGAAACAATGAAGCAGATGATAAACTAATGGGCACATAAAGCAGACCTTAGAAACTTCCAGTTGCCAGTAAGTAACCTTCTCTTCTCTTGGGTGATGGATTACATGCTCAATGAACACTGCTTGGTCAAACTAAAGAGATCTCCAGGTAAGCCTTCAAATATTAGACATATACTTGTTTCTAATCAAGATTGTCAATATAATTGAACGAAATGTGCTCTGACAACCTGAGATGATTTGCCTTGTGCAACTTGATATCTAACAGCCTGAAATCCACTTGGACAACCACTGCACAGAAATGATCGTGCCCATGCACCCATTTCCTCAACAACAGGCAAAAATATCAGGGCATTTAAGAGGTTTATCTCTATAAACATGACTCTCCTGAAACCCAGATCACAGATTCTTTTAATATCCTCAGAAATAGGTTGTTTTGAAAGAATATCAGGAAACTGTAGAGACAACCCTGGGGTTGTTTCAGGATGGCTCCTAAGAGACAAACTGTATAAAGTCAGGTTGCCTGAACTTCGCAGATCTTCAACAGATATAACAGCAGTAACATCAATACTGCCTTTATAACACTCAGGCTGTGGACCACTTTTAAGAGTACACAGTAACCTACATCCAAGTAAAGTAATACAGTTCTGAACAGAAGTGGGAAAAGACCTGACCTAATTACGCAAACTTCAGAATAAAGAAATATCATCAGAGGGTCAAAAAGGTGCTAAAACCTAAATGGAATTTATAATTAGCCTAAACTCCTTAAGCCAAATAAAATACTGCATAACAAAAGTGATTGAAGGCTTAGACATCTGAAATATTACATATCTGAAAATTAATGTCTACCTAGCTATGCAACTCATAAAGCCCCAAGAGAGCTTTATCTACTGCAGTTAAAAATATCTTTTTCCATAGTGAGAAAATTCCTCTACTGAAACCATCCAGCACCTATGATGTGAAATGTGTCATGAACTCTTCTTTGCTGAAATACTCCATGAAAGTTCCTGCCGACCTTCTGAAGTACTCCTCAGAAAGGTGCATTAGCATGCTTGAATGCTATCCAACACTGAACTGGGGCTCGATTGCTGAAGAGGTATCAATGACAAGAGGGGGACTGAACCCTGTCTCAGTACCCAGCTTAAACAGAGGATCTCTCATAAGTCAGCTGTAACAACTTAAATCAAGTCTCATGATCCCATCTAAGATATGCTATGGGTCTATTTAGGCAAAGGAGGGAATGCAAAACAACCGAGACGAGTAAGATATCAGTGCCACTGACAGAGTTCCTAGAAGAAGAAAGGTGAAGACAAATACTAGTTTTTCTAACCTTAAGTTACCTAGCCAAATTTTGGTGTTCCCCAGTCCCTAGAATTGATTTTTACATTATTAGAAAAAAGGCTTAGAACTGCCAGTGTAAAGACTTGCAAGTTCTGGCAACAATCAGTGTGAACATCCCTCCACAGATGGATGTAATCCTGGAGATTCTTCAACACTCCAGTTAGGGAGCAGGGGCTTGAGTATGTGCTTGGCACGAAGTGCAGGAATCAAAGCAAATATCCTCACTGAGCAGCAACAAATAGAAAACAACTAGATTGTTCTTCCCAGACTTGGGCACGTCCTTGGGAAAACCAAGTTGATCAGAATATCTGAGTGACAACATAAAGAAAGATAAAAACATGTTAATGAAAAATAAAAATGAAGTATTTCATGGCAGTCAGGTATATTACCAGCAGTGAATGAAAAGCTGTATGTCTGCCCACCCTGATTAGGTGGACAAAAGGAGGACATGCCAGTAATGCCTTAGTGTGCTATATTACCTTAGAGTAATACCTTATCTATAGGGATAATTTCATTGAGCAGAGTGAGACAGGCTCCAGGTTTGAGTTCTTGGGACCCCAGGCCATATGGAATGTGAATGCATATGTGGACCACCACATGAAGAAAGGAGTATGGGTTAGACACATGACAGTAAAATCAAAGACTCTGAGAGCAGAGAAGAGGAATGAGAAGCCATGACAGAACAGAGCTTTTCTGAGGAAAAAGGAAACTTCATACTCTTACAGGACCAAGAGAGGTTGGCAAACTCCAAAAAGGATTTTTGGACAGTAATGGTGTGAAAAAAAAGTGAAGTAGCAACGGGCAATAACTCAAAATAAGGAAAAATCAAAAAAGCATGAACAATGCTTCTCTCAGTGAAAGGTAGCAAGAAAATGGATGATATTTAAAGCAGCAATAGATGAAACAGAGGACAAAAGTCTAAATGAGATGTAAAATAAAGAGAATGTGCACTGAGTAAGGCAGAAACATCCACAATATACGACTTGCATCCAGAACAGCAATTTCAGGACTTAAGTGTATAGCATGTATTATCCTACTATAAAAATGAACAACAGCCCTATAAAAAGATTTGGTGAGGATGTCTTTTCCTATTTCAAACAGCAATAAAAAGGAGATTCTAGTAGTCTTAGCTCGTCAGCACCTAGTGAATACAAACCTCATCTGACAGAAAGTGCTTACCTAGGAGTAGGCTGCAATACAGCCCTTGTTCAAGTGTCCTTAGTATATAGGCCATAACTTTTTCTTTCATGTACTCTAATTCAAAGAGGGAAAGGAAGGAAAAAATCGGACCTGCACTCTCAATTCTAAGTCTACCTACTTGAACCAAAATCAGTACCATACTATGGATCTTTTCTTCCAAAAAAGCATTTATTTATTCTATTATTTCTGGTTTTGCTAATAGCTGCTTTTCCGTAGCAGGATTTAATTATGTAGCTACCAGGAAATTACATTAAATGTAAGTTTCAGAAAAACACAAACATCTGTAGGATCAGGTATTTAAAGATATTTCTGAAATTAAGCAGATTATGAAGAGAGAACCTTACTTTCAGAGACTGAGCAGTGTCAGCATCAGTGTCATGGTAAAGAATAACATTATTGGCCATGTCAAAGCTTTCACGCACACCAAGGTGGTAGAACAGTGATGGTTGCTTGGAAATATCACTCATGTCCACAACTGCAACATCTGAAATGAGAGAAGTGGAAAAGAAGAGAGAATGCTAAAAAATAATAAACTCAATTTTATTCTTACAAGGGATTTAAAACAAATACTGAAATTACACACACAGACACACACGGGACAGACAAAGTCAACATTTTCAAATAAGGATAATTTTCTCATGAGAAAAGTAAATTTTACCCTTCATATAAAAGATAAGAGCCACTCATGAAATTATCACAGCGTTACATTAACTCCGAGGCTGCATTTACCAATCCTGCTTGAGGTTTTGAAATCACAGCATCAGGAATGCCCATTGGGTAAAAGAGCAATTTTGCACTTGCTCCCTGAGGCCTGACAGCATGAATACCCATAGGACAGAAGCTTCAAATATTCCAGATGGAACCACTAAAAATAAAGTAAATTAGAAATATAGGGAAAACTGTGAGACCAAGTTTATTATAAGAGGCTGAGGTTTGAAGAATAGGAAATTCCTAAAGAGTAAAAAAAGAAAGTACTCTGAAAATTGACTCTTAAAAGCTACAGGCAAGATGTTCAAGATGGGGGTGCAGCAATGAGGGAATTATTCACAAGTAGCCAGAGTAAAACTTCCACTGCTCTTGTTTAATGTTCCAGTCAGAAATGAAAATCAGAAACTCAAGTAAAAACATTTACATCTGTGCAAGATGAGCTAAACAGAGAGCTAAAGAAAAATATCCCATTTTATGCAGAACAGCTGAGATACAGACAAAAGATTCTGAGTTCACCATTTTGTCCTCATATAGACCTAAACAGCAAGCAGGAGAAAGAGCTAACTGGAGAAGAGGACACTTAATGCTGAGTTTTCATTTCTTGATCCTTATATCCTATACATTCCTTAGAAAATTTTGCTTTAAAGCTCTTTAGATGTCTGTGTCTCTATGTGTCTGCTTTCACCACTTTGGGACAGATGGATTAATTGAAATCCAAAGTATTCATAAGAATAGAGCCTTGGCACTGAAACCACAGGGGAGTCTGAGGTTCAAAACAGATTCCAGAAACTCAGTGCAGCTGGGCAATAAATTCTACATTTCTGAAGGGGTAACAGACAGTGCCTGGTACATACAGGGAAAGACAGAAAACAAGAAACAAGTAAACAAGAAATCTAAAAGCAGGTCTGATGGCTGAGACCCAAATGCAGCAGTCAGTTAACCTTGGTGGCACCAAGGTTACACATCACAAGAATCAATACTGCATACTTAGTATGCAGTTTCTTGGAAAATCCTGCCATGAATATATGCCCCTGTACAATTCCATCAGCCTATTCTGACACACCACATGGAGGTCAGCCAGTCCCTCGGATTACTATGACACTCCTGTTAAAGCACAAGGAACATTTTGAGTCTGAAGACCTGCTTTAAGACTAAAACATCACTGTTCAGGAGCAAAGCCAAACAAGCATAAAAAACCCCCAAACCCCAAAATATACCAACCCCCACAAAAAAACACACACACAAAAAAAAAAATCCAGATGCACCTCCCTCCCCGACCAAAGAAACAAAACCCCAGCACAAAGTCACAGCATAAGAAAATCCCCTTATTCAAATCCTGCACCATCTACAGATGATCTTTCCAGTTCCAATGTTTAGCCAGCTGTCTGCAGCATGGATAAAATTCTTAGTGTATTGCACACTGTAGTGTCATGTAAACTGAGAGAGCTTGAAGAAGTAAATCCCAGCTCCATAAACTCAACTCAGTATCCAGATTACCCCAACACTGAAAAATCCTTCTGGAAAACAAAAATTATCTATAGAACAAATGATTTGTGACAGAGTTCATTGAAACAAGACTATACACAGCTCATTGCCATATCTGGTCTACAACTGAAATTTGTCTTCTGTTGATTGCTGCTCCATAGCAATGTAAGTGCTATCAAAAACACATGAAATGGACATAAGAACAGAAGTAAGCACCTCCTTTAAAACAGTAGTTATTCATCCCTTACATATTAATTCACAAATGATAAAAAGATTTATGAGAACAGGTTTTCCTTGCTTATTCACATCTCACAAACACAGGCATGAATAAGATAAAATAAAAATAAAACAAAATGAAAAGTAGCGGAGATGAAGATGTATCCAAAAATATGCATACAAGGAAGACAACTGAGTGGATTCAGTTTGAGCAAGGGAGGCAAGGAATGACACAGAAGTAAATGACAGCGACAGAGGCAGAGCATCCAAAGTGCTCCTGGCTGTGGGCTAGAGCAGAGATGAGAAGCTGGAGCTTGGAGCACTCCAAGCCCTTCTCCAGGAGTAACAGCAGCAGGCTTGGAGAAGGGAGAAAAAAGACCTACTTACAAAGCAGCTTTACTAATGTGCTAGTGAAATGCAGCACGAACACAGAGGGCCCATGAAATTAATGCAAAGTTGTGTGGAAAAAATATGACCAACAGTAAACACTTCTAGAAGCAGTAGATCCCTGACATGCACCCAGTGCATGGGGTGCTGAGAGTGCAGAGCTCAGTGTTGCTTATGGCTGGGTCTAAGCACACTCCCCAGAACTACTGTTTTCAGGGGTACATCCCTCTTCTTGGCATAAGGTAGTTTTTTGAGTCATGTAATGAACAAAGCTAGTATGTGACATCACAAATACTTCTGTTTCAGTTCTATTTTTCTCATGATTTACACTAAAATTCTTCATTTACAGTTCTGTAAAAACAAGACATGGGTTTCTGCACTTCAACCATACATTTAGAATGGCTGATGAGTGAGATAATTTCCTTAAACTTCCAGAAACACATTAAAAGAAATAACTTCAACACTAGTATGTGCTTTGCAAATCTTGATTTATGAATACAAACATAAGTCAATCAGAGTTCATTCTCAACTCCCATCCCCTGTAACAAAAGAGCCTGGTCAGCCAAATGTACTTCTGGACTTCCCTTGACAAATTTAGGTTCAACCTCCATTACAGACAGGGGTGAAGCAAAAGCCAATGCCAATTTTTATCAAATCTTATCATGCATGAGAAATTTTATGTGATAATCAAGTATTTCACACAGATCTATAAATGACCAATGGAGAGGGTTTCCTATGTTCAGAAGAAAAGAGAGCAGGGGAAGGTACAGCCCCCTGGAAAGACAGAAGGCTTCCAAGTTAAAGCCTGTACAATACATTTCCCAGATGCAGTGGAGGGGTGGGGATGTGCTTAATGTTGCATATGACCAATTTCAAATGATTCTGGAACACAACACCTAAAGTCATGGCTTCTTTTGTTCAAAAGGGCATACCCATAAAAACGCATTCTCCCTCATTTCTTCTTAAGCATAGCATATATTTTAAATTTTTTGTTCTCTAGTAGTTGCCCATGAAACTATTTTTATCCTGAAAATAGTTCACTTTTGTCATGCACCCAAAAATTGATCTCAATTAATGTGATTGCAGTTCATTTGTCTAGGCTTTTGTTTCCATTGTAAAATGATTATGGTATGTGTTTATTTGTAGTGCATTAAGGTAATTCAGCACTATTGCTTTTACAGTCTTGATTAGGTCTCTGCATTGTTACAGCAGATGGCACATAATTTCTTATATTGCAGTTTCCATATTTTAGCACTAGTGTGTCTTACAAAAGCAGACAGAAAAGAGACAATGAAATGAAGATCAGAGTTCACTAACTGTAGTAAAACAGGAGACCATGAAACTAATAAATAATTCAACATGAAAAAATTATTAAACAGGTTAAGACCAGAGGACTTATTTCTCTATCTGAAATGCACCTAAAGACATTATATAATTAAATAATCAAGGCAGATCACAAGTCTTCACATGGCTTTTTTATGGCATTGTTAGCAAAACCAAAAGGGCAATTTTGGCAACAGTTTTTGGGATCTGTAAGTTAAAAAGTAATAAACAGAAGAAAATGAAGATATAGCCTGAAATATGCTGATAGTTAGACTGTAGGAGGCTAAGAGAAGAAAACAGTCAAAAAAAGTCTGTACTGCTTTCAGCTTCTAACCTAAGACTCACCTCCATCCAGCCTTATCTATGCGCAGAGCAAGAACCTAAATCCATTATTTTGGATTCATTATTTTTCAGCATTTGGAACCCTTCTATACATAACAGATTTCAAAAAGCTCCCAAACTTAACATGATAATGGAAATCCTATTGGAGGAAAATGCAGAATTCTGCCCTTTGCTGTTCACTAGCACCCAGCAAATTATGAACCTTTACATTAGTATTGCTTCAGTTGATTGGCTATTTGCATCATAGCAAGTAAAAAATATGTAATTCCTTGAAAATTACTGAAGAAAACTGTCAAATTCTTCAGAAGAACAACAATACTCCTAAAGAAAAAGACATTTAAAAATCCCTAATTTCAGAATAATACATATTAATTTTGATTTCTGCACAGCCCTTTAAAGAAGATAATACCAAAGTTTTTACATGGAAACAATTATGGTAAAATTTGGTGTATTTGAAAACCAGGAACCCTCTGCAGCTTTCACTAGCTCTAAAACAAAGAGCACACCACTCTCAACTTTAATACACCCCATGCTCCCAGAAACTCAAGGGAAGCTCAAGGTAATAAAGAACATTTGTAGCAACTACCAAGAGGATCATTGAGGTGATTTTTTGGCACAGTTTGTTACACCAACAAACTGTCAGTGCCCTCCATTAGATGATCCTAGGCATAAGCCAATGTTAGTTAAAAAATACTGTCAACATTTGTGATGATATTATGGTATAATGAATCAAGCTGCATTTAAATCTTACTGATTTATAATCATGGTATCCTGTAAAAATCTGCTTACTTTTCTCAGAAAAAATATTGTTCCAATTACAATCTAAAGTACCAAATTAAACCCAGATATTGTCTTAGAAGCTGAAAGACCTAGGAGACAAAGACAAAACTCTTTTTTTTAAATTTAGGAATTTCCGGTACTTCAATTCAACCTTTTTAAGTTTGCAATATTATAGCGTGAACTTACTTAACATCACTGGTTTGCTAAAGGGCCAGATTTGGTAATAAAAATAAAAAACATCTAATCAGTAATGATTTGTCCTGTGATACAGATTTGAATATATTATAATCACATTAAACAGTATTTTTTAAAACAACCTCATATATTTCAGACTCACTTATCTTCTTGTAAAACCAAGAGCTGCACTTCTGTATAAATACTAAAATTAAAATGAACTGTAATATTTCAGAAATTGGTTACACCTTCAAGAAGAAGATTGTTTTATAAGCTGCAATCAACTTTTGCAAAATAGTCCTGGAGTGGCTGGGGTTTTGACTACAAATTCCAAACTACTGCCTACCTCAGACAAGGAAGCACAAGCATGAACACTGGATGTCTGAAACTTTTTGATGCATGGAGGGCACTTCCTTTGGAAAGGGCATTTAGCTCACAGGCAAAAGGAAGTGATTCAAAGGGCAGGAAAAATAAGAATTAAATTATGTATGAATCCTCATACTAGTGTGGGAAAAAAGATTTCTTTCTGTTCACATACAGTAAGCACTGAAAAAAAAGTGACATAATCAGGTTTTATTAATGACACCAACCACAAAGTGGAGAAAAAGAAAACCTGGCCAAATAATTTTTAATTCACTATTTTAAATATATTGTTATCTTGAGAAGATAACAGAATTCTAATTTTAGTACATTATCAATATACACACTCTGACAAAACAAAGCAAAATCATTTTATCTTGCTTTTGACAGCTCTAATGGATTTGTAAAGTGTTTTAGGAATTCTGAAAACCTGGACATCAAGTGGCAATAACTCAAAGGTGCTTTTCCATGGTTTGTCTGTTTACTCAGGAAAACAAAAGAACTGTTGTAAAGTGGTAATTTCATACTTGTGCTGTTTTATAAAAACAGAGAAGCACCTCTAATCTTTGTTCTCAGACTGAGCTTGTCATTTGCCTTTTACTTAGCTGTGGCATTACATCTGCCACAGGTTATATGTTATAAAGTGATTTACTAAAGAAAAAGGCCACCACACCCCAAAATATTTCACTTCTCCTCCTACCAAACAAAATGTAAGGCAACCACATAGCTCCTAACAATTAGAAATGTCAGCATTCTTAGAACCACAAACACATGGGGGAAAGTCAGACCTTTCTTCTGCATTTCCTCCTTCCTGCGTGTCAAATCTTGCTCTGGAAACCAGTTTCACATCCTTCCCCATGAAACTGCTCTGCTCAGTGAATGTGAATGCCACGAGTGCTGAAGAGTGCTATGTATTAGCTGAGCAGCAGCAGCATTCTTGACTAAGGAAAGTTTGCTGTTAAGTAACTTTCCTGAAAGGACCAGGCAAATTCTGAGCTTTGCTATTACTGGAAGACAAAAAAAACCTTCTAATTTTTCAGATGAGCCTTTCCACTACCTAGAAGCATTACTAACTGCAGCAATTCAAATGATTGCTTTGCTCCACTTAACACACAACACATCAATACTGGCAACGTCCCACCTCCAGAGACAATTCTGGGAACAGCTGTGTTAAGCAAAGTGGGTCAGCTGGTCTTTGTGTGGAAAGCAGACCCATCCATGCAAAGGAGGAGGAAGAGGAGGAGGAACAGCTGACAACTGAATGCATTTCTAACCATAGCATTTGGGTGATGTTAGTAATTAGGGTGATGTTAGTCCTTCCATGTGGCCCAGCAAGGCAGCTCCTTCTTCCTATGCACATGAAAAGTTTGGAACATTCAAATCCTTTCAGTCCAACACTCAATCCTTTCAGCTCCCGGAGCAAAAAGCTGAAATAATTAAGGTTTTAAACTACCAGAATGGTTAAAACTTACCAAGAAATATTGCAGTGCCTACAGTCTGACTACAGTCTGAAGGTGGAGGTAAGAAAGCTGGAACTCCTATTTTTCACATATAGGTAACAAAAGTGCCTCCTCCAGCTTCCAGTGAAAGCCTTAGGAGCAGCCTGAAATGGCACAGGAACGAGCACTTTTTGGACAGCCATGCTGCACGTGATGAAATGTGAAATGCAAAGAAGTAGACAATGGAATAATCCAGCATGTCAAAAATAGAGGCACATGTAGCTGGCATGAAACTAGTGATAAATGCAACCAGCACAGAACCATGTAGACAGAGCCTGACAGCATTTTAATGTAGGTAAAGAATACAAAACCTGTATTTATTCTAAATACTTAATTGAGTCATAACTAGAGAAAACTTCTTGGTTTTGAGATCAGTTCTAACCTGTAATCCTTTTTCCTTTTCACTTCAAATACTAGCTTTGGCAACATTTGTAAATTTTAGTCTTTGGCTATCTTAGCAATGTATGACATTATAACATTCACTGGCAATTCCTATCCAGCAAAATCAATCCTCAGATGATACTGTGAAAATCTGACAACCATCCAAAACAACAGCACTGACAAGACTAAGGGACCAATGCTCATCTCTGGCTTTTGTAATTCTGTACAAAATCTCTTTTTCATACCAGCAACTCCACAATAGGGTAACATTCAGACCTGAACATTACAGCCAGTAATCATCTTAGTGCTGTGGTGTTACTTTACAGATACTGCATCTTTTCTCTGTCCTCTGGTACATGGAACACACTAAAAATAGAATTAGAACATATTTTTCATGCTTCAGTGGCATTTATTGCAACTTAGGAAAAACTAGTATCTAAAATGACTAATTTTTTCTAAACCATGACAAAGTATTTGTGCCATATTCATAATTAGTACATATTCCTTAATATCTAAATGTCTGTTCCATAAATTACATCATCCAAGAAACTGCACTTTCGTTGAAAGGAACAGAACAAATTACAGAAGGTGAGCAACACTGCCAGTTCTAGGAGTTGATCTGTAACCTGAGTTCTCATTTATTTTTATGTTCTGGGGTTTTCTTATACATTAGATATGTCATCTGAAAGCTTTCAATTCTTTGCCCTGAAATTGCATATTAGGAACTATTTTGTTAAATGGAAGCAAGGACTCCTCCAAACACCTTTGACAGCAAAAGCTTTAAGAAACATTTTAGATACTTCTCAAATACAATAAATTCACAGCAAAACTAAGTTTAAAACAGGGCAAGACACTGTATTAAAGTAAGAGGGTAATTCTACTGATCTGGAAGAGCAAAAATTGTACCGGGAGCATGCCTATGCTTACTATATTATTAACTGATCTTCAGGGAGAGTCTTTCAGATTGCCAAATTAGAATACAACCAGCACCCACAAGAACTGGCACTGGAAGAAAAGTAATGCAGTTATTGTAACACAGAGAGCATCCAAGCTCAGAATGTGTTTGTAATGCTTTTGCACAAGTATGAAGAAGAAAAATATTGTATGATTGGAAACACCTGAAAATAACCTCTCTCAGAAGACAGCATAATTTGTGAATTTCTTTTTTTTTTTTTTTTTTACAGTTGGCAGTTTAGGGAAAGAAGGAAACAAAAAACTAATCCTCAAAGAACCCTTCTTGAAATATTGAGTTGCAGAAGTTAGGAAATATATAATTCACTGTAAACAGTGCATGCTTAGGCTTAGAAATTGCTTGATATTTTCCATGACCAAGTTTTGCTTCCAGTCCTTTTTAACTTTACCAGTCTTTACTTCAAATTGTTGGGTTTTGTTTGTTTCTTTTTTTTTCTTTAAAAGAGATTTAATTAAAACCAACTCAAGTAATTTTGAGACTGTATTGGAGAACTTATTTTTCTGGCCACTGTTAAACAACCTCTCATGCCAAATTAAGAAGACTTACTGCCATCAAGCACCAAAACAGGAATTTGTCAGATGGGTGAGGCTGTCTGAAGTAACTCCTCTCAGCTTCATGAAATGCTGCTGGCTCCAAAGGGAAGTTATCAGCCGTGAGTTGGTCAGAGTCACAAGGGAGATGAGCTTGTCATCACTGCCTTCATTGTCAGCACAGAGAGAGGAAAAGCATTTTTTGAGCCCCATTCCTCTGATCTGTCAGAAGCCAACTTCAGGAGATGAACCAGCCCAGAAGTGCCTATTCCTCTCCACTTCCTATAAGGGGATCCCAAGCAACTGCAGACACCCACACTGAAGGTGTTCAGTGCCACAACCCCCCTTCCACAGAGCCTCGCAGCTCTTTGTTGAAGAATTTCATTAACCATCAAGGCATTTCAGTTAAGAGTTATATAATCTCAGCAGATGTTTCCCTGGACATGTTCCCAGCAATTAACCAACAAAATGGCCAATGGAGAAGGACTACAGATCTTTCTCATCAGTATTTTACTCACATTCTCTCTACCTGTGAGAGAGGAAGGACTGTCACAATTCAAACCCTCACCTAAGATTTCCAGGGTTCTCTCAAACACCTAACTCTTGCTTGAGGTTTCCATAAATTGGGAGTTCATTTGTGAGTCCCATTTTTTAGTCCCAATGTTGTTTGTTTTGGCACTCAGTATTATACAACTACGGGGATGACTTTTTTTAAGAGGTTTTTTGCATGTACTATCTCAGCCCCAGGGTCTTTCCTCTTACTCATATAACCTGACTGTTTAATTACATTGAAGCCTTGACTATAACCTCTCAGCCTATGGATAAAGTTTATATATAGAGTTAAATTTTCAGCAAAAATACCTTCAAGCCAAATATAAGCATTACATTTCCCAGCAAGACAAAGTCATTTGTATAAAAGCTAGTAACAGACTTTACCTTTGATGTTATTTTTTTTTTCCCTTTCATATCATAGCTTGTGAGATCCCAGGAACAACACAACCTCAAGTCTAAGGGAATTAACTCACAGTAGTGTGAGAAGTCACAGGAAAAAAGATGATATCCACACACACTGTCTCTGGAAACTCACACAGCACAGACCCCTTCACACAGACTCCCTTCCTTGAGGAAGGATTGTAAAAATTTACCCATTCTGGTACCACAGTCACAGATCTTTAGTTACCAACCACAATCATAACAGATGGATCCTGCTAAGATCCACACACTGGTAAGAAATGAATTATAAAAGTTGTGACATTCACAAGAGATCAATATTTATACCATTTCTTTGTAAAATTACACTGCTCAAGCTTCCAGGTTAGGAACTGTGAGAGATCTCATTGCTTGCATCCTATCCTTCTCAGTGGTTTCATGGCTCAGGCAGATGAATGCTTATGGCTGCCTGCAACTCCTACCTCGTTGACATGATCCACTGTCTCTGAGTCTCTTATCATCTTGTTCTCCCCTTATCACTCAAACTATATGTAACTTGGCAATTTCTGCCTAACTTAGTGCTAGCACAGTAGCAGAAGGACACTCTGTCACTGTAGCTAATCAGCTACCAGCTTCACACTCTTATCCTGGAAAAGTACTTTAAGAAACTGTTAAACTTTACAACAATTGAAAGAAATTAAGATTAAACATTTAATTTCAGGAAAACTCACTTTTTACATATCATATAACAAAAGACATTTGCATCTGTAACTTAAAAATCCAATTCTGTAAGCAGTAAAAAAAGACTCTAGGTTGAGATGGTACACATCTCTTATAATCATCTGCACTGAATTATAATCACATTACATGAGTGCCAAAGGGAAGTACTTACATTTAAAATTACTGTTATTTAAACCTTGTAAACATGCACCTATCAGAAGTAAAATGGGAAAAAAAGAGACAAATTGAAGCAATGTGTTATTTCAGGTTGACATCAATCATGACCAGGTACAGTGTAAAATGCAAAAACTATTAATCACTACAAGTTTTGGGATAAACAATCCTACCTTTTTATATACTGCGAAATACTCTATCACAGACTAATAGATAGGTAGTGATATTGGCTACCTAACTAGTGTTAAAATGCACAGAAGAATCTTAACATTCTAGTAACCTTTATAAACACACCTGTGCTGGTTTTGGCTGAGATAGACTAAATTTTCTTTTTCTTTCTTTTTTTTTCCATTGCCATTTTAAACCCTATGGTCTGGTCCAAAGGGAGCAGGAGTGCAGATTTTAATAGATACACCTTTACATGGTTACAACCACAGTTTGAGTTGCACCTCATAAAAACTTCTTATAGCAGGAACCACTGAAGGAGAAGCCTTACAAGAAGCAGTGCAAGTGCAGCAGTGACCCATCCCATCCTGAGCTGGCCTTGGTTCCAGATAACAACAAGCAACAACAAGCAGCTTTTGCCTTACATTTAAACTGTCCTTTTCTCAACCCACAAGTTGCTTCACTTTTACTCTTCCAGTTCCTGTCCAATGTTGCTGATGAGGGCATGAGTGAGTGTGTGGTGTTTAGCTGCCTGCTGGGATTTCCCCATGAGAACAGCCCACAGCAGCCCAGTGACTGTGGGGCACCTGGCGAGCAGAGCAGCCCCCAGCAACCTCAGTGGCTGCTGAGTTGAGCAATGATACCATGACAGAGGCTGACAACATTGCAGGAATAAAAAGGGCATTATCATGGCTTAAGCAGCTGAATGCTTGCCTGTGAAACTGAATTCCATACCTGCTTCTTCCTACCCCAGAGCTGCTGTGTGGTGCTAGCCTAGTCACATAAACTGGGATTTCAGAGATGGGCTTGTTGACCATGAAGTTAAGATTCTGGGTTTCAGAAGGAAAAAAATACCCTGCTGAAACTAAAACAGTGACTTTGAAAATTGGAGCTCTTGTTTTAAAGGTACTTTGTAACAAATCAAATGCCTTCAGACAGGAGAAAATTTCTAATATTTTACCTAAGCGATTCACTTCTACGATACTATTGTACCTTGGTATGAGTTAGAACTTGAATAGTCCCTGATTCAGCATCTGCAGTCTCACCTGCACAACAGCTAAGCACCCACAGAACAATCACTATGCTTGAGTCCTCCTTCAAAAAGACAGGTATTTTCATTTTTTATTCCATCCTTATGTACAAATGAATAGTAAAGAAGCAGCATTTTAAACTTCTCAAAGAGTATTTAAATAATCCACATTTTTCTCCTTTTTTTCTGTTTACAGATGTTAGACAAATGAAGATTCCAGAAGTTGCTCATTTCTTGCTTTAAATCTGTGTCTCCAGAACACTTAAAAAAACACTTATTAGTCACAGATGATCTGAGGGCATCTGTTCAATACTTTTCCCTATTTATATACTCTCAGTATATCAGAAATTTTCATTTATATAGATGCTAGACAGACATAATGAGTAACTGTCTCACATCATACATACTTTTTACTATGCCGAGTTATTAAGAATAACAATATTTCCTAATTTTTTTCTGTGAGCCAAAGAACCTACTAATTCTACAGGACATTTTTCTGTCCTATTTAGTATCAGAGAAGAAACAACACAGCAGAGTAAATTAAAAGCAGGCAGTTCACACGTGCCTGCTGCAGTAGCAGTGTGCAAAGGCTCACACGAGACCATTTCCACTGCAGGGCACTGGAGTGGATTGAGCCAGATGAGAGCACACAGACAAAACACCCCAAAACCTGAATCTAATTTGAACCTTGCCTGTAATTGGAGGGGGGGCGTGGGTGTGGAGTGAGAAGAGTGAACTTTATTTAACTTTTCCTGCAGCTCTGCACTTCCTACACTGGGTCATCAAAGGAAATCAAAGAGAATGAAGTACAGAAAAAAAAAAAAAGGTTACATAACTGGATAACCTGGTCTAAGTGAAATTAAAGAGAGTATAAAATTCAGCAAAGAACTTTGTCCCTTTCTCTCCAACTGCAGTCAAATCAGGTTTTCGGCCAAGGAAGTTAGATAAGCTCCAACCTTTTAGAAACTTATCCAAACTAAACCATTTGAGAATCACCCATCATTTAATGTTTAATACCTTGGCTGGGAAACATAAAAAAACCCTGCTAAATCTGCACATCTCCCACAGGTCACACACCAGCCAAAAACAATTAGAGAAGTAAATGCTGATCTTTATCTTCTTATCAAAGAAATATAATAAGAAGAAAAGTAATCAAAATACAAGGAACTAAAATAGAAAAAATATTTCAGTACACTAAAGCTCGTAAGTATGGGTTAAACAAAGACCTTTATTCCTTCCTTGATTTAAAGATAAATCATATAAAAAAAAAGTGAGATTTTCTGAGTTTGAATCTCTTATTTTTTCCCAAATATGTTTCTTAAAAACAAGTATCAAGAGACATTTCCATCATTAGCACTGGGAATTTTTATGTACCGAACTGAGGTCTCCCATTTTATAACTGTATTATAGGTTTCCTCTTTATGTTGAGGGACTCCCATACTGTCATTCAGGACCCCCATAAAGCACAGTAAGTTATGCACAAAAAAAATGTTAATTGAAGAAAGGCAATATTATAAAAATGCAAATGCAGATAAAGTTTAAATAAGCCAGGGTATCATCTGTGAGCCAAGGGACTTGCACTCACATGCAGATACAGAGTCCCTGATACAATATTCTGGATGCTGGGCAGATGTGGATTCACTCTGCTATTTTTATCTTTCCTGTAAACAGTACAAGCTTTGCGTGCCAGTCTAAAAGACTGCATGTGCTACTGAAAAAATCCTTACGTACTACTCAACGCTGTAATTTAAAAAATTGGCTGCATCCATTAAAAAAGAGAGAAATCTATTTCAAGACACTATGAAGAGATCAATAAAATCTAGAATTTTAGTAGAAGCTGGTCTTTCTAGAGTCAAAGCCATTATCTAGTCTTTAACTATCCTATAAATACAGCACACTTCCAGCATGCAGACAAAGAATATAAGCACAAACACAGACTGTTTGTTATCACAGGGGAATCTACTCCCTAATATCTCTACAGAGTCAGAGTAATATTAGTACTTCCAAACAGTAATTCAGACAAAATGAACCACATGAAATTGTGATTTAACAAAAATCCTCTAAACGTGGTCTCCAGCATTTAGCAGGATGCTTCACCTCAAAAACATGGAATGGTTTAGGTTGGAAGGAATCCTAAAGATCATCTCATTTCATCCCTCTGACATGGGCAGAGCCAACTTCCCACTTAGTTCAGCTTCCTCAAGACCTCATCCAACCTAGCTGTGAACACCTCCAGGGATGGGGCACCCACAGCTTCTCTGGGCAGCCTGTGCCAGCGTCTCAGCACCTTCACAAAGAATTTCTTCCTTATATCAAATCTAAACCTGCCCTGTTATAGTTTAAAGCCATTCCCTCGTAGCCTACCTACAAGCCTTTGTAAAAGGGCCCTCTTCCAGCTCTCTTGTATCCCTCTTTAGGTACTGCAAGGTCTTCCCAGTGCCTTTTCTTCTCCAAGATAAACAGTCCTCTCAGTCTGTCTTCGTAGGAGAGGCGCTCCAACCCTCTAATAATCTTCACAGCCTCCTCTTGGCTTGCTTCAACAGATCCACATCCCTCCTTTGTTGGGGTCCCCAGAGCTGCAGGTGGGGTCTCATCATAGCAGAAGGAGAGAATCCCCTCCCTCTCCCTGCTGGCCACGCTGCTTTGGATGCAGCCCAGGGTGCAGCTGGCTCTCTGGAGTCCTGGGCCATGTCAAATTTCTCATCCACCAACATTCCCAGGCTAATCTGTACCTTGTCATGGTAGGAGTAGGCAAGAAAGTTTAGATTTAAGATGCTAAATTCTGAATATTCATCTTTAAAATTGTCAGAAATACCCAAACTTACAGAAATTACCTTGTTATTCTTCTCAGAATTTGTACTATACCATCACAGATGCACTACTGCAAAACTAGGAATTTGAAGCAGTATTAAAGGGTGAAAAAAAATAACAAAAAATAATCACACATTCTTTTTCAACTTGATCACAAGCTGGAAAGTCAAGGCAGTTTCTGGTTTTCCCAAAACAATATGAAAACTTACCTAGTTTTGATTTTATAGTAAGCAAAAAGCTAAGTTTATCAGTTCCACAACTTAATTATCATGAAAACAAGAAATCCATCTCAACCACTTTCAGACTTCATTCTGATTTGAATACTTTCTCCAGCTGACAACAACTCATACCTTGTCAGTTTTTTAAGCCCATAAACAGCAGTAGTAAAAACAAGCAGAGTGCCTGGCTTTGAGCTTGGCAATCACGTCCTCTTTTCAAACTGTGTTTAAAAAGCTGAAGCATACCAAATATCCATTGGCAAAGAAAATATCTGAAACAAGCACCTCAGCTCCACAGAAGGCAGAGCTGATGCTGATAAAAGCTGACAGTTACTCTGTGAGACAGGATTGTGCACACACAAGTTCTGCTAAGTAAGGCAGCCCAGTACCAAAACATTAACACCATTGTAAACATTACCTTTTCTCCTGCAATTTTTTATTATCTGCTAAGATTAGCACAACAGCAATGACTGGTCTAGTACTCTTAAAAAGCAACACACAGAATACTGCCTTGTCCTGTTTTCCTTTACCAGTTCCACCTTGTCACTCTCCAAGCAAAGGCAAAACTAATAACAAATGTCTACCTAAACACACAAATTAGCGGAAAGATTTTTTTTTTTTTTTTCTTCAGCTTCTGAATGGCAGCAACAGTAGAGTTAATGCAGCTAGTCTTCAGCTGAGTGAAATTATTATGGACAGATATTTTTTCAGCAGTAGAAAAAACCTGCAGGTTTTCTATGACTAAGGCAGATACTTGATTCAGCATAATTTCACATGGCTGGTCTAGCTACTAAATAGTTGTCAGAAATTTAAAGGGAAGGAGGAAGAAAGGACAGCAATTGAGTGGCAAATAATTCACCAACCCAAGTTTTAAAAAGTCATTTCCCTGTTATTTTACCCACAATCAGTTTCATAGAATCTACCACTGGTTTTGGCTTGCCTGAAGGCATCAAAGTACCACTACTCATGGAAAGCACTGCCAGGACCAGTAGGAAACTGAAGAATTTTAGAGAAAGCTCATTATCATGCTGATTCACATGGCAGTTTGTTTGTTTTCCAGAACTAGTGCATTTTTGGCATACACTTCAAAAGCTTTACAAATCATATGATAAACACTTATCATGTGATAAACACTTTTCAAATTGTTGAGAGGCCCTCGACCAGCCGTAGTTGAGCTACAGTTCTGTGTATGAAGGGTTGTTTTCCTGAACAGATAAAAAGCCCACAAAATGCAAAAAATCCAGACACATTTCCCTTCATAATATGACACAAAATATTAAAAAAATTATACTGAAACAGGATTAAAAAAGCCCTTCAAAATTATTCTTCTTGTGTTTTGCTTTAAAGAGATATTGAAGACTTTTAAAGCATAATTTAGGCATAAAAGCAGGATATACTAGAATAAACACAGCTATATGTGCCCAATTTCTGCTGTGATAATCTGAAGTACTTCACTTACTGCTGGATTTAGCTGTACCATCCCGCATCAGCAGAAGGCTAGGGACAGAGTTCTAAGAGTGTCATTACTGTTTCATTACATTTCAGATTTCTGTCTGTCATCAGAGCCCACTGCAGTTAAAGAAAGATTATGCTAACCAAGGTTGGGATCATATACCTTCAATGTAATAAAAACTGGGGTACACGTTTTAAAGTTGTGAATCCCATTGTGCTCTAAGATGTAACAGCTGTTGAACCACTGACTTAGACAAAACTTTTAAATACTACAAAGAATATCTGAGAAGTTTCAATTCTACCACCTTGGGCACCACTGCAGAAACATTGACCTCATCAAGCTGAGTACTACGAAGGATAAAAAAAGCACAAGTGGTTTCCCATGACACGGCTATCCAGTACTTGTGTCAGAATTCATGTCTCCTTCCAGACCACAGTGATGCAATTTCTGCTCCTGGCATGCTTCTGTAACCAGCCCAACCTCTCAGGAAAAGGTGAAGGTATTTGCAGCACTTCTGAAAGAAGACAGGTCAGGTGAAATTGCACCATGAGACACATTTGACCCATTGGCTGTCTGTTGAATCCCCCCGACCTCAACCAAGACAGGAGCAATGCTGTTTATATCCAGCCTGTGCCAGGGCAAGGATAAAGCAACAGCTGCAAGCTCTCTCTTGGCTCAGCCTCAGGCACCCGTGTTGCTATTCAAAGGTAGCCTGAGGCTAAAGCAATTCACAGCCCTCCTAAAGTGCATGGCAACCAGAGCCTACTGTGTCACAGATTTCACCTGCAAGCAGCAAGCCACATTGAGGCCCTCCTAAGACAGACTCTATACCCATCTCAACTGCCAAATTTTAGCCACATAACACCCTTGTAGCTGCTCCTCCACATGCATGGAAGTAGCAGCATGCCCTGAGTATCTCCAGAACACAGCTTTGCAGTCAGAATTCGAATCTGAGGCTTGTGATACTGACAAAAGATAGTTGGGTCACTTCATGTGACCTCCAGGTCATTGCGTAGATCCCTCCAGTCTAACCTTTCTCTGATTCTGATAATAATGATCTCCCCTGTCAAACAAAAACATGCATTTTCTCTGAATACAAATAAGCATTTCTGAAAGGTATGTTGGAAATTGACCCCAGCTAACATAAAAGCAGAATACACCTCTTGAATGCGCCACATGTTGTCGCACTATGACACGAAATGAACACACGCACTCACTACAACTCTCTTTGCAAAGAAAGGAGGAAAAGAGGAGGTTTATTGTATGACTTTGATATATATATATATTATTTCTAAGGTGACTAGGGATTGGAGGGTGAAGTTGCTACCTCTCCAACCACACTGGTCAAACCAAGAGTCTATTAATTCTCACTTCCTGTAGAAAGGAATGTAAAACAATCATTGTTTATATGAAAGTGCATGAGAACTCCACTACAAAAAATGCTAAACATCAGAAAGCTAAGAAAAATTTTCAAAGATCAGGGCAACAACATGTCACAGCACCTGAGATGTATTATAACACAAAAACAAAGCCTGTGGAGG
Source organism: Certhia americana (assembly GCA_018697195.1). Classification (NCBI taxonomy): domain Eukaryota; kingdom Metazoa; phylum Chordata; class Aves; order Passeriformes; family Certhiidae; genus Certhia; species Certhia americana. The sequence goes on from CM031857.1 coordinate 101,495,334, forward strand.
GTGAATCGAGGACAAGTAGCCTGGGACAAATACAAAGAAATTGTCCAAGCATCCAGGGATCAGGTTAGGAAAGCTAAAGCCCTGGCAGAATTTAATCTGGCCAGGGGCATCAAGGGCAACAAGAAAAGCTTCTATAGATAAGTTGGTGATAAAAGGAAGCCACATGAAAACATGGGCTCTCCCCAGAAGGAAACAGGACACCTGGTTACCCAGGACATGGGAAACACTGAGGTACATCAGTAACTTTTTTGCAGGTGGTCCAGCCACACCACCAGAGTCACAGAAGGCTAAGACAGGAGAATGAAGAACTTCTCACTGCAAACATAAGGTTTGAAACCATCTAAGGAAGATGAAGGTGCATGAATCACAGAATCAATCAATCAATCAGTCACAGAACTGATTAATTAGGTTGGGAAAGACCTCTGAGATCATCAATCCAACTGTGTCCTGTAGTTCATGAAAAGCAGCATGGCTGGCAGGTCAAGGGAGGGGATTCTCTCCATCTCCTCTGTTTTTGTGAGACCCCACCTGGAGTGCTGCATCCAGCTCTGGGGTTTCCAGTGTAAGAAGGGTGGGGACCTGTTTGACAGATTCAAGAGGAGGACTACGAAGATGATCAGAGGGCTGGAACAGCTCTCCCAGGAAGATGGGCTGAGGGGGCTGGGCTGTTCAACCTGGAGAAAAGGCTCTGGTGAGACTTTATAGCACCTTGCAGTACCTAAAGGGGGCTACAAGAGAGCTGGAGAGAGACCTTTTACAAAGGCCAGTAGTGATAGGGCAAGGGGGAATGGCTTTAAGACGAAAGAGGGCTGATTTAGATTACTGTGAGGATAGTGAGACACTGGTACAGGTTACACAGAGAGGCTGTGGATACCCCACCCCTGGAAATGTTCAAAGCCAGTCTCAACAGGGCTTTGAGCAACCTGGTTTAGTGGAAGGTGTCTCTGCTCATGTCAGACAGGTTGAAACTGGATATTCTTTAGGGTCCCTGCCAACCTAAACTGTTTTATGACAGTAACATATAGACTTGATGGATTGTATCAGGCTTGTTACTGTCATTTAAAACTCGCATCACACACTTGGATATAAAAGGACTACAATACTGGTATATTAAAGGGGTTTGTTATCAGAATATTTGGTTTGATGTCACAATGCAGAGCTGTGCTGTCGCTCTAGATGTGCAGCACCACACAGAGATAAAAGATACAGCTCAGCTGTTTTCCTAAAGCAGCACAATATCCAGCCCAGCCTCTCATCCACCACCTTCCTGTTCTGAAGATGGTCAGTTTGCTTCTCTTTGTACTTTTGTACTTGATGGTATATATCTATATATATATAGATAGATAGATAGATAGATATAGATATATATTGAGATTTAAAGCAAATACACCCTTAGCCATTGAGTGACCTGCACGGGCAAAGAAAATAAAGAAAAGATTTTAAGTATTCCTCAGAAAAACAGCAAACCCTGGCTGCTGAAGTAAGCACCAGAGCACTAACCTTTAACTCCACCACTGCTCACTGTCACACCCAGGGGCAAAGATAAACTGCAGCAGGAAGGTATGATGAAGTTTGTTTAAGAAGTTATTGCCCTCAACTGTCATGCCTGTCAGAGACTGCACTCCCTGCAGCAGAGTCAGCAAGGAAAGCTGTGCCTCCAGCTAAGCTTTCCCATTTACCACGCTGTATATTATCCTAAACCAGTGACAAGTGTTTACTGCACCTGAGCTACTCAGCCTTTCAGGCTGAAGAAGTTGAAGCATCCCTGCCAATTCTGAAGTGGGGACACTGGCCTTCTGAGGGCAGAGGGTTTCAGGGCAGGCAGCTGGGGGACAGGCGACATTGATTCCCCCAGCAGGTGCCAGAGCTTGAAAATTAGGATCCAGCAAATATATTTCCTCCTTACCCTTTCACAGCATAACATGAAGAAAAACAGTTTCGGGGACAAGAAATTAGGGTTAAGAGGGGCTCAACTATGGTACAGAAGTAAGGAGGACCCATGTTTCAGTGTCTGTTTGGGCTCACTCCCAAGTCTTGGCTCTGGATGAAGACAAGTCTACAGAAACAGGTATCAGACCATGCATTTTGGGGCTGCCTTATCACAAAGGATATTGATTAGAGAAGTTCATATATAAAAACAGCAGAAACAGACTCCAAAATATTCCCCTGTACTCACAAATTATCTGAGAGTTTCCTGATTGTCTGAGGAATACTCATTTTTCTCAGCATTTCGCTCTGTTTCTCAGTTCACCACTCTCTCTCTCTAGCTTGTCTCCCTTTCAGCTGATTTTCATCCTGCTGACTGTATAATTTCTAAATGCTGTGGTCAAATGGTCAAAGAAATATTCTAAGCCTCAAAACAGATTGCTGCACATCCCTCATGAGGGAAAAGTATGATCAGCTACAGAGACAGGATTTCATAAACCAAAATGAGAACACTCAAGCCCTGTATAACTGTACTTTGTACACTCCTTCACTTAACACTGTAGCCAAATCCTGGCACTTCAGGCACTAAGATTTGATAAAGTTTTGAGTAGACAAGGAAAAGCTACATTTTTTTTATCTAACATCACCCTGCCAAAGGTACAGGTCAGACATTTGACTTTGACATCATGTTTGCTTGCTTAGTACATTCAGAACAGAAAGATCCTTATGAATTATTCTACCTGTAACATCACTATAGCTAAATCACACTCACCTTTTCACTGTGTCTCTCAAGCTGTTTATGAATGCAATACATAAGTGCCTGTATATATATATAGTTTATATAATATATATATTAAACAAACTATATTAAATAATATAGTTTGATTTTCTTCATGTGATAATTCTGAAAAATTCTAAAAATTCTAAAAATTCTCGGTTAGCTCCTAGGCTCACTGTTCCTAGGGAAAATTGGTTTTATTTTCTGCAAAAAAAAAGCTTCACACTACTGCCCTGTGCCCAGCTTTCTTTCTTTCTTCCCAGAGATACAGTCAATGTATGCAAGCATCCTTGCTGCTCCTCAGTTAGGTAGATATCATTGCCCATTTTGAAAAACATAAATTACTTTGCTGACAGCTTGTTTCTAGCACACGCTGAGCAAAGAAATCTTATTTCTCTTTTACCAAGTTCTTATTTCACAACTTGAAAGTTTGCTCTCACAAGTGCTGTAGTTCTCTTTTAGCACAGCAAAACCTTAGAAAGCTGAGTGATTTCTTAAGATCAGGGCCATCCAGCATTATCTGCACATCTGCAATATCTAACTAAAGGCATAAGAAATACTTCCATTCCTGATAAGATTTCAAATGATGGGAAGTCAGTAACAACTACACTCAAGGAAAGACACATATACTCTGATTATGGAATTTAAGTGAGTTTTCAGCACTTTTCTCAGAGTGCTTTTTTTCTCCTGAAAAACCATCTATCAGCAAACCTGCCTGCAGCCAGGAAAGAGGTTTCTGTTTATGTTTTTCATTGCACTCTGTCCTTAAAGGTTGCTGATTTTGTCACAAAAGGTACTTATAGATTCATACTAAATGAGGGAAATATACTTGCTTTGGAGGGGGGTGTCTAACAGCTGAGTAAAGGCCCCAGTTTCAGGCACAGTCAGGGAAAAAAGGCTAATGGATAATATTTATAACAAAGAACCATCGACACTACTGACAACGAGGTGGTCTTTTGGTCTTTGTTGCTCACTCATTAAGCATTAGCAGATGGTTAAGGTTCCACTAGTAAACCAAGAGATGGCAAAAGGCAAGCATCTCTTAGAGACCCTACCACTCATTACAAAGAGGAATTGCCTTTCAAAGTTCTGCCCTTCAGCTACAGAAAGTAAATATACACTGTAAGAGACATATTCAGTATGGGAAATACCTGCTTAATATCCTACCCAGGCAGCAATAAAACTTCTTTAGATGTTTTTTCTTTTTAAAGTAAACATATGGAAATTTCCCAACACAAAGTTCATCATGAGCCATGGGAGTGTTCACATTAAAACTTAATGGTGTTCTTCTTAAGAACTGAGTAGATGTCAGCAATCCCAGGCATACATTACACAAACTAAGAAGTTGTCCTTATGGCTTATTTCAAATTGTTGCTACTAGAAAGAAATCCACAAAACCTCTATTTCTAACAGTCTCCTTTTGGGACAATTCCAGATTACAGACCATTCAATTCAGTTTTAATTTAAAAAAAAGCTTGAGGTAAGAGTGTTGAAGGTGTATCCAGTAAAAAGGCACTTTACTATTACAAAGGTGTATTAATCAGTGATAAAATTATCTTGGTCTGAAAAAGATGATTTGAATCAAAAGTCTGCAAAGTCAGGGCACATTCCTAGAGAAGCACTCACTTCAGAATGCAGTAATTTAAGAACCCCCTTTAAACAGCTGTTTCAGACTCTCAGTACAATGCACAGCAGCTGTGTGTCTAACACATTAATAGAAAAGGAGGAATAATTTTGCATTGCTGTGTACATTATTATGCTTACCTTCAGAAGGGCTATAAAATAAATTTCTACATTGTGTTTGTGTACTAATACACACAAAGAATATATTACATACTTGTCTACCTTGCTAACAGAGACATTAAAAAAAAACACTGACTGGAAAAAAAATGGACAAAAAAGTATGTGAGGTTCCTCAATATTTGGGTGACTTATTGGGATGAAATGGACTCATAATCACATGAGAATTTAAAATAAGACTAAAGTTTTAGGAAATATTCTTTAACACATCTCACAAGCAAAACAAAGCTCTTGTGAAAGATGAACTTGGACTTTCCATCTTTGGAGTCTGTGAATTTCCCACATTTCCTTATGCCGGCTCATAGAGATAGTAGGAAAAAAGTATGTCTGCACGCCAGCAAAATGTCCACGTGCTCACCTTGATTAGTTTATAATACCTATTGGTTCAGAGGTTTTCAATGTGTGCTCAAAAAGCTCACAGATCTCTGCCATAATGCCAAACCAGCCAGGTATTTTTAAGTGGAGAAGGGACAGCTGCTTTCTTTTGAACCATCAGACAGACCTGTCACCAGCTGGAACCTGAGCAGGGTGGGCAATACCCACAAATCTTCCTCAGGGCCCTTGTTCAGAGTAATACAGGATGACTTTGTTCACAAACAAGCCAATTTCACTGTCCAGTCTCGAGTGAGAGTGGTGGTCACGAAGCCTCTGGCCAAACCAGATCAGAGGCTGGCGTGCCTTTATGCTGTGCCTCGCTCAAAACTCCCCATCGGGCTGGGAGCTGGAAGAGGGTTCTTATCTCAGCACACCCCCCCAGGAGGAGTACTGCTATTCCTTTAGGACTCGGTTGGTACTGTAGGATCCACAGTCCCGCTGGGGCAGCGCACCGCGGCGACTCAATGAGCGCCTGTAAGAGCCTCAACTTTTTTCTCTCAGCTCCTGCTCCCTGTGCTGGACTCATTACACGAGGATCCCTTCGCACCCATCTCCCTGTCCCCACTCCCCTTGCCAAGAGCCCCGCTCCCCCTGTTTTCCGGCGTTCCCGGTCCCTGCCGGCCGTGTCCCGGCGCGACCCGGGGCCAGGCGGAGCGGGGCAGGCTGGATCGGAGCCCCCGCCCCGCGGGCCCGCCTCAGCCCGGCCCGCTCACCCGCGTCGTAGAACGCGTCCAGCACCGCCGTCTCGCCGAAGTCCAGCTCGCCGAAGTTGACGGTGCTGAGCTGGGCTCCCTCAGCCTCGCAGGCTCGCAGCAGGCACTGCCGTGCCCCGGCCTCGGGGCTCCGCGCCCCGGCGCCCGCCTTGGGCGGGTCGTTCAGCACATACACGGCCCGCAGGCAGCGCGGCCGCGGGGCTGCCGAGCCCACCTCCGCCGCCTCCGCCTCCGCCGGGCCCCCGGCCTCCGGCTCCGCGACGGGGGGCGCCGGCTCCGCGGCCGCGCTGCCGCCCGCGGGGCTCTCCATAGCGGCGTCGAGGGCTGAGGGGAGCGGGGGGCTGCCGGCAGGTGCTCAGGCGGGGCCGCGTCCCATCGCGAACAGCTGGGCGACCCCCGGCGAGGCGGCTCCCTCCCTGTTCCTGCCGGCCCTTCTGCCCGCGCTTCTCTCCGTTCCTGGGCACGGAGACGGGACGAGGCGAGTTGAAGGCGGCCGGCACGGAGCGGGGCTCAGCTCAGCTGGGCACCGCCCTCCCCGAACAGACAGCCCGGGGAGCGCAGCGCGGAGTCCGGCTCCACCCCGCCGTGCCTTCCCGGGACAATGCTCCCGTCCGCGTCCCGGCTCCGAGAGGGAGCGGCACGGTCGGGCCGATGGCGCCCCGTTTATCGCTTGCCCTGCCCGCCCCCCGCCGGCAGCAGCGCCCCCGCGCACCGCCCGCGGAGCCAAGGCAGCTGCTGCCCCTTCGTCTGCTCTCTGCTCCATCGCAGCTTCTCCCCTACCGAGTGCCCTGCCCAGTTATTTACACGACTTTGACCACATTTAGATTGTGTCAGAAGTTTGGGTAATAGTTCACCCTTAAATTTCTTCTCTTAATGATCTCCCACGATCATGACAAAATCAGCTTCTAGTAACTCTGTGGTGATTCCTGGTTTCTTTATAAGAATAAAATTATTTTTTATTGTCTAACACATTTTTCTTATTAGCTACACTGGTGGTAGCAGCTTGGGGTTTGGCGCTTCTATTGGTTTAGGCACTGGTGCGTGTGCTGGATAACTTCATGTCTCAGCCTTGTATCCCAGGTGTCAAAAGGCACCCTACAGAGACCACAACCAACTAGTGATCAAGGGGACAGTGGAAAAGCACACAAAGCTTTTTCATTTTATTTTCCTCTCATGGTAACAGAGGAGATTTTAAACAAAGAGTATCTTCGCCTTTTGCTGCAGTGTGAAGACTATGTGGCTCTCAGAGACAATGATTTTACCTCATGCTGTAATCATAGAAGCAGAACTGTTAAGGCTGGAAAGACCTCTAAGATCATCAAGTCCAACTGTTAACCCAACACCACCATGTTCTGCACTAAACCATATCCCCGAGTGCCACGCTCACACATGAACGCCTCCAGCAATGGTGACTCAACCACTACTCTGGGCAGCCCATGACAGTGCCTCAGCATCCTTCCAATGAAGTAATACAACAAAAGCAACAATCAAAGGCTTACAGCATGGTATTTTCCTCTCTAGGTGTCTGGATTGGGATTAAAATTAATTTACTTATAGAAGCTGAGAAATTCATAAGTTTAAGTTTAATTGTAACTCACTTAACAACTTAGCAGGAATAGGCCCTGCACAAAACACTACAGGTGAACTTGAAATGAGCTCCCTTTGTCAGCCTGGCTGGCTCAGCAGGGGAGGAAACAGAGAAAGACCAGATACTTTTTCAGATGAGGGCTGGGACTTTGGTACCCGGTAACACAAAAGAGAGTCCCAAGGTTGCACCAGATAAGAGATAAGAGCCAGAGATAAGAGCAGTTAATGGCTTGTCCGTGTGGATATGGATGAAGAATCCAATAAGGTGTTGGAAGATCCCAGACCATAAATTTCTATCGGATCAAGAGGCGCACATAGGGCATGAGAAGATCTTGTGCACAGACACTGAGGGTATGAAGGCCCAGGGATTTCTTTATTCAGACCTGTCCAGGGTCATGCAGCTCAAGCTAAAATGAACCAACTCTCCCTCAAAGTCAGGGTCCGATCTCTCTGACAGCAGGGATTGTTAATAAGAATTGCAGTAGCCAGTATTTCTACAAAACACTCCAACATGAGGGTAGCATAGTGGTGTGCAATATTCATGTTTGCTTAGTGGCTCATAGGGATTTTAGAGACAATGTGGATAAATAATTTAACAGGCAAACACTCTTTCTCATTTTGGAAAGGTTGGGGCAAATAAACCTTTGGACTTGGTCCCCAGGTGGGGGATATGTATGTGCTTTTTTACAGAAGCTCTAGAGTATGAAACTTCGCAGGAATGACATGGCCACCAGAGATTCCCCCCACTGCCCATTCCTGGCAGCTCTCCTCTTTAGGCAAGAGTAAGCTATTTTATGACACACCAAGTCTATTTGCCCTGATCCAGTAATGCACCAATTACCTGATAAAATAGGATAAAAATCGAAATCTGCACTTAGAAGATAGTGTGCACATTGAGTCTTCAATCAATAAAAAACACTAGCACATACGTTTAAGATCCTTCCCAATACAAATGCTACTTTGCACTTTTTGAATTATAAAAAAGTTCGGTTGAACAGCTGTTATTAAAAATTGAAAAGTACAGTGCTGTCAAAGTTAAGGGATTATTTCCACAGGAAAGCTTTTGTCTTATTCAAGAACATTCCCAGGCTTTTAGCAACCAACATGCAAAAAAACCAAATTGCAATTTAAAGTGTTTAGAACAATATATGTATGGTGCTTTCTGTAATCTTGAAAATTGGTTTAGTGTCAATTTTCAACAAATTGGCTGGGATTGCTTAATGGGATGCCACTGAGGCATGGTAAATAAGCCTTTTGTGCCTTCCAGATATTAAAAAAAATTAGGTTGCTGTAGGTCTAAGACATATCTTTCATTTTGCAGTTTTTATCATTTGTTACTTTTTAAAATTACTTGTTGAGAGGTCTGTCTCTTGGTCTTGAAACAGAGTGATAGTCTCTTAGATATTGTACGTGGTGATAAATAAGAAAAGGATATTTTCCCCTTTTCTTAGTTTTGTTTGTCTTTGAGACAATATCCTCACTATTCCTTGGACATTTTTCCTAACATCTTTCATTGATTTTCAGTGGTTTACCCTGGTGCAACTTGTTCAGAGTTTGTATGCATTCTTTCAAGCTAGAAACAAGGACCATTTTTAAATGAAGAAGCTTCATTTTATAGACTGTGACCGTCTTCAGAAACTGTGGCTCAGTGCTGGCATGCCTGACATTTCTACTGAGCAACACTATCCTCAGATCTTGCAAGTCACCTGAGTGAGAATAAATAGTAGAGTCAGACTTTGGGGTGTTTGAACTGTTTCTGTACAAACCAAAAATTGTTAAATGTAGAAGAAAAAAAAAGGTGAATCACACAACACTCTTTCTTCTTTTTGGAAAAGTGGTCCAAAAATGAGGTTATAAAAAAGCCACTTGGCCCCTAGATTTGCTCATTTAAAAGTCCAGGCCAGAAGTGAATATTCAGCTTCTACATCACCTTCCAAGACTTTCTGCCTTTTCATAGAACCCAGCCTAACAAAACCAAGCATAATTTGTGAAGTCAACATTTGCTCTTGTACAGAACTGTAAAGATGATGGCACAATTTTCTCAGTCAGCACTTTGCACCTGTCAAATCCACTCAGTGCAGAATATTAATTACCACTTCTGCAAAGAAAATAGATGTCCTTGAAACCACCTTTTTTTTCCTTTTTTTTTTTTTTTTCTTTTTTTTTTTTCATCTTGTAAATCCTTGAGCAGCATAACTGGGCTAAGGGAAGTGAGTCCTTCCTTTTTTTCCCTGGGCTAAAAACTTTCAGTTTAAACTGTAAAGGTATATAAATTTCAAACTATAAATTTATATAAAGTTTGACTCCACAGGCAACTGTGCCACCTTTTACCCTAATGCATATACAGCTACAGCTTCCCTTCTTTTTAAAAAGAAAACACAGACTAGAACTCTCATAAAGATCAGTCTGCAATTTCATTACTCTCTGACGTTTTCACCTATAAAGAGGCTCCTCCCATTTTATGCACCATCAGGGAAAGCCATGCTCTCTTGTCTGAGGAAATTAGAAAATAAACCAGAAGACATCAAGGTCCATGGGGAACCTGCAGTTTTGAGCTGGTCCACTGAGTTGCAAATCCACCTGGCCATGCCCTGGCAGTATTTGCTGAAGGATGCCCACTGGCACAGTGTCCAGGGCATCCATCACACCTGCTGCAGAGGTGCCTAGGAGTCCATCCACAGGCAGTTGGCACTGAACACCTCAGTTATGGGCATATCCTTAGCCTTGGCTGCATCTGCCCTGCCCTTGTGTCTCAGGCAGAGAGCCCTGTTAGTATAGGGTTAAAAAGTACTGAATTAAAAATGTTCTGAAAATCACGAGAAAAGTCAAGCGTAGATCCAAAGGAGATAGGAAAGGAACGTTATGCATTGTTTTTAGTAGGCCATGTGAAATTGCACCTGTGATTAAATGTACCTGCAATTATTATGATATAGCTCATATAATAGAACAATATGAGTATGATTAATATTGCTTAGACAAATATGGTTATATAATTGAATAGTATAAATATGTGCATTTTGAAAAAAGCTGATGGAGATAGATTTAGGTTTGTACCCCTAGCACCCCGGCCACCATTAATAAAAGCACCTTGCATGTAATCCTTCTGTGATGATGTGTGTCTGTATGCTAACAGCCCCAGCTCAGACAGGCATCAGCATCCTGGACAAACTTCCCCAAGGTGCTCCATCAGGGTGACAGCTGCCTTGCAGGAACATGCATCCCAAAAGCCTGAGTTCTATACCCTAGATGTGAGATTTTTTTTTTCTCTATTGTGAATATCAGGCATTAGGGAAAATATTTGGTTGTCCATATTGCATCCTGGCAAGCCACTGTACCAACTTTCCACAAGATAATGCAATTCATGATGCATAAACTATTCCAAGTAAACATTTTGTTAATGGATTTTTTTGGTGTTACTGCTGCTAGTGTGCTACCCCATTTATTTTCATTCACAGTGAGCAGGTCTCCAGGTAACCCTACAGATACTGCTGTCATGATGACAAAGAAAAGAGTTGATTTTTTACTGAACAGGAAGAATTTTTTTTCTGAAATCTGAATCCAGACAAAAGATCTTTTAATTTTCAAAGTCATTGTGTAGAAACTCTGCTAGCTTTTAAATACAATTTTGTGAATTCTCCCTAATAAACTGCTTGGATTTGTTCAAAAGTCAGATTAAAAATACTAGGTCTGTATAAATAGAATCTAAGCAACAGGGGTAATTCTTAAAGAAAAACTTAATGAAGATGACTTAAGAATGCTATAATGCTTTAAAAGTTGACTTGCAGCAAAGCATACCACTTTTGTAAAGGGGAAACTTGGATGTCTCAGAGTAATGTGAAGTCTAAACACCTTGGCCACCAGGTCATCACTGGAACTGGGTTCAAAGATCTCAGAGATTCCTCTTGCTTTTCTTTTGGTGGACAATGTGAAACCCCACAAGCTCATTTGGCCTGATAATGAATGAAGGCAAAGACAGACTTAGACTGCTGGGTCTAAGAATATAATCCCTAGCACAGCTTTCTCTTCAGATCCACTGTTTTGCACAGAGAAGCATGTTGCACACAGCATCTGCTCCTCACCACCCTTAACAGAGTGACATCCTATGTGACAGACAAGGTTAGTCAAAGAGGGATTGTTCTCTTTCTTTGCTCTTCACCCATCTTGGAGAATAATAACTTTATAGATATGCCTTGTGTGCTCACATGCACACATAGCAGTGTGATCAATTCAAAATTTGACTCCAAATTCCTAATCTTCTTTAGTTTTCACAGAATCACAGAATCACGAGGTTGGTAGAGACCTTCAAGACCATTGAGACCAACCCATGCCCTGACACCTCAACTAGACCATGGCACAAAATGCAACATCCAGTCTTTTTTTAAACACATCCAGGGATGGTGATTCCACCACCTCCCCAGGCAGACCATTCCAGCATTTGATCACTCTTTCTGTGAAAAACTTTTTCCTAATATCCAACCTATATTTCCCTTGGCACAGCTTGAGACTGTGTCCTCTTGTTCTGCTCCAGTTGCTGCCTGGAGAAAGAGAACAACTCCCACCTGACTGCAGCCACCTTTCAGGGAATTGTAGAGAGTGATAAGGTCACCCCTGAGTCTCCTTTTCTCCAGGCTGAACACCCCCAGCTCCCTCAGCTGTTCCTCACAAGGTTTGTGTTCCCTGCCCCTCACCAGCCTTGCTGCCCTCCTCTGGACACAGAGGCACATCTGGTACCCTAATCAAAAAATCTTGCCTTTGGATTTTGAGTAGTTATATGTCAAGACCTTGTGAGCAGGGATGACTAAGAAGAAAGGTAGCAGTGAAAAAGGTAGGTATTCTCAATAGATTCCATGAAAATGGAATTTCACGTAGATATGAATGCCTTCATTTGAAATAATAAAATAAACCAAACCAACAGACTACCAGTAAATAGCATAGCAAAGTGAAGGAATAAAAACCCACTCAACCATTCCTGAATCTGTCAAAGCAGAACTCACACTTTCTGCATGTCTGATAGTTGGCATAATTTACAATATTTCTTTCTATCAGACAACTAGATCATATCAATGACACAAGACTTGGGCATGTGCATTTATAAAATCTGGTTAAAATCTTTACCAGAAACTTTTCTGATTTCGGTACCTATGGCTCTCTGGACTTTCTCACTCTGTTCACGAACTGAGGAGCAAACAACCAGCTTAGAGACAGAAGTCAACTCAAGTTCTCTAAAATACAGTTTTTAGTCAATTAATCAAACAGAAAACCCCTTATCTCCAGTATTCAACATATTTCAAATAACTTCTAGTTTATATTTCAGATGGGAGAAAACCAAACCAGGCCCCATTCAGAAAGACCTCCCTTGGAGGAGTGACTCCCTTGGAGTCACCTTTACCAAGATGACTAATTTTAGGAAAACCTCAAGAAAACATGGGGGAAAAGAAAAATTTTAACTTAGGAGAATGGAGTCTTCATCTGATTGTCTATAAAATTCTGAATATTCGTATTCGAGTACTCAGCATTAATAAATAACAATATAAGCCCTAGATTTCTCTACTCATACAGCATCTTGGCATGATGAATATTTTCTCCTCTGCAGTCCTCTACAATCCAGCAGGCCCTGAGAGTGAGAAATACACATTTCCCTAGGGAATAAGAAGCAGCTGCATACAAGCAGCAGGTTCAAGACATCTGGCTTTTCATGGGCAGAAAATTAAATATTCTTACCAGGACTGATACATTTTCTTGTTTTCAGCTTGATCAAAGTATCTTGATGTCTTTACATGACATGGCTCAGTGTCTTTCATATCATTTTAAGAAAATATTGTCACTTCTAGCTGTTCTCAAGTTGTTGCTCACTGAAGAAACATTCATGGTAAAGACTACCTGACTATTAATTTTTATTCCACTCAAGCAGTTCTGTCTATTGATTAATGAAAGTCCAGAAAAATTTTGTCTGTGGCAGGAAAGACAACCTGGTTACACTCCTACTATAAAAACAATGGAGAGGACTAGAATATGCAGTTAATTTTTATGGTGAATTTTGTATTGCTGTACATGCCAGATACATGAGGATACATGGGGCTTAGAAGCCTGTCAAAAACAAAGCTGTCAGTGCTGTTTGAAAACACATCAAATATTTGTAATCACAATGGGTTTACTGTTACCAGTTACACCAAAGGAGTCCTGAGGAGGCAAGAACTCCTTTAAAGTGACAAAATAACTTACCTTTTATATCAATACTCGCTTTTGTAATAGGTACTAATAAAAGTTTCATACATTTAAGCAAGTATGGAAATTTAGTAAAACTTCAGTAAGAATTCTTCAGTTGCACCTGCATTTCTCCTTCTTAAGGCAGTCAAGAAACATTATTAAAACATTATTAAAACATTATTAAAAATGAGCTTGTTATGTAAAGAGAGAAATTTTCCAATGTCCAAAATAGGGGCTTTTTTGTTTTTTAAAAAAGTGCTATTTAGTAATTCACCTTCATGAGGTAGCAGTGTGAAAAGTCATGGGAGAGGCAGGCAGTAATATGTATGAGCACAGCTAAGGCAAGACAGAGAGCAGCCTCAGCCTGTCTTGAAATTTCTGGCAACTATTTTCTCAGCTTGCGTGATGCTCATGCTCTCAAGGTGTGAAGTCATTAGCATTGGGTCTGACTTTAATATTTGGGCTTGGCTAGGTGGAGTTCTCAATACTTTTAATGGTGGAATCCAAATGTGTGTAACACTCAACAGTCTGGTCCTGAAGCTCTCCTGGTTACACAGCAAGACCTATGTGTGATGCCAGACACTTTGTCTTCTCTGCTTTGTCAAATTGTATTACATTTATTCTTTGCAAGAGCATGTCACATGCTCGAGACTATTAAAGTTGCTGCCAAATAACACATCACTCCCTTACAGTTAGAAAATGTAATGGCCAGACACGTTGTCACTCAAATGCAGTCCCTTTTCAGACATCTATCTGCCGGAATGATGGGAATAATTCCAGAAAAGTTTTACAATGCCATAAGCGAGACCTTCAGCCCACCACCGTGTCAAATCACATTTCTGTTAAAAACGCCAAAGAGTTTCTTCCTGCACTTCAGAGTAAAAAGCAAGTAAAATATAAACCTGCTTCCTGTTCTACTCCAACACACCTAGAAAGCAGTGATTATTTCTCACCTTTTTGTAAGAATTGATACATTCTTAGCTAATAACCTTGTAATGGAAACACCTACCTCTTCTTTTTATTCGGGAAATTACAGGTAACAGCTACTTAAAGAAAAGAGTTGAGTTGGTGACAGCAATGAGATTTCCAGAAGCTGTAGTAAAAGTATCCTTTTTGTTACCTGACAGCCTTGTTTCCTCTAGAAGTTTAACTGCAATTGTAAAACTGTGAATTAATTCACAGTATTGCTCAGGAGAGTTCTCACTATTCACACAGTAACAAAGAAGTAGAAGATAAAGTTATTACTTTGGCATGCAAAGGCACATTGGACAAACATCAGATACTATTTCTTACATCCCTGGTTGCAGATCTGGAATCTGGTTGCAGATTCCCATATGGCACACACACTAGCATGAAACCAACCTGAGGAGCATCACATTTGCTTTCTTTTCAACAGAGGCATAACAACATCTTGGTCCAGACTACAAAATGATGCCAACCAGAGCCTGCAGAAGGCAACCAGCTTACCTGAGCAACTTCAGCACCTTCATTTAGGCAGAGGTTGTGGGCTGGGTCCTTAAGTGGGCAGTTACTCTTCTCTGTGTCATGGGGGCACTGGGACATACATTTTAGAGTAGGAGAGTATCAGATTTGGGAAGAGAGGAAATTTAGAGTCTGAGATTCCTGCTTTTTATAATTATGCAGGGGAAGGCTGAGGAAGCATGAGGCCTGAGTCAGGGCACACAGAAGGTGAGTGAAAATGGGGATAGGAGAATTCAGGTTTACCCCAGACTTGCACCCAGCTGGAAAGAGCACACTGGTGACATCTGGGAGCTCTGAATCAGCAGTTAGGCTGAATCAGCCTTATTGACTTTAATATATCAAAATTAGATCAAGTCCAATATTGAAGCCTGTAGTTAATGCACTAATGTGACATCCTTCTTGTGTTAAGCACAGGTTACAGAGCTTATTTCTGAGGTGAGCAGGTTCTTTGGGTTAGAGAATTTTCCCATTCCCCTGAGATCAATGACACACCAGGCACAACTGTGTAATCATGGCACAAACAACCTGCACCTCCCACAAGAAACATGCCAAACATTAATGAGGTAGCTTTCTCCAGCCAGCACTGCTTTTGCATCTCAAAATTTACATCATCTTCCTCTACCTAGTACTTTCTTTTAGCTAAATAGCTGCATCTGTGCTTCCAACAGTAAATTTGGCTGAGCTCAGTACATTTGGCTCTTTGAATCCAGAGCAGCCAAATTATCTAACAGTAGCAATTTCCATGCAGGTGCACCTTCTTTTTTACTTATCCTACATTAGCAGTTGTTCTCTGTTGGGTGCTCTGTGCTAGGAGAAATAGCATGGTGCACAGATTGTGTGATTGAGCTTTCTCCTTTACTTGGTGTGCCATTTGTAATGAAAACCATCCCCAGAAGGGGGTAAACCCAGGTAATGGGTCATCCTGTGGCAGGGACAGCTGCCCAGCTTAATTTTCACTAGCTCCAAGATAAGCCCAAGAAGTGCTTTCACAAAATCCCAAACTCTTCAATTGCTGTTACCCGAGGAGGTGAAGAGCAGCTTGATGGGCTCCTTTGCTAAAAGGATATTTGCTGTTCAGTAGCTGGGATGAAGGACATAGGGAAGGGCTTGTTGTACTGAGGAATATGATCTCCCATACCTAGTGAAAATGCTGGGTCTGGGCTCAGTGAAGTGAAAGGGTTTTACTAGAGACTGTTTCAAGAGCATATGTTTCTTTAATGTCCTGATATTCAAAACTGGTTTTGAAGTCTAGTCATTCTTATCTAATTTGCTTTGGTGTTCTAATTTTCAAGTTTTCTCTTCCAAGATACAGCCTATTAGATGTTTAAAGATCATACTGATAAATGCCAGTTTTGTTTTCCTGTGATTATCATCAGCTATATTCTCCAGCTGCTTTTCCTACATGAAAAAAAGGAAGATAACAGAGTTCAAAACCTACTTATCTGAGGGGGCTGAGAGAGAAGTAGGCCCTGCCTCTCTGTTGTAACCTTTACAATGGGTCAGGACAATTATGCTCATGAATCTAGTGATTTGTCTAGAATTATAGTTAATTAACTTGCTAAAATATACTAATCACTCCAATTTGTAGGGTAGCAATTCAATAAAAATAATTTGCATCTTAAATTTTTCATCCTACAGTGCTAACACTTTTAAAAATATGATTTAATTTCTAATAGCTGAAATAAAAGTTCACAGGAGCATTAAGACATTTTGTTAGTTCAGCTGTTTGCACTCCAGCCCCTCACACTGTTCAGTAGTGGAACTGTGAGCATTTCAAGGGGCAACTCAGCTGCATCATTGGCTCAAGAAAAGTCGGACTGAGGCAGCATAAATCTCGGAATTAGATAAATCTATTTTTTTTTCTTCTATTTTCTGTTTTTCCGTTTTTCTGTTTGCTGGCCGGCTATTTATCTTCTTCCGAGAATGTACACAGTTTCGTTTTCACCAGCCAGAGATCTTGAAGGAAAGGCGAGCGTGAGGCTTTTCTCTTCATAATTTATTTTTTCTTATCATTTCAAATACCAAAGCTAACTACAAAATGTACAAATGCCCAACTACTCACTACAAAATACTAAAAGCCTAATGTTCCAATGCTAAATGTCTAAATGCTCCCTACAACGTGCAAAAATCTTAATGTTCCCACCCTCAGGGTGGCGTGGATATTTATACTACATTCTACGTAATCAGTATTTATAATTCTTCACCAATAACTATTATCTATGTTAGAAGGTTAGATTCTATTCTAAGCCAACTATAATGTGCCACCTCACTGCAGAACATGGAGGCAAGGAAGAAGGAAGAAACCCAAAAGCCATGTGCTTCCTCCATCTTGTCATCACTTGCTTACCATCCTAAAATCCCCATATATCTAAAATTCTCACCCTGTGATAAAACTATGCACTATTCTACTATTTAATACACACTCTTAAATACCCTGCTTCATTTCAGAGCTTAAAAGCCCCTTTTCCATGAACAAAGGTTAAAAACACTGTTTGTCAGAGATTCTAAAATCTCTCAAACATGCAAAGAGAAATTCCTCCTATTTCCAGACTCCAACACATAAAGAAAGTCTCTCAAGCATCTCTTCCTGAGGCTGCCTGTGGTTTACACTCACTACCTCTAAAAGTTTGTGTCTGCGTTGGATTGGAAATCATCATTAAAAGAGAGAACACGAAAGAGCAATGTGTGGAGTGGATGCAATAACATTTGTTCCCCGAGTAGAAAGCAGAGGGGAAGGATGGCCTGGGGCTATTTGAGGCTGCTCATTCCCTGGCAGGTACCCACACAGCATCGCAACTTCCTGATGGCATTTAAATGGTGTCTTTTGCTTCCTCAGTTGCTCGTTTCCAGGCTGAGAAGCATTGGCACTCTTTCACCTTCAGGTGTGGTGACTTGAGAAGATGGTTATTTTCCAAAGGCAGGGAATTGCTGGAGTGGGGAGGCTACAGCTCAGGAGGAGGAAAGCAGCTGCAGGAAGCTGGGAGTGAATGGGCTGGGTCACACACAACCAGCTGCTAGTTCCTAGGCCAGCTCAAGAGTCAGCTGAGGCAAAAGATGTCAAGCAAAATCTAAGTTTTGGTGAAGGGTATTAATAACACAATTACCCAATGTTTTGTGTGGGGAATTCAGCTCCACCTCTTCTGGCTCTTTTTAACTTAAGGATTGCCATGAACAGGAGTCAACACTTGGAGGACCCTGCCCTCACCAAGGCCAATGGGATTTGCTGGTGCTCAGCAGCACTGCCACCCCCACACAGCTGAAAAGCCTCCTCAGTGCCAAGTTATAAAGTAGCTGTTGCTACTTTAAACAAAATTCATGCCTGCTTTCGAACCACAGGTCTCCTGTATGAAAGGTGTCATCTTTCTCACCAGCCTTCACACTTTCCTCATCAATGCGCCTCTGTCCAGTTTCCAGCCCCAGGGTCCTTATTCAGAAGAGAAGCAGACATTGGAGTCCTCACACCTCTTCCTGGCCCTGCAGACTGCTGCTCATTCCTGCAAGCAGGAGCACTGCCCATCACCCCCTCCCAGCCATACTCTCTCCTTGGCTTGTGGTGCTTGGTATTTGTGGTACCCACAAACCACAGAACCTCCAACCACAGCACCCTGCGCCCAAGGCAGGCCCCTGGGGCATAAACACCCTAGACAGAGGCTAAAAGTGTCAGCACAGCTGTGATGTGGCATGGCCAAGCACAGGAACACCAGACCCTTCAGCCACACCAGCCCTGCAGCAGCAGACCCTCCGCAGGCTCCACGCACCGGGATGTGCTGGGAAGCAGCTGCCCAGCAGCCGGACAGCCTGGCAGGAGGGGAGCAGGGGATGGCAGGGCCTGCTCACTCCCCTGTCAGCTCTTCAGAAAGAGGGGGGAAAGGATTCTGTAACTTCAGCACAGCATGAACTTCTGAGGGCGTTTTACGGTGCTGTCTCACCTTGTTTCGTACCTGCAAATTTCAGACCTGGCTGTCACAGAGCGTGGGGCGCTCACAGACGTTTCATGCACAAATTAGCCCATAAAAATTACTGCATAGAGTTGTGTTTAATCCTTTAACCTGTTAGCATAACAAAAAATTCATCTGAAACTTTTGTTCATTCACACATGAATTACAAAAAAACCTACAGAAGATGAAATTTAAGTTACACTTTCAAGTATTTGCCATCTTACTTCCGTGTAGAACTTTTTAAAAGTTCTAAGGGCTATGATCTCACAAGAAATGCTTGCTCCTTTTAGAATTGAAAGAAGAACAAAAAGAGAACCTAAAACTGTTTTCTAAATAACCAAAAATTTCAATAATTTCCATATCATCATCCAAAGCCAGATATTTAACCTGACTTCTACAAATAAACAGAAGTCTGCTACAGGACTGGTATGTGCATGCTAATGAAAAGTCATTTTACACAACTCTTCAAACAATAATATTTAATCATTTTTACAACAAAATCACTTTGTACCTCACCAGTGTTTTCTGATTTTCTTTAAATGAAAAACCAAACACTTTAAAAGCAGCAGTTTATATTCACACATTAAATGCATATTTGATATTCTTTAGAAAGGGAAAATCCATGTCTTATATGAAATACTTTGTATTATTATAATGAAATGTAGCAAGAGCTTGTATTTCTACAGTGTCCTCTCCCAGAAAAAACAACTTGCAAAGCAAAGCATTTTCACAAAAACTTATTTAACCATCTTCTACAAAGCATGGTTTGTTAGACTTCTAACTTGGATTTATAAAATGACTAGTTATCATCTCAACAGGAGGAAAAAAAAAGTAAATTTTTTTTTTTCTTTTGGAATCTAGTTCCAAATTCAGACTTTCATTTTCAAAAGATGGAATACTTCCAAGATATCTGATAGATTTCTGAGGCACAGCTCAGGAATCAACACTTTATTTACCACAGATACAGTAGTTTATCTCTTTCCAGGGAATTAGGAATCCAGAGAAGTTAATTTCTGGGTAAATATGGCAAATGTATAACTACAAACCCAAACAGAATTCTTATTCCTTATCCCTTCATTTCCTTCTGTTCTCCTAACTCTGCTATTAACTTTACAAAAATCATGGAAGTAATGTAGAAATCCTTATTGCTGGAAAGCTATGGCAGGACTCTCATTCTTTGTACAAAAATATTTTAATGTAGATATTTAGAAATGTTACATAAGAGCATTCAGTGATAAAATATTTTATTAGTGTTTCTGTTTGAGTACATTGAGCAATGTATTGTGACTTTATAAAAAAAATTCTCAAGTATCACTACCCAATCTTTAAACCTCAGTCACCACTATTACAGTAGAAGCAGATGCTCTGGAAGAAAAAAATTATCCCAACAGTCAGGTTCTGTACTGCCAGTTGAGACTCATAAAGCCAGATTTGGGTATGGTGGAGTGTGTATTTTATATATTTGTGCATATCAAAAAGATTATGGGAACTCTGCCAACCATATGTGAATGTGACCAGCCAACTGCATACTACATCTCACCCAGCTCCTGGCAGGCAGGGTGGTTCATGTTGATATAGGGTGTGCTGCTGGAGCCAGCTCTAGCATTTGATGGGATGACAAGTAGATCCTTTGTGTGTGGGGTTTTGTTACTTGGAAGTATCACCAACATCACTTACCCACTCACTCCATGCTGTGCAAAGTACCTGTTATTTAAACACTTTATAAATTTAACAGTGATTACTGACAAGATATGAGATACTCTGTGGTTAGTTAAGAACACATGAAACCACCAGGAAAATGTGAAATTTTGAAAGAATGAAAGCAAACAGAGAAACTACAATAAGCATCAGGTTCAACAAAATGTTGAGAAGAAAGTCCTGTTGCAAAAGTAGGACTATGACGTGTACCAGTCTGTAAGTGTACAATATTATATAGCAAACAATACCATGTCAACAGCAAATGAAACATTGTCACACGACAGAGAACCTTGTGCATGAAATAATACAACTTTTTATTCACGTTTTATAGATTACTTTTATTTATTTTTGCTTTAATAATGCATATTCTGTTCACTCTGTGCAAAACTGGGGACAGAGGTGGGTGTTTAAATCATCTAATGAAAATCAAGCGGAGATGAACATTCAGGTTGAGGGAGAGGCCTATCCAAACCAGGAAAGCTAAAAAGCCACAGCTGCTCAAGACAAAGCTGCTCTCAGCTGTGCCCTTTTGTCCTGCCACCTGGCACAAATGCGCTCTCCTGACCCAGCAGCCGAGCACTGGCAAGGTGACCTCTGCCGGACACCGGGGACAGGAGGTGACGTGGTAGCTACATAGGGAGACCTGGCCTCAACCAGCTCCAGTCAGTGTGTGGCAAAGAAAGGCACAAATCATTGCAAAGACCAGACTTCTGTTGGTTTGTTTCCTTCTTGTAAATACATTACTGTACACAATGAAAGTTTAGCTTGTAGGGGATTTGGGGACATAAAATTGCATATTTAACAGAACTTAAAACCGTAACGAAAAGTCGGCTGTTCAATCTCGAAGCAAAAATAATCCCTCCAGCCCCAACATTAACATTCATTCCTGGCTATATGAAGTACAAACATTTTAAAATCTGTGACAAAAGACAATTAAAAACCAAAAGTCAAAATCATAAAGCTTGTAAACAGATAATCTGAAATACACTTTTATTTATGGAAAAATATCATCAAAATAGTACCACTATGGACTAAACTGCCTGAGTTTTCATTTCATCTAGGATCTTGAAGTAGAGAGCCTTTAGCACAAAAAGATCAATTTCAGTCACAACTAGTGCCGCACAGCAGGGCTTTGGGTAGAAATTTTGTTCTTGTTGTTTTTTTTGTTGTGCTATCAAAAACTGTTGTGCTGATCCTTCAAATAAAGGGATGTTGAGGCAATTCTTAAATCATTTGGCACAAAGTTATTTTGGCTGGGGCATAAATTTGAGTCTCAGTCATGAAGAATAATGCAACATTCCACCTATCAAGTATTCACTTTGATTGAAGAGCTTTCTTTATGTCATTAACTTCCATCTAAAAACAAACAGAGGAAAAAGTATTTAATTAAATTAAATGCTTTAGCAAACTGAGGCACAGTTGGTACCACTTGAAAAGCACATTCCCTCTTGTCCACGGGTGTCAGCTACAGGTTTTATACCACTCTTATTTTCACACATTTCACAAATTAAGATGCTTCTCAACTGTGTAAGATGACCATTCACAACTTCCTCCCTCAGACCATGATTAGTACAGTCACTGAATGTACTTCAAGACCTTTCAATCTCTTAAAATTACAACTTTTACAAGCCACACAGTTCACTGCCTGGCATTACTGCAGAATGAGCACTGTGTCCATGCACCAGCATCTGCACTTACAGCCAGCACAATAAACTGTGCTGCTGGCAATGAGCACAGGTAGCTGAGGGAAAAAACCCATGGTCTCTCTCCTACAGGGAGGGTTCTTGCTGTAGGAATGGTAGTTGCCTTCTATAAAACATCAAGCCTGTGCTCTGTCACCTTAAAGGCTCTGAAGGATGTACAGCCATGCTTAAAAGGATGTGGCTGAAACCATCAGCAGAAACCATCAGCTGAAACCCAGCTGTACACTTGTTCCCTCTGACACTGAAAACCTAAGGCAGGGGTCCAAGATTTATTCAAACCCATCTGTTTCAATCTTTGTTCAAATGCACCATCATCAAGGCAGTCTTCTTTAATACGTGGACTGAGAGCTGTGCTACTTCATGTCTGTCAGAGCACTGTAAAACTAATGCTACATTATTTTGTTAATTCTCATCTTCATGTAAAGCTAATAATACCATCTTGGTTAGCATCTGAACATTTACCAGTATAAGCAACATCTGAACTGGAGTAAAAGCATTCAGCTGTAAGTCATCAGTGCAAGTCTCTGCATAAAGATG
The DNA here is from genome assembly GCA_018697195.1 of Certhia americana. NCBI lineage: Eukaryota > Metazoa > Chordata > Aves > Passeriformes > Certhiidae > Certhia > Certhia americana. The sequence continues at coordinate 101,518,078 of CM031857.1, forward strand.
TAAAGTTATCTCTGGATAACTCTGAATAGTGTGGCCTGTTAGACTAAATCAACAATGGCAATTAAAAATATTCACTGGATTTTACCTGAATAAGTTCCAGTTTTAGCTGAACACGAATTGTGTATTATTAGAAGCCATGTTGCTATGTGGTTGGATAAATAAAGTCCTTTAGGCAGCCCTGGAGCATAGATATTGAGGATCCCCAGTTCTGCCACCCTTTGCTATGCTCCCAAGTGCTTTACAGAGGAAACAGTCCAGTGAAACTACAAATTGATTTTCTATCCCTAGTTCGAAGTACAGTTGCCCGATACCATAAAAATATAAAATATAATCAATACCAAACCATTCACCAAGTACATGGAATAGAAGAGTATAACATAGCATAGATTAAAATACAATAATTTTGGTTGGAAGGAGCCTATAATCATCCTTTAGTCCATGTGCCTGACCAAGTTAAAGTGCATTGTTAAGGGCATTATTTAAATCACTCTCGAAAACCCCCAAAAGCAGTTTCTATCAATTCCACATCAAAGCATCATTGTTAATAATTCAGCAAAGGCCAAGCTCCATGAATCCCACAAGCAGGGCAGCAGGATATCTGGCAAATGACTCAGCCAGCACAACAACATCTAGAGCTAAGGTACTGTAAAAACTATGGTAGCAGTAACTGGGTTCTTAATCAGAGCCCCTTCTTTTATATTGCTCAGGATGCTTTGGTAAAGACAGCCTGAGCCAAACTTAAAATCTTGATATATGAAATAATATTCCAAGCATATTAACACTGAGACAAGCCTACTACAAAATATATAGCTTTGGCAGAAAGTAAGTAACTTAAAAAGAAATTATTTCATTTATGACAAAATCAAACAATTGAAACTTTGATTAAAACATCAAAGTTTGAATCTTGTATTGTGTTTCATTTTTTAAAATTTGTCTACTTGTGCTGAGAAATTTTTTGATAATTACCAGGCTTTTCAGCAAAAACCCAATATTGCAATATATATGACAAACTTGAAATGCTATGAAGGAACAGGTATATCCCTTTCAGAAATATTGGTAGGTTTTGACTCACTGGAATATAAATATCTTATCAGTTTTATGTCCCATGTCAGGCTAAATCAAACCTGCCAACACTTCCCCAAAATTAAAAATAATTTAAGTACCTGCAATCGTAGACGGATCTTCTTCTCTTCATCCAACTCAGAGAGCAACTGTTTAATCTCTTTTCTGTTAAAAGAATGCAAAAGAAGCTTGGGATGGAAACGACCGCACTAGTAAAATACAAAAGATATCTCTTGGAGACATATTTACCCCACTTCACTATAAAAAACCAAACTGTTGCTTTTTTTCCTCTGAACATGTAATTGAAGTCAGCATACTCTTGTATACTCTAGGCTGTAGTAGAGAGAAGTAAAACTCACTAGGGGACAGTACCCCGCCCCATCCCACATGGCTAATGACTAGTGCCTCCTAATCCACAGGCTCTGCTCTGGCCTAGCTGTATCAGCACCATATCAGCACCCAGTTGCCTTTTTCCATACAACATGTAGATGTATTGACTGTTGGTGGGCTATAGGAACTGGTAACAAAAATCCTGCCCATCTTATCACATAATTAAGCCACTTAAAAGTTGTTTATGCCAGCAATACAATGTAATCTTCAACTTCATTTATAAGACTTAACGATCCCAAATATGGATTTTCTGTCATTCTTCTTTGTTGGGAAAGGGAACATAGCTATAAGGAGCAGACACGTTCTCATGTTCCCACTGAGTGATCTCACCTTAGGACAGATACCAGTAGGTGGAAGCTGCCCTTGCAAGAAGGGCCGGGGAGACCAGAGGAGCAGGGTCAGCCTAAGAGGCGAGGCCGTGGGGCTTGCTGGCTACATCCAGCTTGAACCATGCCCTCCCGCATCTTCTCCCAAACTCCGCACACCTCTGTTCCGCCACAGTCTCTGCACGCTGCTTGCCCTTTTCTTTTTCCTGCCTGGGCTACACACAACTGACAATGTAAGTGAAGGTTTAGCTTCCAAAGCATTAAATATTCTCAGGAACATCAAAAGTTACATGCCAGCCCCAGTTTCTCCTAAGAAATGAGCAATTTAAGGAAAACAATGGTGCCCAAAACTAAAATAGTAAGATTCAGGCCATAAACACAAAGGCCTTCAGATGACCTAGTCACAATTCAATTACTACTTTTGTAACATGAGCTTCCTGGGAAAATGTGCTAACCATCAAATAAAAAATTCATTTAATAACTTTAGGAGCTTGTAGCAATTTGTACTACAACTATAACGAATACCCCTTTCATGATGATCAATGCACATGAGTTCCCAGATGGTTATTGACATTTAAAACAACATTCACTGCTTATAGCTTGCAATTTAACTTTTTTTAACACCCCATAAAAATCTAGTTGTGTCATAACACAGAAAAAAACCCCTGGTGGATAGTGCAGGTCTTTTTTGTGGAGGTTCTCACCCATGGTTATGTTCTGTCACATGAAATCACTCACAAACACATAGGCCAGCTGTGCAGAGTAACATCCACGAAGGCAAACTCAATCACAAACTGCCACCACTGTGCACAAATGGATCCATCCCATCTGCAGCTGTGATTTGCAGTACTTACTTTTGCTGGTCTTTCATGGTTTCAATGATGGTTCTTAGCTCCCTAATTTGTGTTCTCAGCTCTTCCAGGGCAGTCTGACCTTGACTCAAGTGCTCAGTCTTTGGCTTTCCTTCAGTACCAAACAGGGACGGGGAATTTGACCTGTGGCCTGTTGTTCCCATAGCAATTGAGTGAAATCCAGGTGATGGTGAAGGGGATAGTGATGGTTGTACATTGCTGCCACTAGACAGACCTCCTGGTTTTGGAGGCAAGGAGCTTTTGTTATCAGACACCTGCAACAAAAAAAAAATAACATTTAATGTCTGCAGAAAGCTTTATGAAAATAAAACCTCTAATCAATGCTAAGTATTTAGGCACTCTTCAGTAATGCTGAAATTCCGAGACTCAAAAATACACAACACAGTCTTGGAAAAAGCATGATAAATATAGTGATTAGTTATCATCTTTGTATGTGTACATCAGAGAGGGGGGTCTAGTTCTGATGCAAAAGTCCAGCAACAGCATTTCCAAGATCTCTGACCTAGCACTGAATTAAACCAGGGGCAGAAGCTCAGCATTTCTCTCAGATTTTTGTGACAACATATCTACATCAATGGATGTCTCCCACAGAGCACAAAACTACATGGTCAAGGATCCAAGTTGTATTTTTTTGTAAATTAAATTTAAAGTTTCCCAGCAACTATTGAAGGACTCTTCCAAGTTTTTTTTCAAAAATTAAAAAATATATTACGTGTCCCCTCTAGCATTATGAAAATAAAAAAATATTCCTTAAGTTCACTTGTTGATATGATATATATATATATATAAAAAAATCCCACTGTTTCAAATTGATAATATATTAATAATACATAAATGTAGTGTACTGTCCTCTGTTAATCAAAGCTTCCATGAATCCTCATAACTACCAATAGCTCTTTATTCATTCAGGAACTTAACAGAAAAACACACCATTAACCTATAACCATGGAATCATGTGTTTAGCTAAAATGGATTCCATGCTTCTCAACTGTGATTCAGTGCTGTACTTATTAGACAAGCCTCTATTCATATATGCTACATAATGTGATATATGTATATAATGTAATATAACATTTTATACTTATTAGACAATTAGAAAACCTGAAGTTTACCAACCATACATGACCATGTCCTTCACTGCACACAGAGAACAGTGTACAAGTACAGTTGTCACAATGACAAGTAAGGGCAATCTTCACACTGTTAATTGGCAGTGCTATTGAGTGCATTACATGACAGCTACCAGGCATGTTTGAAAATCTGATTTGGACAAGAGGAAGAAAAAGCACTAGGCACCCTTCCAACTCTCTTTGGAAAAGAGATATTGAAGTTGAATTGCAAATAGGGCAGAATACTGAGAATAAATGGTATGGAAATGGAAGAAGACATTCTTAAGTGGCATGGTGGCATTAGCTGAACAAAGTAACTGAGAGAAAAGTTAGTAATGAGATGAAAATCAGAAAAAATTATGATGAGGAGAGAAGAGCAGAATCCACCAAGTTCTGCAAAAACAGTCTTCCCTATGATACAACCATGATTGAGCACAGAACCTGATCTGGGAAAACACTGAATTCAAGAGGTGTTCTGCACAAAACCCAAGTCTGACCATAAATATAAATAAAAATGGCATTATAACCATAAGAAAACTGAATCACTGTAGTGCCTTGAAAACTTGACTCAATGAATAAATGAATAATATTCTTTTAACATTTTATCAATGAATTTGTATATCTCGGTAGGAAGGGACCTTAAAGGTCACCTAGTTCAAATCTCCTGCCATGGGAAGGGGGAACTTTCACTAGACCATGTTGCTCCATGCCCCATCCAGCCTTGTCTTAAACATGTCCAGGGATGGGGAATACACAACTTCTCTGTTTTGGCACCTGTTCCAGTGCCTTGCCTCCCTCACAGTAAAGAATTCTTTTCCTAATTTAAACCTACTCTCTTTCAGTTTGAAACCATTCCATCATCCTCTCCTATCACTCCATGTTCTTGTAAGTACTCTCTCTCCATCTTTCTTGTCAGTTCACTTCAGTACTTGAAGGCCACAATTAGGTCACCTCAAAACCTTCCCTTTCCCAAGCTGAACAAACCAAATTTTCTCAGCTTTTCCTCACAGGAGAGGTGCTCCATCCCTCTGATCATCTCAGTGGCCTCCTCTGGACTTGCTCCAACAGGTCCATGTCCTTCATGTGCTGAGGACCCCAGAGCTGGATGTAGCACTCCAGGTGGGGTCTCACCAGGGCAGAGTGGGATGTGAGTAATGTATAACTATAAACAGAACTTTCATGGATAATAACTCCATGTACCAGTAGGATCAGAAGTTTCCTTTGGACTAAAAAGAGATTTCAGGGTTCAAACCTGGAGCAGGCAAGCAAGGCACACCTGGAGTCATTGATCTGAGCATATTCCAGAGCTTAACTGGCAATCTGCATTAAAGCCTCAAGCAGCTGCTTTCTAATAGCAGCCATCTCATTTTACAGGAACAACATCTACAGTTTTGTCATATAACTTAGAAATGTTTGCCCAGCAGTACTCCTCGGTGCAAGTGCTCCCAGAAGAGGGAGCTACATAGCAAAACATTATCGTTATAACTTGATCATAGAAGTCCATGACTTCGTCATTCAAATACTTGTTAAACTATTAGAATGTAGTATTTTTATTATTAAAGCTATCCTTATGTAATAAGATATAGTTACAACTTTTAAAGCCTGACCTACATACTCCTTTCATAATATTTGATTCCGCTATAGTAGTCTACCAATATACAATAAGAATGGCACAATTCTATAAAATAAATACAATTATACCAATATAAAATGTGATTATATTTGCAAATTTAAATTCACATACTATTACAGTGTGTCAAAGAGTTGTATTTACTCTGCTTACAGACTCTTCAGATATGAACTCAATTTAAAGTTGCAAAAAGACAGGGTCTTTGTTTCTAGAATTTATTTCCCAGCCTCTCTGATTCTGTGAAATGCATTTACACAAGGATTTTTTTTCACAGTATGGTTATTTGAGACATTTTTACTGTGCAACTCACTTTAAACTTGCCTTTCAAGCACAGAACAATCTTTAGTAACCTTTATCATTTTAAGCTTCTTTAAGTGGGCAATTTAATCAGGTGAGTGTTGAATTAAATTGTAAATACTTCAGTACTGTTTTAAAAAAAGAAGATGCATGTGATAAGGTTAAGCAGAGGCATTCCAATTAACTTACTTGTGATATTGTAACAGTTCTTGATTTCCTTGACACTTCAAGAGTTTTGTGAGTAATGGAAACATGTTCTTCCTTCTCATCTTCAGGACTTGGTGAGTCAAAGAAATCAGGGCTTGAAAGAGATGACTGTGCAGACAAACATGCACCACAAAAGAAGAAGAAAAAGAAAAGCACAGATATTTCATTTTACAAGAACTTTTTTAGCTATCATTTTCAAAGTAACAATAATTAAAATCAGGACCCTTTGTCCCCCTACTCCCCTTTATTTGCATCTTGTTTTCAAAGCTAAACTGCTTTCAAAGCATTCAAGAAATAAGATATGCTTAAGAGTTGAATTCAACATTAACTTGCAGCTTTGCACTGCATGATATCACAAGGTGAAAGCAGCCTCCTGTCCCAGGATGTGGAGTGCTGTGCCGTGGGGATGCCAGCTCTGTCCCAGGGTGGCTCTGCCGTGGCTCTGCTCACAGCAGGTCTCACCCTGCTGCTCTTCAGAGGTGCCAGCCACTGCCAGTGCATGGTGCTGGCACTGCAGGGCTGCCTTCTGCACGACCTCTTGGTGAAGGTGTGAAAAGGGAAAGTTCTTTCCATCCCTCTCCTCACAGATGTGACAGGGGAAGGAAAACGTCTATACTGCTCTTTTATATTTATATACTTATGACAACAGTCAATTTTGGAAGCATTTTCTTTTTTTGAGTTCTATTAGTTTCACAATAGTCCTTTTTGCCTCCTTCCACTTTGTTCTTCTTCAGCAACCCAGATCCAGGTAACAATCAGTAGTTGCTCTCATTCTGATATTCCAGAATGCAAAAAAACATGGAAACAAACAAACCCCAAAACCCGAAGAAGAAGACATTGAAAAACTAAGCAGTGGTTTCCAAAGCGGTATTTATAAGACCAACTTGTCTGAAGATATTAGAGAGTGAAATTTAAATCACCCTTGTGTTTACAACTGTGACCTTAATGAGAAGAAACACATGATAGCTCAAGAAGGGCTGTTGAAGACTGAATGGTCTATTTGTCCTCAGAATCTGGTAAATGTCCACAAGATACCAAGAGAAATACTTCTTTTGGGAATCACTTTCAAAATCCTCAATACTTCGCACAATTTAGTCTGTTCCAAAGATTTTTATAAGGGATTTTTCTGAGCTCAGTCATGGCTGGCAAGGAACACTTGGCAGCACCCAAATAAGGGGGTATAAACCTTAGAAAGAAAGGAATGGTTTAACCATCAGTATTCAAAACACTGGCAGCCTTTTGACAGTAATTTTCCTCATCTGCATCTCTCTGCCTCATTGTACGTGTGAAGGAATGGCTGGGTAAAAGTAGTAAAAACACCAAGGAACACAAGTAGAAGGGGGGAAAATTCAGAAAAAATATTTTTTAAAATAGTTTTTAAAGAAAAGGAAAATTAACTTACAGATGTGAGAGACTGGGAGGGTGGTCGCCTGCCAGTAGCTTTTGGTCTGGTTGTAGTTGGATGATTAAGCTTCTCAGCAATTGGTATTACAGAATCAAAACCTTCCAAGTCTTAAAAATAAAATAGAATTGATTTGGTTTTCTGTAAATTGTCTTCAAAGGGAAAGAATCACATTTTTTTCTAATTTCAAAGAAATTAAATCCCATTCTCCCCACTGTGCGACAGTGTTCTGCACATATTTAGCCATCACGATGGCACTAAAAAAACCTGGAAGTCAAAGGCAGCTGTAATCCAGTCACCCTTGCCAAGAACAATTACCCTTCCATCTCAATCACAATAAAGCAGAGGGGGAACGTGTAGAGGAGCCTTTGGCTTTGTTTTCAGCATAGTGAAAGCTACATGACATCATGGGTTCTATGGCATGGAATAAACAGTTTCAAAATTTCCATCTGGCTACTGAAGGGGTTAGCAATTTTTTTTTCCTGAATAACTGGAGACATAAGACTGTGGACACATTGTCTCAGGAACTGTACTGTCAGCTCTGCTTTGCAGTAATTGCTCAGGAGAGTGCAGAATGAGAATTATCAAGCTGGAAGTGGTCTGCAGGTTCCTGGACACCTGCAGCTGGAGGCACCACGGTTTCCAGCAACTGCAGGTGAGGACTATCTCCCTCCAGTAGTCCAGAGGATATAGTAAGTAAAAGCTCCAACAGGCTCCTGAAGCTGTACAGAGTCCAGGGAAAGTAGATCTGCTTGAATGCTGTACCAACCATCTCCATGGGCAGTGAAAAGCTCTGGGGAAGTGTTTACTGAATCCAGCCACAGGGTAACATGTTTACGTGAAAGAACGATGTGGAGGCTCAAGGAATACCACAGCTCATGATTACATGGATAAATCAAATGGCTTAGTACCATTCATCTATTTTTATGGGTTGTATCAGTTTCACTCACCTTCATTTCAAAATGCCCTACAGCATATGTTGAGCAGGAAGGAGTCAGAAAACACACAAGAGGTATTTTAGACAAGATAAATCAAAATTCTTCAAAATTACTTTCAGATTTGATTTAAATACAGGAATGATATTCATTATTCAGGGACTATTTTTCATTGCACACATGTAGGAAAAAATAGCTTTTAAGTTAATAGTTCTATATTCTAGGCACTTAATTTTCCAAACTATTACAGAACAATGAATCTCTGAAGATCCTGTTTTGTTGCCATATTACAACCAACCATTGTACAAAATTACACAACTGAAAAGCAAATTAATTAATTGGCCTGTGCAATAAACTATATGCACTGAAGGACATTTGAATTGATTCCAAATACTCATGATTTGTCAGCTAGAAATTAAATGGGATTGGAGATTCTTTATTCAGCAATATCCTTCCACCTCCAAGAGATAAAAAAAAAAAAAAAAAAGGAAGAAGAAAAGAAGGAGAGCTCTTTCAATAACCCTGAAATAGTCTAAGGTTATTCACCTCCAAATACTACTCTATTTTTGGAGTGACTCTTCCTATATATAACCAGCGACCCCACTGTCCTCTACCATGTATTTTTGTCATGGCTCTTTTTATTGACTGTTGCAGCCTGTGTGCAAAGGTAGGTCATCCACCCAGTCTGTCAGTGGGATTTTGGCAATCTGAAGCCTCAATTGTACCAAACACATCAGTTAAGAACCCAGTGCTTTTAAAGTTAAAATGAGCTAATTCTAGAACATTGCACAAAACCTGTCTGGAGCCTTACAGAACTTCAGTTTTAGGAGAGCAGAAACAGAAAGAAAAATTTGTTTTCTGGAGGAAAAAAAAAGCAAGCGTCAGAGCTGGTTTCTATTTATATCCAGTTTGAAGCTGACCCATAAGATAGCCAGATGACTTAAGATCACAAAGCAAATAAGAAATCAATATATTAACATATTGTCTAATTTTAATTTTCTCCACTGAGTTACTTCGCTAAATTGCACAGCAAAAATGTAATACCATCAAAAAAAATACACTCCCCTCTAAATGGGTGATGCTCATGCACATGAGCAGAAATGGAGGCTGAAGCAATCCTTCCATTTGCTCCAGTCACTCTCTCCCACTTTACTGTTTTTAATATTTTTTTTTCCTGAGCAAGCTTTAATCCAGCTCATTTTTCAATAGTGTGTGCCAAGCCATGCAAATACTTGCACTGAAGGAAGGATCAGTTACCAGTACCACAGGACTGATTCAAGCTGCTAAAAGTGAGGGGAAGAGCAGACTTCTGCTTTGGGGACAGGAAATTGGCTGAAGTTATTCTGCAGCCTAGAAAAGCTGCAGTGCATTACTTCCCTCTCTCCATGTTCCATTTCTGTGGTCTACACAGGAATATGAAAGGACATTGAGGGAAGTGGGAGTCAATCTCTTATCCCAGGTAACAAGTGACAGGAGAGGAGGAAACAGCCTCAAGTTGTGCCTTGAAGTTTAGTTATGGGAGGTTTAGATTGGATACTAGGAAAAATGTCTTCATTGAAAGTGTGGTCAAGCATTGGAACAGGTTGCTCTGAGAAGTGGTAGAGTCACTGCTCCTCGAGGTGCAAAAAATGTGTCAATGTGAGGCTTAGAGAGATGGTTTAGTAGTGGACTTGGCACTGCTGGGTTAATGGTTGGCCTCAAGGATCTTAGAGGCCTTTTCCAACTTTAAAGATTCTATGAATCAATGCCACTCTCCCTTTCTCTGCTCGTACAAAAGGTATCTACACTCATATGATGAACAATCAGTGAAAGAATAGTGAAGTCAATTAATTCAATGTTCTTTGGTTTAAATAAACTAGCAAATACCTAGAGTTTTATATTTGATCAGAACAATAAATTACTTATGTTTAAATTGTAAAATGTATTGATGAACAGTAAGTATGAATTTGCATCCTTGAGACCCATAAGAAATTGCAGACATAATTTTCTCCATGCATTTTATAAATACCATGAAATATGAACATTTATGTGCAAAGCTACTATTATCAACAATTATTGGGAATACTACAGTTTTTCCACTTATGAATGCATATTTGACAGCTAGAAAAATAAAGTAAAGCAGCCTATACTGCACTGAATTTTAAAGAGAGTAGAACAGAATCTATAAAGGCTCCACAGGTAGTATCTGCTGCCAAACTAGTGAAATCCCAGCCATTCAGTTTATACTCTAAATGAAATTCTATTAAAGTGCAATGGACAGAACTTGGTTCAACAATAAAATAGTAAATCTGCTTCCAGCACTCTTATCGCCCTTTTTCTCTCCATTTGTCCTCCTTATTTAGATGTTGTTCTTCCTCCCAAATCCACTCTGCATCCAAGGCTATCACCACAATCATCACCTGTGGAGATATTCATTCAAGAAAATTCCCATCCAGTGAACTAGTAACTAGTAGAACAAGCAACAGAGCCACTCACAAAACTTCTGCCATGCTGTCATATATGCTGTGGATTCAGTAATTCACTTGTGCTGGTTATTTCATTATTTTTTGTTTGTGGAAAGCAAGGCTATATAATTTTGACTATATTAAACTCACTGAGGTCATCAAATGCAGAGATTTGATTTTGTTTTGTATTCCTGCAGCTATCAGAAATTGGGAGTTTAAATTTAAATACTAAGCAAAATGTACAGCCTTCCTGACAGGGCCCAAATAGAATGTCATTTAAGAAAAAGTTCAGTCTGCTGTATTCACAGCCACATTAATTGCCAGTACAGCAACATCAGCATCCAGCAGACCTGGACTCTGCACTGGTCCAGCTTTTTCTTTGTCTGGTAATAACAAACAATAAGGAAGATTCTGTTAAACATGTAGAACACAGAGATGGCACCCATCAATTAACTCCCTAATTAAAAAATAGTTGATGTTTGTTCCACAAATAAACAGATACATTCATCATTATTACTGTCTCACTGATCAAGCTGGTAATCAATGAAGTAATTCATGAGATGGGGAGAAAGGCATCAGAATAATTTTAATATATCAGTGTAGAGCATACAGTCTGGCTTACTGAGCAATCATATTTCATGAATATGAAAAAATGTTGGCTGTGCAAAAATTATTCCCTGATATCCTTCTAAGCCACTTAAGAATAGAATATTTTTCCCAATTGCTATGTTCATTTGGAAACATAGTTATTTAAAGGATGATGATGGTATTTTAAAAAAAAATATCCAGAACCAGGAAAAAAATTATTTAGAGAAAAAGTTCTAAACTCATTAGACTTGTACCTTCCTAGAAAATGACCTTCAGTCTCTGCCTCTTAAAATACCCCAGAAATAAAAAGTTAAGTGGTTATGCTTCCTTCCTTACCCCTTTTATCCCCTGCATTTACTATTCTGGCATAAAATGTGGCTAGATTTTATCTTCCATTTAGATTTTTTAGTATTTGGGCTAAGTCATTTATACATAATGATGACAGAAAGGTTTTTGAATTAGTAGAGAGATTTCACCTTGAAAAAACTGAAATGGGAAGTGATATATAAGTGGATCAACACTTTCAGAATGCTAATGGTGAGGTTTCACAGAACAGAAATACAGCAGGCCTGAAGGAAAGGAGGCAAAGCTGGCATTCAGTTTATTTGAAGAAGGTTATGTCACAAAAGCCAGAGGTGGATTTCATTTCATAATCATCTTCAACACATTTAGAAAGTTGACAACAGGCATGTTAAATAGTACATATACTGTCTTTAAATGCAATAATCCTTAAAGCTGTCAAATGAGACACACACTGCAGACAAAATTTTCTGCATTAGTGCCCGTTCAATATATAGTAGAAATCAAAAAATAACTCAATAATATGAATGTTAGTGGGAATTTTCAGAAGACTACAATTATTTTAACAACTTCAAGCATCCAGATTCTGCTACTCCCTCCATGCTGAACAGCATCATATCCTTTGAGGAATACAGCCATACTCCCCAGCCAGGGTCCAGGCAGCAAATGTCACCCATAATGAATCACAGATGGTTTTTCAAGATTTGGGTAATGCAGTTTCAGGGGGAGAACTCCCTGGCTGCAAGGTTACTTTGTTCAGGAGTGCAACACTGATGTGCCAGGGAGGCCTGCCCACAGGGTTCTGTGCCTTGGAGTGAAACAGCATAGCTCACCTGGCTTCCCAGGACAGTCACTGGACAGCTGTGACTTTAGGACAGCCTCTCCTAAAGCACCCAATTATCTTTTCCTGTTTCAGCCCTGACTTTTATCACTTTAATAGCTGAATGTAGAAAGCTGCCATAATGAGCTTTGCTAACCACTTGCCAGTGCCCTCATAAGGATTTTATTTTTAACAATTCAGAACATGCCAAGAAAGAACTGAAAGGTCAAGAAAACTGAGGAGCTAGAAGAAATGGATATGCTGTTTTCAGGCACTTGACTTCAGGTATCAACTTAATATACATGGCAACTAATTCAGATTTCTAGTTTACTGCTTTTTTTGGGACCCTCAGGGCAAGAACCCTACTTAATTTATGTAAAGGACCACTACAATAGTCCTGATTACAATATTTACAGTTCAGAACTATGTTTATGGGTGATTTTGACACACTGACATAAATATTACAGCTTAAACCAGTCAGGCAATTCTTTCCTTTTGCTCTGCCCTATTAAAATGAGCATGAATAGCAGCATAGAAAGAGGTTTAGGCAGATCTTGATCTTCATTATGTGAGTCACATTTTGTCTTCCAACCCTTATGCTTACCAGTATTTTCTGATTTTCCAACTTTTATTCTGTGTTTTCAGGCAAAATAATTTTAATATCTCACATTAAAACAGCCTGTGATTTAAAGACAAACCTACTTCATTCTAAAACCTTTTACTGGAAATATCCATCTTTTTCCCTAGTGTGAGCCAAATCTTATTAGATCACTTTTTCTTGCAGTAAGAGGCACCCTGATCACTTCTTCTGACAAATACAGCCCTAGAACAACTGTAAACACAGTTCAAGGAAATATGATACACTGAAGATTTTTTTTGTTTGTTTATTAGATATTTTCAAGAGGGTATTTTTAACTATCCTTTCAGGCAAGCTGGGCCAGTCTTGCAGGGAGGGACAGAAAAAAAACAAACGGGTAATCACATGGCTTTGGCCAGTACTCCATGATCCACCAGCAAATACTCTGCAGATTGAAGTCTGAAGAAATGCTAAAAAATGGACTTGCACTAACCAGCTTCCAGGGAAACTCTTATGATATTGCATATCATCATTAGATGTTTCAGTCAGAATCAATGAAGGCATAGATACCTTATGTTAGCATTGGTGAAGATTATCAATTCTTTCACAAATACTAAGCAAAATGTGTAAATAGCCAGGAAAAATATGGGAAAGATATGTCCACTTGGCTCTGTGCAGTTTAGTTTCTCTGCAAAGCACAGAAAGTGCTTCTTGTGGGGATTAACTGATCATTGCCACAGTACATACATTAGTTTTAATTCTTTGTGACTTCTTCCTTAAATCACTTAGCTTAAACCCATATGGTTTTAAGTATTTTAAGTATTAGGTGATGCCAAAGCAACCTTGTTTTGGATAGACAAGATTTGTTTCAGGATTCCAGGATTCCAAAGTAAGTGTGTGTGTGTGTGTGTGTGTGTGTGTGTGTGTGTGTGTGTGTGTGTGTGTGCGCGCGCACGCGCACGTATAGTTAGAATATTTAGGATTTATCCTGTCTTGCAGAAATAACAATACCATTTTTTTGAAAGCATTAGTTTTTGATCCACTGTTTTGGTAGGTACACTGACGTTTGGCCAGTGCTCAACCCACTACATCCACTAAGCTATTATATGTGCTAGATGTTCCTGTCATCACACTGGCCCTCATATACAAAATTCTTTATGAAATTAAAAAGAAACACGTCACCTAAAGAAAGGTCAAGTTATGCCATAAGGCATTAATTGAAGCTGTTGAAATAAATGTAGTTCCATGTAGGAATAACATTTTGTAGAACAGGGTTTATTGTCAGTATAGCTTATGTTGCTATAGAAGCATTTTAAAAGCTCAAAAAGCCACTGCCAATCCAGACCAGCTGTTGGTAGAGATGTACCAACAAATGTAAGTAACCACTGAGATTTAACCACAGCCTTGGGTACATTTTCCACTGAGTGCCCCTGAACAGTCTTCAAATACTTACTGTTTGTTGTGATTTTTTTCCTCTTTCAGACTAGAACACCATACTAGTATGTTTCTAAATGCTTTTGCACAATGAAATATATGCATTACACTTTGTGAGGACAAAATCTGTCTGCAAGAACAGGTTAATGAATCCAGAGCATCGACAAACATCACACATAAACTGCACATCACTTTTTCACTAAAATTTCTTATGATACATTAAATGATAATGATTTCTCATTTCAATGCTATGATGCAAGATTTTCTGTCACAGTATTCAATATACTCAATTTCAACTTTTAATTTAAAAAAAAATCTGAAATATCCATGTAAACTTTTGCATTCAGCAAAATGCTTCTTTTTGTATTTGCTTGTTATGCATTGTGACCTAAACTAAAGAACTAAAGATAGGATAGAAAAGAAATGGGGGAAAAAAAAAAAAAAAAAAAAAAAAAAAAAAAAAGAAGAATTAGCCAAGGCAAAGAGATGTAAATAGGAAAAGTTGAATGCAAGATGTGCGGAAAGGAAAGGAAAGACATCACTGAAAACGGGGAAAAAGAAAACAAAAGAAAAAATGAGGAGTAATGGGGAATGGTTCCTCTTAAATCACGTATTCTGAAGGCCAGTTTTCCAATGGCTTTTGTAAAGATTGTGAAAAGAGTAAATGCATGGACAACAGAAATAAGAGCTGCCATTTTATCTATGATCAGCAGTGATGTTGCTAAGCAGATTTTTCTCTTGTCAGTGCAGTTTGAAAAATTGTAATCAGTACTGAATTATCATCAAGAAATTTACACGTGAAGTCACAGCTCTGCTGAACATGTTAAGGAAACCAAGTCATGAGCTCTGTACATAAATATAACTTTTTTATATATGCAAATCACAGAACATTATTAACTACACATTACCCCAAGCTTGCTGAAGCATTGTGATTTTCCCGATTGGTAAACTGGGAGGTAGAATGTTTTTAACAGTTTGGGGGTATCTG
This sequence comes from Certhia americana, assembly GCA_018697195.1. Classification (NCBI taxonomy): domain Eukaryota; kingdom Metazoa; phylum Chordata; class Aves; order Passeriformes; family Certhiidae; genus Certhia; species Certhia americana. Next base: position 101,533,459 of record CM031857.1, read on the forward strand.
GTTAGACAACACTGATCCACTGGTAGAATATTACTCAGAAAATAAACAGGAAAAAGACTTGGTTCCAAGGGACCCAGACAGAATGCAAGTTTAGAATCTGGATTTCCAATTCAGCTCAGCATATTGCTGCAGTTGTTGATGGCATGATGGCATTACTGATTACGTTGTTGCTGATCACTTGTTTGTTTTTTGAGAGATGGCATATGGAAGAACCCTGTATCATCTCCTCCCCTATCACAGAGGTTTTGGTCTCATCATAGTAAAGAAAAGGAAACAACTTAGAAATCCCTAAAAATGCTTCATATAATGAAGAATTGTTCTCCATCCAGTATTAGTTTGGTTTGCTTTAGTAACCCAAATTCTCTCTCCATTGTTTTTGCCCATCTCTCTGCTCTGCAAGAAAGGAACAAGAGCTTTAGACTGGCTATAGGACCAAGAAAGTGACAGCCACTACCCAGCTTTACACCTCCAGTGCAAAGTAGCCAGGAGGTGCTGTGGTATTCATTTTCAGTGCACAATTCACCGTCAGTACTTAGCATAAGCATGAAAGAGGATGAGGCAACCTGCAAGTGACTGCTGCTTCCCCCCCCCCCCCCCATTCTCCCTGAGTGACTGGGAATGGCACTGGACCAATGGAACAATAAAGAGGAGCCCAGTAAGCAGAATGGTCATGTGGCCAAGCTGCTACAAAGGCCATTTAACTTGAACTGTCTTCAAAGACTACTGCTAAGTCACACCTTGTCTGTCACATAGGTCCACTCTAACTTGTGTAAATTTGGATTTCTGAAAAGATATCAAACGGTGGATTTAATAGATTCCATTTTGACAGGATGGATGAGCCTCAGAGAAGCTGAGGTTATCCTTCCTCCAGAACACATGACATAGGGGCAAAACCCGTAAGACATACCACTGTTAAATATTATCTGGACTCACACAGCCACGTCCACCAGTGCTTTGGAATGCACTGGACAACTCCACTCACACATCCATCATCTTTTCTTATAACTCATGTAGCCACAAGAGTTCCCCAACTCATTGTTCTCTTTGTAAATAAGTTAAACAAAATCACACACTTACATAAATATCTATAATTACATTGCACCATAAACTGCTCTGAACTCTAAACCTCTCCTCATAGGAAATGACATTAATCCACTCTGAACTGGTTTTCCTTATTAAGCCTTGATTTATTGCTCTGCCCTCTCTTAAAATGCCTTTTATTTATTTGACAATATTTTACACAAGCTGTCAAAAGCCTCCTGAAAATTTATAACAGTTCTGCTCTCTGGATCCCCTTTCAATTCAAAACCATAATTTATTTTTTTTTCTTTTAACAAGTTGTCTAACAGGCTAGAACGACATGATTTGCCCTTGTAAATGCCATTCTGGTTTGACCCTATCAAATTATACTTATTTAAGCATTTACACTATTTTATCCTTGAGCTCAATAGGTTTTCTGTGTAAGTGGTAACAGAAGGACATCAGCTAAACCCTTTGCAACACGCTGTGGTTTGGTTTATGGATTCTTGTTGGCTCCTATTCTGCATCTAAAAAAAAACCCCAAAACAACCCAAATTCCTCCCTCTGCTTACCCTCCTCTCCTCCTCCATGTTGTAGAAATGAACAAGAATTCCTATAAATCAGATTTCCTGCCTAATATGTTAAGAACAAAACAAAAACATAACCAACAAGACTAAAAAATACAAAACACTCTGAGCTTTTATCCTGGTAGTGATTCCAAGGAAACTAGAACAAGGAATAAAAAAGTTTACCTCTATCACACACACGTAGCATATGCTACTTGCACTCATAACTTTCAAGTAAGCAGAGGCTTACGTGGTTTAAAGCAAATTTGTAAACATAGCTAAGAAACACTAAATGGTAGAATTTGTCTGCATTTCCATAGCATTCCTTTCTAATAATCTCCACAATAAAAATGTTCATGCAATTTATCATGAGCTTCTAGCTTTCCATGTTTAAGCCAAATGAAAACCTGGGAAAAATATACTACCTGCTACTCCAACAGCAACAGCAGAAGCTTTACAAAAATCAGATATATGTATGTTGGAAAGCTCATAGACCTATGTGAAATGCAGTTAGTGTTCTGTTGTCATATTGCAATTAAAATCCCTTTATAACCTGAAGTTCTGCTTCCAAATCTGAGCAAAAGGCATGTTTGGCTGTAGGAAGGATGCTATTGTACAAAAATGCTTTACTAATAAAGCAGTCTGGGGAGACACCAGCACATCAAAATGACATTTCATGCCCGGGTGAAAGGTAGCAATGCTTACATAGGCAGGATCCCAGGCTCTGCCGGGGACAAACACGGGTCTGTGTGGGCACAGCTGCGAGCACAGACAGCGACAGACGGCAGCAGCTGCAGGGCTGTCTGAGCAGAGGCAGAAGATGGCTCTGGGGCTCGTGCCCACTGTCCCAGGACAGCACTCACAGCACCCTGCTCACCAAGGGCCACGCACTGCAGCACCCACCCAGCAAACACCATCGCTCCTGCTTTGCCAGCTTGAGGAGGAAGGAGGGTGAGAGAAGACCAAAAAATAACCTGCTGTTGCTTCTTTCCAGGTGACTTCCTGATTAAATGGTTCACGGGTCAGGAACACAAGTTGTTTGCAATAGAAACTTAGACAGCTTTTAATTGGTGTATGCAGTAAAATTTAGTCAAATTGACCTGAACTGGGTTTCTGTTCCTTTGTATTGGAAAGTGTAAAGATTACTAACTGCATCAAACCCACAATCTTTCACAGTATCAAAACCGTGGCAGCACTATTACATCAGTTAAATAAGTATGCCATATTATTGTTGGCCTTCCCACTTGTTTCAGACTTTTAAACAAAAATAACAAGACCCTTCTATTCAAAATAGCTCACTATTCCATATTCACTATTCCAAATTATTTTTTTAAGAGAAAATCCCAACAAAACTATTTTATGTACAGTAGAAATGATCCTTTAATCCTGCTTTTAAAATTTTTATATAAAAGCACTCACATTCATTGCCAAATCCTCAATCTGCCTCTTGAATCTTACAAAAATCATTAAAAAGCAGAAACCTGCATCATAAATTTCTTAGGCAAACTGTAGAAAGTGCTATAACTTACCGATGTCATTGCTTCTTTCAGAGGAGTCTTTCTCTAGAGTGCCGGATACTGTACTGCCCACTAATTCCACTTTTGGACTATCACTCCTGCATTTGGATCAAGAAGAGGAGATGTTTTATTGGGAGTTTTTGTGTGGGTTACAGTAAATTGATAGCTAACTTGCAATTAATAATGAGAGAGCAAAGTATTCTTCCTTTGCGGCACCAGAGTAATAGCAATGTCAGTGAGAGCAATCTAGCAAGTCGACATGCTGTATGGATTAACCTTATCCCATTTCTCCTTAACACCTGTCAAAATAGCCTGTTTTAGACACTGTAGTGTCTGGAATGATTCCTCAGATGTCCACAGCATCTCAACACGAAGGAAACCTAAGGGCAAGGGGACATTCTTCAACATCTTTGTAGTTTTTTCTAATTGTCTTGCACAAACTACAGCAGTGGACTACCTGGAATGCTGCAGAAAGCAAGAGAACCTCAAGCTCGTATTGTGCATTTCAGCAGTTCTGAGTATTTGATCATAAATGCAACTCCCCCATCATGTTTTTACAATTTTCTTATGAGACTAGACTCTGAATACTGTGTCCACAGTCCAAAGAACCAAGATCACCTAATTTATCAGAAATGTCTTTCGAATAGTAAAGCGTCAGGAGCTACAATACTTTATGCAGGAGAGCTATTTTAAAAGCAAACAGGAGATCAAACAAAAGCAACAAAATTATCACTGCTAGGAGAACATTCTATCCTACAAGTATTTGAGTATATTAAAATAATCTACCCATTGAAACAATATTTAAAAAAAAAAAAAAAGTAGTAGGCCGGTAACTCAGTATTGCACTCAAATCTCTGATATTTACTGTGATAACAACTGTTCAGTTAATGCAGTACATTGTACTTGCCATCATTATCAGGTCACTTGACAAATACAATAGTTTTTCCACAATGTAACACTATAAAAATTATGATGCATGTAAGGTACCCAATTTAGGGATAAAAATAGAGATCTCTCCCAAAACAACTCAGGCAGATGTGTACCATACAGTGCAATAATTAGCAATAATTAGCTGTTGACATTAAAATACATAGTGAGCTCACAAATCTTGTTGATTTTTTTTTGTTGGTTTCTGCTTTTGATACCACAAAGCTGATGACAGATGGCCTGAACCTCAACTCATGGCAGCAGTTTATGAGTAGAACACAAAGTGGCTGGAAACCCTATTTCAGACCTCAGGAAGGCTGTGTAAAAGAGCTGTAAATTTTTATTAAAACCCAGAAAAAGTCATAGATTAAGTGAATATATACCCCATTAAACCCTGTGATAGGGTGACAAGTGAACAAAAACCAGACAATCAGATTAAAAGCAAAGTAGTCCTCCACAGCTCTCAGTATGGCAGGCAGTCTGCAGCAGGAAGGACACAGAAGAAATTTAACACATGCACAGAAAAATGCATGAATTGGCAAGATGATAAATAAGGGTATTTCCAAGTGATCTATCTGAACAATTAGTTTTCATATTTTTTTTAGTCTTTAACTTTTTCTTGTATTGCTTATATATTTATAAACCTATAAGAAGCAATTTCTTGGCTGACAGAGCAATGAGCATCTGACTGCATACGCTGTTTTGCACACATACATTTCCCAGCACGATATGAGTTGGAAGCACTCTAGGAAATGTGTGAGTATGGCTTTGGAGAGATTCTTAGAATAGCATGATTTAGGGCTGAAAGTCACAACATTTACCATTTGCCTACAAAAGATACCAAGATATATGGCAACAGCCCCACAAAAAAACCCAACCCTGTTGTCAGAAGAATCAACAAGCTTATTATGCCACTTAGCATTCATACTGTTGTGAAAGGAGTGGAGCCCTCCCTTCTCATTCACATGGTGTCCCTCTCTGCTCGTGCCCATACAGACAGGCTGTCAGCTTGACCAGACAGATGATCAGCCTGGAAGAAACCCCACACTAATAGAAGTCCCACTGGAAACTGATTAATTGCCATCTGGAGCAACTCCCTGACCCATACGGCTGTGCAGCTGCACAAATGCTGGTGCTAAACATAAGGGAGGCTGTGAGAATGGGGTGCCAGGAGAAGGAACCCTGCTGGCAGTAGCATGGACATGGATGGGTTTAAATTGATTGTAAAGATGCATCTTCTATAGGTGTTTATGGCTTGCCTGCTCCAGAGAACTGACTTATCTGTAAATTGTATAATCATGGTATGTTTATGTAAGCTGTGAAGCCTTTGGAACAAACTGAGAGCTGTTCACTGTCTCACATGGTTTTTATCTCTCCTATTGCCCTTGAGGCCCTACTCTGCCTCCAGTGAAGGAGGGTTATATTTAAATGGAAAAACAAACACCAATACAAAAAGTCAGTCAGTGACTTTTATGTCAGTGAGACACATAAGATGCAAGCCACTTACTCAGGACAGAAGAAACCCTCTTTGACTTAGCAGCTGCCATGGAAATCTCACAGAACTCACTTTGTAACTACAGCAACTTTGCCCTAAGGATCATGTACTGTTTTTTGCTGGGATAGAGTTAATTTTCTTTATAGCAGCTTGCATGGTGCTATGTTTTGGATTTGTGCTGAAAGCAGCACAGATAACAGAGAGGTGTTTTCAGTATTACTGAGCTGTGCTTGCACAGAGTCGAGGCCTTTTCTCCTGTCATCCCACCAGTGAGGAGGGTGGGGTGGACAAGGAGTTGGGTGGGGACACAGCTGACCCCAACTGACTGAGGGATGTCCCACACCACATAGTGTCATACTCAGCACTTAGAGGGGAGGGAAGAAGGATGTGGGCATGTTTGGAGTTATGGCATTTGTCTTCCCAAGTCACCACTGCAGGTGATGAAGCCAAATTTTCTAGGGGATAGCAGAACACCTGCCTGACCATGGGAAGTAGCAACATTCTTTGCCTTGCTTGCACATGCGTCAGTTGCTTTTCCTGTTAAACTTTGTCTTTACCCACAAGTTTTTTTACTTTTTCCCTTCTGATTCTCACCCCCATCCCACTGAGGGGGAGTGAGTGTCTGCATGGGGCTCAGCTGCCCACCAGGTCAGCAAAAGTTCTGCTGATTCAATTTTTATTCTAATTGCTTTAGGTTTTTCATATTTTGGAAATGGATACCAGTGGGTCTGAAAATAATTACTATCTTATTAAACTGAATGGATTTTAAAAAACACCTTTATTTGAAGTGACTGCTTCCACTTGAAGTTTCGTATTTCTTAATTATCCAAGCAATTCAAAGTGTTTTCCATTTTTTCTGTGCTGGACATAGCAAAGTATGGACAATTAAGAACATAAAAAGGTTACTGTTTTGATGTGCTTTTTGCCTTTTATAACATGGAAATTTAAATATCTCAAAAAAATACATGTTTACTTCATACAATTTTATACTTAGGGGAAAAAAAGGAAACAAAAGAGCAGCAAAATACCCTTCCAAAATTTTAAATGCTAAAAATTTATAGTATGTTTAAAATATTTCAGGAAAAGGATAACAAAACCAAAAGAATAGCTACTCCACTGCATGCCTCACCAGTGAACTGAACACTGGAGTATATATTGATCTTTCTGAGACATCACATAGCTAAATCTAAAGATTGTAGTAAATGGTTGTATTTCCAAGTATGGCCAGGTTATCAGCAGGTATGGACTGTATTTCGGAGCAACTGGGCAAGAATGTTCAAAGCCAAGTCCAAAAAGAAGCTGTGGCAGTAGCACCTGGATGGAAGGGTAAGTTCTCAGAGATGTACAACCAAAGCATTTCAGTAAGCTGGAACAGAGAGCACAAGGCAGATGACTTTTTTCTTTTCATTTGTCCCAGATTTCTCACTAAGAGCATTTTTTTAATTTAAACATACGTGGAGAAATTAAGGGAATCAATGTACAGCATTTCACTCTACTAACCTGTACTCTATTCTGGTATTTAATTCACCATTACTATACTTGAACTCCAGTAGTTTAATGGCAGCTAATTTTCTAACAGGACAATAGTAAAAATATTTCCATGCCTACATTCTAGTTTATCTGCAAGATTCACAGCTCGCCCATTTTAGGCAACTGCTTTTATTCTGGTTTTCATCTGACTCTATTCACTATGCATAAAGGAAATCTATAGTGCACAACCCAGATGCTGATGACTAAAAATTAGCTACCTAGACTTGATTAGAACTACAGCGAGGCCTTTAATTTCTGCAACCTTTGCTCCAGCAGAGAATAAATGGACTTGTGTTGGCAAGTCTGATTTCTCAGTGCTCCTCAAAGGCTGTAACCACCTTTGATAAAAAACATCATGTAACTGCAGAGTGACAAACAACATGAGCATAAATATTTGACAGCACTATTCAGCAGTGGCACCAGCTAAAAGAACATTGAAGACATGTATTTTGCTAAAGTTTGATCTAAAATGATCAAGGAAAGCAGACTGAAACCAGGCTGACATTATTTGAAATGTGCATTGCCTAATGCTATTCCTAAGCACAACCCAAGCTTTTGCACTGACTTGGTGCCCAAACTAAGCCACAATAATTTGAGGTAAACTAAGAAGTCAAGATCCGAGTATCATTCTGATGTGTGGGTAGTATTTCATCAGTAGAAATGAACTAGCCATGAACAGTTCAGAAGATAATTATGATACAGTCAGGTTACTGTATTTTTTCTTGTTCTTTAAATATCACTTACTGTGAAATAAATTGGGACATAAACTGTAAAACCTAAATTCTTTAATTGTGTGTTTTTTCCACTAATCCCAAAAGCATTGGATGGAAGAAAAGCAATACCTTGCATGAGTCACAGGCACAACTGGTCTTTCTGGTCGTCTCGGGGGCAAGGTACCAGGTCTGTTCACAGCATTGGCTTTGGGTGGCCGAGGTTTCTTCGGAGGTATAGCAGGAACTGAAGGCTTCTGCAAGTCTAACTGTTTTTGCTCTCTCTCTGATCTTTCTTTAAATCAATCATTTCCAGAAAAAAGAACAGGGATATTATTAAGTGGAATTCATTTGCACTCACAATTCTACATTCAAAGAAGTCTTCAACTGTAGATAGATAGCTGTATACAAAGAAAAACCTTTCCATTTTTGTTCTAAATCATTCTTATTTGATATATTTGCCACAAATAAGTTATTCAACCTATCTGGCTGTTCTGTCAGCAACTTCTCAGTCAAAGCATGTGTCCAGTGATTTAATGGGAATACTATTTTTTTATTTTAGTTACTGGTTTCTGACTGTAAAATACAAGAATGGCAAGAAATTACATACCATATGGTACAACTTCCCATTTTTCCTCAGAAAATCAGACTTATTATTTAGGTTTTAAGCACAGACTTATATGCTGAATTTTTCAGCTTGCTGATGAAAACCTAGATCATTGGCAGAACTGATTATGCATTGTTAGGGAGTGCCACCATGCTAATATCCAGTGCAAAACATGCAACACCTGTGCATGTGTGAAGTACAACACACAGGAATGACTCTTCTGAATAATATGTCCTAAATTCCTAATACAAAACAAACATGAAAACATGTTTGCCACACCAGAGAAGGCCTGATTTTTCTAAAAGAAAGGGCAAAAGAAAAGCCCCAAGGAGCTAAAGTTCTGCTCTCTATATTCTACTATTTCAACACCCACTTCCCTTGACAATATTGATATAATATCAATATCCCATGAATATTACACCTCTGTATATGTACAAGAAGTATTGAGAATGTTACAGGGTATAGCTTAATGGGTTCTTAATGAGAACCCATTAATGAGAGAATCATGAAAAAAAATCCCCAGAAACACCATGCACATTAGGTTTGGAATAGTCCAGCCAGTGACTATTGTTCACAGGCAGTGAAATTGGAGCAGATGCAGTCATCAGGTCTTCAGTAACACTGAAGCTTTTCCAGCACACTGTGTAATTTTTACACATTTAATCCTATGACAATTTATACTGCACCAGTGTCCAAGAATCTATATTGTATGAGGGACAGGCTGGGCAGTGTTCTGACACTAAAAGGACATTCCTGAGCCACCCCTGCTGCCACACCACATGAGCAATTCCTGCCACTCCCTGGTACTCCTGAAGTGTAGGAACGACTCCTACAGCCTCTTTTCAATGTTTAGAAAAGTTACAGATATTTATAGCCCAGTAGAGTAAAATATTTAAATTTCCTCTGCTGTTTTAACAGTTGGCGTTGTAAATACAGAAATGGAAAGCAAAGGGTTTTATTGGTAAGATAAAGCAAGAAGCAGAACACATAACCAAAAGTAAACCTATGTAGAAGAAGTAGCTAAAACACCTGTCAGATCACTAAGGTGTATATCCAGAAAGAGATCTTGGTTCAAAGTCTGAAGGTTCTGTCCCTGAATTATAACTGCATATTGTACATTTAGCCATGTGCATTTACGTGTCTTTTGAAAAGCTGCAAATTCAAATACGCTAAGAAATCCCATAAACAAACTTGTTCATACACTCTAATAGTCAACATATGAAACTTGACACCATCTTCAATTAGAGAATTAGAGGTGTAACTACTTTCCTGAGACTATTCACCATTCACAATGAACACAATGAAACCATTAAAGGTTTAATTTGCTTGTCCCTGCTCTGTGTGGTACTGTGTCCCATTTCTCACAATGTTCAAACATGCTTTGAAGAATTTTTTCATTTCTTTGCTGCCTTGCCTGTGACTTTTGTGACTATGATAATGGGGTGATTCATAAACATTAATGACTATATCTCCAAAAAATCCCTTTGTGATGCAGGAAAGCCACCAACCCAGCTTTCAACTAGAGAACCAAAGCAGACAGATGTTAAGAAAAAAGTACACACTAATCTGGGGAATTTTACTTGATCGAGTAAAAACCTGGGTTTTACAGAGCACTGGGCTTTATACAGCATTTCATGTATTGAGAGCAAATCTCCCTTTGACTTCAGTTGTGGCTGCATGTACTCAATAACTCTGGGTAGGTACACTTGAACACCCTGAACTTAGTCCATACGCAACAAGAGTCTTTCCAAAATGTCTATCACAGTCTATCAGAGTGGCAAACAATATCCAAAAATACACATAATGGAAACAGAGAGTAGGAAATGAGGATGTGCACTCTATTTCCCACATCTCTCTGCAGAGAACAGACAGGAAAGCACATTTCATACCTTTTTCTTCTGTTCGATTTGGAAGACATTCTGGCCTTTCAGGTGGTATCTTCTTGATTTCATGCTTTCGATCTGTGGTCCCTGTAAAAAACAGAAAAATTTGGAATTCTGACCAAGTGAACAAAGCAGTGACATAAGATTTAATTCTACAATTTCTTAGGCTTTTTATATTCCCCAATTTGAAAATGTCTTGCTAAAACTGAACATAAATTTATATCAGATATTTGCCTGTACCATGATGACAAAAAAGCAATTGGATATTTATGTCTCTATAATCAAATTCACAGTTTCCAAAGTGTGCACTCCCAAAGAATAGACACTCTCAGACTATTCTATGGTATGGGAAAAAAAATCTTTAACTGCAGATATTAAAATGTGGAAAAATCCTTTATCATTACAGACATAAATGAAGAGCAACTCAACAGTGTGCAGAAACATTAGGAATAAATCAATTAATTGAGCAATGTCAGGAGAATACGTGATAGAGCTGAATACACAGAGGTTATTTTACATTAAATTAACACATAACTCCCCTTTTTCTGCACTATGAGTAGCTAGCTGTTCACTTCCACATATTAGAAGGAGGAGAAGAGCAGTGCTGGCAGCATTCTGCATGACTATTTGCATGACTATTTTAATTGACAGTTTCTTGCCTGGAGGTGTAAGCCCCTGGCTTCTTCTGCCTTTTTACTAGAGGCCCTGACACATGGACTTCTGTTGCCCCAAGAAATATGGGAACTTGTGGCACCAACAACGGGAAGACTTTGCAAAAATTTCCTGGCACATGCAAGATAAAATCTTCTAATCCCCATGTTATTAGAAACACTTTATTGGATATTGGCTTTGCTGCATTGGCTAACCACTAGGTGCTAATGCCATTTCAACTTAGTAGTGTTGAAAACTGCTTTAGGTAACACTATTAGCATTCAAATAAAAATTACAGTAGATGAAATCCAAGAAAAGCAGAGGAGGTGGGGCAAAGAGCACAAGGCAATTTTTTGTTTCAATCTATTCTATTATATGCAGTTCTCAAGAGCATTTACATTTTCTGAATGTGCTGTTGCAACTCCCTCCTGCAGCTGGTTCCTAGAAATCAGTACTCATCAGTGGTGATCACCAGCCATTGTTTCTTTGCCCAAGTGTGCTGTTGGACAGGCAATAGTACCACATATCATGTCAATAAATTATATCAAATTCTCATTTATGATTGGATTCGATAATCTTTAGGGTCTTTTTCTACATAAATGATTCTGTGAAAGACTTCCCTCCTGAGAGGAGAAGCTGTTGCTCCAAAGCAATTAAAGCCTTTCAAAACACAAGTTATGCAAAGCAAAAGTCAACATATTGATAATCTTGCACTCACTAGTGTGTTCAAAAAGAAAGACACGTAAGTCTGTATACCTAATTACAGTATGATTAACAGTCATCACTAACACACAGAGGGACATTCTCAGGCCAAGTCTAGAACAATGAGCCTACAGCCACTGAGGAGCTCCCAGACTCAGTTGTTCTTCCTACTTGCGTTGTGACCCCCAAATTAATCAACACCCAGGCAACCACTATGATCCTGCCTTAGCTCCCAGGTGACAGTCACCTTCAAGGAAGCTTTGGGAAGCTCTGTATCAGCTCCCAGAGGAACTGAAGAGTATTCCCACCCTTTGGTGTGGACACAGTTGTGTTGCTTACCCCAGCTACACAGTCCCTACTGCTTTTCAATGACTATGTATAAGGAAGTTGTGCTCCTAAATTTGGCTCTCCAGTTTTCACCTTGCTTTGTAAAGTACTGCAGCACAGAAGGCCCTGGCAGTTTACTGCTGTGGAGATTATAAATTTCTATCTCTACTATAATACAGACACCTCTTTACACATATGCCACTTGCACTACAAAGACAAGTTCTAATTCTCTGCTTTGATTTTATGCTCTGCATCAGAAGATGCTGACATTCGATTATTTAGGTTACAACTGACAATTTTAAATTTATTCATCACACTGTGAATGGTCAAATATGCAGAAGTATTACTGAAGTTGTTACCTACTATCAACAGTAAGACCTGATGCGGAGATGTGGTAAAATATCACATAATATTAGTGAAGAAATAGTTTGACAGAGTAGAGGATGGTAATAAACATAGGATGATTTTTTTTCTCTAAATATGTATCAGAAGAAACTCTTGAGCTAATCAGCCAGGAGTTATCAAAAACTGAGAATGAAAAGAAAGAACTGCAATAGTCTTGGCCTTAATCAAATTGCCTGCATCCTTTTTGCAACCATTTTCCTTTCTGAAAATGGGCAGATTATACTGCTCTGGTGACACAGTTAAAGCATTGTATGTGAGCAGGTACCTATTAAAAGTGTTATTCTCTAATTATAGCAGTATAAATTGAAATAAATATAAAGTTTTACGGAGTTTTTACAAAACATGTCAGGCTTTAACATCAGTGGTCACTAAGACATTGTCGTTGTACAGCCACCACTAGATGGCAAAATCATACTGTTCTCGCTGAACACTATTACTGACCTAAAATCGAATTCGTGTTTCCTTAAGGCTCAAGACAGAGTGAAGAACAAACCAGGGATGTCAATAAGAAACACAAACATTTATGTTATGATTCTGTAGTCAAAGAACTGCATGAAAAATTCAAACTAGTTAAATTACAGCATATTGAGTTACCATAAATTGTATATTGGTGTAAGTTACACTTCTACTAACAGCTTAAGTCTGTAGGAGAGGAAAATTTACTTTTTAAAGCACCAAAAGCTGGAATACATTACAGTAACAAGAAAACTATCTGGAGATTGGACATATTTGGTTTGGTTTTAATGTGTGCCTCCTGTGGGGGAAGCAGTAGTGCTGCTGCAGAGTTTTTACAAACTGACAGGACTTAAGGGGATTAAAGAATTCCAACCACAGTTTTGTTTCCACCACAACTGCAATGCAAATGAAAACTCTGAGAGCATCGCCTGCCTTGTGATTTGTATTTTAACATGAATGGAACTGGAATTTGGTTTCTGAGTTCAGGACTGTCAAGTGTATAGATTCTTTAACTGTCTCTAAGTTTCATGATAAAAAAAAATAATCATGCAGGTACTTTTGAAAATTAGTACAGAGAGATCATTTTAAGATTATAAATAGAAGTATGTTAATCTTAGTATCTGCACACAATTCAGTATAACATTTCACAAAATCAGTTTTGCTAGCACTCATCTGTTTGTAAAACAGAATCAGCTCCTTAATACATTTGCAACACCTTTATCTACATAGCCACTCAGGGTAACTCCTTTTAGTTTCATACTCAGGGCTATAAAAGCATTGAAAACCAAGAATCTAGGGTCTATAACCTGGAGCAGCCAGCCAGATCCAGCATTCATGCAGATCTGCAAGACTTAGATTGCAACTCAGAAGAGGCCACTGTATGACACTATTTTAGAAATATTCTAAAAAGCTCTTTGTCTCTAGAAGAAATCAGGTCTGTAGTGAATGGAGTTTCCTCCTGCAGGTATTATCAGACTCCACATACTGTGCCTGTACTGCAAGGACATGCACACAATCAACTTCAGTCAGGAAACAAACCAAAAAATTTGAAAAACTGAAGTATCATGCTGTGATTTAACATGATTAAGAGGTAAAACAGGTTATTTGAAATGGTATAGATGATTGATTGCAATGCATTTAAATCTCACCACAGCCTTTCAGGGTTACCAACTATTTGCATTTTGATTGGGATTTATTAGTTGTTGTCTAGACATCTGCTTGTCAATTTTGATACAGATGAATTTGAATACACTTAATTTAGATTGAGATGTGCTCACTGACATGCACTATAAAAAATCAACTGCACTTTACCTGATCCTTGTTTGATGACAGGAGCTGATGGAGGTGGTGGTTTCTTCGGTCTCTAAAATTTAATAACAGAAGAAAACAGGTTGTTTCAAAAGGCCTGTAAATCTCATTCATACAGAGGTTGAAGTTAATCATAATGTGCTTAGTATTAATAATACAAGTCATGAGACTACAGATCTGTCACATATTTCTCCTGAAATAACTTCATTAAAATAAATTTGAAGAGAGAAAATAGCACTGACAAATAAAATATAATTTTTATATTTGCATTTGAAATGTCCTGCTGAGGGGTTAAAAAAGTTCAATTTATGTACTTTAAGTCTGGAGGAATACATGACCTTTGATCTAACAAAGAAGTCCTTAAAATTTAACCTTGTAGATATTCCTACCCATTTAAAAAAAGAAAACCAAAACCAAAAAACAACAAAACCCAAAAAACAAACACAAAGAAACTCCAAGATACATGTGGGAAAACCTGAGTATTTTCAGACCCATAAACAAGGCAAAAATGCAGAACCCAGGAAATACAGCAAATGTTACTCTTTATTCACCTACTAGGATATATTTAGAGTTCCAGTTGTGAAAGATCATTTGCAGAACTGATTATGCATAGTTAGGGAGAATTTTAGACGCTTGGTGAAATTAAACAAATTATTCTGACTAATCTGTCCTTTTTATACTTCTATATGTACTCTGTTATGACGATTTTCCTAATAGATCTGTAATGGTAAGACTGAGAAACATGACCACCAATGATTCTGGCAGTGCCAGAACAACTCCTCTTCACCTGCAGGCTGGGGGACTGATGGCTTTTCTTCTGTGCTGACATGTGTGACTGCATACACAGCACACTGGCAGTCACCACATGTATGTTGGAATGAGAACAAAACCAAATGGAGCATCATGCTAGATCAAATGACATTCTTTATCTCTCACTTCAAAACCCCTAAACTATCAAGATTATTTTAAAGAAATTCTAAGCAAAAAAACAAAAAGCAAAAAACAAACAAACAAACAAACAAAAAACCAAAAAAAGCAAAAAACCAAAAAAAACCCCAACAACCCAAAACCTTTTTTTCCATATGTTCACCTTTTTTTCTGAGAAGGACCTTCTTTCCTTTGCTACAGATTAATCACAGTCAGTTTCACTACATTGCTGGCTATGTAGCAGTGTATATTGTCTTGTGGAACAACATGATTTTTCCAGATATACACAGCTTTGCCACACTTCAATCAGCCATTTAGGTTAGTATTTTCTCTCAAATTCTTATTGATCCCTGCCCTGCCCCCAGTTATTTTCAATCTATCTGCCAAAGCTTTTGAGAAAGATCAATTGCTTTGTTCACTTGCTGTAATTAGTTCAGTATCTGCCCTAGAACTCTCAGGTCTTGGAGAGATGGTTTGCTGTGAAGGCTGAGTGCTTGCCACATACCCTTCCAAGGGATCTCTCTCAAATCTAGCAAACTTATTAATATCTGGAGATAAAAAAATATCAGTTTTTGCTCAGACAGGGTAAGCCTAACTAAAAAAATATCAGGTTTTGCTCAGACAGGGTAAGCCTAACTTCCTGAACCTCAAAATTGTCATCCAGCAAGCTTCAAATTTCTCCTGCCATCTTATCCTGACCAGATCGTCTCCTGTCATCAAGCTGAGAAAGCTGTGGCCAAGAACTCAGGAGATCAGAATGATCTTCTACAGCCTGGCTGCCATGGGCCATTGTCCACAAACACAGAGTCCCTTACGCTTCTACAAGAATTTGGGCAACATGGTTTAAGGTTTAAATGCAGAAAAGTGAAGAAAAAATTGGAAAGGAAATGAGACAGAGACAATGAATGTCCTGTGATAGGCATTAGGAGTTCCATTGATAATGGCTGCAGAGTGAAATAGTTGATGCTGAGAATTCAACAATACAATACAGGCATTTTATTGTGGAATGGTGTGAGACTGATCCCATTGACTGACTATACATCAGCAGCTGGAATACAAGAGATGCACTCCCTTAGCACATCTTTTGGCTTAGTTCTCTCCTGTAAGGGGTCTAAGTTATGCCCCCTGAGATGTGTCTTCCAAAGCATAACAAGTGCAGATGGACAAGTGACAGATTCACTACAGACACTCCTGATTAAAACCAAAGCACTTAGGAAGACAAAGGAGAAAGGGTCCTATGGTTCATTTGACACAGTGGCTTTAACTGAAAGCTGAAGAGGGAAATGGATTGTTTCAAAAGGACAGACCAAGGCCAGAAAGGGTGTAGTATGAAGGAGCCTTGAAAGACTCCTTAGGGAAACATGGAGAAGCGGGAAGGATTTACAAGGGTCTGTGCCTGGATGAGATAATCAAGAAGGTGAGAGAGACAGACTAGAAATTAAGCCAACAGAAGGGAAACCAGGAATGGTTGGACAAGAAGAGAACAGAACTACAGAGCAGGGGATAAGAGTAAAAGGGGAGAGGAAAAAAAAGCTGTATAAAGAAATTTGGTGTGGGGATAGTAAATCCAGATGGTGATTTGGACTCAGGTAGTGAGCTCAGGGGAAAATCCTGTAATGGAGACCACCTGAGAGGTGGAGATTGGGACTTGGCAGTAAATAGAAAAGGCCTGGAACAAACAGGCATGTGTGGAAAAGAGCCAGGATTGGAAAATTGGGGACTGAGCAAGGAGATGGGAAGACATCCCAAGCTTTTGTTGAACAGACAGAAGAACTACGGCAACAAATACTTTCAGACCATGGGAAGGAATCCAAAGTTTCTGGATCACATCAGAAAATACCTGGCAAAGTCACTGGTAAAGTATTTATCTCCTTCCTTTTTAGCACTGATTCAAGCAAAGACAGCTGATCTATAGTCCTACTAGTTACTTACTCAAGTGGCCAGATCTGTGGCATTTAAAAATTTAATAAAATTTTATTCTCCACAGTTAGAGCACAGTTAGAGCAAACCTGCAAATTCCAAGCATCTGAATATCTAATTTACTCTACAAGTTATATTCAATTGTAGTCTAAAAATCACTTTAAAGATACATAATTTTTAGGTTCAAAAAGACTGAATAATTACACCACAAAAATGGACACCTGTAATATTTTTTTTCTTCTATAATAGGCTCACCATATCTTCAGGGTTTTGATTTCTGTCCCTTCTAGAAATCACCTTCTTCTATTTTTAGGCCTAAAGCCAGGATATGCACTCTGCTGTGGAACTGCCTTTTCATCTCCCACAGCTTATGCTGCTCTTCTTCTTTCCTTTTCAATAATTATCATGTTAGCTTCTGTGAGTGGTTTAATAGTTGCTTTATTAAGCTTTCCAAGTTATTTAATTTTTGCCTTCGGCATCCAATTTTATTGCCAAGGAGTGAAGCTGGGCATCAGTAAGTTTCGGTTTTATCACAGGCAGCTTACACTGTCACTGTGAAATACTCATCAAAAGCCTGATTGCAAGCTTGTAATATCTCACTGATGACTCAAAAGGTTCCTAAAAATGGAATGGACTTTGAGGGGAATAATCCATTACTTTATTCCAGGAAACCACAAGATCTCTAAATATTGTCTGATAAATAACAATGCCTCCTTTTTCAAATAAATGGAAGCTGAAAAAACTTCTGCATAGGTTCTATACCTTCTTTTTTAGTAATTCTGTGAGGTACTGAGACATGCCTCTGAGATACCAAAAGCTTATTATTTTTCAAATTTCACAGTTAAAATCTCACACTTTTTGTTCTGGAACAGTGCTTGACTGCTGTCTATCAGCATGCATGTGATACTCTAACTTTTTATATTCCACTACAAAAACAATGGAGAAGATTAAATAATTCTGGATATCATTGCATAACATGACTCAGTCCTGGAACCTCCAATTAGTCTCTCTCTCAGACTTGTAGGACACAGTTCAGATGGCTTTCAGAGAAGCATAGGGGACGTGGGTGACTGGATGGTGAAATCAAACCCTTCAAGGTGCCACACATTCTTTTCATGGATGCTTTCTAATCCAGATTTTTTTTTTTTCTTTTATGTTTTTATGTTATTAGATGAGAAGTACAACTTCTTCAAAATCGCATATCTGAAAGAGAATTTCTTTCAGCTCTACTTTCATTCTGAATTTTCAAGAGAAAATGAAAGAATATATTGCTTACCTCCTTTTCAAAATCTGAAGGGAGTAGCTTGACAAAGTTATCTGGAAAGACACCTCGTCTGCCATTGAGTTCTCCTTCCCACCAACCCACATCAATGCAGTCCTACAAAACAAAATGAAAACCACAGTGTGCTTGTGTACTGAAAAGATTTTTGAGCCAAAGTACTCTCTTGCATAATGTTCTTCCTGTTTGCTAGACTGACAATTTGCTGGAGTGCCAGGTTAACAGGGTAATCTATCAGACAAAAACTTCAATAACCACCCTGTATTCCATTATCACACGGAGCAGCTAGGAAAGAACAATGAACATGCTCTAAGAGCTCAAGACCTTGTGTGTGTCTAAAACAAAATACTAGTTCACCATTTGAGCTATTAAACAAGTCAGCATTTTGAACATGCATGACCCTATGTCTCGGACTTCATTCTGCAGAAAGACAATAACTTAATTAAACATCGTTCATCAGGAGATAAAAAAGCTCCCTTATTTCCCATACTTTCAGAAAAAGCTTTACACATTGGAATTATTAAATTCCATCTTACTCCAATTAATAAGGTGTCATGCACCTGATTAATATCAGGCATCACCTACTTTTCCTGCAGCATTTCTGAGCAGTACAATGCAGAGCATATAGCAAAACAACGTACAGATAAATAAGTGAATAAGTAATGTCAGTGATTCTAAATGATGAAAAATAGCACTGTGAAGCCACAACATTTTAGAGAAGGTTGAAATTGTTCCCTAAGTCCTCAGTGCTCCATATTCACTTTTTGTGTGTGTGTGTTTGCTACGCAGAACACTTCCTGCTGAGATTTTCCACATTCTATTTTCCTGAAAGCTCAAGCTGAAACAGTTCAGCTGTTTTCCAAAACACAATTACAGGCAAGTCACCCATTGTCTGCTCAGTCTTAAAACCAATTCAGCCAATTTTTGCAGTTGGCTCAACATCAGGCTGGCCAACCTTCGCTGATTTCCATAAAATCTTTTATTTCAGCTGCTATATGGATGACAGAACAATGCAGGTTAACTTAGTGAGGTGTACTTTAATGCCAAGTCTTAAAAATATTGTTCACAATGACTGTGCTTGTTGGTATTTTTCTCTAAGTTACAATAGACAAACACTGGATGATATTTGACAGAAAACAGACTAGCATTAAAATGATTGCTTTTATGTTTTGGGGGTGGTTTTTATTACTTCTCTGTTCTAGACTCTTTATTTAGCTTATTTAGTCCTCCTGGTCTTCTGAGTATGTGCTAACTAAACACACCAGCTGAAGAGCCTGGTTTCTTACATCATGTCTGTTTTGGTGCATTTAGCCTTTCCCCCTCTCCTGTCTCAGTATTTTTCTCTGATGTAATGCAGGCATGAAACAATCCTTTCATTCCTTTTTTGATAGTCTTTTCTCATGCCTAATCTTTGCTTTTCTCTTTAGCAGGGTGGCCTCCACCAGTGAGGACATTTTCTAGGCCTTCCCACAGTTATTTAGGAGGTATTTACCTGCTCTGTAAGACCTTTGTTAGTGACCAGGGCTGATTCTTGACCAGCTGATGTTTTCAAAACATCTGCTGAGTACCTACAGGGCTCCATGGAGGACCAAGACAATCAGCCAGTCATGCATGGCATGGGCAGGCACTGTGCAGGATTCTCCTCTTGCTGCAGAGCCAGCACCCCTCATTCCTGGTGTGAAGGTGCTCTCCCACTTGGCTCTCTCTACTTGCACAGCCTAATAATCAGTGCACTTGGCTGTTCTATCACATGGTGTGTTTTATAATGCCCTCCACCCCCTACACTGCTAATCTGAAATTGCCTAAACGTTTATGACCCAATTTAGATTTTGAAAAATATTAAGAATAATTCAAGCATCCAGAGCGAAAAACTTGTGCTTCAATTGATTGCACAGCTTAGTGCTAGCTAATAATCCTGACTGAACAGCACAAGGCATCACATATATGCTTTTTAGGTGGGATTTTTTAAGCTCTTAGGAAACACAAATATTACTCCTACTTCTTCATTTTTATTAACATGTGTAAATTTTTAACTCGATGTTTTTTTAAGGCTCATTCGTTTTCATGAAGCTGCTGTTTGTGTCGCACATTTATAAATCCCAAACAGCTGCAGGTTTGCTTTTTTTCCTTCTCCAGTTTGTCACTCAGGCTTATGCAGCCAATCACCACAGCAGATTTTCATACAGTAAGTAAATCTCTTTAGGCAGTTTCTCTTTAATTTTCTCATTTACTTCACTTAAAAGAGGAGACTTATAGGTCACTGAGAAAAAAATAAAGAGATTTCAGAAGTTAAAAGCTACTGATGAAATCTGGTGAAGAATCCCCATGGTGGTGCCCTCCAGCTACCCACAACTTCAGGCTTGCCATGCCCCAGCAGCCAAAAGGGCTGGCAGAAGGTAGGTCTTAATTGTGGGACAAAGCAGCACAGAAGCACACCTGAGTTACAGCTGCAGAAGCTGCCACAAGTACTGACAAAGGGCAGAGCTATCAAGCACAATCAAGGCAGCATGATTAAAACAATGTGTCTGCTTGTGAACATTGAGCAAAAAACCACTCCAATCCTTCCAGATTGCCAACAGCTATGCAATCGTAACCATATTGTCTTTTTTAAGATATCTTGTCTTCAAGTAAAGCAAAATGGCTGTAATTTCAAAATGCAAATTTTATAGAAAAACTGTCAAGCAATCCAGTATCAAGATTGAGAAATCTTTATTAACAACCCAAGATTTATTAACAAATGAAGTGGATCTCTGCTTTATCTCCATGTTATCCTGTCAGACTCATGTAACAATTTAAACAAACAAAAATCATATGATGAAATATCCCCAAAGTTCTATGAAGAAAATGTATTTCATGGACTAGAAATGCATTTTGTTTTCCTTTAAGGAAAAAGCCCTCACAAAATCTTTACAAAACTGAAGGAGTAAGACACGGAAAAAAAGGTACTCCAGATACTGAAATTCATTGTTAGGTGGTAGCTGGGTTAACATTTACCAGACTACCAAAGCTTAATTTGGAGACTATACCCATGTTCTCATTGCAGTGACAGTGCAATCAAAGACCTTAGAGAAATCAACTGTTGGTTCACATTGCCAATGGTGCTTTGATTGTTCAAGCAGAGGCAGATTCATGAAACAGAGAAATTAAAAGTCTTAGGGGGAAATTTTTGTATTTTCTCATTAAAATACAAATCTTGGTTTTATCCTCATTTCTAGTGAATAAAATCATAAAACAGTTTACGATGAAAATGAGGTCTAAGATCATCAAATCCATCTGTTATCCCAGCACTGCCACGTCCACCTCTAAACCATGTCCCTAAGTGCCACATCTACATGTCTTCAAAATACCTCCAGGGATGGAGACTCAACCACTTCCCTGGGCAGCCTGTTCCAGTGCTTGATGACTCCTTGGTGATGAAATTTTTCCTAGTATCTAATCTAAAACTCCTCTGGCACAGCTCGATGCCTATTGCTTGTAACTTGGGACAGCCTCACACCAGCTATTCCAGGGCACCTGGACAGGTGGAACTGTCACAGAGATGTTCCTGCTCTGCTGGGTAGGAATTTGCTGCCACTGCCCCTGTCCCTTCAGTCACTTCAGCCAGGCAGAGCGAGGATAGGGAATCCTCCATGTCATCCATCCTGTCTGCCTGTTGGGCCTGCCCCAAGGAAGGCAGGGTGTGATTCCAGCTGTCACATCCATTCGACAACCATTCTAATTCCAAGCTCAGCAGTTCCCAAATAAAGGATAAAAAACTGAATACACTGGATTTACTAGCAACATTCATTTTGTGCTATATATTTGGGCAAAAATTGGACAAAACATAGTGACAAGAGAGACTAAAGTGGTTTTTGAGATGTTTAAACTTTATAAGAAATAAATAATACATGAAATATAAGGTACTAAAATGTCAGCCTGGGCTAGAACACTTACATAAGTCAGAGGAAAGGGTAAATCTGGGAGAAATGGAAACTACTAGAAAATCAGAATATAGCTACCTATTGTCAACATGTTGCCAAGAATTTTAGGAGTACACACGTGATCTAAAAAATATCAGTCCTTTCCTTGATATGAGGATTAAGAAGAACTATTCTTCATGGAATTAGCAGTAAGACATGCAAGCTGTGAATAAAATTGGAAGAGCAAATCATCTGGAGAAAACAGATTTTTCAGAAGGGAACATCAAATAAGAAAACAAAATACAAAACCAAACCAATGGTAAAACAAGAAAGGCAAAAAACACAGTTCTACTCTGAAACTTATGTCTGTGATGACTAAAAGAGTAGGGACAGAGGAGAGGGGGAAGAGACAGATACCTGAGTAGAGAGAGCAGCCAAAGACTATGCGAAGATATTTTAACATAGGCAAAGAAAGTTTCCATTTGGAGCACCAGATTTATCACAGTTACTGAATGGAAGTGAAATACAGAAATACTTTTAGTAACTGCAGTGATCCTGCAGCCATTCTCATACTGACGAAAAGTCATAGAACAGTAGAGTCATTCTTTCTCCTCTTCTGGGTGAAAGAATCATGGCATTGCTTGGTTTCTTATGCACACAGTATCCTACATTAAAAGGTTTCTTAGCAGCAGAACTACTGCTCTTTAGAGCAAACATTGTGCTGTTCCTTCCCTTGGTGCTCTCACTTCAACAGGAAAAAAGCAGAAGATGGAGATTGAACAAAAAGTCCAGCATAAAGCACCTTATGCTCTGCAGTCTGACAAATACTCCACTCTCTGTACAGAAGCAGCTGTACCCAGACAGGCACCACTGACATGACCCTGGCCCATGTCATGTCCCCAGCACATGAGTCCATGCAGCTGCTCACCAGCCAAGAACACAAACTTCCCTTTGGTCAAACACCATTGCTGGCTTTCCTTGGTAAAAGAGGTGACAGTGGAGGTGGGTAAGGCAGAGCTGTCAGTCCGCTTTAGTACCTGATACCACATTCAAGACCATGAAATTAAAAGACTCAAGTTCATACCTGGCAGGTGATGTGTCTCCCATGCCAAGCTCTGTCCCAGCTACAAGCTTGATGGTGACTGATTACCCCACCACACAAACATGACTGAACTCTCCCTGCTGGAAGTGCTTACAGCTTCACAGCCTTTCCCTCTGCTCCAAGGAGGCAGGAGTTTCATACACCCCAAAGAGGGGATTTTATTTCATATAAAGCTCTCTCTCTTAAAAAACCAGACTTGATTATTAGAGACGGGTTTATTTCTAGCCCACGCTGCTGTTTGCACTCTAGGCTGAGCCAGATAAAAGGAACATGAAGGAAACCAACATTTTTGCTGAAAGTGCAAAGCAGCATTTCTGGTTGTGAACATATTTATAGTAAAACTCTACTATCTGGATTTTTTTCATTGTTTTATCAGGAGTCAATAAAGCATGGAAGATTACTATAATTTAAATGTCAGATGTGCTCCAGTGTATGTTTTCTTCCAAGTACTATGCATTATTCTACCCCTTTTTAAACTCTTTTTTTTTCTTGAAGCCACTTACAGGAGAGTTACTGTATGCTATGAGACTGTTCTTAATCACTTAAATAACACCTGTAGCTACTTGGCTCTATGTGTACATTATAATGTGTTCAGAAGCCCATTGGACTTGTATTCAATCACCACTGCAGCCAGCTGCAAATGCATCAAGATTGCTCTCTCCAGCATTAACAGCCATCTGATACTGGGAATCTACCAGCAGCTGAGCAATTTCTGCAGCTTTACCAAAGTACAAGGAAGCCTGAGAGGAAGCAGGCATCCACTGCTGCAGCCATCCTTTGCACTTAACTTTAGGGACAAAGATGTTTCTTGCCTTTTCCTCCAAAGCAGCCAAGCCTTCAAGGCAGCACCCACTCCCCTCATCTCTTGCTACTTTTGGAAGGACTGACAATTTCAGGGAGTGCCATGGCCCAAGTTCATCTTTCCCCTCCCTAACCTTCCAAGCTGCCCCTAGTGAAGAGGAAGGCTTCTGTCAGTATAAGTAAATGAGAGATTTTTCTATTCCCCAAGGTCACAAAATGAGTAATAAGCTATATAATTATCTTCTCTCCTACCCATGACTTGAACTGCAGCTGTGTAAACTCTTAAAGAAATACATCTGAAAAAGGCGAATCTTCTCGTCTGTAAATAGGACTTCTGGTTTTCTGAGGGAGCAGATTGCTGCATAGTCTGGTTCTCTGAACATTATGGTACTTTGCAATACTGCTAATATATGAAGCTATAGTTTAGATATCAACCCCCAACTGCTTGATTTTTCATCTCTTTGATTAGAAGTTTTTGATTCAGAAACATTCAATCACACAGCTCTCATCATTACAGGTAAGATAGAAAGCAACACTAAGAACAAGAAAAAGCAAGCCCCAGAAAAGTATATGTGACGCTTATACTGTAGTATTTGTACAGAGATACACCATAATGGTGCAGGGTTTGAGAAAGTAATGTTATTTTGGAAATCTCCTTTAGAAGACATAGTTCCTTACAAAATAATAATAGTAGTAATAATAATATTAATAATAATTCAATCTCAGCAGTTGGCATTTGTATTTTTCTTAAATCTCTGCTTTCCTTCTGCCCTTCTAAAGTTGGTTCTCATCAAGAAGAATGTTGAGGTGGAAAAATTGCATTATTCAGAAAGCTCTTATGCTTGCACTGGGGGCTTTCACCTGCCAGTTCTGCTGTGCTGGCAGCCCCCCATTAAATTACTGCTAATTCCATGGAAAGCATCTCTCCAGAATTCTTTTGACAACAGCCAGACAACATCATCACTTCAAGAAAAACAAACCACCCTTAATGCAAACAAAATGTGTCTATTGAACTTTTCAAGACATCAACCATGATACACAAAGAGATACATGCAACATATAAAGGCGTCTGAATTTGAGGATTAAAGGCCTCATAGAAAGATAAATCTGGAGGACAAACCCTCTGCCATTCAGTCCACCCTCACAGGACCCTCGTGGGGCCTCCAGGCTTGACTGCAGCGCTGGGGCTGAGAGGTCCCAACTCCAACAAACACCAGAGAAGGCCACTGGATGGGCTCTGTGATTTTCAAACCATCATTAAAAACACATTGGATCTTCATTAACACAACTCAGCATTTGGGGGAAGCAGCAAAGTCATGTTAAATCAGGGTGAAAAAAGGATTTTAATAACAATATATGTTTTTTTAGAAATTCTCACTACGTTCAGTGTCAGGGTGCTGAAACCAAGACAGATCGTTCTCAAAATCCAAGTTTATTTTAAGAGTTAGAAAATAATTGATTTTAGAATCTTCATCAATTGTCATTAAACTTGGTAAAATATGAATGAGGGAAAGCATCTCTCCAGAGGTTTACATTACATTCACATTGTGATCACTTTCCAAATGATCAAGGTTTGTTACTAACTGTAAGCTCAGTTACTGGGATTGAGACCTTAAAGTACAAAAAAGTGCAAAATTTGTTAAATTCTTTTAAAGAAAATGGCTATGATTTAGAGAATCTGGTCAGTAATCAAGTACTCCTTGAAACACGGTTTTAAAATCTGTCAATAAGACAGAATTAATCTCTCAACAACTACCTAATATGAGATAATTTAGATAAAAGAGACAATAAATTTATCTTCTGAAGCAGTCCTGGAGAAAACCAATTTTCCCTTTACATACTTCTTACAAATACATGCAGATTATGAAATATTGAAAGAAAAGCATTAAAGGAAACCTCCCAGTCTGGCCCCTAACCTCTGTTTGGCCCCTAACCCAGAGGTTTATCCTGCTCAAATCCTTTAATGTATCCCAAAAGCCCCAAGACCTGCATGGATCCTTCCCAGCTCCTGTCCGTTGTCATGCCCAAGCCATACAGAATCTTACATCTGATAATGCCAGTTGCATCCTTCAAAGATTAAGGACTCAAACTGGAAAATATTTATTTATCTGCAAGCTCCAAGGCTTTACAAAAAAATCCTCATGTCATCCATGTATGGGAGGAAACAGGCGAGATAGTCAGAAATGAGACATTATTTCAGCTCTGGTTACACTGCTCTTTCCAGGCTGTGGTTTTTACTGGAAGGCACAACAAGAAGACACCTCTCCAAAAGACAAAGTCTGTTCAAAAACTGGCCCAGGTTATTGAACCTTGCAAAAAAGAAACTGGCTGAGAATAACGAATGACCTACAGTCCCAGGACATTAGAGCAGAGGATCTAACAGAGCAGATGCATTTTTTCTGTTAAATCTGTTTCAGGCTAGGTCTAATCTTCTGAATTTATATTCTTTAACTAAATAGTTTAATCAGTAATGAGGCTAAAAAGCTTTGATGAAATATTTGTACAAACAGAAAGAATTAAGTTGCTTATTGAACAAAACAATCTCTTCTGAGGATTCACTTCATTTGCAATGTTCAGTCAGCAGAATTATTGTGGAGAAATAAATATGTTCCACATCATAAAACTCTAACACTCCAATACTCAAATTAAACTAAATTAGCCAACGCAAACATGAAAGGTGGTGCTAGCAACAGACATAATTTATGCCTCTGATGAGCCAAGATAAAATATTTACATAATTATATTTTCTGTATTTAGAAAGATTATAAAAACCTAGAACAAAACATTTGAAAGATTATTTAATGCTATTACTACTTAGATCGAAGACATCTTAGGACCAGGGTCCTAATTACAATTACTAATTACTTGGCACTGTATGTGCATTTTTACTTCCCTTTGAAATTGCTTTCCCTGCTCTGAAAAGGTTGGCCCTCAGATAATACCATCAAACCAGCAGGTGAACCCAACATTCAGAATAGAAGAAAAGATGAAGCTAAGCAGTGAATCTAAAGCCCACACTGTGAGCAATAATCACAGTTTTCCAGACACCTCAGCATTCCAGCAATATCTTTTCTAAATAGTAAAAGATTCTTTCTTTTTTTATCTCAAAATATGTCATCTTCTTAGATTAGCTTGGCTGTGTTAAACATACTTACAAACAAAATGCCTTTCAAATGATGCAAATCTTGAAGCATTGCATGCATGAGGGATCCTGCCAGTTCACCTACATAGCTTGGCATGAACTTTGTCAAAATTCAAATTTGGGACTTCCTACAAAATAAAGAATCCCTATCTTTTGAAGTCACTGTTGTAGCACCACAATTGGTGGTAAAAAGAACAGGAAAAGAGAACTTCAGTGTGTACTTTAAAAAAAAAAAAATTATAAATATACTAATGAGATCAGCATTGGAGTGCTGGCTGTTCCACTCTCCCTGGATTAATCACAGGCTTAGCAGCTTATTAAAGTGCTTAGCTCAAACATTTGTGTTTCAGTAATATTTCTAAAGATACCAATGAAAAGTAAGCTGCACCTGGTTCCCGATTAAACACTGTCAGGCTTTGTCTCTACAGAGAGCTTAATGTCCCACTGCTAATCACAGCAGCCAAGAAATACTGCAAAATATGAATAAGTGTTACAAAATTATTTATAAACATTTAAAAGACTTGGCCAAGGACAAGGTTCAAGCAAGAAGAACCACTCAGAGTCTATTTTCCATAATTTACTGTGTGTATAAAATAATTTCAGAAAATGAACATTTATTTACTCAATCATCAGTGTTCCCACAAGTTTTATAAAACAGCTTTGTATCACTCATTTGAGGAAGCATTCATGCTTCTGTGCAATGACACAAGTTTTACCCCAGGCACTTGCTGCACACATTGGAGCTATTTCAAGCAGGGCTCATTTTGCAGGACCTACCCCAGCTGCTATCCCTCATGGCACCATGGCTTAAAACCCTGAAAGAATCCAAACCTTCTGATTCCTATTAGTCAAAACCTATAGAGGAAAGTTTCAGGTCGGGGAAAAGTGACCTCTCAGCAAGCTGCTGGGACAGTCCCACTCCTCCATCACCTGTCCCTGCGCACACTGCCCCTGTGTGTCCTGTGGTTGCCAGATGCAAGGTGAAAGGGCAGGAGAACCATCCCTTTTAGCAGCCACTCACCATCCATCATGTAAAACTGAACCCTCAGCATGCACAATGTGCAAAATAATTTCTTGTATAGAATCAGCAGGATGATACAAGCAGGTTTCCCAACCAGAGGAGGAGGCAGGAAGTCCTGGGGGGAAAACGGGTGCCAAGGGAAGCAGTGAAGGGTAGGGGACAAGGAGCACAGAAAGCAGATTAGGTACGGCTATTAGATCTGGCCAATGATAAATAATTCATGGTATCTCAGGAGCCTTTATGGTATTGTTCTTTCTGAGGGAAATATCACAGGCAAGAAGTAAGTGCCTTTATTGCTTACATGCTTCTCTTTAAACACAAAATATTATGAAAGCTTTCTTAAAGCCCTTTAAGCCGGGCATTATTAAATACTTACTTACTGTATTCCTTTCAGTTTCTGTATAAAAGACTGCTGCAGAGGTTACAAATGTAGTACAAAATATCTTGCATTAAAACCCCAAAAAGGGGCATCTGCATGACCAAATATTCAGTGTCAACAAAAGTCCATTGTGTTGCTCTGACAGAAAGCCATATTTTTATTTTATTAAACCAGATCATACTTTCCCCTGTATAACCAAATTTTTTTCATGGTTATATTAATAAACTAATTTCTAAAAATGAGCTAAAAGCTTGATTTTAGTTGTCAATCAAGAAAACAAAATTACCTGACTATCATGAAATATGACTAATTTTTCTCCTTTCTTTCATAGAAAAAAGAGACAAGCTTATTTTGAAAGAGACAGTTTTAAGCTACCACATTTCTGCTTGGAAAAATTCCATCTTCTTGACAATTAGGTGTATTTTTAATGACCTTAAATATTATCACTCTGTTGAGAGTGATAACATTTTGTTTAAAAACTCTTTGGTTTTGACCCATAGAGGGGAAAACAGTGAAGATTTCATTTTAATAAGGAAGAATTAGTGATATGTACCAATTAGTTCATATTTAAAGAAAAAATTAAAGGTTTTAATTCCTTCACATATTTCTGTAGCCAAGGTTTGCAAAATGTGTGCATGCTGTTTGTAATTAAAGGTGTACAGAAAAATTCAGCAATGAATATAACCCCCAGAAACAATTTCTGGCAACTCTAGGGACTCCCCAGTCCATTGAAATGTTCAATTTGAGTGTCAGCAAGTGTCCTTCTCTATCACACTGTCTGCGTCCTGCTCCTTCCCCTGCTCACGGCCTCAACTCACTGGCAAGATTCTTCAACATAGCACTTACTAATTTCATCCCTTTAGGAGCCTCCTGCATCCGTCAGAGCAGCTGTTTTCCTTCACAACCCTGCCCAGATGAGTTTGCCTTTCCAATCGCTCAGCTAAAGAAAGTGCTCTGGACAATTACCTCCTGCACCAGGATGAGCATTTAAAGAGAGAAAAGCAGTACAATTGTTTTGGCAAAAGGGCCACGCTCCAGTAACTGCCTATAAATACTGTCAGGGTTAAATTAACTGCCTTGTGGCTACCCTAAGGATTGGGCAGTGTTAGACAGTCTGCATAAGGCCAGATTCCTTGCTCTTACACAGAGCACCACTGCAACAGTGAGGAAGGACATGATGAAAGAGACCATCAAGACTGAATCTCATTGAATGGTCTCCTTACACTCTTCTATTCACCTGTACTTACTTATCTCTCTTATCACTCTGCTGCATATGCTTCAGGGCAGGAAGTCACTAAATGTACAGCATTTTGTACCACAAAACTTGCAAATCTCACAATAAATTATTAACAATAACACCAAAAGCAAATATGAACTTTGTAAAAAGTGATTGCCATTATGCTTGTTTTTAAAACTAGGTTTGTAGCTATCTGCCCCCCAGCACAGAACTAAGCTCTACAAATTGGGTTGCCATTAAATATCTCATTAAATATCTAGACCAGATAAATGGTCATGTAGGTTTTTCACAAGTAATTATCCTATTGTGTCTCTCATGATACCAATGCAGTAACTTTACCAGTATTATTTGAATAGCATCAGCAAAATCACCTTATAAATTCAGAATTACCAGAACTGCCACTGATAACAATGCTATCCATTTATAATAAGGGTTCAGGTGAGAGTATAATTCTATTGCTGCCAGCTTTTCAAATTTGCAATGATTTTTGAAGCAGCTAATTTTATTTATGCAGACCGTTTTCACTCCTGGGGAACAAAGTGGTCTTTACTGCTTAGAGGTCAGGTAGATTGATGCACTGCAATGAAATCTTCTTTACATCCTTTCAAGTAAAACTGCTTTAGAATGAGTGCACAGCTGCCAGTGTGTGCTTCATGTATTTGCTTTGAAATTATGTAGCTATTTCTATTGATTTCTCACAGAGGTGATATTCTAGGTGCCAGTGAAATCTTCAGAATCCTATGCATTTTGTCATAATTTATCTAAGCTATTAATAAATTTGTAGAAAAGTAGCTTACAATAGTTATGTCTAAGAGAGTTGAAATAAAAAGTCCTGTGAAATTTTCATTATGACAGTCAAAAATGTCACATAAATCTTCTGCTGCTCAGAAGAAACTGTATTTATTACAAATACAATCTTTAAAAAGAATATTTGAGCATGATAAAAGACCTGTTTGCCACTCTCCTTCAGCTGCAGGGTGCAGTCATTAGCAGTGTTCTTGCCCATACCGAATTGCTGTCAGGAATATTTTGGAGACACTTAAAAAAATACCTAAGGAACATAAATGTTTGACAATACAAAAATAATCTATAATGTCAATCTCATGTCCTGTTACCATTAATAATTCTAACCTTATGAACATTTCTATCATCAGAATGCACAACCATTACCTTAATTGTGCAAGTAAAATGACTGTATTTTGCTTTTTTATTATCTTTCTTTCAAAGGTGTATTTTTCTTAAACTCCTCTTTTGCAAAGCAAAGGTACCAGGTCTATTAGTTTATTGCCTTGAAGATGAAGTTTTTACCTTCTATTATAATTCTGACCAATATTTTCAGGGTTTTTACATTATTCTGCATGAAGGAATTAAAAGACTACAATTTGCCCACTTTTATTTCCACTTACTAATAAATAAAATCTTTTCTAGGTATTTACAAGGGTATTTGCTTCACTTGGGAAAAGAATGAAAGAAAAACCTTTTCCAGAAATTTTTGGAATAGATGTATATGAAGTTTTTTCTTTTCTTCAGTCTTCTAGGTACATTTTAACTAAGATATGTTTGGACTCTATCTCATAGTGTATATTTTCTAAATAATTGGCAATTCTTTTTGGTTATCAGCTTTGCAAAAATGCCATCCTTCACCCTGTATTTCCCCAAACATATGTCATTCTGACCTACATATGTCATTCTGACCTGTAAGTGATCAGCCTCTGCTGACTTTCTCCAGCACCTAAATAAGCCTTCCCACCATGTTCTCCATGTGATTAGGGAGGTCACTTGTGATTAAGCAAATCTGTTCAAAGTATTCTTTAGTTATTTCAAAGAAACCTCTGATATTCAAAATCTCTTATCACAGGGACCTGTTGGGAAGTTCTGACCAGCTTGTGATTCAACATCTCAACATTCATCAAGAGTGAGAACTTGAAACAGAGTCTGCAAAGACCATGACAAAAGACAGGGAAAAAAAAAGTTTGCTCTTTATATTAGAGAAATATTTTATGATCTTGATCCTATGATCTTGACAAATTTATAACTAATAACTTGACTTTTATAAATAAACTTGTATAAATTACTTTTATAACTAATTCAACTGAATAAAAGAGAGAAATCTGCTATACTTTTACCTGTGGATACTGTTAAAATGGTGGTACTGAACTCTGCATTAACTGATTTTACACCTTTCCACAAAATTAGGTCTTAGCACTTTAAGATGAATATTAGACTAACATGTTCCTCACTTAGCCATTGTCACATGTGTGTGCACCTGTACACAGGCTCTTGTAGGAACTTCCCATTTAGCTCATTTGGTCCATCCCCTTTTGTCTTAGCATCTATCAAGTGCTATCTCATCTTCATGCTTTTAAGATTATTGTAATGCATTTTACATTCTTTTCATGAGATTTCTCTCCCATTCTTCTGTCACTCACTCATTACTTCAGCCACTTCCACAGATTCTCAGCAATGTTGTTGTTTTCAATTAAAAGCAAGTTCAGCATGAGTTAAAATAAGGAGTCTTCAACACTCCTATGGATCCAACTGTGGAAAAACAGACTAGTCTAGTGACAGACTTTTTATACTGGGAATCTATATCACTTCTTGGTTTTAGTGATTTCAACAAAATACTTTATTTTACAATAATGCATCTGTGGTTGTAGGAAGTACTGTGACACCCATCTGTTTCCTCAAAAATACCAGTCTTCTCTCTTTGAGTGTAGATAATTGGGAAGAATAAATGCTGTCTAATGCTTTTCAGCATAGAAAGCAAAACTTGCAAAACAATTCACTACAAATAAATTAAAAGAAACTCTGTAATCTGATAGTAAAGCAAAGCCATGAGAATAATTTCTGAAGCATTCCATATGTTTCTCTTTGATGCCTCTTAGCATGGCTCACTAACTTGTCATGTAAGCGTGGTGATTTGAACTCCGGGTAACTCTCTAGCAGAAGCCATCAATGGGCAGAAAGGTGAGGCTGACTTTGTTATTGCTGACTAAGAAAGATGACAACAGACATCTGCTTCAGAAGATCCAGACTAAAATAAAGTTACTGTATTATGTGGTAGAGCATAAAGGAGACCTCACTGTTTTCAGAACTCTACAGCAAAGACCTGGACTCCACATAGTCTGAATTTATTTTTTTTTTAACCGTGTTTTAAAAACAGATGAAGAAACGCCATAAGTCTGACTGCTATGAGGGTGCAGACAAAGCACAAAAGAATCTGCAAGGTGACTGCTTGTTAAGAGCCATTTCTTCAGTGGCACAGATCAGCTCAGACACCGCATAAAAAAGGTATCCATATTGAAACTCCAGGCTTTTGTGCATTGAGATCCTCCTCTCTCTAGAGGCATGGGTTTATGTAAGTGTTCACAAACATGACATGACAGAGAAAAAAAGAAGAAAATTAAATAATATGTCTGCAATGGCTTGATATCACTGGAGAATAAAAGGACAGGGTTAGAGAATAGTGTATTTACTATTCCAAACCATTCTCTCTGCATGGTTTGGAAAACTGATAAATGTGGTGAAATCATCAGCTTAGTTATTATAAAAGACAAATATCCTTCCACTGTGAGGGCAGAGGCAGAGGGAAGAAGAAAATGGGAAAAAACAAGCAAATAAAATCTCACATAGAAACCTCAGTAATGTAATTGTCTTTTTATCTATGCTTGCTGATGAACACGGCTCCACCCAGAGACCATTCATCTTGGGGAATTAAATCCTTCTGGTCAATAAAGCATAAAGTGGACAGGAGCAACATCTTAAAAGCCATTTTCATGATCAGAAACATTGTTAAATACTCACATGAGAACATTCTAAATCAGGCAAAGCTACACAGCTCTACAAACAAGCTAAACAAAAGTCAATGAGGGCAAGTCATTAAAAAATATTTAATGTACACAATTCTTTTTTTACATTTGCAGTTTCTCTTCCTACCAAATGTCTGATTACTTTTCTTTGGTTACATGCATATTGTACAGGACAAAGAAGATGTCCTCTAGGATTGAAAATAGCTTAGTATGGGGCAAACACTGCCCCAGATGTACTTCCCAAGATTTTGGGATTTTTTCACCCAGTGCCAAATTGTTCAGTCAAGTTACACTTTCTTATGACACATCAATTATAGAATTAATTCTTTTACTTTCATATAAGCACAAAGCAGCAGTATTGTGTACATTGTTATGATTCATCCTCCTCATGGAAAATCCACAGCCTTTTCTAGTTTATAGATTTTTTTCCCCCACAAATATTTATGTCCAGCAATCAAAACCTTTTAAACAAACTGTAAAGTCTTTAAACAGAAGCAGGAAATTAAGTGCTCCTAAATTATAATCTGTTCTTTGTAACATGGTGCACAGCTCTTCTAAAGGAAAACCAACTGTTTACTCATCATCTCACTCTATGTTTTTTGAAGATTTAGTATAAATCCTGGCACTGTTTTTTTCATTTCTAAGTAATTTCACATAATTTTAGAAAAAACACACATCTAAAACTATATCTTTTCTGTTCGGTCAACTTTTTCTGCTTTACCAGAATGTTAAGGGTGGCTAAATTTTAAATGTTTAGTTCAGTAAGTTCATTTAAGCACATTACCTCAATCTAACACAAAAATCTAATTCACAATTCCTACAAGAAAAATAACTCACCCACCAAAGAGAGATATTTAAAGCTGCTGCTTTCTTGAAACTTCCAGTTTATTCTCTAAGTCATTATGTTTGTTATGGGGATCAGTTTACAATTTATGCTGATCTGCCAGCAGATTAAAATTAAAATTAATTGTATAAATTTGTAGACTCAAGAGTACACATTGGCTGTTCTTTGCTTAACATCCATTATCAGAGTAAGGCTCTAAAGCACAATAGGAAGGCAGATGTAGGGCTCTGAAGTCTGTGTAATGTTTCACTGTCAAACTAGCATTGGTTTAGCAACACTATATGCACAAATACTAATTTTATGGCAATTAAACTATGTCAATTTTAAAAACTGTATCACTGCTTATAGGAGAAAAATATTGCTTTTACCTTACTGATAAGTGTGACAACATCACCTTCCCGGATTGTGAGTTCATCATCATTCTGTGCTTCATATGGAAATATCACTTTGCAATACTCCTTGTCTGAAAGAAAGAACATCCACTGAGATAAATTATCACTTTAGAACAACTGCTTATTCAAGGGTGAATAATCTTCATTAAATATTCCATTAGTGTCTCTTTGTGCTGCCTTATTTCCTTGCCATCTTTCTCTTTGTATTTTAGACCTTCATAAACAATATAAAATATTTAAAAAACTGCACACTGATAAGCATTCCCACACACGTCACCCAGGGAGTCAGCTCTGTAGCCCCTAGAACCATTATCTTAAATGAAATTGCTCCAGACAACAACCTGCCACAAACTCTTTCCCTTAGAGTAAGCCTGTATCTGACACTTCCTTCTATAATTCCACGGGTATGGCCTCCCACCAGATAGCAAAAACTGGAAGCTTTAAGGATGCAGTAGGTTGACATAGCTTATTTATCCTCTTGGGTGCAGGAAAGCAGATCTATGAATTTAGAAAGATGGTACAACAGTAAATAATACATTAATAAATGCTAATCCATTAATAACTAAACCACCTGTACACTCAGTGTAAGAGTTTTGAGTATTACTCTGAAGTTTCCTCGACCCTTTTTCCTTTACTGTCTATGAATAAAGGCATCATCTCAACTTTCATCTGGAAAATACAGAAGCCAGCACTCCTACTCAAAAATCATAAAAAGCAGTTGTCATGAAAAGCAGTTACTTACATGTTGCTGTGCAACAGTAGAGTATGTCAATGTGCCTTACAAATAAAAAAAGAATATGTTTTACAGCTGTTAAACTATGCATAAAAATATGTGATACTCTAAGACAGCAGGTCTTAAAGTAAACTACTTGACTATAGAAGGCATGTGATTTTGTAGAAATGTTCACCTCACTTCAAATGTCTCAGTTTTGATGACCTCTATGTCTAGTCAACTTCCATATTCAATACACAGAAGTACTGGCAGGCCACAGAAATACAAATTTATTTGAAATTACAGGACTTATTCTTTTACACTTACTATAAAGAGAACTTGCGTTATCACACTTGAGGGTATCTGAGGCTCCACCAGGGGCTCAGTTCAGCTGCCCAGACACTAAGTGCCTTTTCTGACACTTGTGGGTATGTAAGACACATGCATAGTGCTGCTAAACCTATGGAATTGCCAGGTCCCTCTAGTCTGACAGCTGGAGGCAAGTCAGAACAAAATACCCTGGGATATCTGAAACAGCTCCAGATGCAGGCTACTGATTTCAGCCCCCAAGTTTTGGTCTTTTGTCTAAATTTAGATTCAGGCATCTGATATTAGAAACCAGCCTGGTCAGTGCTCTACAGTCAATGGAGATCAAGTCACTAAAATGAGCAAAACCTTGAGAGCCACTCCTGACTCCAGGAGCAGACATCTACATTTGATTAGCTGAACCATGATTTGAACTCCCTGGATAGCAATGACAGATCTCCAGCGGGACCACCCCCCAAAAAAAAAAGTCCAGATACCAAACTCATGATTATAACCTGAACTTAGGGCTCTGATACATAAGCTCCATCCAAACTTCTAAAGTTTAGTGAGAGGGACATCAACCATAAAGAAGCAGCCCAGAAATGTGTATCTGAAAGTTTGCTCTCTGTAAGCACCATCAGTTTGAGAAATTAAATAGCACTAGTAGGGAACTAAGAAAAGCTCTTCCTCAGTTCACACACTGTCACTCAGAAACAGCATGAATTTTATGTGCCATTGGTTCAAGCAAACAAGAACTTCTTAGGCTTAGATTTCTTATGTTTCTATTTACCCATGACAATTACAGCTGGTTTTCTGGCTATGCCCTGTACTAGTTCTGGCTGAGATGGAGTTAATTTTCTTCACAGCAATCCACAGGGTGCTGTGTTTTGGATTTGTGACTAAAACTGCACTGGTACCACACTGGTGTTTTGGCTATTACCCGGCATATCTACATAGCTTTCTTTTTTTTCCCTTTTCTATCCCCCAAGTAGGCCAGGGTGGGCAAGAAGCTGGAGAGGACACAGCAGCTGACCCAAGATGAGTAAAGGGATATTCTGTGCCATATGGCCTCCTGCTCAGCAATAAAAATGGGTGAGCTTTGGGGGTGTTGGTCTAGATTTCCATTCCTTGGAGATTAGCTGTATCCACTGTAGGTGGTGAATTAGTTGATCTACCTAATGGTGGTTGCCTTTGTGTTGCCTCTTTTTATTTCTCTTTCATTTATTTATCAAACTGTTGTTATTAATGAATTTTCTTGCTTTTGTTTGCCCTGCTATCTCCCTTATGAGAAGCAAGAGGCTGGATGGAGCATAGCTGCTGGCTGAGGTCAACTCACCACACCTCCTCTGGTGTCTCTGAAGAAACAAAATTCAGATGAAGACAATGAACAAAAGTTATGAGGGAAAAGAAACAAGCAAGGAAAAAAAAAGTCCTTTTCCCTATTCTGAAGGGAGAGAACACCATGAAATAAACATTTCATAGTGGGCATGTGAGAACCACCAAATCACTGGGCATGTGAGAACCACCCGGTCACAAGTCAGACTCAAGAGGATGAAAGGGGTGTCTAAGTGCTGCTTTACTGCATTCTGAGGAAGGGTTGGGATGTCTCTTTGTGGACTTTGCTAGGATGTTCCACCTGCTCACTGCCTTGTCTTTGAGACAGTATAACAACATTTTATATAAAAGCTGGTAGAAAGCTGACACACTGACTTAGGTGGATGCAAAGCAGCATGTAGATAAATATGAGATTCAGCACATTTTACACTTCAGTGGAATGCTACCTTAAATTATCATCGTGGGATTTTTTTCCTATTCTGAGTACATCCACACTCTGAAAGCAGCTGTGCTAAATAATAGATCAGTGAATTAGTCCAGAGTTGATGTAGATGTAATACTGCACTAAAGAAGATGAGTGCTGCACACTCAGGAAAGTCTCTAGTTATTTGGAACAGGCTTAGCATTTCTTTTTTGGGATAAAGAACTGGATGGATTCTCAGAAGTAAACAACACCTGAGCCCAAGAAGGCTCATTCCAGAATGTCCATTCTCAGACAGATACTTTGATCTTCCATTCAATAACAGCATCATTACAAGATTAAGTGGGAAGCCAAGCACTAAGTACAGCTAAAAAACTGCAAACAGCCACTACAGCATCGCTGTGACAGGAGCTGCAATGCAGCATCTGCTCAACTCGTGGATGAATCCCACGTGTTTCAGGTTAAAAAATGCTTAGGATAACAAAGGGCTTGGGTATCCTGAATCCTATAACAGATGAGCCTCCCTCAGGTCTCACTTGCTATTTGAAGATATATTTGGGTATTTGCTGTTTGGGCATTTGGATTGTCTTTCAGAATGAAGACCTTGATACACAAGAGTGGAGAGAGGGCTGTGGTTTCAGTTGGTGATCAAGAAGTAAGTTCTCTCTAGCAGATAGGTACAAGTCCTTCTAGTTTTGATGTCAAGAACTCAATTGTCCCATGACCTGTCCACTCTCTCCACCAAACCCCTTAACTTTTCTTTTCTTAAAAAAAAAAAATCCAAATAGCAGCGAAACAAGGAATTAAACTATAGAAAAATATCAAAAATCAACCAAATGATGATGTACTTCATAAAGAGCCAGGAGACAAACTTCTGAGATGCACAAGAGGGATCTGTGGGAGGCTCATGGCCCTGCCGTGCTAGGAATGCTGGCACAGGAACACAGAGTGAAGGAACAGCCACGGAAAAAGAATATGGTTTATATATAGTGGAAGTCTGGACTTCTTGAGTACAATTCAGACAGACATACACTAAATCACTGAACCTGTTGGATCATACTGTAACAGAGGTCTCAACATCTCAGATGCCTTAGGAACAATATAAGTAACTGGACAAAGTCAGCTGTCAAACTTCTCCTAAGGGAGAGATAGACCAACATGATTTAAGCAAGCAAAAACAAAGCCAACAGAACTCAAAATAATATGAACCTTTAAAATCAGATTAATAAAAGCAGAGAAAAATCTAATAGGCTATGTCTCATCAGTATTAAAATTGTCCTTACTCAGCAGGGCACAATACCACAGGAGGATGTAGGAGCACTTAATGTCAACAGTCATGTTTAGATAGGAAGGAAGAAAAGATAAAAGAACAAACTAATTTCAGACACAGCATTATATAGACCACACTGGAATTTGCTGAACTTGGGATTTTCTAAATGAGGAAAAAAAAAAGAACAGAAAAATACTAAAAGGCAAAACAATACATCCTATTATATGCCTCACAAATAAATGTAAGCCAAATTAAAACTTCAAACTAAGACACCAATACTAGGTAATCCTCAGCTGTAAATGATAAATCTCATTTTTTTACATTTGACATCCAAAGCTGGGTTTATACATCTCAGACAGTTCTTCCAGAAGCCTCTTTTTCTCCTACTGACCTGATAAAAAAATATATCTGTTAATAAACCCCCAATAGCTGATATCTTGGAAACGGTAAGGAAGGAGAAAAGATGATACTCATGAGCTTTCCAGTCCTATTTTATCAATTCAGCAGTATTTCACTCTGCCAGACCACAGTCTCTAATTGCAAACTCACAGCTCCTCCCAACCATGGGTAATGGGCACTGCTCTAGGAACTGAATGAATGGGTAAACCTAAGGAGAATGAGATGTTTTACGGGGTTTGTTGTCATGTATCTTTGTGCAACACTGTCTATCCCCAAGTTGAAAATGCGGCCTTTTTGATAGTCTCAATCTCTCAAAAAATCATTGCCTCAAGAGGGAGAGCAATAGCAAGGGGTAGCCTTCCTGCTCCATTACCCAGACCATTGCAAGGACAGTATTTCACTGACAGAATTCACTGGCTCCATATGTATTTACAACTGCAGGGTAAAGAACTGATGTCAATCTACAGACCTCTCTGTGACTAGGGGTCCTGCAGTACTATAGCAGGTAAATTCATTTGTTTGTATTTTGAGAGACTGGTTAAATATTATACTGTTCCAACCAGATGTGAGCAAACTCCATTTACTGTAACAGTGAATCCTGTTTCACTTCAAAAGCATGACTCTTCTGTTTGTTCTCCTGCCACACTCTTAGGAGGAGCTGAGGCCTTCAAGAAGGCAGTCCACAGACAAACATTCATTCAAGCTTACATTTCAAAGGGGACAGTGACTCTGGAATTTGCTTTTCCTTTTAGGGCAGGATGACACAATCCCTTCCTTTTACTCCTATTGTTGCTTATTTGAGTCGTTAATTTTTGAGGCTTAAATATTTCTCCATCTGCAGAGTCTAAATCGTACAGCAATCAATACGGACACAAACAGTAATACTAAGCAAGAAAACAAGCAGCATTAAGTTAGTATTACTAGAATTTAAACTTCCTCTCTTTGACTATCACTCATAAGATGTTTCTGAAATGCAGTAAAACATACAAATCTAGTGAAAAATTACATAATTTTACCAAAAAAATTACCAAAACCAGAAGAAAAAAATGCAAATGCTATATTCATCAGAATTTCATTTTACTATTAACTGCTAACTCAAGACTCATAAATAGATTGCACTAATAAATATTTTCACAGAACTTAGTAAGATGTAAACTATCAAAACAACACCTTATTAAAAAAATAGAAACAGAAGTAACTATGGTCCTATTAATACATATTCACTATTCCTTACACCTTCTACATCAGGCAAAAAGATTAGTTGTTTGCTATGATCTTGGTACTCCTATGCAATAGCTTAATGCAAATTTTAAATAGTGAGTGGAGTAATCAAATTAAGTGCTGTGGTCGATGCACTCTGTGATTTACTGTCCTTGCTATTTTGTTATGTGCTTATTTATACTCCATTAGTGCAGTCTCACTAATCTGCAGTAACTCTCAGATGTGGATGTTTTTGTTTTGCTAAATTTTAGAATCCAACAGAGCTACTTCAAAACAACATATCCTTTTCACCACAAGCCACTCGTACTAAAATTAATTCATGGAAAAGAATACATCTCACCCCAGACACCGGATTGTAAACACTCATGCATTAATGTGCCATCCTATCTACATGACAGAGATGGAACTTCAAGAGCAGAATACTCCTCTAAATCTAGTAACCCACAAATATAAACCAAACAGCCCTTTCCTCTTCAAAGATGCATTCCCTCATTAGTAAAAGGTTAGTGATGTTTTCCAAGGGATCACTCAAACTGTGTAAAGATTTGTGCCTTCACTGTACTTTCTTTGAGCAAAAGGTCCTCTGAAGAGTCATCTGTTTATCCTGCAAAATCTTCAGTCTGTTTTTGGGGATATTTACGCAGCGTATTGTTGGGAGATGCACCTTAGAGAACATACACCTCTGCCTTTTGCTTCAACCAACTCAACCATTGCAGAGCTTAGTCCATCTTGCATGTTCCAAGAGCAGATGGCACATCAAGTGCCTCACTGCTGGTCACTGCCCTATCACATCAGAAAAACTATAGAAAAAAGCAGACTGGAATCAAAGTGTGAGAAAAGTCAGCAACCATCACTCCTTGCTGAAGCCCCATGGGCAGAGAGGGCTGCTGCTGGTACCTGCTTCCTCTCTCAGTTGGCTCTTTCCCAATGCATCTGCAATTTTTTATCCAGTTGGCACTAAGGAATAACAGCAAATGAAGAACTGGATTATTCCTCTCCCAACATGACCTCTGTCTTGCTTGCAGATCTTCAAGAGTAATCCCAAAGGAATCTAAACTCTCTATCCAAAAGTTCCCTCTCCTTACTGAGCTTATTCTATGGATCTTCTGTTTCTTGCTATTTTCTTGGAGAATGGCACAGTATCTGTTTTATTCAGCAGTTAAAGACTCCAAAAAAGACTGGGACACTATTATCTCAGGCAAAAATGGAAATACTTGAAGTCCACGGTGGAATGATACTTTC
Source organism: Certhia americana (assembly GCA_018697195.1). Classification (NCBI taxonomy): domain Eukaryota; kingdom Metazoa; phylum Chordata; class Aves; order Passeriformes; family Certhiidae; genus Certhia; species Certhia americana. The sequence continues at coordinate 101,575,221 of CM031857.1, forward strand.
ATGCTGAACACAGCAATCAGAACATTCATCAGTTTTCTGAGACTGCAAACTTCCCTGGACTAAATGCTTTTCCAAGCCTGTTTGTGGTAAAAAGCAAAAATTGAATTTTTGATAAATGACAAATACTAGACAGATTATAGTCCTAGAGTCTGACCATACTCCCTGTTTCGGACTATCAGACATTAACTTTATTATGAAGAAATTATTCCTCTGCCTATATTAACCACCAAACCTGACTCAAGCATGATTCATTTGCACTGAAAGGTTTTTCAATTTAAGTGAAGGCCAACTTCAGCTGAATGAAATGTGTCTTCAATGATGTCATTGGAGGCTAAGAAAATTATATATAATTACATTACATCAGACCTTCCTATAGATGTGCTTCTCTTTCCCAAGCATTAACAGAGATGCCAAGAATTCTACTGAGGCCCCAGAGATTTTGGGAAAGACAAAATAATAAATAATGCAGTTTAGTTAAGATTCAACAAGATACTGTGCAAATAAGTAGCCCACCCTTCTCACCAACTCTGGGAAAATGGATGTTGAATGAAGACAGCGACAGAACAAAAAGGGCTTGTTTCGCCAAAAAGGTGTGACCAAGGGAAATAACAAAGAGGTGAAAGAAGGACCATCCAGAGCCCAAAAGTGTTGATGGAAAAGTGTCTCTGTCAGCCAGAGTTCAATGGATCGCAGTAGAAGATACAGTTTTCTAACCATTGGTCAGAAGGTTTCCATACTCCATCTATAAATGTGAAAGCTGGAACCTCCCATACCCTGGGATGGGACTTAGTGAGCAGCTTCAGCTGCCAGAAGTATGAGCTGATGTGGAAAGCAGCAGCCTGGCTTCACACACAAGGGTTAATGCTGCAGGTGGGAAAACCCCTGGACCACCCCTTCTGATGGCACCTGCACTCAGGTCAGCTTGAACTGCTCAACCTGCAGGTTGGCAAAGCGAATTCCAAAACACATTCAGGAGCCCTCTTCTGCATTACCAGTTCACACATTTTCCAGTATTTCAAGTTTTCACTTCCTCAGGGCAATTGAATTCTTGCAGTATTTCCCATTAGAGCCTGCTGGCAAGGGGGCACAAGAAAAGAGGATGTAGTAAGTCAATGATTGTGGTGGAGCTAATGGACAGTAACTCACTAAAAACTCTTTTAAGCTGCTTTTGCAACTCTGAGTTGAAAACCTGCACAAACCAGTTTGTAACCACACAATTCCATCAGACAGATCCTGCTCTGCTGATCCAGATGCTTTCCTACATATGTCTGTATGTGTTTCAGTTCTGAGACAAAATGTTATCCACTAACTATCTAAAAGGATAAACACATCAGGGAAAAAGGATTGTGCAAGATTTAAAGAAAATCAACTGTTATGTTCAGCTTCTTTTCTAAGGTATGGCTATGTTCTCTTCCCTCTTATTCTTTTCCATGAAAATCTGTAAAATTTAGTTGTAACTTTATGTAAATAAAATCAAAACATGGGGAATATATATGTATGTTATTTGGTAAGCTAGTTACATATGCCTCCCTAGAACAGCATAGAGACATACCTGAAAGACTTAATCATTACTTTTTCATTGATGAGCACTGAAATGATGAAAGAACTGAAGCTCAGAGAATCAGAGAATAGTTTGGGTTGGAAAGAGACTTTAGGATCATCTAATCCCAATTCCTCCTGCCATGGGCAAGGACACCTTTCACTGGATCAGGTTGCTCAGAGCCCCATCCAACTTGGCCTTGAACACTGCCAGGGATGGGGCAACCACAGCTCCTCTGAGCAACCTGTTCCAGTGCCTCACCACCCTCACAGTAACAAATTTCTAACATCTATTCTAAACCTGCCCTCTCTCAGTTTAAAGCCATTTCTCCTAGTCTTGTCACCACATTCCCTTGTAAAAGTCAATCTCCATCCATGTAGGTCCCCTTCAGGTACTGGAAGGCTGCTGGAAGGTTTCCCTGGAGCCGTCTCTTCTGATTTGCCATACAAACTATACCAAGCATACAGTTTATTTCTGCTACATAAAGAAAAAGAAATAAAATAATAACAATATTAAAAAAAAAAAAGAGGAAAAAGGCAAGGGCATTTGCAACATGAGAAATTTTTCTACGCCCTACCTACAACTTACAACCTGAATTTGGATCTTATTCAACTCTGATTAATTCCAAAGTGTCCTCAAGGCTGAAAGTTGATCACATAATTTAATCTGATTTTTGGTGGCAGAAAACTTGATGTAGGGTCACCAGAGGATTCTGCAAAACACAGCACTTTGTCTAGGTACCACCTACTCAAAGCTTATCCTAAATATATCTATCTCCATCCTCTCTTTTTTTATATACAGGACACTCTTTTAACCAAAACCAGAGGAAAGCATTCAGCTTGCTTTTAACAGCACAAAGTGCAAAAAAGAAAAACCTATGAAACCTACTTTTTGTTCTGCTGTCCACTTCTATTTTTGTTGGCTCCTGAGTTGCTGTGGCTGGAGGTAATTTCTTCCCAACACTCTGAAAAAAAATAATTATTCTTCTTTAAAATTTGCAGGTTCAGTTAAAAGTTGGACAACATAAAAAATATTAATAGAAATACAAATATAGGGGAAGAAAAGGGACAGTAAAGAAAAGGAGGAAATTATTAATTATACTTATATTTGTTACTGGGGATTAACTTTTTAAAATTATAAAGAATTCATAAAAATGTAATCCTTCAATTTCCCTTTACCAATATCTACTAACATTTTAAAATGCCCTTAACACTTCCTTGAGTTTCAGGGAAGACTCACAGAAATTTTACTGGTAGACTGAATATTAAGCAACTGATGAAATTACTTAGGGAAGGGTGTTATTCAGTACCAAAAGTAAAGCTGGAAGAAGCAGCAGGGAAGAAACCACTTGACCTCTGTTCGTACAAGGAGTATGCATTTGAGACAATCTTAAGCGTGATTTTTATATTGACAACATTTCTTTCTTATTTTATTATTTTTTTATTTCCTTTTAGCAAAAGTAACTAAATTACAGTGGGCTACTATAATAAGCAATAACCTGCCTCAGACAGGTAAGCTAAAACTGTAAACAAATACTATCTGCCTCCACCAAAATAAAATAGAATTAAATCAGTGATATTCATCTTTATCTATCTTCTATTATCATATGCATGCTATCCCCTCTCTGTCTCAGCTTGTCTCCCTATGAAGAAAGTTTTCTATCTTTAAAATCCTAGCAATGTGTACATGAGAAAATAATTGTAATTGTTTCCGAAAAGCCCTAGCTGCCATTCAACATCCTTTCCTGGCAAGGTCTGCATAAACTCCACAAAGCTTCTCCATGTTTTCATGACCTCCTGAGTAAAAGCTTACAGACCAGAGTGCTAAGATTTAATCTTGGAAGTACTGAGTACTGCAAGAAAACACTGGTCAATATAAGAAGCAATAGGAGTAGAGCTCATTGAGTAGCTGAAAAATTCCAGGGTGTATAAAGAATAGGGAGAGCTCCATGTTAATAATATGTAATAATATATAATAATTAGTGTCAAAATGTATCTATGAAAAGGATGCAAATACACACAGGGATTTTAGGCTGGTAAAAAGAGCATGTGGGGAGGAAACATAGTTTTTGAGAGTTGCACCGAAGACAGTCATCAAATCCATGTTGACAGCAATGCAGACTATGAACAGCAATACCCTGTTGCAATTTAATTTGCAGGTGGAAGCAGAAACCTTCTGATGAGCTTTTAACTCTACTCAGAATCCAGAGCTTGTGAACTGCTAAGGAAGAGAAATAAACAACAAAACTCTACAGAACCTCCCAAATTCTTTTCTGACGTGGGAATGAAAGAAGCATTAACTGAACCAGTGATTAGGAAGGTAACAGAAAAATAGGAGATGACAGATATCTGCAAATAGAGAGAGACCAACACTAAGAAAGGTGCATGACCTGGTTCTGCTGGAGGAGTTTAAAGCCAAGAAGGATGATGATAAATCTGAGATCTATTTGCAAAGCAGTGAAAATTGTACTTTAAAAAAAAGATAAAATGAAGAATTTGAAGCTACCAGGCATTTGCATTTACTCAGATAAAACTACAGAAGGCCTTCAAGATGAAAGTGAGACTGGTTCAGAGGCAAACAGGACAGTTCAAGATAGCTGCACATGCCCAGTCATGATCAAACCTTCATTCACATTTCTGCTTCATAGAATTGTTCAGGAAAATGAAAGCAGATACTCTAAACTGCTCTGCAATTTGGCTCATAAAGACATGCTCACTAAAGGAATATAAAATCCCTTTAAATTAGGGGAGATTATGTTTTTTTTAAAGATTAAATTATTATGCAAGATCAATTAATTTAAAGAAATATTTTAGTAATTGCTTTGCTATACATGAATCATTGATTTTATGCCATGAAACCAAACACCATATAAACCCATAACAGGCAAAAATTTAACTAGCTACAGATCACAATAAGAAAATCATGGGCAAAAAGGAAGATATTTGTGTATCCTAGTGGAAAATCCATTATGCAAAGCAATTTCTTAATGTATAGAAGCAGATGCAAGAGCAATGCTTGAAAACATTAATTCATCTATTCATTCAGAACAAATGCCTGTGCAGGTAATAAATCAATATTGGGAACCAACTTGTGAACAGAAAATGGAATACTATCCAAAAAAAGGGCTGCTCTTTTATTAGGAACTAGGAGGAATAATTCAAATAATTTTTATGAGGGTTGCATGGGACCCACTCCAGTGAGAAGGGATACCTGAATTTGTTGTGGGACAGGGAGAGGAGAAGACAAGTGGAACTTGCTATTCTTTAATTGTGAGAGGATTGCACTCTGGGATTTCTAGGGCATCATTGACAGGAAAAAGGAATAAAAAATAAGTTCTGCAAATCTGGTTTCAGGAGGACCTGAATTACTAAGGTGTTTTACTCATCCTTTAAAGTGTTCCTAAAGGAGGTAGGTTTTTAAATATTATTATTTATTTATGTTTCCAATTGGTCTATATTTGCATGGAAAATGTGTCACCACTTTCTGAAAACACCTCCATGAAACTTAATATAGTATATAGTTATTCGTTCATTAGGAAACACCCAAGATAAACTTTCCTCACTCTAAGAGACACTGAATCCTCTGTGATCTGGTAAGTCTGATGATTCTGTTAAAACAGGCTAAAACATCAAATATAGCTAAGATTTGTGTGCTGGGAATCACAGACCAAGAATTATTATCAGAGCTACCAATATTTCTGACAACAAAAATGGGAGACAGTGACATCTCCCATATAAGCCAGAAATTTTCTTGCTGTCTCTCCAGCTGTTCTATGTCACTCACACTTCCATACAGGTCAAATATCTACTAAGTTTATTAGTGATGAGCAGAACAAAGGAAGCCAAACTTAAATTTTTGCTGATCCAATACACATATGCATGACACAGACTTTTCTTTTCAGAAGCAGTTACTACAGGATATTTTGTTGTCTTCTTCAGTTGAAAGCCCAGTGCAATTTATCAAAACCTTCACTTCTAAAAAAACGAAACACAGGAGCAAAAATCACTCAATAGGTTGAACTGAAGATTTCAAAACAGTTCTTTCTCCTCCTTTGTTCTTCCTTTACATAAGAAGATGGTCCAAACCCTTCTAGACACATTGATCTATGCTACAAAATACTGAATACACAACTCCAGCTTTGTTGCTAGCCTTTTACCTAATTCATTCCTATCAGGTTCAGTATTCTTAAGAAGCAAGCACATTTTATCCCTTTGGGACCCAGGGACAAAACACTTAGAACTTGAAGGACTTGAAGGACTTTTTTGGATTTTAGACATTCCAAACCCAAGAACAGGATCCTCAACCATGTCAGCAATCCCTGACATGTCCCAGCATAAACTGCCTCACACCATTTACGTAAATCTATCACGTGTCAATAATGTTTGCAATTAAAAGTCAAATGCAGCATGGACCAGAATGACCATAATGGCATCTCTCAACAGTGTCCTAAATACCAGGCTACAAAGACAAGTGAAGTTCTACGTTGTCTCTCTAAAGCTGTATCTTGGATTCTTGGCTGCAGAATGGTTTTATCACCAGCAAAAAAAGTAGCATATCACTCTGTGCCTTTGTATCTCTAGCCTGGTGGTATGGAGACACTCCTAAAGACTACTGTTTCAGTTTCCATCTATCCTCCTCCTGCATGCTGATTGTCATAAATCTCTTTTCTAGCTGGTGGCAGTGAGCCTTGTTCCGCTTACATTTTGCTGTAGATATCACTCTGACTTGCTTAGTTCTGCCACATGCGAAAAGCATGGTGGAAACAGTTTGTGTTTTCTGACTCCAAGCCTAGGTTGATTCCCAACACAGCAGAATATTATCAACAAAGCAGGCAGAATCTTAATCCCACTATTTCTGCAAGGTGAGCTTAATTAGATTATTTAGCTGTGGGACACAAATTCCACTAATCTCCTGACAAGTGAATCCTAAAGATGAAATGGGATGAAGTGCCTTCTTGCTACAGAAACAGCTGATAAAAACATGAATAGTCACCATGATTTGGCATACAGATATTCAGAGGGACAAGACAGATGTAGCAGCAATCTGGCAGTATTAATGCTTGAGTCAATGAAGCCAATGGAAGGACAGTCCAGCACTAAGGAACCGGTTCTGTGGGCCTCGATGGCATTTTGGTACACTGCAGATCTGTATCACTGCAGATACCAGTTTGCTCTGATACTGAATTACAGTGATCGCAAAAACAGTTGAGGTGGCACACAAACTCAGGTAAATGAGGCCATGGCACAATCTGAACAGTCTCATTTTCTTTCATTTATGTATTTTGTCTCAACTGTGATCCCTGTAACAGCAGGCAACAACACAAGAGAAGCAGAACACTAAATGGACAGTACACAAGTGAATTTTTCTCACCTAAAGGTACTGTGGTTGTTCCCTACAACTATTGAGCTCTGAGAAGAGGGAGAAGACCAGACCTGTGACGAAGTTTCTTCATTCAGGATATTTTAGCATTGTAGTTCAGGGGTTTCTGTTGTGGCTGAAAACTGACTTACTTTTTTTATTCAGGTCTAGTGTGTCTAGAACATTTCATCTGCAAATTCAAACTGAATTGTCATTTGTGCACAGATGGGTCCACATAAAATATTGTTATACTTTGCACCAAAGTAACATACTTATCCATTGAAGCTCTTTTAACAATATAGGCTTCTTGAAGCAATAGCTTATTTACTCAGGAATAAGGAAAAAAGGATTTACTCAGCATCATTATTTATTCTGGAAAGTTTATTGAGGTCTTTCTCCTAGATAAAATATCTTGGAATATAACTCTATGAAAATATTTTTAAGGAATACATCAGACATTAAAGAATTCATAACAAGGGGCTGTATGAGCTGGAAGCATTAAGCCTAACGTATTTTGTCAGTTTGAATAGTGAAAATACAACAACATGCACTGGTGCTTTACACAAGGGAGGAAAAGACAATTACTTATCTTTTGAACTTCTAGAATTTCAGAAAACCTCAATGACTAGGTCAGAGGAAAAAACGTGTCATGTTTCTCTGATCACAATACTTCCTCTTAACATTCAACTAGGATATTTAGATGAGGCTTATATGCATGAGAATTTTCTCATATATAGATTTATATGCAAAGTGAGAGTATAAAAGCTGTATTCTTCAATGTGTTTTATACTCCATTTTTCTTCTCACTGACTATGTATTATGCTGCTGTTGTGAGGGAGAAGCCAAATTAATTTCTTTTTTTTTTAATATGCATCAAGTGCTTGAGGAATGTCACCAACTCCTTTAGCCATCCTATCTGTTCTGCCCTAAAATCTAAAAAAGAGACAAAACATTAAAAAACCCCAAAGACTTTCAGATGTCAAAATGCTCTCACTCTCAGAAACAAAGTAAGATTTCATTTTTTCCCATGCTACCAACATTCAGCTCCACATAAAGCCCTTTCTGTGACAGCATGATCAAATATTGCTATCCTGAGGTTTCCAAAAGGACCTCAAGAGTTAACACGTTTCTGAAAGGTGAACTTTAAAGGGGTAAGGAGAATTTTAAGGAACATTTATAGAGAAAATAAAAATTCTTGAAAAGTGAACCAAAGCACCACATTTGATGACTGATTGCCTCAGTCATCTGCAGTAGCTGCTTCTTCTGCAACTACTTTCTTCACAGTTTTGCTTTATTAGAAAGACTATCCATGTGCATGTGCAATTATTTGTGTTTTTTAACACCAACCAGTTAGGTACATCTACCCAATGCACTCCCAGCTAATGTAGAGACTCAGCTGCTGAAAGAGCACACATTTCTGCTGACAGCTTAGCACGAGCAGGCCCTGCTCAAAGCCTGGTACAGGTGAACTTCCCTTGGCTCAGAAGGGGAGGAAACAAAGACTGGATAGCTTCAGATAAGGGCTGAGCCCCTGGAGAGCCTCAAGCTAGAAGATAAGAGCAGTTAATGGCCTGCCCACCTAGATATGGAGATAGAATCCAATGAGATATTGGAAGACCTCAGAAAAAATTCACCATTGGACCAAGAGGTGCACATGGGGCACGTGAACATCTTGTTCACAGATTGTGAGGGTGTAAAGGTACAGAGATTTCTTTGCTCAGGGTCCCTCTCCCAAGGCTTGAGCTTAAAATTAAACCAGCTCTGCCTCAAACCCAGGGTCCAAACTCTTCTTTAGTAGTTCTTGCCTTTACATCATTCAAAAATTGAAACATGAACATCACTCAGCTCTAAATACCAGATGATGCTTCCCTAAAGAATGGTCCCTCTAACCACAGCATCAGATATAGCACACACTCAGAGAGCTTTTTAGTGGGATGTTTGGTAAATATTCCACAGAATGCAGACAACAAAGCAATTAAAGTATTTTAAGCATCATATTACAGTTTCTTTTCACATAGTCAAACTATATTTTCTTCCATCTGACAACCTGAAAAAGGCACATTTTCACACTTTGTCCACGTTACAGCAGATTAAAGTGCATTTCTTTTCAACTGATGTCTATATTAGATGACTCTTGGATTTGAATGAACATAGGCCTTCTGATTTACAGCATATCTTTGTAAAGAAATAAGCCCTTTTTTTAATTTTAAAAAAGACTTTACCTGTGGAAGGCTTTAGCCTTTTGCAGCAAGATTGCAAACCTCTGTACTTAGATCCTATGAAAGGCCTATGAGCTGCTGGCATGTTAATTCTCTCTGTCTAGACAAAATCAACAATCTCTAAATAAAAGATGACCCTCCAAATAAACATCCTCTTGTTTCAAAGCAAAAGACTGAAGCTTTCATCCCACTGGAGCTCCTTCGAAATGAACATAATTTCAGCCACTAGCATGACTTTTACCACAATTAACAAGTTTGGATAAAGCAAAGTCAAGGGTGAAGAAGTGGAGGCCCTATTAATGCTCATGTACATCAGTCCACTGGGAACTGGCTACAACACCACCAGTGCCTTAGAGCAAAGTAATATTCAAGTAGTCAACAAGAATATGATGCTTGAATATTAAAGGCTTTTGGAATTAGCATACATATGCAGAAAACCTAAATGTATTTGAGGGAAAAATACTTTCTAATGTTCAATTCAGGAGTTACTTCTTGAATATGAAGAAAGAAAAAGAAAGAAAAGACAAGTTGTGTGTAAAAATAGCATGTCAGTCTAAATCCTGCTACAATACCCATTGCAGAGAATGGTAAACAGGTTGTGATTTCATTACACCACCCTCAGTTCACTTGGTGCCCTAGAAATACAGCACTGATTGTCAGAGCATCTTACAATTACTGTATCTGTCATCCCCTGTCACGGCCCTGGAATCCAAGCAGACAAGCAAGCAAGCAAGTAAACAAAGCAAAGCAAACAGAACTGAGGTCCCCAGACAAGTGAAATTTTAGAACAAAATAAGATTTTTCAGGGGCTTTTTCTTCTGATTCATTACTGATGTTTATTCTTCTGATATAATTCTTTCTTACAGTTGACAAGAAGCAAAACCACCTCTACTCAAATGGTTAAAATGCTTAAACTACATTAAACCTAAGAATATTTTCTTTGAATGCTTAAGGAATAGTCCTTTTTTTTAAATTAAAAACTATTTTATTTTTCAAAGTGACTAGAACTTCTGAAATATTTCATAAAAGAAGTTACTGGTATTTTACTTAATTACATCAAAATATTTGAAAATCACATAAAGGGAAGTCCTTGAAAATCACCTGCTAGACAGACAAGAAATTATTTATGTGATTCTCAATGTTTGTGGCAAAATAAAGATAAAATGACAAGCCTGTACTGCCTTTGGTATACCACTGTGAAGGATTACACACAGAAGAAAAGGGAGGGAGAAAGAAAGGCCAGGACGATTTAATCAGTATGTGTTGACACACCCTATTGGTTCAGAGTCTGTTACTTCAAAACTAAAAATGAGTCTAGGCTCTTTGGTAGATTTTCCAGGTGTGTACTTTCTTTAGAAGGCACTAGGTCCTGCAATTAAACTTACTTTATTGCTTTTATCTTGTAGGAATCAAATTTTATCAACTGAATATGTTACTCACAATTGTTTATTATTTTAGTGATTATTTAGCATGATTACTTACTTAACCACTGAAAAGCTAAGAAATCTTAAAATTTAGGGTATCATACTGCTCCTTACTCTGTTGTGATTACACACAACATTCTCTGTATGAGCCCCACAGTTCACATGGAATCTGCTTATACTTCTTAGTACAGTGATATTCAGCTGGTTTTGTCACCAAGATGTAAAAAAAACAAGACTTAGTGTTCTGATGTAGTTATTCAAGATGGATTTAATTTCATTCAAACAGCAACTGTGAACCAGATGCCAGTCACTGCAGGCATCCCTTTTGTCACTGGAGGTAGAACAGTCCTTTTAGCACATAATTCATCTTTGGGATGAAGAAAGCTCCTGTCCTAATAATGCCTTTTAGTCTACAGACTGTGAAGAAAGACTGCTTGTTGTCTGCAAGCAACATCACAGACACCTAAATTCAATCACCAGAATCCCATGACAGCTGCTATTTTTAAGTGTCTTTATTGTGTAGTCCACACATGTTACCTGCCAGGACAGAAGCCAGGAAATCTATCTAAAGATCTGTCCTTATCTATCTGCATCTATATATCTACAGATTAGCAATATATCTATAAATCCAGCTACCTAATAGCTAAATAATTAAATAATTATGTTGTGGCATACAGTGTTGTCTTTATACAAGTTCTGTATTATCTTTTCTACTTTGTATAGCCAAGTCACAGCAATTTTCATTAAAATACACAAATTAAAAAGTTGCTGGTTCTGGTTCCTGAAGAAGATTGAAATTGTAATCTCTCTGCACACTTAAAACTAAAACTGAGATTCGGAATGGTTTTCTGTTCATCCTTTAAAAAAAGATATTAACTTGGATAAGTAACTTATTAGAAGACAGAAAACAAAGAGTAGGGTTTCCTTGTAGTTATCAGTGGAGTTGCTCAGGGATCTAGATCAAGGCTCTTGTTTTCCACACCTTCACAGATGACCCACCAGAGGGTAAGGATAGAAACTAAGTTAAGGTAGAAATAAAATAACACATCTAGAGGAAAAAACAATGTCTTAAGACAGAAATGACAGGGTTTGAAACCCATAGTGGTAAATACTTTGGAACACAATAAAGAGCAATGGAAAGTGCTATCAAAATGCTGCTTAAATTCATCCAACACCTTAGCCATTTTGTGCAGTTCTCAGCCCTTTCTGCTCTCACACACAAGCCACCTGAGTTCCCAAAGGGACTGAAAAAGACAAAGTCACCAAGAATGATCAAACATGGAACAGATTTCTCATTCTGAGAAAAAAAGATACACACAGGTGACACAAGTCTATAAAAATCAGGAGAGAAGGTAGATAGGGAGGAGTGACTCATTAACTCTTCCAGTAATAAAAATTAAGGACTCACTCATCTCTTCCAGTAATAAAAATTAAGGGCTATCAGATGAAATTAGCAGGTGTCACATTCAAAACAGAGGGAGGAAACTCCTTCCCACAGTGTGTGATCCAGCACACTGGAACGCTTTCACACGCCAAAATGTTACATGCAATGTAAAAGTGACTACTTGATAAGCTAAGGAACAAAAATCCATTATGGTGATTAATACAAATTTCAAAATTATTAGAGGCTGTTAAGACTCCCCGCAGGAATTTCTTTGAGCAACCTTTCCAAAAGTCTTCCCAAGGCTTCCAGTATGGACCTCTCATGGAGGCACAACATGAGCCCAGGCACAGTCCTGACTACAGATTTCCCAGGATCTTCCAGTTTCCAAGATATATTATTCTCTAACATATAGAAATGGAATATTTAATACGGGGCTCTTCAGAAAGTAAATTTAAATAAAGTGAAGTGATATGAAGCCAAAGTTAAAACTTAAGGGAAACTTCAAAGGATTTCTCCACCTTCTATCTCCCCCTCAAATATTATCAAACACGCTAAGTTCTTCAGTTTAAAAGAAAGCAAAATCACAGAGAGAACAAAGATATATAGAAAAATTAATTAGAAAAGCCTTCAAAATTATATAGTCCTCTGATAGGACACTACAGAAATTTTCAATGGAAAAATTTCAAAACTAAGAAATGTTTTATGGTATGTATGTAAGTCTACTTTCCTAGGCCATCTTTTGTAGTTGCCATAGAAGTGAAAAACCCACTATGAATCAAAAAAATTTTAAAAATCAAATACTGGATTGACAGTCAGCTATTGCAATGAAAAAGGCAAATGCACAGTGCAGAAATGTATATTTACATTTCCTGTTTAGCCACCTCAAACATGTTATGACCTATAAGGTGGATTATGTCCATCACAACGCTACAAAGTGAAACTTGTACAATTTACCAACCTCCTGAATCAACCCCAATTTATTTGCAGTCAAGCTGTCTGGAAGGGCTTTGACTGTTACCATGTTTTGCTGAGAAACTGCTAGAGATTTAAGATATCTTGAGATGCACAGCATTTCAGAGTATGAATACAAACTGTTCTCTCAGTGATGAAATTGATGTTTATGCTGAACTGTAACTGTTTGTATGTCCACATTCATGTAATTTATATTTCTGCATTTAAAGGAGTCAAATAGTAAAATTTATAGTGGGGAAGACTTCTAATTAGAGAGGCTGCTTCACAGACTCCTAACTTCCCATTTGCAATGACAAAACATCTCTTCAGCAATATCAGAACTGCTTAAATGGAAAATTACTTCTGTTCCTGTTTCCAGCTGTTGAGTTCCATTTAGGAATGACCTGAGCCAGCACCAAATGTCTCATCCAGCTACCCAAGCACTAAAACTACCAGGTATTTAGGAGACCATCAGTCTTCAAACCACAGATGAAGAATATCTTCATTAGCATTATGCAACTCACCAGAAGAATCTGTGCTATCTGAAATAGCATTCAAAGAAATAAGTAGGTAAACCATGCAATGCAAAATTTTTGGTTTAACCTCATGGATGGAAAAGGGGATAGAAACAAAATGATGAACAGTGAAACATCATTCCCATTAAAACTCAGGGTAGCTTGGAGAGCAGAGCAGTGCATATTTTGCTTTTTGCAGTGTTCTCCACAGTTAAACCTGTTCTACCAGCAGGTAAGTTCAGACTCTAAAAGCTGTTGTAACTTCATATTTTGACAAGTTCTTAAAATTTGAAATTATGGGAGGGAGGGGATTGGAGAAGCTTTTTTCCTACCAACATTTGATGTGTTGGACAGGAGAAAAACCTATAGATACTAACTTGCATCAGCATTTCTGTAAAATTTGGACTCCTGACATTTGATGCTGTCAGGCTGTCAGTTTCACACCATTAATGAACTAAAAATCTGCCTTCCTAAAAGGTTAATGGTGAGAAAGTGAATGTAAGAGTTTAGATTAGATAGATGCTGCTGAAACAAATGGAGCGAGACATATTAGAACCACTGATGAGTAAAATCCACTTTAGTAAATGAAATAAAAGGCAAACGCAGAATGAAACCCACACAGCACGCTCCCAGTTGCCTGATCTCAAAGCTCTAAAAGCGTGCATATCAAAATGAGCGTGATGAACAAGCTCATTTTCTTTTTTCCTCAAGCTGCAGATTTGTAATGCTAGAAGGTAATTGTATCAAAAGCATTTTTTTAAGCAGAAATTCTTCTTTCTTACCTGCTTTATTTTTAATTCTCCTTTTTTACTTCCCTTCACATAAATGTAAAGGAAACATGTCCCCTTGCTCTCTTGGTCATGTATTTTGCCATTTGCAGGTTACCATTCACAATGAATTTCTATCTCTTCTAGGAAAAACACTTTAGCTGAGTGAATGAAATTCCTTCCTACTCTCCCAGGAGAACCATGCCTGTCTAGATGCAGCTGGTAACTTGCATGATCCAGATTGCACCATCCAGCTTAGAAACCACGGTTATAAAACCTCACTCTTTTACAACAATTATTGAACCTTACAACTGCTACATGAATCTCCACTTCCTTTTGCAGCAGTAAGGAAAGCAGTGCAGCTACTTCCATCTCTGAGAAGAATAAAAAAAAATCTACGAAAGCAGTAAACAGAGAATGTCTCTAATATCTTCCTCTTTAAATTTGCAACACTATTTTTTGGCTCTTTTGTGAAAGTTATGATGTTGTCAACAAACTGACCAGTAGCTGTTCAAAGATATTTTTCAAATTACTATAAACAAAAGAACAAACCTATACTGTCATGAAGATTATCCCAGATTTGGGATTTGTGTTGGCAACAATTATTTCTTCCATTTTGGAATTATGCTTCTTCTTTTCTTTTCTCCTCAGATAAACTTTTTTTTTTTTTTTCTTTTTTAGATTTGGGGTTTTTCCCTTCACCTTACATCACAGAAATCAGAAGTTACTGAGGAAGAACAGGGAGATATTTTTATTTTAAACACTTACAGGGAAGACTGCAGAGCAACAAGTGACCCAAAACACAAGTGGAAAATTACTTTTACCATGTGTTTCAGCTTTTCTTTCAGGCAAGTGCTTTAGGTGCTGAGACTGTTGCAGAAGAAAGTATCAGCTGTCCAGGTGGAGGACTCCGCTCTTTGTGTGGCCAGTGCTTGGCAAAGAGCCCAGCACCCAGCAGAAAGCAGCCACCTGCAGCCCCTGCTTGGCTTCTGGTCACTCTGAAGCAAGACCTCCTTCCCAGGAGCTGCCCTCTCTCCCCTGTCCTTGGCTTTTATTGGGAAGATTTTATAAAGCACTTAGTCAACTAGCTGTAATAATATGAGCTCACATCTCTAGTATTTAAGGACTATTTTAGAAACACAGAATGCCAAGAACCTCCTATAGGAATACACACAAAACATTAAAAAGGCTTCTTAGAAACCAGCCTACAAGTTTTTTATCTTACCAGGAGATTATTGTTACTGATCTACGGTCCTTTCACATTCTTCCTTTCCTCCTTCCTCTTTTCTTTATTTAAGGCAGAAAATGAGAAAGACACACAGCACGTTTTAGCAGAAAAGGCAACTCAAGAACCTTGTTGCTTAATTTCTGCACACAGATTACTGACTTTAGCTGTGAAGAGCCAAAGTTGAGGGAAATTTACATTTTTGTACTACGAGATCCCAAAGTATCTGCAAATAATTAAACAATTTACTTGGTATCTCTCATTTCAGTTTTCTATAATTTTTTACAAGCAACAGTTGATTCTAGTTGTTTTTTTCTTGGGAGGGATAATTCCCATGTAGGTTTTATTATCATGATATAATTTTCTAACACACTCATTCATATCAATTTTCCTCACTTGGAAAAAAGGCATCTCACACAGAAGAGGAATTAGTAAAGCTCTTCCTATTTTTTCTGCCAAGAAGAAGTACAGTTTTGTTAGTGCATTTAGGAAGGAAAAAACACAGGGTGGGGGTGGTGAATTTTTACTTATTAAGCAAACATTTAAAAGAGCAACAAATCATAAAGACTTTAAAACTTGTCTTGCTTAACTCCAAACTTGTATTATTCTTTAGAGTAAGAAAATTGAAACCACATCATATAGAAATAGAAAACACGTGTGCAAGTTTAATGGCCAAACAGGAAGAAAGGAAAAAATGCAAGCTAAATAGAGCCAGGAGAGAATATGGTTTTCACACAAAAGTAACCCCTATTCTAATATGGATCTCCATAGCAGGAATGGACTTCAGGATCCTCAGCACTCTTTTTCCTTCTTCTCTTTTTACCTACCCAGCATCTCCAAAGTGTGCAGAAGAGCCAGAGAACCCTCCAGTTGAAACCTGGGCTATGCAGAGTATATATTACAATACAGTTTTCAACAGCCACAGAAAGAAAACCCCAACTAATTGTAAAATAAATACCTCCTCTCCCATTGTGAAGCCAAGCTGCCTTTCAGCAGCTTGAAGCATCCAAGAGTCCTGGAGTCCTGCCCCTTCCTCGCATGAGCTTGGCTCAGGGAGAACAGGAGCCCAGCCCTGACACTGACTCACAGGCTGGGCCATCCCCAGGAAACAAAAGTTCCACTTGTTTATTTCACAGGAAATCTGGACCTTTTCCTACCTCTGCTCACTCACAGCAAGAAGTTTCCTCTCCTTTCCAGCTTAAACTTTCCTGGCTTCTTGAGACCACCAGCTAAGTAAAGCAAGGATGTGAGTGACGATTTACAAAACTTTTGTGAACAGCCCAGGCAGTAAATTTTGCAGATAACTCTACTGGTAAATGAGCTTACAACAAATTCTGAATGTATTGGTCTTTCTGGCAGGGGAAAAAAGGTTGAAATTTCATGTAATATATGTCTTTTTTTCAGTTTTTATTTTTAAAGAAAAATGTTCACGAAACTGAAATGTCATTAACATGATGCTCTGTTCCATTAAAATCTTATAAATTCTTAATGCTGCCTCCTTATAAAAATTCAAGTTTAAAATGTCTGAATAAGGGCAGGGGAGGGAAAGACTCAGATGATTTGGAAGAAATTAAAGATTTATATTTAAGCAAGCCACAAGATACCGTGCATTTCCATTTGACTATTAAAAAATAATCCTCAACTAGGAAAAATATAAAGAAAGAAAACATTTCAGAAAAGATCCACAAGCTAATAAATCTAATAGAAAACAAAAGATGAGGGCAGAGATTTCACTTTAAAGGTTATATTCAGTTTGGTTTACATTCATCAGCTTTTTTATTTATATCATTTTCAAAGTGTGAAAGTAAATTTCAAGGCAGGTAATTTTTTTGCAGAACAACTTCAACTTTCAAAGTTAATGTGTGCTAAGAATATCTGAAGTTATTTCATTAGAATTTATTTATAATCTCGTCAAAGTTATAAAACTTAACAACTTAGATGTATTAATTAAGACTCACTTATACTTTCTAACAAAATCAAAATGGAGCAAAAAAAAACACCCAAAACATTTTACTGAGAAACACTAGGACTGTTTATAAAACTGTTTATCCCTAAGGTCTTGATTACACTAATACTAATCTTTTTATATCAATGTATATACATTAATTTTGCTTATGTAGATTTTATTGCTATTGATAAACATATGATATTGATTCAGGAACCAGAAGTCTTGAAGCTCATCAGACAGTAACTAAGCTAGCTTGCATGTCAGTACTGTTACTTTCTGAAGCATTTACTGTTGGAACATGAGACAAAAGTTCCTAGAAATTCAGATTATGTCTCCATCAAGTATCTCTGGAACTCAGGAAATCAGCTTTATTTTAAGCTATGTAAGCAAAATGTTTTGGAGTTTTTAACAATTCTTCTTTTATAATGTCTGTTGGGGTAAAAGGCCTGGTAATGGTACAGACTCAACTGAAATTCAGAGATTTATATTGACTTGCAAGCTAATGACCACCAGCTGGATCCAGAGCAACTTAAAACATACAGACTTTTATTGCCATTCTATTATGAAATAAAATTGCATTAGCTTAAACCTACACATCCTGTTTTTCTGACTGGAGCATCCTAAGATTTCCTAATCAAAGCCATGACTGAAATAACAGGAGTTTTCCTTCCCACAGAGCACTCCTCCAGAACTCAATCTGGCAGAAGCCCAGTGCTGTGCCCCAGGTTAGGAATAACTTGTAGTATTACCAATACTTCTTACACTACCCTGCTTCTAATTTAAGATGTTTTTCAAGCAGCTCAAGTCAGAAACATAAGTTGAAAATACTTTCATGCATATGTTTGGTGTGTTTCTTTCACACTGACAAATTTTTTCTGAAAAACATCCAACTGTATACATGTATAGTCATGTGGCATGGACACTAACTTGCAATTATTTAGAGTCAAATAGATGCTTTAATTAAAAAAACAAGAAAAAAATGTGCCTAATAAAACATCACAGGCAGTACAAGCTAGTGTGTGGGTAACATCCTCTGCCAAAAAACAGTAGTGCAGGCTGATGTGTAAGCTAAACCACTGATACCTGGACAACTCTGTTCAGACAGCCTGAACATTTTAGAAACCAAACCGACAGAACGTGAAAGCACAAGTGGGATAGCACGGAAGGGAAGGAAGCATACAGGAGATCAGGAGTCATTCTTCACTCACATTGCACAGGTCAGTGACTCAGCAGAGTCATTGCCAGCTGAAGTTATCAAATTTACACCTCTCTTTAAACTTAGTTTTGCATTTCCCATTCTATTCCCTTAGTGCTAGATTCTGCTTTGAGTCTGCCTCCCCAAAATGGGGCAAGCTGCTTTTCAACTCTCCCCTGCCAATCTTAATTCCCCTACGCCTCCTTCTTATTCCTCCAGAATAGGGCAGTAAATCTTCTAAAGCATTTATTTATGATGTCCACACTGTCTCATGAACATCGGCCACCATTTGCAAACCTGTACTAATTTTTCACATAATGAAAGAAACACATAAATCCTGTGTCCACAGTGAACTCAAGGAATGGGAAGTTATACCAGCAAAGGAGTGAGACGCTGCTGCAGGCAGCCCTGCTCTCATGACAGCTGCAGAAGAGGTCAGGGTCCTTCTTCCCCTGCAGCTTTCCTCACAAGATGGCACTAGAATAAATGGCTAGGGCAGGGATGCCAGACTGTAGCAGAGAGAAACTTCAAAGCAGAACACGAATGTAGCTTGAACAGATGAGTGCCTCCTCTGCTCCTACATGGAATTTGACAAACTGCTGCTGCTTGCCATGTCTGCTGCTGCCGATGGCTGTCTGAAGAAAGGAATTCCAGAAACCTGTGCTTTCAAATGCAAAGTGTTGCACACACTTGGTGCTCCCACTGTGTGCTCTCTGCCTCAGCAGGTGTTTTTAATAGTGTTTCTAGCCAGTACCAGGTGGTACTTCTTTTTGCTTGCATCCATTTTTAATCTCAGGATTTTGAACACTGACTCCAACATTTCTATTACAGGAGCAGGCCCTTCCAAAGGCATCGGAGAGGCAAAGCAAGCAGCAGTGAGCCACAAGATGCAGACACACGTGGCACATGCAGCCAGGGCTGGCCACACACCAGGGCTGGCCACACACCATGGGTGCCACTGGGCAGGATTGGCAGAGCTCAGGCATATCGTCATCTGGCTCCAGGAGGAGCCTCCAACTTGTGTCTCTCAAAGACTTCTCTTTAAATGACAACTGAAAATTCAGGGGTAAAAATGTTTTCTGCAAGCAAGCAGGCAGGAACTGACGGAACAGGTGTGCAAAGACAGACTCTCATCACAGTTTCTGGGTTCCCAGCTTGCTGGCTCAAAATAGAAGCTCAGACCTTGCAGGCATTCTGTCTCAGAGTTTACAAATTTTTATCTTATTACAAAGGACAGGTAGACTTAATAATTGACAAGAGCTTCTAGCCCTTCTACCCCTTGTGTCTATTTCCATTAGTTCTCCTCCCTTTCTCCTATCCAAAACATACTGAATATATAAAAAAATAAAAGTTTCTGTACGAAAAGTGCTTTGCAGCAAGGATCCCTAAACACCAGTTAACCAGATCTTACAAGTTGCTGACTCTAGACCCATGAAAGCCTCCCTATTTATATTAAATCATTACAGTGTCTGCAATACTCCCTGGGTTGATGGCTGAGTATATAATTTACACTAAGTTTTGGCAAACAGTACTGTGATCTCATCAAAGGATGTTCATGAAATCTAGCTCTGCTCAAAGCCACCACTTCTAGTCTACTATGAAAGTTTTGCCTGAAGAAAGTTACAAATACATCTCAAGTGGAAAATGTAAAAAAAAAATATTCTCAATAGTATCTTCTGAAGTTAGGACAGTTTTCAGAAAGATAAAAATAGCTTTTTAAGATCTTTTCTTTTATATTCACCTATCATGGTCTTTTGTATTTCCAGGCTGAAGCCTCAACTCACAAATCAACCTAATACAGTTAACTCAGACTAAGGAATGTATTGGTTGAATTAATTTTCCTGTACTGTAAGGTTTATTCTTAGATACAGGAGAGGAAAAAATGATAGTTTTTTAGAACAACGGAAGCCCATACAGATTGTATTGGAAGGAAGTCCAACCTAGCAACAGAAGCTTTAGATAAGCTACTACAAAATGAAAAAGGAAAAAAAGTAAGCATAAGCACCTGTTTAAATGTTTTGAAGCTGCAGAGCAAAGTAGAGACATGTGAGAGAGGCATTTCTATTTGATCATCAACATTGGCTGCTTCAAGAGTGTTACCCTGAATTTTCTCAGGAGATACAACCTGTCTATGTGCATACTGTATTTCTTCTGAAAACTCATCTGTTGGTGAGTTTTGACTATGACTGCACGTGACTATGACTTCAGTCTCGTCCAGCATTGTAAAAAACTCACTTACATTTAGCAGTAATAGAAATTTGTCTGAGCTAAGACTCAGGAATCTGATTCTGCTCATACACAGCCAGTGGCTGACTCATCAGCACCAAGAGGCAATGAAATGGACTACAAAGCCTAAGTATTTGATTATTCTATTTTTCTAAAAGAGCAGAGCTCTGAGAGTGCTGCTCAAACTAAACTCCCACAACTGCATCATTAATTTCCCTAGGATAATCTGCCTCTGTGATTTTTAGAATAAATAACTAAGCAATGAATTCTGCACACCAATAAAACCAATGGGGTTTCACACAATTCCTCAGTCTTGCCTTTTATTGAGAGTTTATTGATCACCTTAAAAGACAAGAGAGATTATATCCCACATTGTTGCCATTGAACAAACACTTGAAGCACATTAAACTGCTTGGTGATTTACAGGAGAGCCTAATGGCATCTGCTTCTGCTCAGCTGGCAGCAAACCTTTCTGCCTTCATGTTCTTGCCAATATTTGTGTAAAAGCCTTTTTAACACCCCAGTAATTCTGTGTGAAATATGATCTAATCTTATGATTCATAAAATTGAAAACATATTAGAACTCAAAGTGATAACACCAACAAAATACGACCCTGCTGATTCTTCTGTAAATGGGACTGACATTTTACATGGGAACTATCATGTTATAAATAATCCCATGTTATAAAATCCTCACAGTAGCTCACTGATGCTTACTAAAAAACAACTGTTATGAAATATTTTAAATCAAAAAAGTTAAAATTACCCTTACAGTAATATTTCATCAATAACTGTATCAAAAAGAAGCAACAGAAAGAGTTTTAGAGTCCCCAAACTTCAGAAAGCAGTTAAAAAAAAAAAAAAAAGGGGGGGGGATATGAGAGGAAAGCATTTTTTCTCCTTCTTCAAAAGTTTACAAGTTATTGCAAAACTAAGGCTAATTGTAAATGAGAAATAAGCATAACAAGGCAAAGATCCTTTAAAAACTACATTGCTTGAGAAAATTATGGACTGATTTGGAACTCTTCAGGTATTGCTACGCTTTGAACCAAGTATGCAGAGCTTTCAGGCTAAATTTAACCTTGCTTGGGATGGCCAACTTAATGCAGGATTCAGCATTAAAAGGTAAAGAACATGGCAATGACAAGGCAAGAATTTCTTGCAGCCAGGAAGTAAGTGTTTAGGGAGATTAATGGTCTGCAGTCTTTAACATGTTGTGTCACTGACTCATGTTTTCGTGCTGGTAGTAGGCAAAGACTGCACTGCTGAAGCCTCTGAATGGTACCTCTCAATGGTTAACCTAATCCTAGACAGAAAAAAAAGCATCAACAGCAAAGAAATGTTGCCTTTAGTTATCTGCACATTTCAAACAAAAATGATGGATTGTGTTTACAAAATCAAGCCATTATTTTCTGCTAACCATGCTAATTTTAGGAGAACCTGAAGACATAGGAAGGAAGGTCTGTCTGTGTTACAGGTTTCCTGAAAATTGTATATTCTGGTCTTGGCTGGGTAAAAAACCTGTTAGTTGTTTGTGCAAAACAAAGGTAAGATTTCACATTATTATGAAGTGGAGTAAGATTTTTCTCCAAGGAACGAAGGCCACTTCCAAAAGACTTTTCCAAGACTTCAAATGAAAAGAAATGCTTCTGCAAAGCCCCAGATGGGAGTTAGGAAGTCCACCCAAAAACAGAAGGCAAGCAGGATACCATGCAGGCTTTGAAGAAGACAGCAATGGTCAAGCAGTAATACAGTTTAGGCTTTTCCTTTATTTAGATTATTCCAGCTCTTCCCTATCCTCTTTATACTAAGTGAAAAGTCACCTGCAAAATATTAATCAAATATCCCTCAGCATAATTTAGTTCAGAAGTTTCCATATCTCTCTGCAGGACCTCCTCTTCTCCTGTACAACTGTAACTCAGCGTGGATGTGGGAGTAGGTGATATAAATCAGATCACTGAAATTAAGTCAAAAAAATAAAAAACCTTGCAGGCCAAAAAAGATAATTGATGTAGTGCCTGTCTCTACAGACAAGTGGACTAGCATGAATCAAAAGGTGAGAAGTTGCCACAACAGGTATCAAGAATCCAGGAGCTTCCTAAAATCACCGCTGGAGGCAAAGAAAATGTATCATGTAACCATGTCCATAGCAGAGCTTGAGGCTGTGGAAGCCTCCTAATAGTTCTCAGCACAACTCTATGCAAATCTGACTGTTCCCTTAAAGGAAGGATTTCAGAGATTTTTATTTTTTAGTCATGACTTCATTGGAAACATGCATTTTTTTTTTTGTTTGTTTCCCTAAAGAGCATACTTGAGAGCAATCAATTTTTATTTTTTTTTTTAATTTTAGCATGCAGCTAACCTCACTGAAATCTATTGTTTGGGCTGAGGCAAAAATAAATAAGTAAAGCAGAACCTTTTCTACAGAAAGATTAGGAAATAATGACCATAAAACTTAAAGCTTTTGCCTGTGACAGAACTTAAAACTTTAAGATTGAAACTTCTCTAAGCCAACACCAAGAGACAATTAAGAGAGACATACCTTATCGACTGGCAGGAAATCATTTTCAACTTCTATTGACCTTGGTCGTAGCTTTATGGGTTTGTCTTTGAAGATATCTCCAAAGCCAACACCTTTGACCTTTTTGGGCTGGATTGTCGTGCCTCCATTGGCTCCCTCCGATTTCGTACTGCAAGAGTCACCACCATCACTCTCAGAGCCTGTAGCATCTTTTAAGCCTGTGAAAAGGAGGGATGAAAGAAAATGTGAAGCTCACAATTTTCAGATCAGATTGTGACTGGAAAATTATCCCTCCCACCATCCTCTCAAGGAAAACGATACCACAAGAAACAGGTAGAGAAGATGCTCTCTGTGCCATGCACTCGTTTTTGACTTTGAAAAATTACTTTATTTCATCACATTGGTGTATTGGTTAGAAATTACACCAATCCACAAAACATGCATACTCCAGCATCAAAACTTCACAAATGAAGATGGTGATTCCTTGAGTACCAAGAAAATGCTCAGGCAAAACCTCTTTGGAAGAGACCGCAATAAAATAAAGAGTTAAATTCAGCTGTGAGGCACCTATTGCATAAAGCCACATAAAGCTAACAAACAGTCAGATCAGGCACACTGTACCTAAAACTTGTGTGACTCAAGCCAATTATGCAATTATTATCTAAAGCTACATTACCTAACTGAGAAATACAAAGCTGAAAGCTGCTCAAACAAATTTGCAATCAAATAAGCTGTATAATATGTTCCCTGCTGAAAATTAAACCTCTCTGCAGCACAGGCAGCCTCATAAGGAAAGCACCCATGCACACTCTCCTCTAGGAATACAACAAATCAAAACTGACGTTCTGATTTGCATTACTTCTTTCAGTGAATAGGAAAATTTATCTGCATTTATCTGAAAATATCTGCCGCTCGAATAGCAGAGGCCACAGATACAATAAGGTGATGTTTCAGCCACTTTACAGAAGGGTACAACATCAGGTGAAACAGCCACTGGAAGCAGAAGTGACCCACTGAAGCTTCCTTCCCTAGACCACTTAAATCTGCCTCCCTACATTAACTGCTCCCAGGAAAACCACAGCAATTGATGCTACTACAGCACTAATTCTACCTAACATTAAGAAGCTCAAATCCCCACATTTCCCTGATAAGCACTCATGATGCCACACACATGGATCTTACAAGTCAAAGAAAGAAGAATTTCAAATAAGCTTTTCTTCTTAATCACTTTTATATCCAAGTCGACAAATTGCAATTGATTTTCATCATAAATGGCTGACAGTACAGATGAACCACAGAAACCAGTGCAAGCCCTAAGGCCTCCAGGTACAACTTCATGATCCAGGACATGAGAGGCTCATCTGTTAAATGGGTCAACACCAGAGTGCTGCTAGGAAATGAAATCAGGAATTGTGTGTCAGATCAGGACTTTTAACAAAAAAAAAGTCGTAATATGCTGCCCTGAACTTTTCTGTATCTTTAAATGAAAGGAGCATGAAAGCAGAATTAGAGAAAGTTCCCAATTAGAAGCAAACAGAAAGACTACGGACTAAGTGAAATACTTTGGCCCTCTAGCCTCCTGAGTGGCTGCCACAACTATTGTTGAATATCAGCAACGTTTCTATTTCTTCAGATATTCAATTCAATTCAAATCACACTGAACAAGTTATTTGTTCCATAAGCTGTGCAGGATTTCAATTTAAATTAATATTAAATAATTATATTACAATAATTTTCTTAAACATTCAAAAGAATTGATTGCTTTATGGTTTATTTTTCTAAGAAAGGCTTGTGAAAAAAACTCAAATCTGGTTACTTATCATATTTATTATGGTAGTTAGAATGGTAGCATGCCTACCATCAGTAAAGTAAATCCTGAGCACTACTTCTCTTCCAGACCTCAGGAAATCAGTAACCAGTGAATTTAAGCTTGGTGCTCTGGAGGGCAGGAGAGGAGCGGCTGTCCATAGCAGAGCCATTCCAGTGTTTCCAGCAGAGGTGCTCAGAGATGCAAGGGTAAGTTAAGCCACATAGATATAAATCTCCTTGGGCAGTACGGCAAGGTCGCTTCCCCTTTCTTTTTCCCTCCCCTTGCTCTGACTTGGGCAGTAACTGAAGAAGCTGTAAGTTCTACCAGATGGACCTTTTCCAGCTTTGCAAATTATCAATCACTGGGGCTCTTGCTGAGACAGAAGCGAGAACCAACTTTATTTACCACTTCTAACTGCAAAGAGGATGGTTAGCAATTGACTAGACTAAGAACATAACATCCAGAACTCAAAGAACTCAAACAAATTGTAGTGATCATCATCTATAGCTGAACAAAATATCTTGATATGGAAAATTACCCTCTGGCAAAGGTTTCTACTGTCATCCTTGCCAAAACCTCAAACTATTTTGTGATGGAGTGAAGAAGCAGTGAAGACACCTCCCTCCAGAAGTAAATGATAAGAATCCATGACTGCTCCTAGCTAGTCCCTGAAAAGAACAGAAAAACTATTCTTAAAATAGGTTTTTAAAATAGGTTTTCTGCATCCCTAATTGTGGAAAGAGAAGATCTGGACTTTGGTCAGTGAATGGAATTAAAATATGAAAGTAATTGTGAGAATTACTCAACAGGTCTGACATGGACTTCTTTGAAGTTTACATGAAAGAAAGATCAGAAACCTCAAGGGGATCCAATAAGAATAAAACTGTTGTTTCTTTCTGGGTCATCAGTTGTTTTTCATTACGGCATTTTCAGCTTTTATGACCATTCTTCTGTGATGAGACACCACACTTTGTATCAAAAGCCTCACCTCAGGCACACAACAGATTTCCCAAGCATCACCCATCTGTGCTTGATGATAATCCAAGAGTTGTTCGTTCTCTGTACTGTCACAGAGCTGTCTCAATATACAATCCTCAAAATGAACACAACATAGGAAACAACAGTATTGCTTCTTTTTCTTTTTTCTTTTTTTTTATTTTTTTTAAATGAGGACAGAATGGACTGAAGTGTGGCCTGTCCAAAATAAATTGCATTTGAGTGATCAGATACAAAGCTCCTTTAAAGTTAAAAAGAGTTCTTCCAGATCAACTGGGAAAATTACCTAATTTAATTATTTTTGACTGACACAAACTGAGGAGTTTTCAGTACTTAACTAAATAAATCAGTAAGAATAAACGCCCTGCTTGTGCTCTTATCACAACATAACTGGGGTCCAGAGGCAAAGAAGACAAAAGAAAAGAACTGCAATGCAGTGGAAACTGTAGAACAAATCAGATAAAGTGAGGATCTGCAGTAACATTAAGAAAGAATAATGCATTGCTTGACTACAAAAGAGTCCTGCAGAAAATAGTCTAATATGCTCTTACTATTAAAGATATGCTAAGGAGACTCTCTCTTACCTTCCTGTCCAGGTTCATGAGATACACTCTTCTGATTTGGACAGATAAAGAACTTGAAAGCAAGGATTTGCAACACTATGCCCACCCTTGCCTGATAAATTTTCTCCTCATTTACTTTTTCATTGGGTTTTTCCCTGATACATATATATGTGTGTGTATATATATATGTGTGTGTGTGTATGTGTGTGTGTGTGTGTATAGTATATATCTATCAGCAATTCTCTTGGTGCTCCTGCAATCTGGCTCAGGTGATCTTTCCACTTAAAAACAGAAAAAAGTTCCTCTTCCAGACACAACTTGGTTTTTTTCCAGCTTTTCATGGAATTTTTTGCCACTACTACAAATAGCTTAGTGGCAGAACACAGCTGGCTGGATAGCTTCTCCAAGAGATAAATGTAGCCCACGGACACAGCTGGGATTTAAGCAGGAACTCAAGTGACACAGACTGTCAGATTACAAATTTTAAGTATGAAATTTTCTTCATGAAGAGCTACAGCTATCGGGGAGGTCAGGTTGCTAAATGAATACTAAAACCTGGAAAGAATTGCAGTCACAGTCCCTCTCTCTGCTGACCAGCACACCCACTCAGCCTGAAACAGCTGTGGTCTACCACAGCAATGGACTTGAGCAGTTCAGCAAACTGCTGCCCTCAGAAACACGGAGAACATCTTGCTCTTCTTATAAGACCAGCTATTAATTATTCCAAATAAAGCCAGTATAGGATAAAACCTACAGGTCAGGCCTCTCAAGATTTTTTGCTTTTTTTTTTTTTTTCAACAGCAACTTCTCTAGAATCTGTCGGCTCTCTGTCAGCATTTGAAGAGCTGACAAGCTAAGAACATAACATCAATAAGGTGCTCACTGACATGCTTACTATCACATCAGTCTTAATAGCAGGAATGTTTTTCAGAACTTATATATCTCAGGACATATTTCTCAAGTCTTTTGGGAGTGTCACTTCAAATTTCTGGCTCTATAAGCAAAACTACTATTCTTCTGCCTAGATTTATTACTGAATTATCTGTAGCACCATAAGGTAGAGCTCAAATCTAAGCACTGGTTGCATTTTTCTAGTAAGTTCCTCATTGCAGGAATGAACAAGGTGAACAAGGGCACCATCACCAGCAAGAAGTTAAAATTCCCAGGGGCTGACTGTTCCCAGCTTTTGGTTAGAACAAGATATGGTTTACAGCTTTTTAAAAACACTCCGAATTTTTATTCTTTATTGATTCATGCTCCTTACAAATGCAAGCTCATTTAGTATTCATGAAGATTAAATTTTCTCAAAACTGTCTGGAGGAATTTTGCACTCCACATGTTTTTTCCTCTATGGGTATATAAGAGAGATTAGTTTTCTCAAGACATTTCAAATACACCACACTCCTGCTATAGCAGTTACAGGTCTTTTGAGAGCAACATTCTGAAATGTACCAAAACAGATTAGTTCAAACAGGGATTAAAAAGAGACCACAACATCAGACTTAATTCAGAAACGGCCTCTCAGAGCTGTGCTGGCTTCAAACCAGGATTCTAAATCAGAAAGATAGTTAGGGATGATAAAGGGCTGTGTAACTAAAGCTGTTAAAACAAAAATAAACAGCTGTGGTAAAATTAACTCCATTCAAAGCAGGAAACAAATTGTTTCTAAATAGCTTAAAATGGCAGGGGAGAAAAGGAAATACATTCTAAGTTTACGGACCTTTCTATTTTGAGGTATTATTTGGTGATTTAATTTTTGTTCTTTATTCTGGATTGTTCTCTCTGCTGACAATATAAGGCTGTGGGCAATAGATTGACCACTCTAACACGGTAAAGGCCAGTGGTGTTCTGGCCCTCTAAGCACTCCTCAGCTCTGTTAAGTGATGGAAAGGTCACCTGTTCAGAGGCACACACCCCAGACGATGCAAAGGATCTCCGGTAAGGCAGCCAGAGAGAAACACTGTCAACTGTGTTTAATAGAACAAAAAAATCTGTAAAATAAGCTTATTGAGTTTTTTTTTTTACTTTTATGGAAGGGATGGAAAGCAAGGGGAAATATGTCTTTTCTATTTAGAGAATGACAGCATGGAACACCCGGGTGACCGATCTGAATGACAAAGGTGGTGAAGTTATACATGGTGATTTTAGTAGATTAGAAAGAAACTGTCCATCTTCCTTTTCCTTACATACTGGTGAACACAGAACAACTACCCACATCCTATAAGGTATTACTCTTGATCTTGCTTTCTACCAAAATCCCGTGTTTTGTTAACACCATTCCCGACAACATTCCAGTGCCACTGAAAAAAATCAAAACCAGAAAATGAAATTGGATTCTAAATACTACTGTAGAAGGACATGTTGACTCTTCTTAGTTTAAAGATTAATAAATTCATGCTTTCAAAACACAAATTTATGCTTCTTTACCGAGAGTGATTATACATGTACAAATAGCTGAAGCAGACTATCTCAATATCAGTAATTATTTGTTATTCTCAATAACTCCTTGAAAAAATGCAACTGTGTCAGTTAAATATTTTGTCCTTTGCTTTCAACTTGTTAATTTTCCTTTGCGTAGCAGTTCTTGCCACATAAGAAATGCCCCAAGATTTCTATGTTTGCAGAAGTGGTCATGCATGGGGAAGGGGAGTGGTGCCCGGCCCCAGGTAGCAGCATGCATTGAGAGCGATGCAGCACAAGCACCTTCTGCAGCATGAGCACAGAGCCATCAGTACAGAACTTGGTGGCTTCCCCCACCTCCCCAGCCATTTCCCTGAGTACTGTAAGAGCAAACAGGAACAATCATTCGTTCAGGAGCTCAACAACTGTAGACAACCATTGTCCCCTTCATTTGGGGACTACTTTTTTCACCACCCTCACCAACTACAGGCACACGTGGAAGGAGACGTAAGCAGCCCCAGGCAATAGGGTTCTTTACCTGCCACTCAGCAAGCACTGGTCTTTTGAGAAATTCAAGGAAAAGCATTTGGCAGTGGGAATCCAAATCAACAGAAGGATTTAACATTTCACTCCAGTCAACATAATTATTCCACACATGGCCCCCAATCCCATGTCATCTGTACATTTGTTCTCCAGCAAAGAGGATGCTTATTTTTAATCATGAAAATTTCCCTCCCCCAATTTTATAATTTTTCTTTCTCAGATGTTATTTTTCATGTGTATTTGGTACAAGCTCTTTTTTGCAAGCAAGTTGTGACAAGGTGAGGTAAAATACGAAGATGTAACTGTCATCTCTTCAGAACTGTTAAAATCCACATTTGGGTTTATTCTTTAACTTTGCTTACATTCTGACACTCCTAAATGGGGTTTACAACATCATAAATACATTAGCCATATTGATTTCTCAGAACTCTGACCAGCCATAATTCCTCAAGAATTAAGGGAAGGGCAACAAAAAAAAACAAGGGTAAAAAAAAGTGGTGGAGCAATAGAAAACACAAAACACAATCGAGGTTACTCACGAATGTTTCTGTTTCAACGATCCTGATCTTCTTCCATTATATCTAATAGCTATTACTGACAGCATTGTGGATCCACATATAAGGAAAGAGAGGTAAATATTTGTCAAATCAAGCATTTTATCTGCACTGTTCCTCAGTTTTTGCATCTTTGAAGAAAAAGAAAGTGGAGCAAGAAAGAGAAACTAAATCAGCAAAAAAAAAAAAAAAATTAGAAATCCAAGAAGCATTGTTTGTGGAGGCGCAAGAAAGTTGCAGGATGAGAGAAAAGAGGGCTATGATCAACAAAATGACAAGTTTTCGGTTGCTGTGTGTCTCTCTTCACCCAGCATATGCATTAGCAAAGATTTTCTGACAGCAGGTTGATGAGCAGAATGCCAAAGGAGCTGGAATTGTTGCTGAGCGGAGCCTGGCGTACCTCATGACCAAGAAAGACATATCAGCATATAAAGGCAAGGCCGTGTGTTCCTGTGGGAGACAGTCTTGCACATTTCAGTGGGAGGTATCTCTAGAAGCAACAACTAGTTCAACAGCTATTACAGGCCTTGGTTAAGCAAGAAAATTGCTTTTAAACACAGCAGTTGGAAAATGGCTTTCAAAATAAAAGTTCTTAGCACTGAGCACGTGTTTGTGGAGTAAAAGCTCTAAGCTTGCTTACAAAGTTGAGCAACACTTCATGCAATGTGATACAGGTGAATCCAAGCATCGCCTAGGCATAACTAATCTAAGGTTATGAATTGACTCCAGCTTAACTTACAGAGAAATCAGCAAGCTGAAATTAGAGCAGCTATGAGTTGTTTTAACCAGGCACCCCTAAATGAAAACAATTCTGTGGAATATCTCCAAATGGTTTTCACTGGAGACATAAACTCATGGATATTTGCCTAAAAATATGGACCATAGAAGAGATATGAAATGGAAGGAGCTGGCTGCACCATCAGTCGGCTTGTTCAGGAAGAGCATGGTGAGTTTGGAGGAACTGAGCTGTAAATAGATGGAGCTGGGAGAGTAAGGACCCTCCTCTTTAGACCCTCAGTTCTAACCCAGAAAGCGACAAACAGGCCGTAAGTGTAGCTGGCTATCTGGCCTTCTGAGATGCAGCTTTATGGAGAAAATAACTCTGCAGCATGAGAAAACATGCAAGTCTCAACCAAATGCCAAGGGAGGTAGAATTAAACCTCCAGGTAAACCAACTCCAGGTAGTATAAACAGATATCTTGCATCAACTTTAAAAGCAAAGTTTGGATGGGTGTTTGCCCAGAGACAATCTGCTGAGGGTTAGGCTGTCTTCTTGCAGCTGGTTATCAAGCTTTCCTCTAGACACCCACCCAATCCTGCACTCTGAAATAGGTTTGATGCAATTTCTTTTCTGTGACATGGCACAACCATAGGCCAGTATGATTAACAAGAACTAAATGTAGAGCTCTAGCCCAACTGAAAAGGTGACTGAATTCTTCCTGGCTTCAGTTATGCTTACTTTAGATGACTTGAGAAGAGAGGAAGGATGATTTCGCCCTTAATGAAAAACAGGCTGGGCATGGAGAGCAGGTTTTGGAAAATTTTGAAAGATAATGTTAGGGCAGCACTATCCAGTAAGATTGTGAAATTAAAGGCTCCAAAGGCAGACCTTGCATCTGATTTGAAGCTTCATCTCAAAGTCCAAAGTCAAGCATACTGGAAATTAACTTCATAAATCCTTATTATGCTCATCAGATGGGTGGATTAGATGACATGATGGTCTAAGAACTCTACAAGAAGCATATGAAATTCGAGTGATTGATAAGCAGTTATGGAGATATAAGGTGAGAAGCAGCACAAAAATTTGAAGATCACCAGCCACATGGTCTGCTTCAGCTAGAGCAAGGTCTTGGTTGGAGCTTGCAAAGAGTAGCTGCAAAATGAATTCTCGTAGACAGGGAGATAATTTTCCATGAGCAAATACTCAGAACTGCACACATTCACCAAGATTTTTGTTCAAAAAAAGGATATTTTTTAAGCAAAAAAAAAAAAAAAAGGCGTAAGGGCAAATATCAGAATAAAATAATGCCAATAATGCCACTTCAACTGCTTCATCCTTTGCTCTCAACATGCATAACACCGAAGTCCTCAGGGGAAGAACACCAAACACTCCCACCCATAAAGGAGGAAGAGCAGCACAGCATGGATCCTCTCAAGAGAAAGCTCTCACTCTGGGGCAAAAGCAGATGCCAAAGCTAGCACAACATCCTGTTCGCTGGAAGACAGGACTGAACACTTTCACTTAAGTCACACCAAATGTGAATCTTTTGGCTAGATTTCTCCATGAGGAAACAGGTGGAAGGACAGATTTCTGTCTTCCTTGCTTCCTCTGTCTTGCATCTGATGCAACCAGTCTCTCTTTTTCTGTATTACCAGCATAGTAAAAGAACATGAAAAGCAGGATGTGCCCTTCTTTTAAAAAGCAGAAGCCAAAAACCTGAATATGAAATGAAAATAGCTTTATATCTTTTACTCTCCTTGGCAGAATAAATGTATCAGCCAGAATGCTGTGAGTAATAACTGTCAAAGACAGAATGCCAAATGAAGAGCATGCAGTAAAGTAAAAATAATTCTTTAAAAATCACTAAAAAAGGAAACTTCAAACAAACCAAAACCCAATATATCTTCTAAGAAAAGCAAAGCATACTTTATGAGTTCAACAATCACAATGGGAACTTTACTTTTAGAGCAGACGGACTTTTAATTCAAAGATTAGTGGTGATTATCAACCGTCTTCTTGTTTCAGGGAGCGAAAGTGATGGGACTAAATGGTCTTAGATTCAATCCATAGCTGAGACCAAAACATCCTATGTAATTCACAATTTTTGGTGGGCTTATACACATACATTGTGTGGACACAGAACACACACATGCACAGGAGGAACAGGTGCATTCTCATTGCATTAAGGCTGGGCAGTTCAGCAGCAGCAAACTGACTTCAGCTTACAGACAGATATATGCATGTAGAGTAGCCATAAGTGGGTAGCAGTGGCACAATTTACAAGTGTAGATAAATCAAACAAGTTCAGAGGACTGAAGCCATTGCTTGATTTTGAAACACACTCACTGTTATAACGTCTGTAGCTGTCAATCTTTGCCGGTGCCACTCTGTACAGAATTGTCCCTTCAAAGGCAGATTTTCCTGACAGCAGGCAAGAGAAGGAAAGACAAAAAAAAAAAAAAAAAAAGAAAAGAAAAGAGAAGGGGCAGGGTGGGGGTAAAGAGATCGAATGATGGTAAAAAGAAGGGAAAGGAAGAGGTTTTAATCTGTATTTTCAGTCACTGACATTTAAAAGCCTCATTAGCAAAATGAAGAGAACATTAACAAACATATCTCAGTGTACATGAAGTTAAAACATTCTTACTGCATGTATGTCAGATAACAGAATCTCATGATTTTGCTAAAGCTGTTATTTACAATGTCCAACAGAATGCATTCTTATTAGGTTTGGTCTGTTGTCCATCAAGTTGTGACACTTGCAAATAAAATTGTCTGTTTTATGCAGCCTTGCACAGGGGAATCCCAAAAAAATATTATTACTGCAATGATGTACTCACAGTGGCTCAACACTCTTGTTGCAGTTGTAGTGCACTTGAACAAGCACAGATGACATCCAAACATGGCAATGAAATATTCACATCTCTTTAATGTACCAGAATCCTGCGAGTATCAGTGTGTCTTTCCAAGATGACTTACTAGATATATTTTGGACATGGGAACTGGTCTTAAACAGTTCTTAGTAGAAAGGATAGGATACTAAAACCTGATTAAATTGTTTTTTCAGCTAAAAGCTTAATCAGATGTGACTTGGAATAGACATTAACAAAGGCAAAATGCTAAAATTAAGGGGGAAAACAGCAAAACAACAAAACCAAATCCCACTTCTCATCTTAGAAATTTAAGATAACATTTGTATTACAAAAACCAGTATTTTTTTGTTTCATTACTAGTTAGATAGCTCATACTCTGATATTTAGGGCATGGAATTCAAGTGAGGGTAAAGGCATGAGCAGCTGAAGTGTCCTGTGTGTCAGGTTTAAAAATTCAGGCAAGCCCAAGAATACACCAATGCCAGCTTGTTCCCAGTCTCCCCTGGGTATACCATCACAAAAATTGATGTCTTCAGTAAAATTTTCTAGCAAAATAGACCATCTATGTGAATTGTCTCAACATAGAATCACACCCAGTTTGGTAGCAAAAATGTGTGGGATATTTTTCTCCTGTATATCATTCTGTTGGACTTTCAGACAATAAAAAGTTATACTTATTTATATGTTATTAAAAAACGGATTCTTTGTTTTGTTCTTGAGGTTTAATTAATAACAAAATGTTTTCATTGCCTCAGTTTTATGTTTATGTAATGAGGAAGTAAAAATGCTAGAAATCCATTTTTACACCTTTTTACAAGATGCCATTAAAAGAGTGCCATTAAAACAGTCAAACATCAACCCACTGCTAAGAGAAAAGTAAGTTAAGCTTCATGACACTGTGGAGAGCCAGAGAGACAGTAATGGAAATCTAAAATCTGAGGAATGCAAAACAGAGGAGGTTGCCTGACTGAAGTCTGAGCTGATGAGTCTATCATCAGTTCTAACCCCAGCAGCCAGGGCTCTTCAGGGGCCAAAACTAACAGGTTCTAAAAATAGTTGATAGATGCCATGCTGCCCAGCTGTACCTTAGAGAAGGCACATCACAGACAGCAAGATACAAAAGGCCACCTTTCAATGCTGTCATGACACTACTGTGAACATACTAAATGCTTTTTGAAATAACCTCCTCAATGTTAAATTGTGATTATCAAATAGAATTTTTTTTGACTACATGTTAACTTTTGGCTTCTCAGTAGGCTGTATTGACAAGAAGTGGTGTTGAAAATGGTCTGCAAATTAATACTGTATCTCTGAGAAATATGGAAAAAAACTTATAACTCATGTATCTACTATAGTAATTAATAATGCATACTACCTGTTCATGCTGTAACAGTTTGCCCAAGAAAAGCAATATTTTCATTTAAGAGCATGCTTTAAAGAACAAGGAACTGGTATTTACTCTAAGAGTGCCTGATCCTGTCTGTACTTACATTCCAAACTGCGCCTTTGAAGACAAGAAATTTGGCAATCACCTTACAGCTGGGACAAATGTTTTAAAATCAAACAAACAAGCCCCCAAATATTTTGATCTTGCAACAGTCTTGCTTTCCAGCCTGCTGAGCACTAACCATTGAGGGAAGGCACAAATTCCCAACCCTTTCCAAATAAGGGGCAAGCTAAGTCCCACAGCCAGGATTCTGAAACATTTGGCACTTCCAAAACTAGCCCCAGGCATTTTCAAAAAAAAAAGGAAATTTTTGCTCTGAAACAGCTTCTGAGGTTAGTCTATGGCAGAGCATGAAAAGAAACAAAGAGAATTTCTTCTGGCTGTTTACTCTGATCTGCCATAAAATTTACATGGACACAACAAAGCCAATAAAATCAGACAACATTTTTCTCTCCATTGGGGCTGGTATAGATTGTAACAGAAGGACAGAGAAAAATGGGATTTTATTAACTTTATTCCTAAAAAGCCGAGTTACGTAATTTCTCCCTTCTGTATTTTTTTCAATTTGAGTTAACCAAAATTACATTTGCCCTTCATAACTTCTCTTTATATATGGTTAGTAAAATGTGATTTAACAATCAAGTTTAATTAAATTTAACCAAGACATTAAATTTAATTATTAACTTACAAATACTCATGTGTCTGCACAGTGCTGGTTCTCCACATATCCCATGTTATTTTCCCAGGTGTCACAGTAAATCTGCCAAGCATTACCTTATCCATTTTACAAGTTGGGCTGAACAGTTCAAGGCTGCTGCTCAAGATTGCAGAGCCAAACCCCAACCCTTTCTATGCTCCTCTAAATGTTGAGCAGAACCTCAGTGGCTGCCCAAAGTCTGAGTTCAATGCTTGGGTACAACCCCTCTCCCAGGTGCCAACTATTATAATCTAGAATTCATATTCAAGGCTTCCACCTTGCAAAGTCCTGTGATACAGTTGTATTCAAAGTTTCCAGAGAAACAAAAAGGAGTTACTGCAGATTTAAGGTGCTGTCACATCTTGTCATCCAAGAAGGAAGGAGCTGGTCAAGAGGCATGAATACGCACCTTTTTGAGATATAACCTAGAGCATTTCAACAGTATGGCTAAACTGATGGCCAAATCTTCCAGGGTTTACTTGTTCAGTTTTTATTTTACTATGTTTTTCAGACTAAACTTGGAATGAGATTATCATTCCTAGTCACTTGTGTAACTTGTTGAAATTTTTGCAATCTCATTATGGAGATTTTCAAATCCAGATATTCAGTGTGCCTGAAAACAGCCTCATGAAGCACTACGTGTTAGAGAACAACAGCTGTATCAATCACATAAACCATATATAGAAAAAAATTGAGTTGATGTATAGGTCCCATAATTCTCCTAAGGGAATGCAGTTCTTAAATTGATAGTTTTACTTGAAGAAAAAAGAAAGAATTAAAGAAAAGAGAAAAAATTAAAAAATCGTTAAAATCCCCATAACAATCTTGGCATTCTTGAGCATTGTAACTCTCTCTCAGGGGGTTTACAGTGTTCATTTGTTTTATAGGTATATCTGACAGCTCCTCATCTTAGATAGCCACAAAGCACCTTCAAAGAATTGAATTAAATACAAGAAAGTAGAAAACCCATCTGCCACCTACAGTTACCTTCAATTTATTTAAACACTCATAACCAATATTTCTGTTACTGCTGTCTTCTTCATACACATATCACAGGTTTGGGTTCCACTGACAGTGAGAACCAGCACACAATTCCAAGTCTGAACAAAGCATGGGCCATAACAGACATCAAGAGTTAATGCTTTGTGGCTGCTTTTGCACACTCCAACCTATGTTTTTGTTAAAAGCCATTTTTAGGATGCTTATTATGAAGCATGTATTAACAAATCACCCTGGGAAAGAATATTCCTTCATTCATTTCATTCAGAAAAATTGGGATATTCCATCCTGAACAATATCATCTACCTTGTTCACTGACCAAACACTACAGACTGCAGAGCTGAAACTATTCTACACAATTAGTTCTTCCAAGACTCACTGTGTTTATAATGAACATAATTCATTGTAGCATATACAGGTTATAGAAAGTAGTTTGCAATCTCACTGAAACGTGCACCTTCACTTAATGTCCTTTCTCCCTCTCCATCACATTAAAATTTTAAAGTTTAAAACATTTTCATTCCAGTCTGAAGGACTGGACATCTAAATATCATGAACAGCACTGACCATAAGACTAGTTCACCAGTAAACATTCACACATGAAAATGTACTCCATTAAAAAAAAATAGAAAAGATTTTCATCATTGCAAAAGTTAGGGTTTTCAGGATCTTATTTCTGTGGTGTGGAATAAGGGTGACAAATTTGCCTTAAGTGGAAAAATGAGGAAAAAGAAGAAAGTGTTGTAATTTTCTACCTCTTATTGACAGAGTGAACTGTAAAGGTTTTGGTAAATTTCAGCTGAAATCAGCTTACAAAGATCTTGGTAGTCCTTTGACTTCTGCTTATTCAAAGGTCTCAGGAGAACACTACATAGCAATGAACATCTGTAGTGCTAAAATTAGGGAGACCTTGGCAAGTATTGTGGAATTAACCTGAAATATGCAAACAGAATCGACTTCTTTTTCTTTCTCTGAAGATTCAGATTTGATCACAGAATTAGGGAAAAAAAAAAGTAATATCTGCTTCATAAACATGAAGACCAACAGTTTTCCATTTCATGTAACAGCCCACTTTTGGTTCAGGGTATTCTCCATGAGAAGTTATAAATATAAATAAAACCCACTCCCATGCTTATACTATTGCAAACTTAGTTACCAAACATGCTTTTCACCTGCAGCAGTACTGGCCCACTGTAAATGAGAGAACAAAGTCCATGTCCCAGTTCTGGCCTTTTTCCCTTTGGCTGCTGGGGCAGTGGGTATCAGAGGTGATATAAACATGCTCAGCACCTGGAGGGAAAAAGTGCTGCATGTCCCACACCAGTAATTATGAATCCTTAAATCTATTGAAGTTGTTATAGAAAGCATGGCACTTTAATCCCTCCCCTTTAAATAAGCCACTTTGTAGATGTTTTGTTACTTTCCACGTCTAATGACAAAAGATCCCTTGTAATTAATTCTGAAATGCAAATGCAGTCATCATCATCATTGCCTTTTCCCTTCTTAGGCTTTTGTGGTTCAGCAAGTCTTACACAGATCAGAGGGCACTGACAATGTTGCAACTCAAGCAGCACTGCAGGTATAAGTACATCATCATCATCTGACCCTTTCAGCATAAATTAAGAACATGGCATTCAAAAACACTTCCAAGTAAGACATAAGAACATGCTATCCTATCAATGTGTTAGGAGCTAAGGACACAGACATACATACAGAACATCAATAATAAGTTTTTCCTTACTTGACTTTATGTGCTCCTCCTGTGCTATTCCAACATCATCAGAATCAGAGAGTTCCTTTATGAAGTTGGAAGGAAACATTCCAGTCTTCCCATTAAGTATACCTTCCCACCAGCCCTCTTCCACCTGCACCAAGACAGAGAAAAGGTGGGTTTTTACATAAACAACACTTTACTGAGTACCATTATATACATTGAATAAATGACAAAGTTTATATTAATTAATTTCTGATATAAGAAGCACATGGCGTAGGCTCCAAGCCAGAGCACCTATTTTTTTTTTCTTCAGAAGTGAAAACAAAAGAGATGCATGAACCCATCTGTAAATGTCAGCAGTGCTGACAGAAGTCAGAAGCATGGACGAGCATTAAATAAAAGGATAAAAGAGCAACTAAACAGCACATGGTGTCCCTGCATTTCAAATTTTATGGATATCCATTGAATCAGTAAATTTTCAGTGCACGCTGTATGGCTGTTCAAGACCATCTTAATCAATGTGATTTGCAGATTCTGTTTGAATTCCCTAAGTAATCAATGGTGAAAGAGAAACACCTACAAAGGGTTACTCAGAGAATCTAATTTAATCTTAATATAATGTAAAAATTCTTGCCTTCCCCATCAAAATTGGAAATTTTGTACTTTAAAAAATTAAGCATGTTGCTGCATCATTCATGTATAAATGTAAGAAACCTGTGGAGAACAAAGAACAGTACTAATACATATTTGACTCAAGATTTACAAAGAGGCATTGAAATACATAATAATGATAAGTGTCAGGAGGAGGAGGGACACTACCTAGCCAAAACCCAAGAGAAAATATCACTTCAATATTGCAAACCCCCTCCTCTATAACCCATTCAGGATTGAATGGCAATGAAATGACAGCCCTTAGAAATGCCTTTAGGTTATAATGGCACAGCAAGAAATGACTGATTATATGCATCAGCAAAACACACCCTTGATAGATAAATGATTTTCATCTGTCAGACACTGTCCTTTTACTAAAAATATGACAGGGGAGGACAGTGCAGATCTGTGACACATCAGTCTCCAATAATGTTTGACTCATCTCTTTCCTGTCTACCCTACCCTCCCCCCAGTTATGAAAAGAGAAAATTTACTTTACTGTTAAAAAAAACAACCCCACACTTTAAATAAAGCTAGCTAATTATTATAGAAAAAAGTCTGAAAAGTCTTCTCACTTATTTATGAAAAATTTCGGTCTTTAGAAAAGAAATTTCATAATAATACAATCAAATATTTCCTCAAAATATAGAGGAATGTATGCATTTCTTTCAACTTAGCCACATAAGACATTTCAGTAACACCCCCACATTTCTTGATCTCATCAGCTGAATTTTTGTTTTAATTTGAAAGTGGTTCAGACCAGACTTTCATTTAATCTCAGTATCTGTCCCAGATGAATCTTCTCCCCACTAATGCCTCAGTAATATTGGTGAGCTCCAGCACATATCTCAGCACATCTATCTTGCTCTTCTTACTATCTTGCTGCTACTTCATACATATCACTCAATCATTTCAGCGAGATGTTGGTTTTTCACATCAGAGTATCAGAGTCTCCAAAAGGTAATATTTGCTTTCTTCTCTTCAGACTAATAAAAGCAATATGGAAAACTGAAACTGCATGACTCACAGCACTCAGACTCTACAAATTATATCTCTAAAGATGAATTGATATAAAGGTTATATTCCATATAAAAATATATTGTTACTTAGAAAATACACAAAATGGCCAAGACTCTTTAAGCTACAAAATATTTCAATTTTTTAAATGCAGTATTCCCAGGTGGCTATATTGATTAGAGCTAAATATTAAACCATAACTGCATTAGCTGGTTGACCAGAAGATTAATCAGAGGATTTACACTGTTCCCAAGATCCTTGCTTTGCAATATGCAGAGATTACTTGACAAATAATGTGACCATTATCATTCAGATCCATCTTTTTCCTCAAGTAATTTTTGCTTGCTTGCTTCTTCCAGAGTAACACTTGAGGGTTTTCTTACAGTTAACATTAGCACTCTTTATGTGATGTGTTGATCTACGGATCTCTATCCATATGTATAGAAATGTACATATACAAAGATCTTTAGACAGCTAAATCTAAACTGCACATGAACATACTCAGATCATTCATTAGCTAATTTTAGGTTTTTCAGCTGACTGAAAAATTGTCTGAAAATACCATGTCATATTCAATAATTCTACAAATTAAAAAAAAAAATCTAAAGCAAAACCCAGGGTTTTTTTTCCACAAGGAAAATGTGGAATCATGTTAGCAAGACATTAGAGATTGAGGTCAAACTGAGCCTCCCAAGGATTTATTAGGAAATTTTCATTGAAAGTTTCAAAAGCTTTAAGTATTTTAAGCATTAAAGCTACCTGCTACATATCCTTAAGCCTCAAAACACACCAGCTAGAGATGAATCCATACAATATAAGACACTAAAGTACCTCCAGGATTTAATTATCCCGAACTGGGACATTCCATTACCATATGGTTTGAAAAGTTGCAATAATTCACAGCCAATATAATCTTATGAAAGAAAATCCATTATTCATGGGGGGTAATCCATCTGGAGGCACGAGCTCAATAAAATTTATTACTGTGCTATTAAAACAAAGTGCTTTCAGAATTTATACATTTACATCTTGATTTATGCCCAGCATTCATGTGCTGAACCAAACAATCTAAAAAGAGGAGGGCTTCATTTGGCACTCCATGTCCCTATGCTGGAAAAGAAGTTCTACCAGCAGCTGCTTGCCAGAAAATCTAGGACAGCTGCTTGCTTACACCTTGCTTTATAATTAATAGGCTGAAGTTGTTAAATGATTAAAATGTTTAGCTTTTTGGAATCACTGACCTAAAGTGTATTTCAAGTAAATTCCCATATTATCTTATCTTCCATAAGGTGTTCTATAACCTGCAGCCTTGCCTATTAGGCTGACAGATTACTTACAGTTTAGCTAAAGCAAATGAGGGAAGCTCTGAGTCAGGAAAGGTTTCAAATGGAAGAAAGTCTCCCTTATAACAGTCATAACAGTCTTTCTGGGTTGTTGAAACTAAAACACAGTCACAAGAATAAAAGCAATGCCAGAGGCAGTCAACAGGAGAGAGAGAAGCTCAAGGTCAACAGATTTTCTTTTGCTTTGGGAGAGCTAGAGCTCAGAAAGCAAAGGAAAAGAACTCCCATAGTTTATAAATTCTAATGGAAAACATTGAGCTCAAAGGACTGTAGCAATCACATGTTGAAAGGAAATTAAAAACATAGATTCTCAAGAGGAAAAATAAACAAATCACATCCACTGCCAATGAGAAAGTAAAATTTGGAAACAAAACCCCAAGAAAAGATGATGCCTACAGTGCCACTTGATGGCTTATTCTGGGAGTGCATACAGCAAGAGCCATGCCCCTAAGGTGTCAGCCATCCCCTGGGATTCTTGCACAGCAGAATATATCTGGAAACTGTTTGATAACTCGAGTGCAGAAGGTTAAAATCCAAAACTGTGCAAGTACTTTGTATTAGGGAATCTTTTCAGCTTCAGGGTTCTTTATTTTAAAGTGTCAAAATGTGCTTTGGGATTTTTTGTTAGTTGATTTTGTGGTTTGGGTTTTTGTTGGGGTTTTTTAACATCATCTTCTAAACAAGAAACTGAGGGACTGTGAAAGCAATCATGTTGAACTTGGATGATCTTATATGGACTCAGCAGTACTTGCACCCTCATTTACCCCAAAAAAGTCCCCTACCACATGAACTAATCAAATAAGAAGTAGTCATGGAAATCTCTGTGAATAATCTGTTAGAAGAGAATCTGGAAAAACTGCCACACAAACAGAGAAGTAACTCAGGGATGTGAAACCCCAGCATTCATTCCCAGCTGCTTTCTTGCAATTTATGCAGCTCTATATTTGTGGTACACCATCCCCTCGCTACAGTTAAATATTCATTCCTCTTTCAACTCTACAGATGCCAAAATAAGTCACTGTAAGAAATGTCCAGCTCAATCTCCAGTTTATCTTGTTCTTGGACAGAGGCTGCATCACTTTATCTGATAACAAGAAAAAAAATCCCATCCACTAATCTTGCAAATAAGAGATTTGTCAAAATTCAGTTTCCATTTTTATAATTTCGAAAGAGTTACTGAGAGGACTTGATTATGTAATATATGGCAATGTTACTTAAAAGTCAAAGAATAAGCTCAGTGGTATCACAGAAGGTCTCAAAGACTTGTGAGCTTAACTCCATGCACTACACATTGCCAAAAAGCTGACTTCTCTGCAGGAGGAGGCCAAAAGGTATATAGCAGCACAGTGAGAGAGTAATCACAAATGCAAGCAGCCTCAGAACTCTTGAATGACGTGCCAAATGTCCTTACTCTCATGCTATGGGTTAATTATCTGGCATCCCATGAAAGTGTAAGGGTGAAACATAATTGGAACTCAGATTTCTGCATTTAATAAGACAATTAGTTTCAGTTGTATTTTGGAACAACTGTAATTAGAATAAGGGCTAATGAGGTAGGCAAATGACAAGCAAAAAGCTATCAATCACACAATAAACATGAACATGAACAATGATGAAAATGCTTCTCTTGTTAG
Source organism: Certhia americana (assembly GCA_018697195.1). Lineage (NCBI taxonomy): Eukaryota > Metazoa > Chordata > Aves > Passeriformes > Certhiidae > Certhia > Certhia americana. The sequence continues at coordinate 101,618,453 of CM031857.1, forward strand.
TTTTAAATGTACTTTCAATTTAAGTCTGTTAATTAATGTCTCATGGGTATCAGTGTCTCTGTAGTTATGGAAACCTATCTTAATGACAAGCATTTTATCTGTTGTGTTGAATGTTTGATCTTATTATAATTAATTTCTAACTATTTAGGACAAATAGGGGGGAACTGTGAATTCTGAACACATACAACCTCTATGGATATCCATCTGGTGACAAGTTCAATCCACTCTACAGCCCCAAATCACTTCTGCCACAACAGGAATTTCCCATTTAACCTACCTTTACTACAGGCATAAACACCCTTTCAAAATATCTTATCCTATCTGTCAGTACCAGGAAGAAGGATCTGGGCAGCTTTGGATGCTATTACATACACAGAGGTGGGAGAAGGGAAGACATCCTCATCCTCAGCACATCCTCATGTGAGGTGAGTGTAACCTATTTTCACTGGGAATCTGGGGAAACACACTTGGAAAATGTTGGAGGCAGCTGTTCCCTTCTGTCAACCCTGTGCTGGAGGCAGTGATCTTGAACAGGCTTGAGGAGAAGCAGAACACATTTCTTTAAGAATGAAGTCCAATTAGCTTCTCTTTTCAATAGGAAAAGTTTAATGAGTTGTTCAACCAGAAGCAACATTTTAACATGGCATTTTTTTGCTCAATAAATACATGAAGATATATAGATAATATTTTGACCTAAATCAGTTTGAATTTTCTGTAACTCAATTAGGAATTTAATTTATTTTCAACTAAACAGAAATCTATGGAGATGTTAAAATATTAATCCAAGTCAGTTAAACCAATGAATTCAATTAATACAACTTTCTTAGGAAGATACAATAAAATACTATCTGTGGGAATCTGAGACCCATTCATGAATAAAAAGATTGGATAAGAGAAAAGATCATCTGGAAATGAAAAGTGAATGACCAATAATGTTCCAATTACACTGAATTGCTCTAAATAATGTGGGAGATATCATCCAGTTTTTAATCCTGAGTAATGATAAACAAAACCTATATTTTACAAGAATTATTTCCAATTGTTGCCTGTGTGGAAAGGCTTTTTCTGGTTCTTTGGGGGGGTTTTGTACAATAACACAGGATGATTTTGGCCCTTGCAAAAAAATCCCTCAACTTTCACAACTGAGGAAGACATATTTTTTAAACAATAAGTCACTCACATCAAATATTTATCATTTGAAATAAGAAGCATTGCATAATGACAAAAACACCTTGAAGTGAGATTGTGTGTTGCACTCTTTATGCGGCATTACCTAAAAGCAGAAGGGTTTTAACAATTAAATCAGCACATTCCTTGGTGCAACTTCCTGCATCAAATAAAGTTCCTGTTTCAAAAGAAATATTCTCCTCTACTTTATCGAGGAATTAATACTATTATGATAAGAGCAGAAGAAGAAGTTACAAGTGTTCAACATCAACTGCTTGATATCAACCATTATGGAAAATAAAGGCCCCACAACAATACTTCCGTAAGCACTAAGAATTTTTTTTTTCCATTTCCTATTTTCTCTGTTCCACCAGCTAATCTACTCTCAGACAAAAGAACAATCCAAGTGGGTTTCAAAAAACATGCCCTTAACTATAAGCACACACATGCAAATACATGGAATGTTTCACTTTTATAGTTCTACATTTTTCAATTTTAATGCAGACATTTTCAGTCTCTTTTGGATATAAATAAATCAGGTATGTATAATTAAGTTTTTCATATTTAAAAAAAGACAAGAGATACATTCCATAAGAGACGTCTAGTGCGTCATCTAAATTTTTTAATCATATAATTAATTCAGTTAATTTGCTGGCTGGATACTAGAAAAAGGTTTTAGTCCATCAATTTACTCTTAAAAGACACAGACTTAAAACTTTTAAGTAGTATCTGCATGGCTATGTGAGGTGAAATGTACCTCAAATTGCCCAGTAAAAATAGTTCATGTGATGTCACGAAATTCATTATAATATGAAGTTTACAATATATTCAAAATATGCTCTTAGAACCTTAAATTCTCCCATTACAAAACTGCTCACAGACAGAATAAGGTCAGTTAAGTGACACATCATGTCTGATTCCAGGGGAAGAATGATGTGCAGAGCTGGTGTGCGCAGCTAGGTTAGAACAAAACCAGTGATTACTAAGCTTCTTACATTCATGTGAGAATTTAATCTCTTATAAGAAAATGCTGGATGCCATGTAGATTACAGTAGAATTTATATTCTTTTTGAATTGATCGTTTAACTGACAGATGCAGGAAAAAGTAAATTAACTATATATCCTTGACAAGAAAATAAATGTTGAATTACTAACTGCTGAGTCATGACAGAGGAAAAAATCCTACAAATAAATGATACAAACTGCAACACACATTATATTGGCTGCCTGAGCAGATCAAGGTCTTCTCTTAAAAGCTAAGTAAATAAGAATAAATGAGTTTAAATGCATTCTACTTAAAGGATGCATGTTATCATTTTGACTTTGGTCCTCAAACTATTAAGCTCAAGAATGTGTTTGTAAAATCTCTAATGGAATGTTGAAGGTATTGAGAGCAAACACCATTTCTTGATCCTGCAGCCAGAGTCACCCATGCAAAGAAAATCTCTCTCTGTTCAAGCTTGCATAATTTGTTCCCATTTCATGTAATTAATTTTCCACATCTAGTTGTAACTAAAATAAGTGCATCTTGAGTCTCTAAATATTTTGTTGGGGGGTTTAATTTGCTTTTAGGTTCTTTTTTTAACTGATTAAGACCAAAATGAAATTCTTAAAATTTTCTGCCAAAGATGTCAAAAGGTAAACTCCAGTAGAGATTCAAGTAAATTTCTTAAAAGTGTCTAACTTTGCAAGAGCAATTTTTCTTTGTGGTTGGCTTACTAAAACTGTGAAAAGCTTCTTCTTCTATAATCTTTGGTTTTTTAGAGATATAAACTCAAGAGCTCTGAACACAAACTTGGAGCTCTTTCCTGGAACAAAACTCTGAAACATCAATTGATGTAAAATCAGAAATGCTACAGGGGAAAAAAAAAAAAAAACCAGTCACAAAATACATAAGAAAAAAACCAACATCTAATCCCAACAGTAACCCAAGCCAGACAGGTCAGTATAGCAGAGAAGAAAAATGTCTGGTTTAAATTATGTACTGAGGAGCTTAGCATGCACAAGACATATCAGAAATGCATCTATGTATATTCAATTAAAGATGTGCTCACCTCTCCTACAACTTCAATGATGTCGCCAACTTTTAATTCCAATTCATCTTCATTTTGAGGCAAATAACTGAAAGCCACCTGACATCTCCTTCTTCTGTTTCTCTCTCCTGAAGAAAAATGAAGGAAATAGGGAAATTGTAAAATTAAAATAAAATTCCATGCCAAACACAAGCCAGGGGAAATTATTAAAGATGAAAAATTATTCTTTGAGCATTGTTATCAGAATCTGAATGTTTGCAATACTTAGTCTATCTGTCTAGATTTAACTTACAAAAAGAGCCAAAATTTAACTAATTTGGCTTCCTAGTTATGACAGGATGGACAAACTTCACCCAAAAGATCTTTCCAGGTGTATTTGCTACAATTTCTTTTCTAGGATAATGCTCTATACACATGGTGTAGGCAAATCCAGTATCTGGATGGCTGGAGAAGGGAACCAAAGCTTAAAAGGAAATAAGCTCTCAGCTGTACCTTTTTGTCCACAATTCTTTCACAGGTGTACAAATAACTCATTAATCAGTCTTTATATTTTTTTCACTGAATCATACAATTGTTTTAGGTTGGGAAAGACCTTTAAGACTGTTTAGTTCAACTGTTAACACAGCACCCCAAGTCCACCATTAAACCATATCCTTAAACTCCACATCTACATGTCTTCGAAATACCTCCAGGAATGGTGACTACACCACTTCCTTGGGCAACCTGCTCCAATGCTTGACAACACTTTCTGTGAAGAAATTTTTCCTAATATCCAATCTAAATGTTCCTTGGCACAACTTGAGGCTATTTCCTCTCATCCTGTTACTTGTTACCTGGGAGAAAAGCTCAACTCCTACCTCACTACAAGCACCTTTCAGGTGATTATAGAGAGTATTGACTCCTCCTCAGGCTCCTTTTCTTAAGGCTAATCAATCCCAGGTCCCTCAGCTGCTCCTCATTGGACTTGTGCTCCAGACCCTTCCCCAGCTCTGTTCTCTTCTCTGGATATGCTCCAGCACATCAATGTCTTTCTTGTAGGGAAGGGCTCAGAGCAAGGCATTGATCTGCTGGCTCATGTGCCTTCTTGCATCCTCATTCCCTGTGACTGGAAGGATAGAGAAGAGTACTGCTTGTGCTCCTGATCACTTAAGCAGCTGTCCCAAGGCCCTGAAGAATCAACCTCCTGATTGCCATTAGTCTGCTAGCTGCAAGTTTATTGCTGCCTACCTGAGAAATGGATAATGGACAATAATCCGAGGGCTGTACCAGAGTACAGGGACTCTTCCATCCACACCTTCAACCCTGGCTTCAGAGAGACTGCAGAGTTCCCAAAGAAGTGGGTCCTGTTGGCATATCATGCCTTCTGTTCCCTTCAGAAGACTGTCTTCCACAATAGTGACCTGCCTTTTTTTTCTTTATGGTAGCAGTTTGGACACAGGGCATATGCTGACACCACCTTGGTGACATTTCCATGGCAGATGAACGACTGTCCCCATTGTTCAGTTCCACCTGCAGAGGCTCACACCTGTTTTGCCAAGGCACCAGGGAGGTGGGGCAGCACAGAGACACTCCTGCTGTACCAGGCAGGAACTCACATTTATGTGAGTTATATATGCTCATGAAGATATATATACATGCTCATGAAGATATATATACATATGTGTGTGTGTGTGTGTACACAAATGTATTTGTAAGGTGCACTAATGTTAGGTTAAAGAATATAGAAGGAAAACCACTGCAATTGGGTTAGTAAGGTTAAGACAGGCTAATTTGATAATGAAGCAGACACTGGAAATTATGTTAACAGCAATCTTTCTCTTCTAGCTTGGATGTCCAGGCTGTGAATCCATAGCTTTGAGTAAGACCCCTTATTTGAAACTTCTGCCATCAGAGTTTTAAGAAAGATAAGTGAAAATACTCTGTTCCAGAGGTTGTTTTCCCAGATCTGCTGGCTTACATGTAATTATAGTTGTACAATATAGATAGATGAGAGATCTTCCCTAAATTAAATTGCTAAGCTGGCTGCTTAGCCTCTGTTAGCTGAGGTACAACTTGCTGAATCATAACTGTATTGGAATGTGGTGGAGGAGCAGAAGGTAGGAAGAGAGAATTTATTCAAAACACAGAATTCCCTGACTATTCTCTCTTCTCTCAAAAGTGTACATTGTATAAACTATACTATTTATAGTTTATATATAAATTTATATATACGTATCCACAGAAAAATATACAGGCACTCTACACAAGTAAATGTAGTTTCTCTTATGCTATTTCTCTTAACTGTTAAACACACTCAATAGTCACCAAAGTTGAAAGTGCAAACAGTTTCCAAGCAAGGTCTTAATGTGAAATTCAATTACAGAAGTAGATTTTATGGTGAGTCTAAGTTTTGTTACGCTATGTCTCTTGATAATCCTGGTCTAGAGTGAATAAATGAGTGATAAAAAGTTACAGATTTTTTTTAATCTATTAATTGAAACTAAAGAAAGAAGGTAGAAAGGAATCCACTGGTTTTAGCTTTCCAGCAATATTTTTCACAGCCACTGCAATCCTGCATGAGTGGCAGCTTTCTGAACATTAAAACTAATACCTTAATGCAGTGTAACCAAACTCACTCAGATTGGTTCTTTTTTTCACCTACAGATGCCTGCTCATTCTTCACCATCTAAACTAAAAGTGGTCCTAAACTGACAACTTTACACAGCTGCATTCCAAATAACTTAAATGCAATAAATACCTTCTATATTGAGGGCTTCTTTCATTGTGCAAGAGAGGCTGGCTATTTCCCCCAAAAATAGCATTACCACTATGATTTCCAACATCAAGTAGCAACTGATGTTGCTGATGTTGCCTGATGTGACAGATGGCAGTTGTCATCCTATTTAATGATAAATATCGTGTGACTCTTTGAAGAATATTTTTGAGAGTAAGAAATAAACACAATTCGCGATGTTAATAATACAACTGTATGAACCCTTCCCCCTCCCAATCCACAAATTTTATTACTGTATATAAAATCTAGTGGAAGTCTGTATTTATCTCCATTAATCTCATGGTTGTCTCACTGCTCTCCCCCCTCCTTCCAAATCTTTCTCTAAAGAAATATCTAAGTGAGGGGAAGCTAGCCAGCAAGAGACACAGATTCTGTGTACCAATTAGTTGTGCTCTCTTATCTAATGCAAGACAACAGACCCAGCAGTGAACAATTTGGGTTTTAAGGAGAAGGTGCTGATGGTCCCTATGTGCATGCTAACGCTTGGTGCACTTGAGAAGGAAGTGAGATGTGTGAAGAGCTGTATAGCCCTTTTTCTACTGGGGTGGCTAGAACAGACTAACTTTAAAAGGTCTAAACTTAGGTGAAATGGAAAAAGGAGTTAACTTGTAGTTAGAAGCCTGAAACAAATAAGCACATAAATAAATCTTTGAGGGCACAAATCTGTTTCAAAGTGGTGTTTGATCAGATCCTTAAAATGGTGTTTTTGCCTCTGACAGCAGGAGACCACAAAGGGTCTTTGTCCTCCAGCTGTAAACATGCAAAAGAGAGCATAATTTCCATACATTTAAATGCTCCTCTGACATTAGCAGAAAAGACAAAAAAAGGGGCAATGACTACACATTGGCATTCAATGTTTTCCTTTTTAAAGGGCATCAAAAGCTGAGGCAATGCTACACAAAAAAATCACACTGGCACTTACTTGCTGCCATCAGACCCAGGAAAGGTCACAAACCCACAGGTCATGATTAGCTGAAAAGTACAGCAGCAGCAGCAAAATAGATAGAAAGTAAACTATTTCAAAGTTAACTGGAAATCTCAAATCCAAACTACCTTTTTTTTTAAACTTAAAACCTCTGTCATGAAACAGACATTAAATAAACATGTGCATGTGTGAGTGGGTTATATGGTGATTTCCATAAAGTCTAATTTTCACTGATGTCAATGTCTTTGTAGCCTATCCCGTCACTCTATTAGGACAAAATCGACAAGTTGAAGAAATTTCCTGTCATCTATTTCAGATTTTCCTTCACATGGCATTATCTGCCCATCAGTCTCAGTTTGACTATCGATTCTTCCATTTTTAAAACTATATCTGTAACCGGGGGGAACTGGTTCATTTCAGTGTCTCGGGGCTAGACAAGCTGGGCTGTGCTATGACTCAGCTAGAAACTAGATCTAAATCTAATATACAAAAAGACAAAAGGCTTTTTTTTTCCAGTATTGCATAACTAAAGATGACTTATACACCTATAGGTGTATAGATTTTAATGGTACAGCTGTTTTGTACAGCCTGCCTTGGTGGTTACTGTATCATCTTTTTGGTTTTTAAATCAAAGAATTTTTGTCTTGGCTTAAGACAATTTAAAGGGGAACACTCTAAAATTAGTTTTCCCCCTTTGTTTTAGCCAATTCCTTTCCATCAACAAGCAGAAGCAAAATATAAGTTATCCATTACAACTGTGTGTATCAAAATGCACATATTAAGAAAAAAAAGGTAAGACTGCAAATTTTCTTCGAAAAGTTTCTCCCAAAAGTTAGATACTTTTGAGAAAACTACCTAATTAAAAGCAAACAGCATTAAAAATGTTAACTTCTTAAATTAAGTGTATTGAAGATAGTGTTATAAGACTTCAGATAAAATCTCAGTCATACTAAATTCTAATGTGGACTCTGTCACTATTTTCTACAACACAAGGACTCCATCCTCTTATTCCCACCCACTAGCAAAACTACAATTCTGATTTTAGAAGGCACCAGAATGGTCAAGTTCCAATTTCCTTCTTTTCCTTGAGGGCTTTGGCAGTGTAATTCTGACCTGGGATTTGACATGTCAATTCATCACCCACATGCTGTTAAAAGGTTTGGATGGATGACAAAAAACACCTGCTGAGGTTTCTTCCTGGTCTAGCAGAAAACAGAACTAAGATGGGAGGGAATATTGGGTGGGGAAATATATATTGGGGGTGAAGATGTGTTTGTGAGACAGGGTTGTTTAGATGGAGCTTTTTAGTCTGGTTTGAATTTGTGACATTAATATACAAGAGAAGAGAAAGATAAACTGAAAGAGGTGGGGGGAGACAGAATATCTGAGGTGCTTCCAGTACTCTCTCAAAGAGGTTATGTAAACCTGCTGTGTTTTTCTACAGGCAGGTGACCTGGGAAGTGCCTGCTTTGACATGTGCAGCTGAATCACAGAGACTGCAGGACTCCATTAAACACAATTAAGCCACAATGCAGTAGGGCATCACTGCTAGTAATGTATTACTCTGAGTGTGTTAATGTTCTACTGTTTTCCCTTGCTAGACTCCACAGCAACACTTCCAAGTTTCAGCCATCTGGCTGCTGCTCTGGATTTTATGGCCAAGATTTGTCTGTGAGGAACCTGAGAGCTGGAAGACACCTTTTTTTTAACGCCCCTGCATTTTAACACATATGCACTGTCAGAATAACAGCAATCCTCATTGTTCAATTAATTTATTCTTTTGTTAAAAACATGCAGCAGTAATCTGGCCTTTTAATGGGTACAAATCTTTTGCATAACAGCAGTAATTAACTGAAGCAACTTACAGCAAAATCATAGTACCAGTGGTCAAAAGCTTTTAGGAGAAAATCATAAATTAACTAAGAAGTTAATTCCATATGCCACAGCTGGAGCCAGGCTTGTGTGTGTGACAGACAGAACTGCAATACTAGTGAGGCTGAGATCATCACTTGAGCCTAACCCAAAGCAGAAGGAAACATTAGATATATAACTGTAAATAAACTCAAAAGACACTTCCACAGTTTAACCATATGCTGCCAATTTTTTTTTCTTTCTTAATCTGAAAGTTTTTAAATGCACATAAATAAAATAGAAACTTCAAGAATGCATCACCAGCAAATTAGACAAAGCAACTCCAAACTCTAACAGGAGCCCTAGGACTTTGCATACAGGCTATATACTTTGTAATGTATCTTTTATAAAGAAAATGTAAAATACAGTATTAAACTTCATATTAAACTCAACCACATGAAGAACTGAAAATTTGATTGTTTATCAAATCTACCAATTCTAATACCTGTACCTGTTAAACTTCATCATGTAAATTATTATTCTGGATTAGCATTACTGGTGAAAAAATCCATCACAAGATAAAAAACTGGAACTTAGTGACAGGGTTTCAAACAGGCTTTTTAAACTGTGCTTTAAGAGCAGTTACATAGTCCTGGTAAATACTGGACAAGCACACTCGGCTTCCCACCTGTTTCCATAGATGCAAAACTATCTCACAGCAGCAAGAGGTGCTTTTACAGCAGCCAACAGCTTTTCCCAAATTACACATTCTCTTGCCCATTCTCAACAGTAACAGTTGGTTCTTCTTGTCTATTGCCTTTCACAAGCAGTGCATTCCAAGGAGCAGTAAATGCTTCTGTCCTTACTGTACTGCTGGGCAAGCCAAGGCATATTTCAACTCGGTGGCTTGCCCTGGTCACCTGTAACTTTGGGACTTCGTTTACTGCCACACGCACTAGGTCCCACTGCCTGGCACTGGTGTTCCTCACTGTCCCTTATGTCATTAGCACCTGTGGACATAAAGGGACCCATTATCCAACACAAGGCCTTGCACTTATCTCTACATTTGGTTTCTTTTCTCATATTCAGAAGATTTGCAAGAATACATTGCAGAACATGTTTGTTACGCTGGTTAGTGTAAAGTTCTTATGAAATGACTGTATAAGGAGCTTTAAGAAACACTGCAGACAATAGAATATCTGTAGCAATAAATTAGCTTTTCTAAAGAACTAGAAGGAATATACAAATCTGAAACATTCTTTCTTGGATGACAGACCAAGTTTAAAAATGCAAGAACAGAAACACAACAAGATTTGTATATAGCCCAAACAGGCCTTTTCTCTTTCCATTCTCATTGCATATACATCTTGTTATCATGGGACAATCCCCAAAATTTTATCCCCTTAGCTAAATGTTGAGATAGTGGCCAACTAGTTGGGTCTTTGCTGCTTTTTTGTATTGCTCTCTAGAGAAAACATTTGAATAAACCAAAACCAAACATGAGTAACTGTTGCATCTTTGCCACTTCTCCTATGTTCCATCACATAATTCACACAGCTTAAATTGCCTGTGCACATCAGCACTTCAAACATACGGTAAAGGAAATAAAATAGCCCAAAATTGTAAAACCACTGTGCATATTCAGTTTGTCTTATGTTCTCCTCACTATAGCAAAGGCACTTAGATAAAGCCACATGGATTCCTATACCGTAATCTCCAAAATTATTTGCTTCATAGTACCAGCTTGCTGTCTTGAAGCCGATTTCTGGCCAACTTAGTTAAAGAGTAAAATTCACAGACATCTTTAAAACGTATGACTTTTTCTTAAAGACTGCTAACAACTGTGCTACTTCATTTTAAGATATCAGAGTATCCATGCTTTGCAGAAGATTTTCAATCTCCCTGTAATGACATTACATTGCAGATCTTACTCTGACTTCTGTTAGTTCAGTTTCAAATAAGCCTCTCTTAGCAGGGGAAAAAACCCACCATTGTCAACATTTTATTTTCACTCCAAGAGGTAACAATATACATTAAAAAAATGCATCAAGGAATGCTGAAAAGATACAAAAATACAGCAATGAGTTTTCTGCTTGCTACACTCATGAAAGCTATTACAAAATGAACACATGCAATAAATCAACAACTCTTAACAAAACCCAAAACTTTTTTTTATACTTGGCATCTAGGACACCAGTCAGATTTTTAATCTAGAATTTTGTTTTCCTCTAGAATATCTGTACAATCTGTTCATTTTTCCATTGAAGACAACAAAACTAAACAAAAATTAGTAACACATCCACAAACAGCAGGCACTTTACTTTCCAGTTCAGCAGCACTCCTAAAGCCTAGGAAACTACATTAAATTTGCCTTGAAACATAAGCCCAGACAAATCCTAAATTCTATAAAGTTAACACTAGGAAGCTAAGAGATGCTCTGGTAAACTGGGGAAATGACTCACGCAGTCTGGGGCTAAGGGTCTCATTCTGCAACAAATCCACTGAGATGAGCAGTCGCTTGGGCAGGAGCACTCAGGCATGTGTCTCCCATGGCAATTAAGCCATGACATTTCAAAACCTTGTGGAGAACAGAGCTTTGGCAGGACTCCTCACTGGGCTGCTGACATGCTGCAGCTCAGCATGAGGGGTTATACAACTACCTGTCCTCCAGCTCTGCTAAGAGGAAAAAGCCCCAGGAGGAGCCCTCAATTGCACACCTCTTGTTAAGATTGGTTATTATTTCTCAGCTATCATCATGAAAATGCTATAATCTAAAATAGCCTGCAGTCTTAAAGGGCATGTTATGCTATGCTTTAGTATTTGAGGGTTTCATGAGAACGCAGGAATACATGTTCAGAACACCAATAAACAAATATGATAAATTGAAATAAATCAATTATTCTTGCTGCAGTGGCCCTCTACCACCCCAGGCACCATTAGCTCTGTGATGGCTAAGCAGAGGATAGCTTTCTTGAAAGGTATCTCGGTAATGAAAGTGAAAATTAACATTCTTTGTCCCACAACTTCAAAAATTAACATTGGCACAGGATCCACACAGGATAGCTCCCTCCACAAGTGGAGGAGATATATTTCTGTATCAAGCAGATCAGATGTGTATCATTACTCTCCAAAACTGAGCAACAAATGGAAAAAAGAAACAAAAGGCTGTTTTGGCAAGTCAGCCTACATGTACAGTGCAGGGGGAGAAAAAGTCACCTCAGGCAAGGTTGGAGAAAAAGAGGAGGCAGAGTTTTGCGATACCTGCATCTAGCCAGCTCTGCAGCATCTTCAGTTTTTTGGTCATGAGAAACTCTGAATGCCACAGAAATTTTCCCACATATTTTAGTTGTTCTCATCAGTTAAACACCTCACTGTGGCATTTATAAGCATTCATTTTTACTAAACTAATGAAATGTTAAGAGTGATGGCTCATGGTAAGAAGGCTGCCAGCAATTTAGTTTTTTAATATAGTGTAATTTTCAAGAGATGCCACAAACAGATTGTGTTATTTTTGGTTTTCTTCCTTTTACTTTTTTGAAAAGATTTTAACACATTCAAAAAGCTGTAATTTATCAAGAGGGTGTTTAATCAAAAATGCCTAAAGGTATAACATTCAATTCCATCACCAGTGCCCTGTAGCTTTAGTTCTCACGGAAAGCAGGCTTTGTACCTCAAAATCCTTTGCTCCTAAGAACATTCAGAGGTTTATAGCCCTGAGTATAAGGGATTTCCTTGACTGCAATCACTAATGCTAAACCAACAACATGAATCCAGCATAAAAGGAAAACCAAAACCATGGAGTGTCTTACAAGCTCAAGAGAAGATACCGCTCTACAGTGGCCCAATAACAGGCCCAGTGTGCTCAACTCAAACACTTTTTCACTATACAACACCCTACTTGCCCAGTTCTTTCCTCATCACTTCCTTAACTATTCTGTTTTCCTGCCTGAACAAAAGCTCCTTAAATCCTGCAAGGATGCCTTTTTGTCTTTACAATAATAGAACAATACAATTTAGAACAAGGACGTTTGAATGTGTTTTGCCAATACAGTCTATTTATGAGGGCAGAAAATTATGGAAGTGAGTTTGAGTGATATGTGTATCAATCACAGTGCTTAAAAATGTCAGTACAAGAAAACATTCTCCTAACTTCTTCTCCATAACTAAAAGCAAACACTACTAAGGTATGAAAGAATAAATACACACAATTTTTTGTAATATACTCCTAGTGCTTTATCATCCACAAGATTTACAACTACTACATCCTTTTCCAGTAACATATTTCCTGTTCTGTATTAATATTACTCAATATACAGATTAAGAAAGTAGGATAACAACAGTCATAGGTTTAAGCTTATTTTCTACCTGTGTATAAGGTCACAGATATGCATAATCATCCTATAATTCTATTCCATCAATTTGAAAGAACATTTAGAAATGCTTTTCATTTAAGCAGTATGCACAAATCTTTTCTAAAAACCTTGCTGTGATCTCAGCCCACTTATCATTCCCGACTTTAAAGCGTTCATATTTATTACACAAAATACAATAGTCAAACTTTATATTTGCTCCATTAGACACTGGAAGCACTGCCATGTCTCAATATGGTGTTCACTCTTGTCTAGAGGCCCAAGTACACACTCCAGTGTCACCACACCCCTCTTCAGATGTTGAACCTACAACACTAGAAGTAAGGTTGTACAAAGTGCAATACTCAAGTAAGGAAAGTACTGAGCATTGAGTATATTACTCAAGGAAGTTTCTTGACATAAAGGGAAACAGGAAAGCCCCTGAGCAGAAAAGCAATTGAAATACAACATGCCTTCAGTAAGACCGCAGTCAATGATTCCCACAGTGCTACAGGACCAACACTTTTTACAGCCCTTTTATCATGTGATGTTCATCACTACTTTGGGTACAAATATCCACTAAAACCTTGCTTTAAACAGAACAAAGATTAATCAGCTTTTTCTAATTAATCTGTGGTGCTGTTTGGAGAAGGGGAACAGGTGAAGTACGCAGCTTCCATTGGCAGCCCTTGAATGATCAAGGAATTTCAACTGACTTTCCCCAGCCACCTCCCAGCCATGCTTGCATATAGCTACACTCCCACAGCACAGCTGCAGCCAAAGATAACTTTCACTCCAAGCTAATACTCATATTAGTCCTCAGGGCTAGAATCGTTTTGTGTGTTGTGAATAGCAGCAGCATGTTTGCTTACAGAGCTACTATGAGCTACACCATATTATGATACAGTCATCTGTAAATATTAAGTCATGTACTAATATCAGTCTCAATACCTCCACAAAAGCCAACACCTGGGAGCTAATATAAATACTGGCTGTTCTCACAAAGTGTGTGCTGCTTACATTATTGAAACCCAGTGAGTAAGGAAATCCAGTAATACAGAAAACTTTATTTCAACATCTATCAATGCCTAAGAGGAAAAAATAACAAAAGCAAATCTATGACTCCACATCTCAAACAACATTTCAAATCAAACACCTCACAAAAGATACTTGGTATCTTTATGCTGCAAGGGAAGATTGATATAAATATTTTTAAGGCTTTACGTAATTCACTATCTTTTGCCTTTGAAGACAGATGATGAAGCAAGCAAAATATCTGATGTTACGGTATGATTTCATGGTTTACCTCGGAAACCTGGTTCCTCCCCTGAAGATCCACCCCCCAGGATATCACCTCTCCTTTCCCCACCCTGACCCCTGCTGAGGGCTGTCTGTCTACCCTGGAATTCCAGACGGGCGTGGAGTGATTGGCAGATTCAAAAGATAGCCTCTTGCCCTTAGGGGGCATTGGGCTATCCAGGTGTCCTTGGTCCCTGGAGACCTCCCCTCCGGTACCTGGTTGGTGGGCTCCCTCTCCCTTCCCCCCTGCCCTCCCCCAGGTTAAGGGACAAGAACCACGCGGTCACTCATTCAGTTACAGGCGGCTGTTACAGCAGGTCAGTTACAGAGTTCGGTTACAGTTCTGATCGGTTCTGATAGAGGGGGTGCTGGATCCAGAGGCCTGTGTGCCCCAATAAAATTAAAAACCCTTTGGATCAAAACCCTCCATCAGAACTGACTCCTTCCTTCACCACTGCCTTAAAGCTTCTCCGTCAGAGGGAAACCTGAAGAGCCTGGGCAATTCTGGACATTCACTGTGCCCAGCTGCAGCATCCAGCTAGAGCCAAAGGTGTCTCTGGGGTAACACACCGCAGCTGCCACTATTTGGTTCAGCAGCAAGGCCAGACAAGCCAAGGCACGCCCCGTCTGCAATATTGGGAATTCCAATAATCTGATAATTTAGTTGCATCAGAGATGATTCATACTTTTCTATTTACAGAAATAGCCCTTTAAGTAACTTATTACTTAACTTTTTTTTTCTTTTTTTTTTCTTGGAGCAAAAAGTGCTCTTAGGCCACCTTACCTTGGTTTATAATTTTAGGGTGTTCACAGATGTTCAGTATCTTACAACCCAGTAAGAGAGATGAAGCCTGCACTAAAGCTGCAATTTAAACAACCTTTTATAAAGACAAAGAAAGCATTTTTACTTAACAAGAGTGCACTAAGGTAGGATGACGGCTCTGTATCAAGGCTAAAGCAGGCTAAAGCAAACATAGCGCTGTTTTATATCCTTTTCCAACAGATGAAGTTTAACCCGGAGCTGAAATGACAGCAAATCTGATAACCATTTGGCCTCCACTGTGAGTGCAAACATGCTCTTGTAAATCAATTTGCAATGGATATGTATGCACGTAAGAGACCTCTGAACTCTACATAGCTTAGTGCACAAAGCCAAATTTGTGTGTGGAAACCAGGAAGACAAGAGACATAGAGTCCATCTAACTGCAGACCAGCACTGCAGTATAGAACTTAGTGCTTCATAGCAACACATTTGCTTGTAGACAAGCAGGGAGAGACTCTGCAAACATGGTCCCTTGGTACTTTTACAGTGCACAGTATTGTCAGCCACTTCAGAGCCCTCAGTCCTTCAGTTTTCACTTCAGTTAGCACAGAGATACACTTAAATAATAAAATATTCATCAATGTATCTAGCCTTTTTCTTAAAGAAGGAGTATATCAATAAACACTTTGGAGTCAGAATAGTTACTTCACATCTTATTCTGTTTCTGGTACTTTAAATGCAGTATGTTTTTAATGTGGAAACCCACAAAGAACACACTGTCATGTTTGTTTTGGGTTGCAAAAGTTTTGTTGTAACAAGTTTCGTTATTCTTTAAGTAGTCTTTGGCATCTTCAATACAGACCTGGGTGGTGGAACATCCCGATCCCTAAGGGGATTAGCATATTAAGGAAAGAATCCTGCCTAGTGAATGGTGACTGCAGGGAAATGGTCCCCTACTGAAGCTGAAAACAGACTTCACTGAATTAATCTTGAAAGATTTCATACCATTAAAGAAGACAAGTGTCCTTTGAAATTAATTTTCATCAATGATCACAAAGTTCTACAAAAATACTTTTTTGATGTACAGCACAAGAGAAAATCAGTCTTCAAGTTTCCCCAGGTCCAGCTGACTTGCCTGTAACCAAAGGCTGGCTCACAATGAACAAATGAGATTATAGTTCAAATAAGATGAACTTCTCTTTGAAAGCCTCATTGAACCAAAGTGTTTGTGAGCAAAGTCCTTCCTTAATACAAGAGCTTTTCTAGATTTTGAGATTCAATAGCTGATAAAATATGAAGAACAAAATATTTAGACTATCAGAATACTGTCTTGGCTGCCATTGTCTTGTGTTATTTTCCTGTGAATGCATAATCTTTAAGACATCTGTTAACTCAAGATGGCAAGGAAAGGAATCTCAAGGAGGAGGCAAGCAAATGAATCATTTATCATCTGCCTTCTCTCCTCTGACTGATTCTCTGCTGATTTCAAATGACACAGGAACAGCTTCTTTATAAAAGGCATCACTGTTATCTTCCAGTTTTGAATACATGTTAGTTTTTTTTCTTCTACTCATGCCACCTGCCCTTATTACCAGGGCTGGATTTACCTCTTAGTTACCCTGCACATATTCAGATTTCTCATCACTTTATTCTTTGGTCTACATATATGTATCCTCTGCTTTAAATGCCTACTGTGCTATGAAAGTGAGAAATAAAGGACTGATAGCACAATCACCAAAGTAAATTTTTCAAGATAGGCAACTGAAAATTAAATTGTTCCAGTGCTGTCCAGCATGCAGGTGTGTGATGTTTAAAAAAATACACATAAAGCTCTAAAAACTTCTGTGTTTGAAGTTACCAATTAAAGGATGCAATGCATTCCTGAGGCCAGCCCAGGACAGTTATCTGAGCTATCTGTGCTTGAGATGCTCCTCTAATAGGAGAGCACTGGCAAGAGAGGAAGACACACTGCAGCAGTGCTTGACACTGCAATACGACAACACGGCCTGGCCCTTCGAGTCTTCTGACACGGGCAACTGGACTTTATGGGCAACATTTACTCCTGGTAACTTTTTCACTTGTGCAGTCACCCCATCCACAACACATTCCCCTCAGCCTTTCCTGATATCCTCTTACCCTGTCCTTTTTTCCAGACACAATGACATTTTTAGTAAATATAGAGCAGTAAGTTTATATTTCAAAAAACTAGCCTGGGACACAATGTGGCTTCAATCTCCAATAACTTACAACTTGTGCCCTGAGCATTCAAGACTACAAGCTCCTGTCTGTATAGTATCTTTCTATTTGGTCAGCAGTCAGAAAAGTAGGAAAGTAGTGATAATGATGGACTAGGATTGGACCACGATCTCTGGTTAATGGAATATAGTTAACATTTTTCTTAATTTTTTTTGTTGTTGTTCTGTTTAGGTTTTCTTACTGTGGGTGATCAAACACTGGTGCAGGTTGCCCAGAGAAGTTGTGGAATCCTTGGAGATACTCAAAACCCAACTGGCTCTAGCTGTTCCTGCTTGAGCAGAGGGCTGTCCCAGACCATTTCCAGAGGTGCCTTCCAACCTGAACTATGCTGTCACCCTATTTTAAGGCTATTCTTCAAAATCCTTATGCCCCATGACTGTGTTATTCCCGTCATTAATCTCCCTTGTCTACAGCTTGATTGCTAAAATCCAACCAAGCTTACCAAGCTTCTCCAAGGTATTCTCCTTCCTCTGAGTCAGCCTGTGACAGGTTAAGATGCCAAGAGCAGAGTTTATTACTGCAACCAGGTGTGAGCTGTCAGCAAACCCACAGAAATCCAATTTCATATATTTGATGCCTTTTCTTGTTTACAAACCACGTGTTAGTACAACCCATCCTTCAGCTTGCCAGGCTGAGCCAAACTCCCTTAGGATCTTATCTGCAGCAAATGCCACTTGGGATAAGAAAGCAAATACTAGAACTCTAACTATGAGGATTGGCATTTCACTAGGGAGCTGCAGACAGCCTTTCTTTAGCACTTTTCATTCTTCTCTTTCTTCTTAACTGGTAAGACTTCCATTAAGGAAGCTGAAATACGAGATGAAATGAAATTATGAAATTATCATTGTAATAAAAATATCCAGAACGAAAGTTTATTTTTATCCTCAAAGAGAAATCGGGAAGATAAACTTCTCATTTTCACTCCTCATTTTATTTTGACAAAGGCAAGTTAAAAAAAGAATTGTTGTGTTGTCAATTGTTGTGACAAAAAAAGAATTATTGTGACATAAGGCGAGTGAAAAAAAGAATTGTTTTGTCTGCCTAGAAATATGTGAAAGTTCTATGTACACCTCCACATTATTAAATTATTTTATCTTTGCATGAAGAACATGGCACCCAATGGCATCTAGTAATTCTTTCATGAGCAGCAGAATTAATAAAGATTGGAGAAACATGGATTTGCACCCAGTGCCTTCTAATCACCTCAATGTGCTCCCACCATATCTTGCCCCAGCTTCCACTTGTCTCTTACACCTGCACAGCTAGGAAAGTGATAGTAGATGCTGGGACTGCTTCAGAGCAGCACAGGTACTGACTGACTGGCCAGCACACCTGTGTGGCTTGGCCACTGCCTATTGACTCTCAGAACTGAGGTCTTCATTCAGTTAGAAGCACTAATTCCCCTTTCAATTTTAAAAAAAACTATTATGTTTCTATAAATGTATTAAAGACCTCTACTCTTTTGCCAAGTCTATCTGGCGTCACGCGGAGGGTTCAGAAAAATCAAGGGGAATAGGGCAAATAAACAGCTGCTCTTAAAAATATATTTGTTCCATTAGGAAATTAGAATAGAACTCCTTGTAGCAAAGGCCTCCAGAATGTTACAGGACAACAGTGTCTTTGCTGTTATGATTTCAAGGACTTTTCTCTCATATGCAAGCCAGTATTTGTGTATTCAGAAAATGACATCAGAGCCTTCATATTGTGAAATGAGGTTTATAATAGTTTTCCTACAGCACCTTAACAATTAAGTTTTCATGAGGATATATGGCAATTATGAAAAATCTCCTTATGACAAATTTGTCTTTTCCTCTTCAAGGACTTAGTTAAATTTTTATTTCAAAAGCAGTTCTGTCTCCCACACTACATTTTTGGATTTGAAAAAACAAGAAGGGTAAGGAAGAAAATAAAATCCTCATAGTTTTCTATATTGTACACTAATCAGTTGTCTGCTTATTGAAAACAATACCCTTCAGTGTAGCATTAGTTTCTCTGTGTTAGGTCCAGTGTTTGCACTGAAAAGCTGAAAATCTAATACAATCTTTAGTATCTTACACAATGAAATAGCTACTAAAGATCTGTCTCCTTTACACTGCAGACTGCCAGAAAGTGGTCCAGTTCCCCACTAAATATTTTTTTGTCCCAAAGGTAATGTAGCTTGCATTATGTTTCTAAATATTAACTTCAAACAACCACTTGAGCAGTGGGCCACTCTTGCATCAAGCATTGAATTTCACAACACAAATGGTGGGGAAGCCCCAAAACATAGCAAAGACATGGTTCAAACAAACTCATGTGCTGGATTTTAACCACTCTGCTCGCTTCTGGAAATGGTCAGTTTGCACTTATTTACCACACTTGTTTTTGGCACAGAACTTCCTACAACCTGACTACAGAACATGTGCTGGTTGGGTTTGCAGTCTTTATAATAGAAGCTTATCTGCCTTTCAAATCCCCATAATTCTCAAAATAGCAAGTGATGAACAAACTAAATATTATGCCTCCTATCCAAGGGATCTATTGCCAACCACATTTCTAGTGATGTTTACTTACCTTGCATTTCCAGCTTTTTGCTAGTTTTCATGGATTTTAAATTAGACACTGAAAGGGTTCTGTACAGAAGTAACCCAGTGCTAATACATTGTACCAAATGCCAACTCCCAAGCTGTATACAACTTCATGTCAAAAACCTCTGCTTCTTTGTGTAATGCAAGTCCCTCATCCAGTAACTAACCCAGACTTCCCCACTCCATGATACATCTGGGCATGTCATAGCTGCATGACTCTTCACCTCAAAACCCTTTGGCTCTGCCTCTAGGGCCACAACCATTTCCACTTCTGACAACGTGCTGTGAGTGGGGATGCCTTCTTGTCAGTTCTGATCTGTGCAAGGATGAAAATTCCTGCCAAATTAACAAACTCCTGGAATCCAGCTGCACAGCTCTCCTAACTCTATCCAAGGATGCAACTGCGCACAAGATCTGCTACTGACCCTGCCACCAAAACTTTCCTTAATCTTTGTTTTTCTCCCTCCACAGCAGCATTACACAAACTACCTCTATCCCCAGGTTAAAGCACTTGGCCACAACCCAAAACTTGCACCAGAACTCTGCCTAATATTCCTTAGCATCATGTTTACCAGAATGCTAGACCTCTCCATGTTGAACCTAGCAATTCCTTCCGGTTTACTGTCCCTTTCATTTTTTGTTCTATTTTCTTTAGACAGGGGATTTCCACACATTCCAGATGCCAGGCAAGGTAGGCAGGCTGGCGTCATATCCTACCAACTGAGTAGCCTTTTTAATGGCATCTGTACACCCTTCACTGTTTTCTCCTTCTGAATCATACAGTCTGCTACAAAATTATTGTCAGCTCTTATGCTGATGCATTTGTTCAATAATATTACTTTTATTTGTGAAAGAGCTCAAAATGTTCTTCATGCATTTGAAAGTGCATTATCAGGTTTACAATTTTTCTCACATTATTGATTTCTAGCTTTTTTAGTGTTTTTTTCATACACCACATAGGAAAATACCAATTTGCATAGATATAAAAATGTATGTGGAAAACTACTGAAGCTGACAGGGCTATAGAGTATGCATTAAGAGAAATTCCTTCATTCATTAAAATAATTATGGAAGAACAAACCCACAATTGTCTAGGTTTCACATCTGTAATGTCTCAACATTTTTAGTTTTGCTGGGATAAACACTATTTTTTCCTAAAAATAACTGTTAAGTTCCTCTTGTCTTTTGCATTACTCCTGCTACATGAATGAGAAGTTACTTCCTCAAACTTAAAAGTTGAATAAATAGGCCTCCGGCTCAAGTCAGCTGTGTCAGTAATAAAATCCATCTCCAAAACAGTTCTGTGGTTACAAGATGTAGAAGTGGCAGGTGAGAAGGTGTCTGTGTAAGAAGAATTCTGTATGCAACTGCAATGATGGTTTTTCTGGAAAATGACCAATGCTTGTACCTTCCCAATACAAGAGAAAAGTGAAGAGCAACATTCACAATTAAAACTAACAAGAGAGAAATTTTCTTAAGCAGTTGAGTTCAATGATTGACCATGAACTTTTAAAAAAGCTTGACAAACCATCACATAGAACTTTTGGAACTATTTTTACCTGCAACCAAATGAAAGGCAGTGCTGCTGATCCCTCTGCTCCTGCAGGTCCTGCAACACTCCTTTCCATCCTCTCAGATCAAGTGCTTATGAAGCAGCATGAGGAGGTAGGCAAGGAACAGCCCTGCTATTAAAAACGAGCTTTTCTCTTGCTAGTTTAATGCTGACCTTGATCATTCTCTTCATTTGGCCCATCACATAGCCAAATATTTGTACCAGAACATAGGAAGAATAAAAAAAGGAAAAATGGCTCTTTTTTGGTGACAATGCAAGCATTACATCATGAAACTACAGCCTCAGGCTAACATTTCAACATTTGTTACTTTTGTTTTCCACTACTCTATTTCCTCCATAACTGCCATGCATGTGACTGAATCTTTTGGTTTTCCTAAGGTCACTGGACCATTTTTATTAAAATAATTTCCTGGAGACTTGCTGACCTCTTATGAATTCCCAGAAGTCACTGTGACCCTTGCAATTTAGGATAACACCATGCTGAGTCAGTCTAACAAAGAATTCCTAGGTCTGAAAACCACCAATTCTTATGGTTGCAGTTGCAAAATGCAGCAAAAATGGCTGACACTGCATCTTGCAGCTTTTGCAGAGCTAGATATCAGACTCTATAGAGCAGGGACATCTGGAATCTAGTAGGAGTCTAACAGAAGCCAGCACAAGGTACATCTGGTACTAAATGTATAGTAATGAAACATGTTAGTACAGGACAAGAAAACCAACTTGGAAATAAAAAGTAAATGCTTGAAATCCTTCAAGAGGCCTTAACAATGGCATCAGGCTTGGACACATCATTAATAAAAATATTATCATAATATAATGAAAAAAGATATTAACAAATTGTGCTTTAAGTAACAATATTATGGTGAATGGAGTTCATGGAAAGTCAAAATAGTGTGGTATTAATCTGTGAATTACCATAGTAGCGTATTTTCAGTGCTAGGCTGAGCACTCTGGGTAGAGAGCTAGTAAAATCTGGTCCCTAGACAAAACAGTATCAGGAACAGATTCTGGAGCAGCCAAGTATTTCTTGGGGGAAAGAAGATATATCCTGGGCTGTCACAGTGGTGCCAGTGCTCTCTGTGGAAATCTGTGGAACAGAGTGGCAGATTTACAAATACACAGCCACAGAAGATGCTGCAGTAACAGCTGAAGTCATGAGGGCCTTCACCAGAGCAATGCAGCACAGAGGACCGTGCCAGTGGCACAACATCCCTGCTGACTTCAACAACCATTCCCAGCTAATTTGGGGATCTGCAGGGAGCTGCTTCTCACCATGAGGAACTCTGCCCAGCCTCCACTTCTGTTGCTAAATAAAGTCGGCGCCGAAGTTAGGAAATAACAGCTCTGGCTGTGTGACAGATAATAATAATCTTTCATATCGCAATCCTGTGCTTGGGGCCAAGAATCAGCCATCAGCCACTTGTCAGCACTTCCACATTTCACTCCCTTGTCAAGCACAACCCCCCTACCAGTGAGCTTGGAAACTAAACATCATCAGCAACATGCTTTGAATTTTTATAGAGGATGATTCTACAAATTAACAGCAAGAAAGGAACAGGCATAAACATGTATTTATAATTGAAAAGGGAATGCAAAAAGATATAGAATAGGAACTAATGCAAATGACTGGTGCATCTTAACTGTGAAATAACATTAGAAAACAGTGACATAACCATAAAAAATAGGGGTAAATGGTACTATACATCACAACACACAACTAATAATAGCACAATGTCCCATGCTGTCAATGTCCCACCTTGATAGTGCACTGTAGACTGTAAAGAAGAAAATTCTGAAATAGGATAAAACATATATGAAGTACTCAATGAATAAAATTTGGGAAACTTCATATCAGTGGAAACAAGAAATATACCTTTGCAGGCAAACTATCTTGTTATTCAAGTTACTGCGCCTACATAATATAGGCATTTGAAAACTGAAAGCCTAAATAGCTAAAAATGCCTATATAAAATATCTAAATCATACTCAGGATAATCCAGGTCATGCATTGTCAACACTGTCTGATATCTCCATGTGTTTTCAAAATCTAGTTATAGCAAAGCAATTTCCCTAATTTCAGGGGCTTTTAACCCGATGAACTGAAGTACTTCACATAGCGTGTGAAAAATAATTAAAATGAATGCAGTGACAAGTTTATTCCAGGCACAGCGCTTCATCAGAAGACTGTTTTTAAAGCATGTGTCAATTCCTGAAAGTAAAATGTTTCATCGAATCTATCATACATCATAAAAGAGTCCAAACAATGTGCCTTATGGGCATTGCTTTCAAGTTTATTGCCACTTGCAGAGAATAGCAAAGTTTTGCTTAAACCACTCTAGAGATTGCTTGCATGCACATGGGAAAGAGAGCAGGGCAAAAGCACAGGTGAAAAATACCTCTGCAAAATGCATTCAGAGTTAAAGCCCCTCCCCAGACACACACTTCTATCCAGAACCCCACAAGAAGCTGGCTCACAGAGGTCTCTAGGACAACATACTTCCAAGCAGAAGTCTGCACAGCTCTCCTAATCCAAGCAGTGATGCTCTTCCTACCAGCAGCCACAGTTCCTTTTTACTATGTGCATTCTAGCCACTTTCAGCAGAAGTTTGTTCCAGCTTGGGTTTCTAAACACCATTCCATCAGAAGAAGAAGGTCTTGAATAATAATTGTAGTTTTCTTCTGGTCCAAGTGGACAGAAATCAAAAGGTTTCCTACACTGAAGTAGCTCAACAGCAGCAAAGTCACTTGATGCCAATGCAGAGAGCAAAAGTATGATTTTTTTTTTAAAAAGTATAAAGGCATATGTTTACATTAAACTTCCACCTACATCCAAAAATCTTTTTTACAGGGGACAGCTTAATGGGTTAAAGAAAAAAATTCTAATATTCATTTATCCAAATTATTCGGGCCTTCAATTCATGTTGCATGACACTGCAATTTGAAGGAGACCCAAGGGAGCTGTTGACAGGCCCTGCTTCTCACCTACAACCCCAGAAATCTTTCAAAGGATTTTATGGTTGTCCAGGAGCCAGAAACCTTCAACTACCTCAGGATACTGATTAGTTCTGTAACTTACATAGCACAGCTTACTCTTATCTACAGGCCATGGGGGAAGGTTGCAAACAGTTGCACAGCCTCAATTCCAGCCCACAGGAAAGGCTAACACCAGTTCCCCATCTCTTCAAAATCAATGCAGCACTATCCCAGCTACCATGCAATCCAGCAAAGGTAAAGGAGCTCTGGACTAAAGATCTGCATGTCAGCGTGCTTGCACATCTACAGGGGCATATTTAACTTAGCAGTTTCAAATTCATCAAGATTAACTGAAGGAAAAACAAGAAAAGTGTTATTGCCCCAGTTTAAAGCATACCTGCGAAGTTTCAGAGCTCATGGAAAATATATTAACTCGCACAAAGTATATTCTCTTGATCCCAAATTTTCAGTCCAGATAGAGTTGCATTCTATACTTCACAACAGTATCCCTGCATTTCTCCTCTGCTTTCATTGTCTCTGCCACAGAATAAGAAGTCCAACTCTCTCCTGTCACAGCTGCCAGATGTGTCTTGGCACTGGGAAATATACTGAGATCCCAAAATCTTGCTCCAAGGCTCAGCATCATCTCATTCTGTTATTCCTTAATTACAGCTGAGAAGGGATGGGGAGAAAGGTTGCTCTGGTAATTTTCAAATCAAATTAGCCATGTTTTTTTCAAAAATCCCACGCTACCCAGATGAAAGGCTAAAGGAGACAGATACAGACAGCTCAGTCTAGAGACAAAAGGTCAGGGACAGACCTCAAAGGCAGCAAGGCCTTGCTGGGTGCCAAGTGACTTATCCAACAGCACTGAGAAAGAGAAAACTGCTGGCAACAGGGAGACATTTCTCTGCAGAACCTTATGGAAAAATCAACAGTCACTTTTATGACAGGGAAACATAGTTTTGAGACAAGAGGAGGTCTCATTGCTGTTGTTACTTCAACAATCAGCATATTTTACTGGTTTTTTTGCATTCTTTAAAGGAGATTTCAGTATAAATTTGAATAGAAAAACATTTTTGCACCTGAGTTTGACAACATGTTTGCTCTTGACTAGTACCTTGTGGACAGTTATCACATATTGTGATAAAAGTGAGATGCAAATGGCTTGTATACAAATGATATACCTGACAGTTTTATATTTCAGTCATGTAAAATGTTAGAAATTAAAAAAAAATCCTTTAACTGATTAGACAAAACTTCTTCAGTGTTCATGGAAGAGAAACTGCCACTTTTTAAACTGTTCCTCAACAGCATTTTTGCAGCATTTTTGGGTACATGCATAAACAAAAATTACTTGCAAAAATACTTTCTTCTCCTTATTCTTTCAACACACCCTGTAGCCCTGTTCCACCACTTCACTTGTTCCCTCTCACTCTCTTCCTTAAAAATTCACTTGTCTCTGCTTTTTCATTGATACAAATATAATTCTGAGTCTAGCTTAAATAAAAATAACCAACATACTAAATGATGCCCACATCTGTTTCCATAACTATCTCTGTTGATCTGTTTCATCTGGAAGCTGCTGAGAATGCTCAGCAGTGACTGCTCTCCCACGTCTCTTTAGCCTCCATATGAAAAGGTCATCTTCTGCCTCTTCTCTGTCCAGCATCCAACAGGATAGAATTAAATTCTAAACCATTGTCCCAATTTTCTCCATACCAACCTCACAGTTTCCAAATGCAGATCCAGATCTAAATTTTTTGTTAAAACAAGTGTGCTCTGTCTGCAAGAAACCTGAAAACAGCCTGCTAGCGATTGCACAAATACTGCATCTTCTCTTGCATTACTCTTTTTTTTTTAAGTTATCTGTTACCTTGTTTCAGACATAATATATACACACACAGGTGTATATATAGTCAGTTCCTTGATGCAGTGACTGGATTTTTGTTCAGTGTTTCCCAGCATGGTCCATAAATGGGATTCCTAGAGCTAAATATATGACACACAAGAGAGCCACTGAGGCAAACAGATGTCCACAGGATAGAATTAACCTGGAATTTCACTTCAAACCCAGAGTGATTTCTACTTCTTCTTTCTATAGTCTGCACCTGCACAGAGCCTCATGACACTAGCTAGCATGCCACACCAGTAGATGGATCCAACTGTGCAAAATTGCAGAAAGTAAGCCAGGGCTCAGCATTCATGCATTTTGAAGACTACAAGAAAGGAGTAATTGAAAAGAAAGGGTAAGCAATTAGGATTAAAAAAAAGATGGGGGGCACCACACAGTAAATAACAAGAAAAAAAATGATCTCCTGGAACAAGATACTGGAATCTGGATAGATTATGAAACCTTTACTGAATACCAGGGCAGTAAATGACCATAACATAAGAGGAAAAGAAATTTAGATTTTATATATCTCAAGTCATTATTTAAATTGAACTCATAAACAAGATGTGCTTGAAAAGAACGAGTGAGCACCCATTCTACTCTTGCCAAGAAGACAGCACTGAGATGTTTCTTCCAGCAAAAAAAAAAATCATGTCAATGACACAACCACATGTCCAGCACAGACTGGTGTCTTTTCCTTCATCTCTGAACTGAAAGCATTGACTTCCAGGGCAGTGTAGCTTACCTAAATACTGGGATAATTTTCACCCTTATTTTCTAATAGCAGTACTTTTAAAGGAAATGTGTATTATCTGAGACACTACATATGCATATGCAGATATGGTATTTAAACTCAAAGAATAAATATTTTGCACATTCAAGTTTCCTGTGCCATTAATTTTTTATGTCTCATTTTGGGTTGGTGTCATATGTTGCATGCATATTTTAACCTTAATAGGCTGAGAAGTATGTTCTTGTGCATATTTGTGTAAACTGTATACTGATTATACACCAATTAGCTGATCTTAAAAATGAAAGGGTTTTTTTTTCCCTGCTAGGAATAATTTCTCTGAAGCTGGCAGTATTTGCAAGGGAACACCAAAGCCTGTCTGGAGAGGGCCTGAATGTGTAAACAGCAGAAGAATAATCCAAGAAAAGAAAGATCAATGCCTTCAAACTTACTGTGTTTGAAGGGAAAACCAAAGCTGAGGATCAGACACCTCATCAAGCATGATGAAGGCAGTCACTTGCACTTCTTGGCAATAAAATACTTTATGAAAAAGATTTTGAAGTTTGCCTTGCTGTTGAAAAATATGACCAGAATCATAGCTTACATAGATTATTTAATATAAGATTCAGAGTCAACACACTCATATGCTGAGAAGCCAACAGCTCGTGTTTCTAATAAATGGGGTGCCTTTTTATATCCAAATAATAAAAATCTATCAAACAAAATGATGAAGCATTTTCCTTGCAAAATACTTTTCCCATTTCTCTAATTTTCAAAAATGGGCTTAAATCTCAGTTTTGTATACAATAGTCTTGTTATTTATTCCTAAATTAAACCTATTATATCATCAAACAATACTTCCCTTTTAGCATTGCATGCAAATGCTCTCTATTATTTGAATGTAGGCTGGAAGGTAAATTAAATAATTCTCAAGAGAACTAGAAAAAACTTTCCTTGCTTTCAGTATTTGGCTTTGATTAAGAACATGTAACACGTGATAAACTGTTCCAGATTTGCTGGCTCAATGCAGCCTGCAATTACAGTTTATAGAAAACAAATATATCTGACAAGGCAATATATCTTTGCCTCAAATATGTTTACTCGTGTAACAATTGTTGTTAGTTTACTTACAAAATACAGTCTATCAGTTCCAGTTTTGCAACTTGACCTAAGCAAGTGGGCTCTTGTTCTCAGACACGCAAAACAGCACAACGAATAAAAAATAGGATAGTCAAAAATCAGAACAAAACTAGCCTAAAATAATCTATGGCCTTTTAACACTTTAAACTTATTGATGGCAAGTTTCCATTATGTCCATTTATACCTGAATGAAGATCGTACTGAATTCATGACAGATCTGAATCAGTTGCACAACTTTGAATCCGGTTTTAGATTTTTGGAATTTCACCATGTTGGAAAACCATTTAAGAAAAAAAAAAAAATCTTTCAGTGTTTTTCTGTTCCAAGACCTGGTTGTAATTTTCTTATGTTATTAAATAATTGCAACAATAGCAATAATTTTGCTTCTTTCAAACAATCTGAAAATGTTCTCTGGGAAGAATAGGCTTTCCCACCCTGCTATTACCAAAGTGCAACAATGCCAATTCTAAATATAAAAAAGCTATTTTTTAATCTTTTTTTTAAATGTCAGCTTTGCAAAAGTTTTAGAACAATACTTCTATATGCCAACAAAAAAAAAAAAAAACCCAAAAAAAAAAAAACCCAAACACTAAAGCAGGGAAAAAGTTATATTCAAAGACCCATGGGTGGTGAGGAAAGAATTTTCTTGTTTTATGAACTATAGGAAGAAGCAAAAGAATGATCCCTCCCAGTTTCTGGCAATGAATATGCAAGCATACCAACATCTGACATTCCTACAGCTTCAGACAGGTGCCTCAGCACCACAGACTTTTTCCCTTGCAGGGCTGTCACTGCAGCACCTGAAGTGTCAAACCAGCCTAGAGCTTCTGTAGCCCTGGGAACAGCCAGGGAAAGCACAAGGCCATCATGCTTCCTCAGCCCATCCCTACACTCCAGCAAATGGTCCTTTCCAGAGCCTTTCAGAGGTGAAGCAGGAACCCGCTGCAGTGCTAAATTAAAATGTTTAGATTCCTGGATGTTAACTGCCATGACTACCATGCTGAAACAGCTCTCAACATCTTAGTGAGGCAGGTATAAACCAGGTTTTGCCAATAGGCAGCCTAAGGCAGAGACACTAGAAGTACATGGAAGTTACTCATAAATCTGGATATGTCACTGCAAGAAACCAGAAAATATAAAGCCCTGTCTATCTGAAAAATCAATACATATTAAAATACCTGACCTAGGAAAAAGGTAAGTGTGGTAATTTGGCCAACAGTTTAAGTGATTTAGCAGAAGTTCCATAGCAACTCTGTGGCAGACCTAGAAAATAACCCATTATTTCTTACATGGACCCCTGACTTCTAGATAATACTTACAACCCTGTGAAGAGAGGAAATACCTACACAAATACATCAAGGCCAGGTGTAACAGCATTTCCTAAATTATGGCCACCACAGCAGTGGTCACAGCAAAAAAATATGTTTGTTTCCATTAGGTCACTAATATCTGTGCTCAACAAGAAACATTAAAGGACGAGACATATTTTGGTTTTACTGCCCACAGTGAAAAGCAGAAAGAATCAAAACCTTCCATCTCCTTTTGGCCTTTGTAACAAAACCCTGAGTGATTCACAAATGGTGACATACAACCAGTTGTAACCCTCACTATGTAATGGAAGTAATAACCCAGGTAGGCTACTGGAAAGGTTACACCAACTTTAATTTGTTCCTACACTACATGTGTTATCCAAAGTAGTAACACCCATTACTGTTGTGGTTTAACCCCAGTCAGCAAATATATATTATGCAGCCACTTATTTCAATTTACACTGATTTTATTATTAGAACCCTAATTTCAATACGGTACTTAGAAATGATTAGCATGAAAAATATGATATAAAGTTGGATCCTAAATACCTTTTTAGTTCAGAAATTCATTCTATTCCTCTTAGTTACTTAGATGTTTCTTATAAATAACTTAGCTATTTTCCTTGAATACCACTGTTGGACACTTGTCAGTATTTCTCAAGGAAAAACTCTCTACAAGCCAGAAGCCCAAGAGGCCAAGATTCTTCTCCTCAAAATTTAAATGCTTGCAAAAGTGCTGACACTTAAATTAAGCCAACCAAGTTAAGTAGTAAAACTACACAATACAACACCACAGCAGTAGAATAGCACTTATCATCATCTTGGTAATAAAAACAGTACAGCAGCACAAAATGCTTCACTCCCACATCACTGGATCTGCTCTAAGTTGCAAGCAGCAGGATTACATTGCCCAAGCAAATAGATAATACTGCCTACCACTTTCACTGCTGAACAGTGGTTAAAGACGTTTAAATGCATCCCTGTCCTTTCACTTCCTAACAACAAAGAGAAAAAAAGAAAACAAATCAATGAACCAAACACAAACACCCTGTAGCCTCTTTAATGCCTTTCAGGTCACATTCTGTGATCAGTAAAAAGATTGAGTTAGGATTTCATAAAAATCCCAGGACAAGAGCACTTGAAGAAAATAACACCCATGGCATTTAGGGGTCCCTCTTCAGCACAATATGGCAACACCTTCCACAAGTAGATTGGCCCCACAGATCTTAGAAAAGTCTTTCTGAACACAGCAGCAACTATTTGCTCAGCTGTCCACACTTAAATGAGATTAATGTGGCCCAATGCTCAAACTGATCCCAGGAAAAATGAAGGGAATCTCTCTTGGCCTTCTTGTGCTCCATGCATTCTTGGCTGTGCTGCCAGACCATGGTCTCCTGCACCTGATTGTTTGCAGCAATGGAAATGGCTGTGGAGAAGCATGAACATGAACAGTGCACCAACCCTGACACGACGTGCAGGTCACCATGAGAAGTGCATTCCCCACTCTCGGAATTATAAAAAATTAATTTTTTTTTGTTTTCTGTCTCTGCCAGCCGGCTGGTTTTCTTTTCTGCTCCAAGAATGTAAAGAGTTTTGTTTTCACCAGCCAGAGATCTTGAAGGAACAGGTCCGAGAGACTTTTTTCTTATTTCTCTTTCTTCATTATTTATCATTTCTTATCATTACATTCTGTTCCTGACCTGCAAAGCTCTCCAGTGCAGGTCAGTTCAAGGCACACTCCCGAATACCAAAGCTAACTACAAAATGCACAAATGCCCAATACCTAATGCAAAATGCCCCTATGCTTAATGCTCAACTACTCACTACGAAATACTAAAAGCCTAATGTCCAATACTAAAATGCTCCCAACAAAGTGCAAAAAGCTTAATGTCTAATGTCCCCACCCACAGGGTGGCATGGAGATTTATACTACATTCTACGTAATCAGTATTTATAATTCTACTCCAATAACTATTATCTATGTTAGAAGGTTAGACTCTATTCTAAACCAACTATAATGTGCCACCTCACAGCAGAAGATGGAGGCAAGGAAGGAGAAGGAAGAAACTCAAAAGCCATGTGCTTCCTCCATCTTGCCTTTACTTGTCTGCTATCCTAAAAACCCCATATATCTAAAACTCTCACTCTGTGACAAAACTACACACTATTCTACTTTTAATACACACTCTTAAAAACTGCTTCATTACAGAGCCTAAAAGCCCTTTTTCCATGAACAAAGGTTAAAAACACTGTTTGTCAGAGATTCTAAAATCTCTTAAATATGCAAAGAGATATTCCTCATAATTCCAGACTCCGACACCCCACCAACAAAGTCCAATGAAATAACATCCGAATATGAAATCTACTACTTCCAAACTTAACCCCCACCCCAACTTACAGATATTCATGCCAGACTTTGCTTTTCTGCTTTCAGTAAATACCAAGTTTTGTATTCTTCAGCTAGAGACAGAAAAATCTTTCTCTCCTGAACCCTTTAAAGCTTGTAGCCAGAGGGAAGAAAGAGGAGGAGAAAGTGCTCTAAGAATCATATTTGGAGTGCTATCCCCTTGTGACTGAACCAAATCTCTGCATCTGCCACAGCTATTAGCCTTCTCCAAATAGCAGCTGAAGCAATTTGGAACAAACTTGGTCCCTAGATAATTTCCGAACTACTCATATGGTTCTGTATAGCAGCCATTAAAAATAATAATTCTTAGTAATTTAATTCTGCCGTTGCTTGAAAAACCTATGACCCAAAGCAGAAATGTAGGACATGTCTCCAGATTTAAGATGATGTTGCAAGCTCAAAAGACAAAGTTTTCTAGATGTATTTCCAATGCTTTCTTTCAGAGGATGTCAATCCTTGCAAGAGAGGTAGAGATTAGTCTGCTTCACATTTTAAAGGAAGTCATACATTTTGCAAAAAATTTTTTTTAGTTCTTCACTTGCAGTTGTAAACCTTGAGTATAAGATCTCTACTGAAACTGCAGCTCAAATGAAATGTTAGCTGATAATACATAAGAGGAAAAGTCCATAACGGTCCTAACAGCACAGAGGATGCCAAAATGGAAATTACATTATGGCAATGATTAATGACAGCAGATTATAATGTATAAGACAACAAGCAAGAAAATTTCTAGTGAATTCTGCAGAAAAAATTATTGCTCATCTCTTGCACAGAGCCAGTTGTGTACAAACAAACAGGAGCATAAACATAAAGAACCTAAAGAAAAATCCTGCCTTTATACTGCAAGTTTTTTGGTTTGTTCTGATATTTCTGAAAGCAGGGCTGGGAGCTGGGGAATGAGCAGAAGATTTGGAGGCTTTCATTTTAGCCTCCAACGAGGCTAATGAAATTTCATTTCATTAACCCAAAACCTTACATAGGAATCTGTGTTGGGAGTCAAGCCAGACATGAAGAGCACACATTCCAGTCTCAAACGAAAGACAGCGAAAGACACTTCCCAAGAAACTAATGCAGTAAGTTGCATGTTTTCCACTTTTTTCCCCCTTTTTTTAGAGCTCTCTGTCCCAGATAAAGTGAATGTAGACTGACATCCCTGTGCAAAAACCTCTATATATGCAAGCTGCCAGTTCCTTATTTTAATAAGCTTTAGCAAACTCCTCATATAGCTTTCCTTAATTAAATGTATGGAGGAGGGATTTCCTTAAAAAGAAAGGGATGTCTGTACAAGTTAATGTGGAAATATTAGCTGTGCATCCATATATGCCAGTCCAAGAGGACAAAGGTTTTTTTACTATTATTATTCCTGCTATGCCTTTTCAGTTAAATGGACTCTATCTTTATTTCTAGAAACAAGGAAGGTTTACATTTTGTTCTTTGGAAGGCCTGAATTTAATCTGCATTTGATGTCCATATACTATACCTTTTTTGTTGGTTCTAATAATTGTCTCAGACAATAGTAAAGGGCTTCCATTGGAAACTTCATTTATAGGCTTCTCTGGTGGTTTGTTGGCAGTATTTTCTTTCTTCATGTCCTTCTTTATTTCCTGCAGAATACAGGTAGAGAGGGAAAAGAAAAAGAACAGTTAAAAAAAAAAAGGTATTTCAGAATATTCTAAATATCAAGCTCACAAGATTTCTTAAAACGTCTATGTACATTCCTATGCCTGCTCTAATGTTACCTCAAAGACTCTTATGAAGTTGAAATGCCACAAAAAGGAAGCAATTTTTAGTAACCTTTTCCAACAGACACTATTGTTTTTCTTTTTTAAATAACTCCTTATTTATGTGTGAAAATTGTAGGACAGCTTTAGAAATCTCTTAGTAAAGATCACCAAAGCTGAAAGGTGTGAGGAGGGAAAAAATAGACGTCTCAGTTTATCAAGCAGTGTGCTGTACATTTGATGCACAGGGCAGAACCAGTACAGTGCTCCTGATGTGAAGGCAGCTAAGACTGCTTCCCCACCAATGAGAAGCCCACAGAAACAACCACCATAGCAGGAAAATAACTATTAACTAGGAAAATATGACAAATGTCACCATAATTGGCATGAGCATATAGCAAGACTGCTGTCAGAGCTGTTGCTAACACTGACACATTTTGCTGCTCACTACCTTTTAGGGTGACTGACAATATATATCGAAAATATATGTGGTGGGGGTTCACAAAAGCAAGTCCACAGAAAACAGCTTCTCAGTTCCTGCTAGAGAGGCACAGTACCCTCTCTATCAGCATCTTTGGCAAACTTTAAAAGCCTAACTGTGTTGCTGTCTATACCCACTTTGACAAAGCATTCAAAATATCATCATCTTTCATATATCTTACTTTGAAATGCCACTGAAGCAAACAAGCAACATTACCTCCACTTTCTAGACAGGTAATTGACACACTACAGATGCTGAACCATTTGCTTACAACCATGCCCCAAAAAATAAGGAAAAAACCAAGTTTGGCTCCAAGCTTTGTCCTAAAGCCACAGAGCCACTCAGATTGAGAGAAAACTCAGAAGGTTCCTACTTTACTTTAGTACAAAGCAGGTCACTTCTGAGGTCAGACCAGGCTGTTCAAGGCTGTTGGAGCAGCTGGGTCTTGTAAACCTCAAAGGATAGAGGCTGCAGAAGCCCACTGCTTGACTGACTTTATAATGACAAAAAATTTCATTATACCTTGCCTGGAACTTCCTTCTCAAGTCCCATCTGCTCTCTCCTGTCCTGCCCACCAGGCATCACTGTGAAGGGTGTGTCTCTATCTCCTGGATTATTATCTTTCGTGTAGCAGAAGGTCCCCCCCAAACCATGTTTTTAGGCTGAACAAGTCCACACCTCCCTTAGGGAGCACATGCTCCACCTTCCACAGGCACAGAACTTGCTTCAGCTCATCAATATCTTCCCTTTATGCAAAATTCTCATCCCATTTACAAAATGGGATGCTGTATTTTGGATGTGGACGTATGAGTGCCAGGTAAAGGAGGACTACCACTTCCCTCAATCTGCAGGCCATTAATGCAGCCCAGGATGCTGTTCTCTGTGTTGACACCAGGGTACAAGACTGGCACGAGTTTATGTTGCTGCCCATCAGGTCCTTTTGAGCAGAGTTGCTCTCAAACCTATCAGGTCTCACTCTGAAGATCCGCCAGCATTCCTCCTTCCCAGGGCAAGAACTGTATTTGTCCTTGCTGGATTCCATAATGTTCCTGTGTGGGGCCCTGTGAAGAACAGCCCTGCCTTCAAACATGTCAGTTGCTCCCCCAGTTTGATATCATCTGCAAATTTGATGATATTTACATTAAAAAGGCATCAGAGACAGGTGATGGCTTTGGAGGAGCTCTTCCCATTACAAAAACTTTTTACCTCCCCTCCTCACTTTCACCTCTCTTACATTCATTGCACTCTTCTACATCCCAGTGCAAGATCAACTTCCACCACCCCACAGCATTGTACCATACACAGGAAATACTGTAGATGTTATTTAGATTTTCAGCATATCAGACATCAGCACTAAAGCATAGAAAGCACATTTCTGTTTAAAGTTTCTGAAGCTGTCTTCTGAACAGCATTGAGCAAAGCAAGAATTTATAAGTTATTCTCTGTAAGATACACCTTAAACCTGAATCTCATAAATTCTTTTTAATGTTTTATTTCCCCGAACAATTGTTATTTCAAAGCTATAGCTATTAGCTATACAACATTAATAAATCTTCTACGTCTGCCCAAAGCGTTTTCTGTGTATCAGTACATTAGCAGAGATAAAAGTTTTAAGAATTACTGCCTATGGAAGGTACAGTAAATCCTTTCTCTACTGCCATCACACAGGTAAAATAGTATCTGAAAGACAACTCCTCAGAATAACCATAATAAAAATTATGAATATGTGTATGAAAGGTGTGGGATATAGATACTGCTCTTGTTAGAAGAAATACTGTGCATGGTTCTGGCAAAAAAGTGAACCACGTAGGAATTTAAGAGCACTGTATGCATTTAGAAGAATATATCACTTCCTAAAAGAAGTGGACTAGGCTTAACACGTTATTCCACAAGCTTCTTTTTCACTGCCTTAGAAAAAAAAAAAATGTATAATGAATACTTCATCCACAGCTTTACATTTACTTTGCAGTTAGGTGACAAACTCACTGTGTATTAAAAAATTATCTGCCGTTTAAACAGAATTTGTGAGTCAAACAGCATTCTCATGTGAACAAGACCACAAGACAACATCCTACGGAAGACCCCATCTGGGCAGAACTTGCTTCCTGTGTGTCATGACTTGTTATTTTTCATTCTTTATGTTAGAATGTAATTAAATCTTCAACTTGCAAATTCTGAAACAGCAGTACAATATTTTTTAATTGTAAAAATCCTTTTGCAACTTCAAAACTGACAGAGAAAATTGTCTGCTATAACAGAAAACAATGCTGTACCCTTTAGTCTCCAGATAAATGACAGTGGTGCCTTTGCTGCTGCTGACAGCTTTTTGAGAAAGCCTTGTTTGGCTCCTGAAAAAGCAAACGAATACAGTACAACTCCCAAACACTGGCATTTGTTGTAGAGTGGGAAGTCTTGCACTTCTTTCTCATCCACTCTTTGTGGAAAGAAGAAAGACACACGTGCCAAGGGTCCACTAAGCCAAAATTAGCTTACAGAAGATTCGGCACCTTGCAGTCACCAGAATTGTCTAAGGACTTCTATTTTGTGTGCCTTTCTAACACTTGTTTGAGCTGCTTTTCACTACTGTTACCTCTGGCCTCATGAGAAGGGCCATTATCTTTCATAGCTACTGCCCAGAGTAACATGACATG
The DNA here is from genome assembly GCA_018697195.1 of Certhia americana. Taxonomy (NCBI): domain Eukaryota; kingdom Metazoa; phylum Chordata; class Aves; order Passeriformes; family Certhiidae; genus Certhia; species Certhia americana. The sequence goes on from CM031857.1 coordinate 101,655,316, forward strand.
ATCAACCCCAGCAGCTTGAAATTACAGATCCTGGAGGGAATTGAAAGGAAAAGTGGAGAATTGTCTAACTAATGAAACAGAAATCAAGTAAAGGTCAATCCAGCATACTAAGCTAAAATATTGCCAGAAATATTCATACTTAGTGATATCCTGTGGGAAGCCCATATCTAAGTGGCTTAGCATACATTCTGCAGTAAGCAATGCCAGCTTTAAGATCTTTGCACATCTTTTCAATTCCTGGTCTTAGTCTACAGCATAAGACTTAAAACTTACAAACAAAACCAAACAAATGCCTCAGACTTCGGCAGCATCACCACTGTAGACTGCAGCAAACGCTCGTGCAGATATTACAGCCTCTTTCCTCTCTATATAGTATGTTGATTCTGCCTCCTTGCTGTCTTCTATTCTGTAGTGCTTACCCTTGGGAAATTTAGGATCTTAGAACTTTTCTTCAGCTATGGCTCAAACAGAGCAGGACCCTTACCCTCAAGCCAAAGGGACCCTTGGTGCTATTAAATCCAGAAATACTGACATAGCCCTTTACATCTATCCCCACTCTAACCTGCTGTAAAAGATAGATTATAACTCCAAAATACCATAATGCCTGACTAAAAACTGCATTTCTTCTTGAAAAATGAAGTGAAACAAAACCAAACAACTCTGGCCAAATAAATGTACCAAGTCAGCTCACTTTATTTTACTGAAAAAAAAAAAAAAATACTGAACATGACTACCTTGCATATTTGGTAAATGAACTACAATGGCCCTAAAAGCTTGGTGCTTGGTAATAGTTACAGAAATCTCTCTATGTGACCCAGTCCTTCCAGATCTGCAAGGAGTTGAAGCCTACCACATGAAGAAAGAGTAGGCAAGTGAGCTTGCAAACCAATGCATATCAAAGGTGGCTTGTGGGAACTTTCCCCAGTGTAAGACAAAATCTCTCTCTAGTTCTGATTTCAAATTGAAGTATGCAGATATTATTATTTTTAAAGAAGAAGTTCCATATACGCAAATAAGTAGGAAGCAAACTTTCATTTAGGATAGGAGTCCTCAATCATAAGTAGTAAACAATGCCATGAGTAGTTCAAGAACAGCTTGAACTTTATAATGTTTATATTCATAAACGCTAAAGGAGTGTGAAGAGAAACTAATTGTCCGGTTTTAAGTTCAGGGACTGCTGTATCTTGAAATAGAAGCTTGTTTAATAAAAGAGAGAAGAAAGTAGACAGGTAAGATATTTGACTACATTATATTGCCCTAATATACTGGGGAAAGATCAATCTGCTGCTGCCCAGCAAGGACTTCAGTGCACCTCCTGACATGGACTTTTGCACTGGTTTCTGGCTTTATTTTGGCTACAGCAGATACATTCACACCCTAATCAGACACAACCACCACTCACTGCGGGCCAATCTGCCCTTGAGTAGAATAGGGTGGGTGGACTGGTAAAGTCAGACATCTGAGCCATGCTGAGTGTCCTCTAAGGGACATGGTGTGAGAACCTTCCCCAGGAATCCCTGTGGTGACACTATCAGGAACAGGCTTGAAGACCTTGAGAGCCCCTCCCAGGACCAAGACAGATGTCAATGGAAACCCCACGAGAGCCTCAGGAGTCTCAGAGGGATCCTCAGAGTGCAGGGCTTGGCTCTTTACCTCTCTGTTCCTGTGAGATGTTTCTGCAGAATGAACAGCTGTCTCACTCACACAACCTACTTGCAAAGAGGTAGGTTTTCACAGTGCTAACAGCTTCAAAAATATCTCTAAACCTAATCTTTGGGACTATTTGGTTCCTGATTTTGGAGCACTGCCTGGTATAAATTTCATGGATCTAAATGATACACTTCTTTCCTAGCCCACACAGAGATAACTGCAGGATTAGATTAATAGAAGATCATTTTCAAGAGGCAGTGCCTCAGGAATCCAAACTTTAAGTAATCTTGCATTTCAACCACTAAACCTAAAAGATGCTCTCTTGATGCCAGAAATTTTAATACAGCTTCCACCCCTTGTCTACATGGGTTTCAGTGTGATTCCAATATGATAAGCAGCTCTTACTCAGAAGAAGCATCCTCAACCTGAGAAATACTGAAAAAAGTAATTATGAACTTGAGAAATAAACTAAGCTTCATTTCATAAAATATTATGATTTCAAAGGTATTACGGGAGCCTAAAGGCCCTTACAATTTGTACACCCTTTTAATACACAAAAAAATACTACTTTTTTGTGACTAGGATTCTACCATACTGCATAGATACCAATAGCCAAATCGCTGTGAAAAGATGCTTTCCTTCTAGTAAACTTTGAAATACAGTTTCTCCAAAGAAACACAAAATCCTACACAATACCTGAGCTGTTTCTGTGTGGATCTTCTCTTATCCTATCCTACATCAGTATAAGCCACAGGAAATTTGAAGGATGTTATCCCTAAGCTCATCAGCTTTACAACGTGACAAAACTTCAAATAACAATAAATTACATAGTGTGATGAAAGTCCACCACATAGGAAAATACAGTATATTCAAATATATCTGTACCCTATTAAATAGCTATTTCAACACATAACATTCATAAATTAAGCACCTTATCTTTTGTAAGTAAAAACTGTTACTCATTGAAATGACACATGGATTTGTCATTCTGGAGAGAGACAAAAAGAACAGTTAACAACTTTCAAAGTGAAAACATAGTTTTTATACTGCTGTTTGCAAGACCTAGCTTTTTCTCAGAATTGAATCTTTTATTACATTTCAAGAAAAAGGTTTCTTCTCTTTATGTGCCTTTACATGCTGAAGCTTCCACCCCTCTATCAAAAAGCTTCCTTGAAATTAGAGCAAACGCTTGAATTAGGTCAGCCACAAGAAGTTACAAAAGTTACAGTTAGGAAAGTACAAGAACTTCTGCCATTTTCACTACACTGAAGTTTCAAGTTGTTTTTTTTCATACAGCAGTTCTGACCCTTACAGGAAACTCAGCTGAAAACATTTGAGGAAATTGCTACAACCTTTTCCATGACTCTAAATGCAACAAAATGCTTTTTTGTACTGCTGCTGCAAGCACAAAATTCTAAAGCGAACACTTCATCCCTCAGAACTGTTGGGAGCCATGAAAAATTATGAGAAGAATCACTATCAGACTACAGGGTGATATATCTGTGGCTTCCATATGAAGGGAACAACAGTTCTTGCATCCTGGGAGCAAGAGGTTTAATCAAAATCAAAGCTTTTGAAAGCAAGACACATGCATAATGAGAGTTGAAAGCTGAGAAATGAGTCTTTCACAATTCAGAAATCTGTAACATGTGCCCTGCTTGAAGCCAGATATGGGAGCAGGAATAAGAGCCTAGAATCATATGCAGCAAAGAGGAAACAACACAACACATCTGAATTATCAAAAGATGACAATGGAAATGTCAGGGAACACTTTGACCCCTCTGAGACATAGAAAGCTTTTCCTTTAATCCCATCTCACAAAACCCATACTTTACATTTCAAGAGACAACTGCCACCATGATTTCCTGCAAACAGTATCTGTAACTTCAAACAATATATGAGTTCAATTACCCATTTATATTAAATGCCTCAAAATAAAACTCCGCTGCAGAGTACATCAATGCAATATTTAATCCTCCTAAGTAATTTCCTGCCACAATTTCACTAAAACTAGTTAAGGGTTATTAAATAATTACAAATGTGCTTAGTTAGAAATGTAACTCTGATTTTCAATAATCTTGTAGCTCTAATATAAATAAACAATGTATCCTGAAGCAAGGCTGGAACAAACTTTCCCAGCAACTGAACCAGAATCAAGATGGAAATTATTTCAACCAGAAAGATAGATGTTGTCTGCACTAAAATCCAGTATACTTTCATAGCATTACATTTCAGAGCTTTACATTCTGTAAAAAGCAAAATGGCAACATTTCAGGGAGAAATAAGAAACCACCTAGCTTTCATGTCCCTGGCTTCTGTCTGCATCACTAGCTTTTAGTTTCTCCTTTCTAGGGCAATACCAGGTCCAAGACACAGAGGGAGGACATGGGACCTTCAAGCACAGTGATGAAGACTGAGATCTCCCTATCAGCTGGTCCTGAGAGGAGCCCCTCAACAGTGGCTCTGTCTCCTGGCAGAGGGGGAAGGATGGTTTGGAGACTGTGCTACTGTAGCAGTGACCCCCAGCTTCTATCAGAGGCACAGATCCCAAACTGCTACTGCACACATGCTCTGAGCTCATGACAAAAGTTATGCTCTTGTTTCACTGCTGCAGGATTCCACATCCTCTCTCCATTTTTCACTCTCAGATAATCCAGATTTTCTAGGAAACGTGCTCCCAGCTGTCTGTCAGACATGTGACAGAAAAACCCCAACAGGGTTACAGTACATGAGCCGCCTGGCTTGTGCTAGTACTGCCTAGTTCTGAGGTTATTTCTAACCACAGCCTCCTAAACCTCTTTTTGATTTCTGTATCCAGCCTTTCAAATCAAGTCTATTTCTGTAGCTCACATGACTTCTATCTGATTTACAGTTTGACAGAGAAAAGTGTTATTTTTTCACCAAGTTTTACACACTGAACAGTGTATCTACTCCAGCCGAACAGGTACCTTAAGGATGAGGACTCTGACCTGCTTTATCCTCCTTTGTTTTTCTTTCTGTATTACATAAAACAGATGCACTGATTTGCTCTCTCCCAGCACAAATTAAGCCTTGAACACAGCCAGAAGTGCTGCTTTCATGGCTGCACAGGTAAGCCCATAGTGCCACCCTTGCTTGCCAGAAGGAAGGGCTTGTGAACACCACAAAGCTTCATGTCAGGACACTGCTCTACTATCTGTTGTAGTCCTAGAACCAGCCTGCAGGATCATAAATTCATTACAAAGCCATCAGTAAAGGCTTCTACAGCCCATCTGTCATGCACATTGTTCTTAGAACATTTAAATATTCATTGTGGTACTACTTTTATTTATGAACTTTATTTATAACAAAGATCATCCCTCAGAAATTTGAGGCAATAGTGGGGCAATTGAAAACACCAATGTAAAAAAATTAATAGGTGAGATTTAATGCAAACAACTGGCATAAACCAAATTTACTATGAAGTGACAAACTAGCAGTTGTTATGAAAAACAGATTAATTCCTACATCCAGTGTATTCTACATTAACCACAAAAGTGCTGTGCACCGAAGGCACAGTGCAACCTGATCCTGCTTAAACTGCTGGTACTTCTCTGTGACATCTGTGTCTGAACTCTCGTGTTTATCCCAGCCCGAGCTGCCCAAGCTACAATGCCCTCTGTAACACAGGAGGCCACACCGTGCTACACCTAAATCCTCTGTTCCTCTTCTACACATCAGTGACCAGTATCCTACAGCAAACTCCAGCTCCTCTTTTAAAGAATCTCCACATTCTTCCTTTTTTGATACAGATTGGTTATTTGTTATGGCTCTTGTACATCCTTCTGAGAAGTAAAGATCCTCTGGATAGGATTTACACGCTCACATATGTAGAAAGCCTTATACTTCTAGAGAGATGAGTGCCTGCTTTATAATAAAATTAACAAAACTCTCAGATTTTGTTGAGTCTTATTCAATTTTTCAGCTCTGCTTTTCTGTGAACATGAGTGTGTGTTTCTGCATTCTCTTAGCTCAAGAAAATCTTGTTCCATTATTTAGCCTCACACTTTGTACTTCAGTTCAAAAGAAGACAGCTCATATTCACCTATACCAATTATTTTACTGTGTTTTTTAATTAGAAAAGAGAAGATTAAAGAAACGTAGAGGGGGTGGAGGGGGAAGGGAGATGGAGACTATGAGAAACAGCAAGGAATACAACAGTAAGAAAAGTGGAGAGCTCATTTTAAAACAATCACAAAACACCACCTGTCTCAGAGAAAGCCAGGAAGAAAAAAGAATGTACCCTCTGCACTTTGTGGTTGAGGTTTTGGAGATGTGCTTGGCTATATCAGTGATCAGCTTCACTACCACCAGAAGAAGCAATTCGTTAAGTCTTAAATGCACTAACAGACCAAGACTGAAAATTATAATTAGAGCAATAAAAAAAGGGAAATAGGAAAATCATGGTGTGCTGGATGCTGGATGCACTCAACTCATCCTGACCCATTTTTTTTCAAATGACAGTACCTCTCTCTGAGGCCTCACAAAGTAGGTGTAAGCAAAAGCATAACTGATGAACAGACACAGCAGATGGCAGGAAGCACGAAGAAGCAGAAGTGATTGGCACAGGCCGGCTGCATAAGCACTTCAGCATTTTGTACACACTGTGACAAGACACCTCTAAGGAAGATTTCAAAAAACAGTGAGTACATTTGATGATCTTTAACTCCAGGTTACCCAAAGTAGGTGAGAAATACAAAAGCAGAAGTTTGTTATAGATTTGTTCAAAAGGTGAGGAAAACCAAACCTGTCACCTTGTCACCAGAACAGAGGGACACACCATCCATGTATGAGACACTTGAGAGATGATGACCCAAAGACTCTGAGATTTAGAGTGGGCAAGTTGCAGAGTTGATATGGACTTTGCATTTCAGAAATCTTCAAGAGAATCATATTACAGGACTGCAGCAGGTCTCACAAACTGCAGGTGAACTGGAAGCAACTCCCTGATTTCATACTGCTGTGGAGTTAGCTGTGCTGCTAACACCTGCCCATGAACCTCTGCAGTACACACTCCTTCTCAGTTCTAACCTGGGGCTGGGAATTTGTTTTGCTTTACATACTTAGCAACATATGTGAGTAGTGGGATTAAGGGCAAAAGGCACTGCTGCAGCAGGGATTATCATGGGGAAGATGCTTGACAAGCAGACTTTAACTGGCATTTTCTTCCCTCACCTTTATAATTTTTATGACAATGGATGTCCAGCCAAGCTTTTATCAGCTGGAACTCCTGCCTTTCACTTGTGTCTGACAACAGCTCAGTACATCTGTGTGCATTTCAGCTGCCCAGTGTTCTCAGCACAGGTACACACACACACACACATATGTGCAGGTGCTCACAAACACATGTGCTCCTCCCTGCATGCTTGAATACTGCAGGGAGGTACTGTGGGGAGGCACAAAAGGTGCTTCTCAGACATCCTCCCTCCAGTCCAGCTCCAGCAGAATTAAATTATTCAAGCAGTTTCAAATAAAAATAAATTTCTTCTCACGAAGGTTCCATTTTCACACAACTATTTATTAGAAGCATTGTTAACTTTGCAATGTCATTCCTCATTTCTTTGAGTAGAGAGTGGGATATGCCAGAATTTAGCATACTAAGAGTTTCTTCCCATAGGCACCTGGTCTTATTAAAAAATGTAACAGACTGCAGTTTTAGACAGTGAAAAATAGATATTTTATGTATTAAAAATATTTTTGCTGTCAGTATAAAAAAAACCCTGTGCATATTAGTGTATATATATATATATATGACTAATAATATATATAAAAAACTTCTGTTGTATTTATGTTCCTTCTGAAAACCATACCAATTTGAAGAGATGACCAATACAGAAAAAAAGCAACAACATTAGGAAACAACAACAGCAGCACTCTTGGGAAAAAAAAAAAGTGCTGGGAGACATTATCACAAAATGTAACGTGTTAGACAAGCAGATAAGCTATCTCTATGACACAGAGAGGTTTAAAGAGAGACAAAGTAACATAAATCCTTTATGCAAAATCCTATCACCAACCAGATGATCCTTAACAGCAGGATTTTCTAATGAGAACATTAACTGACTCACCCAGTACCTCACATTCTCTGTTTAAAATTATATGGAAGGTTTTTTAAACAAAGGATTTCTCTTTTCTAAATGATGTTGAACAGTGAAAAACAACAAAAAACAAATGACAAAAACTGAAAGGAAGACGTTGTGCTATATAACAACATATAAAATACATAAAATGCAGCTGTACAGATTTTCAAAGTTTTCATTTCAACCACACTTCAAAAAACCTTGGTGATGATCCAAACAGCCATTTTCCTATCCAATTCACGAGAAATGAAAAATTGTACAAATTTCTACAGAGGTCTTCAATCACATAATTCTGCGTTATAGAATGAAGAGCTGTGCCATAAACAAGTTAGGGCAAATTACAGACATTCCTATTGTTCTCTGATTCTCTCACCAAATACCCTACTGAATCAACACAATTGCTCAACCCTCTGCATCATACAGCTATTAAGGTTATGCAGAGAAGCCCCCTGAACCCTGGGGAAGGCAAGTGTTGGGTAGTTCCACTGCATGTAAAATTAAAAGTGAGATTCTTGAAGATGCATTACTGTTTTAAAAGACAAGCTGAGACTTTTTTTCAAGACAAAAAAAAAAAAATCATGAAAATATTTAGAGAGAACGATAGTTACAGTGTTATGGGATTTTTAGGGCTTTGTTTGTTTTTGTAACAAGTTGTATGAAAGCTTGCAGGAATTAATGAAATAATATCCTGGATTAAATCAGGGTTAATGAGATCAGGACCAGACACATCATTATTCAAATCACACATCATGTGAATAGTATGTGCTGCCAGACTTGTAAATCAGAGATTAGAATTTAACACTCTTCCTTCTGCAGTCTGACAGTTTAGGGCTAGAGGTCTCTTTATAAATATTGCTGGCATCCACCTGCCACAGCTTCACAAGACAATGTATTATGATTCCTGTATTTCCTGGTGCTAAGCACCAACAATTTCAAGAGGTAGCCAATGGCAGAATCAGTTCCTCAGCACTTCTGAGTCATGTTCTTCAAGTCTTACAGCCCTTGCAGCTGTCAAGCAAAATTTGTTTTTTAATTATTTTTCATCTTAATCTGACCTTTCTTCCTGCAAACATTATAGCAGGTACAGGTTAATTCATGTGAGTTTGGAATGGGGCCATATATTTTATAGATTCCTTTTTGTCTGGTATAGCCTTCTGAGTTACAGCACGTTGCTGATACGCTCAAGCCCAGAGGTAATTTCTTAGAGAAAAAATAAAAGGTATGAAACAAAAAAGACTGAGAAGAACAATTTTAATAAGCCCCTTAAAAGATGTCTTGGAACCATGGCAATCCCTTTATAAAATGTAGGTCACGTGTTTATTTGGAGGCATTAGACTTAATTCTAGAGATTTGATATTTAAAAAAGATAGCCCTACTCATAAAATCTTAATAGTTGGGAGAATTGGGTCAAGAGACAATGGGTCTCAAGAAGTCCCTAGAAATGCAGCAGCTGTCCTCTACACTTGAGACTGCTTTCTCATAGTAGAATGAAGGTTTCTGGACAAAGCTTTTCATGGTAGAATTTTCTAGGCTTTTCATATGTTCTGTCTGCTCTTTTTCAGCTGTGAAAAAGGAACAAGCAGGGAAAAGGAGATGTATCGGTCAATCTATTCTAGCAAAACAATCTTCCATATCTTGGTCTTATCCAAGGGAAAAGAGGTATAAAGAATGCAAATAGAAGAAATAGCCATGCTCAACACAGCAAAGAGTGTTGCTCAAGACTAAAAAATGTGTGATGGGTGCTGCAACTGCCTGAGAGAGTTTGATATACCAATGGTATTTGTAAGAGAGGTGCAGCCTCGCATCACAGATGGGAGAAGATTTGGTGACCACAATCCTCACCTCAGATTACTCAATCCCATAATTACTCAATGTTTGCAAAAGAGATTGGCATGCTACCTTTGAAGTAATGCATCATACTGAAACTACCTTTGCAGTTTCTCAACCTAGTGTTTATTCAGCCAGCATGAAACTTTAAACAAACCTTCATGGCTATCACAACCATGCAGACTCATTGGCTTGTATTACAAAAAACCCCCAAAACAGTACAGGACATATTATGGTCAAGTCTACATGATAAAAAATTATGTGTATCTGCTTAGCACACTCAGCAGGTTTCCTCTTCACAGATGAGTTGCATGAGAAAGTGTGATCTTTGTCTGGATAAATCTCCTTTCAAGCAGGGACAGCTATTTTATGGTTTCTCCCAACATACCATGTGGTACCAGAATGCTTGAGGCTCACTGTTATTGTAAAGAAGATAGAGGTAAAAGAAAAGTACTGATTATGCAGTTCTGCTGGGGGGAAATGAAAGTTTGAAAATGAGAGTTAAAGAAAGAAAGCAGACAGCAGGTACACAGGAGTCATCAAGGATGATGAAATGGTGGTCTGGCCATATATAAAGGTATATAGGAACTTCAGGACTGAGTCCTCTGAGCTTGTTTGCCTTGCTGAGCACCACTGAATAATGATGCAGACTGATTCATCAAGCAGAAACAAGATTTCAGCAGCTAAAAACACGCAGGAAGATTGCCTTTAAATGCTTTTCAATTTAAAAACTTAATACTTACTTTTCATTTTTACCTTTACAAGAATCAAGAGGGAAAAGTTGCATATGCCATACATAGAAGAAAGACCTATTTTTTGATCTAAGCATCAGCAATTCTTTTTACTCACCAGTTTATCAAGAAAAGATCAATTAATTTTAAACATTTGATAAACTCCTGGTCTGAGTATTGTAGGCTGAGGGAAGACAGTGTTATTCTTCTGTGTTGAAGAGGACTCACCTACATTTCAAGTAGACTTTGCTGCAACTTCAACTATTAAACTGCAAGAGCTTAAATCATATATATGCAGATCTATGCCTTGAAATTCTTAATATTGACTTACACAGTTCTCAGGATGACAAGAAAAATGACAATATATGACTTAGCTTTTGTTCCCCAAGAGCAGCCTAACTTGAAAGTAGTTCCCTGCTCTAATAGATAAATGTGTATGCACAATACAAACCATAGAAAGTTAAGCCAATCATTGGATGATTAATATAAATACAAATATCTCTTGAAAATAACAAGGAGAAATCTCACTTAGCAGAAGGGAGTATCCTTCCATTTGTGGTAAACATTGAACTCAAGAAGTTGCAGGCAAAGCAGAGTAATTTGACAGGCAGTTCACATGAGTACTCTCCATCCACCCTACCCTGAACTGTGCTTTTTGCAAAAAACAACATTCCTTCTTCTAGATACTCTGACATCTTCTAGAAATTACAGGATATTCTAGATGTATTTAGATTTAACTGCCTTTAATGCAGTTAAATGCTTGAAGTTCAGATGAAGGGGGGTTTTACCTTTACAATATTAATTTTGATAGCACAGAGCATAAGCCACTTGCTTCCTTTATTTTCATTGGCAGCCATCCTTGACAGATTTACTTCAGGTCAAGGAGTACACTCACACTCAGGTAATTCTATTGATTTTAACAGATCTGACCAAGAAATACAGTTTTTAGGCCCATTCCTCGGGAAAAACAAGACTCCATACTTGTCAGCACTTCTTACACTGTGCACACACTACTCCTCCCCTCTGTGATCCACTGCATGGGGGAATACTGAAACATAAAAAAGTTATGTAGGAACACCCACACAGCAGTGGTTTAAAGAAACACCCAAAACATAGGTGCGTCCTGCTTTGTAAACATTATAGTTTTAATCCCAAACCAACTAACAAACTCCTTCAGGAAAGTCATTAACTACTCTAGACAGGGCTGTGGTGGATGTGTCCCAGGATTCATGGGAGTGGTGTCCTGGGAACAGATGCCTTTTGAAAAGGAAACACATCATACTACACTGAAAAGTATAAAAGACAAAGCCCAATATAAAACTGGGAAGAAACAAGGCCTGTTGAGGATGTTCTTCCTCAGGAAGAGGAAGAGAAATCCAGAACAAGCAAGCAGCAAACATTAGATCCAAAGGCCTGGCAAGCAGCTTGAAATTCACAACTGAAAGGAAATCCCACACAGGGCTGGGGAGGCTCAGCACAATTGTAAACTGGTTTGGATGTGTCTGCACTGCTCCACACAAGTGCTCAGGGGCAGAGGTGGTTCTCACTCCTGTAGGCAGGGGCAAAGGCAGACATGTGAAAGGTGAGCAGTGTCTCAGTGCATCAGTGCACCTGCTAGTGATGAAAGCAGGTAGCTGTAGCAAGTACCCATTTAAGGAAACAAACCTCCTACAGTCCTATAATAGTGTCTACATTTAGCTTTCAGTCATTTAAAGAGAATGGGCAAATCCCACACTTGGTCACTTTTCACCCATCTTCTGTCCCTCTATCATGTAAGTGCTGCACAGTCAGTGACATTGCATTTGAGTATTTACAGGTATTTTTAGACTCAGGCATTTTCAACACATATTTCATTATCTACCATCAATACTAACATTAAATTTAAGTTGGCACAGATTACAAGCACAAGGAAGGAGTTTGTTTGCTTTGGACTTAATTTTTTCTGAAGTACTGTACAGGGTGTGAACAATGACAAGAGTCACATGAGTCCACTGAACAGCTGAAGTGCTGGGGAAAGAACCTTCACCTCTAAAGGGGGGAGGCAAGTAACTAGTCTGGTTATTTGATATTTGGTAATTACTAGTTAATTATCAAATATCTAGTTATAAACTAGATAACAATAAACTAGTTATCAAATTACATATTTGATAATTACTAGTTAATCTGCTAAGGCCAGATATTCTAGCAGCTACAAGAAACTCCTAAACCAACAATTTAAACACTCTGAATCCTTAAAGATCATGTTTATCTTTCTTACTTAGTATGTATTTTTTTAAAAAATTACTTATTTCCTCATCTAAATAAGTTTTATCTCACATTCACTGTGTCCAAGAGCACAAATAAACATTCAATAACTGGAAAAAGTAATTTAAAAAGTCAAAAAGGAAGTTTGAGCATAATAAGGACTATGTTGTCCAAGTACTGGTCAATTCCATATTTCCTGTATTTTAAATATTTATGAAATACACACACAGATCAAAATAAATGGTCTGGTCTCCATTTATTTACACAGTTACACAAATCCTTAGACAGGACCAACCACACCTTAACATTAACAACACTTCCAGTTTAATAGGAAGTCATTTATTTGTCATTTAGAAAACAAAGGTTGGAGACACAGGCAATCAAAACAAATCTTTCAGCTTCCTTTCTCCCTCTTTATACCACAGCACAATATTTTGTTCTCACAGGTTCTCCTGTACCTCCTGACACTGCCTTCAGTATGACAGTTTCCCAGATCAGGGATGAAAAATAAAAATGAAAACCAGTTTAGTTTTCAATAACATGAAATTCCCTCTCATACTTCCAATTTCTTTTATTCAAATCTATTGACAAGATGCCTTTGTGCAATTCTCAGGGAAATCCTATAAATCTACATATTTATCTTAATTTATCTCTTAAGTTTTTCTTACTCAGAGTTTAAGTTTCAAAAGTCATTTTCTATACAAAGATGCTTCTAAGGCCAGAAAATAAGACTCATTTGGTTGCTCAGGTTTCCTGGTCATGTCAAAATATTTACCCAAATTTCTGAAGTGCACAAGGAAAACTGGAAAAGCATACTATTCCCTTTTCACAAAGTCACAACTCTGTCCTTGTCTTTGGATATTTATTTTCATTCACTCAAAATCTGGGGCATTTAGCCACAAACTACATTTTTCAACTAAGTACTGTAAAAACATTGCTAACCCTGAATTCAGTAAGCATCTTTGGCCAAATACTTTTACCAGCTGCTCAAAATTTATAGTATTTTTAAAACAAGAGAAAAATCTGTATTAAATAAAAAGAATTATCATGACTACTTGCATTCTTAGTTCTCTCTCTCTCTCTCACACAAACACACACACACACACACACACACACACACACACACACACACACACACACACACACACACACACATCTCATACACTATAAGGTTAACAGAAGAAAAAACAGAGAAAATTAGAATCAATCTCCACAGCTTGCTTCTAAAAATCATTAACTTTTAAAGTACTCTCTGGAGGACACAGATAAATTTTACTTCCACTCTCTTCTCATATCATGTTTTTAAACTTCTTTCCTTATTTTTAAAATATGAGATGTCCAAAAAAAAAAGATGCCCTGAAGTCTATTTTGGTCCAAAATATTTTCTTGATTTTGTTGTTCTACAGTGAATAGTGTCTTAGGACATTATTTTGTGAAAATGAATCACAAAATTGTTCAATGTATTTAACATTAAAAAACATCAAAATTGCTATAGTATATAAAGTCCTTTTGATAATGTATAGGGCAAGAGTGTAATCAATTGACAATCATTTATACTCTGTTTAATTTTGTAAGCTTTATTTCATAAATCTAATATTATCTAGTTAACTGGATGATTTAATGCAATTATTTAAAAAAAGAACACTCTGATTGTTTTGATTCTATTCCCCGGTCGCTGCTTGAATAGGTGTCTGTTGGATACATTAGAAAATGATCATCATCACCAGCAGAAATTCTGCCCAAATGAATTGTAAGATAAAGCTAGCAAATCTAGCTGATTCATGACACTTGTGGAAGGCTTCCAGATTTTTTCACATCTTCTTGAAAAAGCTATCCTATTTAAATGCTACTAAACATGGAAGTGTTTATTTAGATTTTAAGATATTGAACTCAATTCCATGCTTGTGTGATCCAGTCTGAAGCAGAAGTGGCAGCACTGGCATCATTAGCATCACCTGTAACTCTGTCCAGTCAGTAACAACAGCCAGTACTTGGCTGAAGGAGTTGAGAAGCCTTCAATTTGCAGGGTGAGAGCAATGATTCCACAGGGTTTAACAGTACAAGAAAAACTGCTTGGTAGCTCTCATCCTGTCACTTTACACATGAAAAGCCAGCCTTATTTATTTGTAAGGATGTTCATAGCAGAAAAGTGTATCAGACATGACTTTCTCAGAGCTGCACTATCCAAATGTCAGAGAAAACAACAATACAAACCCAAGAGCACCTGTATCTGACCACAGCCAGATGTCACTTTGCCCGTTGTAGTGATGTCACCTCTACCATTATAATATTCTGAACTGTTTAAAACCTTCTATGCTGCATGTGTATCCTGCCTAAACATTGAATCTCAGGAGGGCAAGCACTAACACCACCAGACACTGTACCACTACAGACTGGCAAGAAAAAAATATGCCTCAAAAATTTACAGGTTTGAAGATGCAGGTTTTATTCATCATATAACTGTATCAAGCTAATGATAATTTCTAAAGGAGTTTTTTATTACAAACAGCTAGAAATTAAAACTGAAAGATATTAGAAGTAGTCCCAAAGCCTGTACACAATCAAACTTTATTATCTATCTGGTATGCTTGGGGACAGAAAAAAAGCCAGTTGTGCAGCTCTTAGTGTTAGATACCCTAAAGGGAGTGAAATCAGCTCTGCTAACTGAACAGCCATCAAAGCCTGTAAGGTTTTAGTTAGGATGCAAAAAAACCTGTGAGGATCCTCAAAATGGGGGTGGGATAGGGCACAGGAATGAAGGTAAATGAGGGGGAAAAGAAAACTTAACAATATGTAGTGCAGGTAAAGAGCTCTTCAGCATCAATATATTCTGCCTTCCCTAAAGCACTCTGCCTTCCACCCTCAGAAACTATAGAGGGTACTCATTAAGAACATAAAACCAATCCTGTATGTTTTTAAAAGGAAGCACACATGCTGAATTAGAACTAAGACCTACTGAAAATGTCTGAGACTCAGAAGAAATACTCTAAACACCACAACATTTCTACAAAGTAATATTCATCTTTTTTCCGGTGAAGCCCAGTAAGTTTTTTTCCCTGGTGTGTTGAGGTGCTGTTGTAAATTCACAGCTAGAGTAACTCTGCAAGAAAGCTTCCAGAGAGGCTGGGGATTGGGACAGGCTGCAAAACTGCCTCTCTGAAATTCCTTAGACTACAGCAGAGTCCTGTAAACACCCTTTATTATAACAGCTCCTTTACAGCCTGTAAGCATACATTAAAATAATAGGAGGCTGTGCTGTTGATAGGGGGAAAAATACAAATTGTACAATTACAGGTCTCTACAATAATATAGTAACCATTCCTGCTAAAAGTTTCACCTTCATTTATGTGATACTTGAGAGTTTTGTCACCAAAACTCAGTATTCCTATAGCAAACAAAAAGAGGTTGTTAAAAGAGGAGGGAAAGTGGGGAACTCAAGAAATGAAAAATGAACTGGACACTTTGAACTGGGTATTAATAATCCAGCAAGCTGGGCATCAGCTCCAGTCAAAGATCTGGCTGTGGAAAGCAAAACTCTCTCCCTTGAAAGTCAAGCCAGTCCCTGGATTAAGCTGCTAAATACAAAACAAGCCCTAACAGAGCCAGAAGTCTGGCAAACCAGGCACTGGGTCTACAACAGCAGGAACACATAAATCAGCAGGCACTGGTAGTCTAAAACCCAGTCTATTGTTTACAAAACTCACAGGGGAAGGGAGTGGATTTGCAAATTACTTTTCCCTTAATATAGATAGATAATTTTAAACAAAAAGAAAACCAAAAAACCAAACATGTAAGAGACAAATTGCTGAGTAAGGACAAACTATAAACTGTTCCACATCTACATCTGCCTAGTCACTTTCCTGAGATCCCTGCCCATCAAAGACAGCATTTGCAGCACTGCATGGCAGCAGCAAGTTAAATTTAGCACCTATGTTTTTTGGTGAAAAATGGCTAGCATATGCAACTGTACATATGGATTATGAGTGGTAAATACAGGAAAGCTTAACTCCATTACAGCACAGTACTACAATGAGCAAAAGGGACGTATTCACAGCATTTCTCTCTTAGGGTTACACACAGAATATTCTCAATCTGATGTGTAGATAATTTCTGTAAAATAATACTTGTGAAAACGAAGGTACAGGAAGTTAAGAAGTGTAGTGAGTGGTATAGGTTACTTCCTACCATACCAAGTGCCAAACACCTATTCAGTAAGCTTTCATCTTATTTTATTTGTACATTTCTTTTATCAGCATATATTGCACACTTAGTCACAACTAGTTACCTGTCTTGGGAAAAGGTATGATAAAACCCTGTTCTTCTCTGCATTCTATGGAGTGTAACCATTGCTATAGTTTTGGTTTGTCCTACAGTTTTTCAAGGTAAAAAACTAAATTCAACTCAGCCACCTCCTCTGTCACATTTAAATTACAAGTGACAGCTTAGTTGGTAGACCTAATTTAAGAAAGAAAACAGGCAATTTGAATAAGGCAGAGGAGGTTGGACGTTCTTTTCTCAAAAATTCACAATAATTTTTCCTGAGTGAAAGAGATCAAGTTAGGAGTCACCAACACTAGATAACAAGACAATTTTCATACAAATAAATTGAAGAAATGACATTTATCTACTCAAAAAATGCAATTACAGGCTATAATAAACAGCAAAATGGGCACTGGAAGTAGATACTCCAAGTATTTCAACATTCAAAGCATCAAGCCCAGAGCTGGCAGGTTATATGCAGCATCATACAGAAAACAAAAATAGTTTAACAGCAGTTTTATGCTCCCATTTTGAGAAGTAACAAGAAACACAACAGTGAAGGGTTAATTCAGAAGAGCCTGTCCTCAGCTATTGATTAGTGCTGAGTGCTGGGAAAGGGCACTGGACAAGACACACTAGGACTACAACAACTCCTTCATTTCAAAGTGTAACCTCTGTCTCCATGCATGGAGGATGTACTTCCACCCACATGTGCTGATTTGACGCAAGCAAAAGTGCTTTCTTTGGTTACCTGCAGAAGACTGAGTGTTGCAGTCCTATTACATTACCTCCCTCATGCAACCCTTTTGAAAAAATGCAGTTATTATCTGAGTATTTTCAGGTCTTTTGCCACAGCTTTTTAAGAGCTGGGGCAGCCTTCTGCTTTGCAAAATGAACTTAAAAGTAGTGAGGACTAAAATCACCATGCTTTACAGAAGAGATACAATCCCTTCCATTACACATAGAAAGAAACTTCAGTTGGCACAAGAAAGGAAAAGAAACATATTTTTAACCAAAAGTTTTGAATTTAGATTTAAATAGCTGTTACCTTTTCCAGCTGCTTAAGCAACACAATAGATGACATGCAAGCCATAAACCAGGACATACATTTGTAAGCTTCCTTTCAAAATCTGCAGACCAATTTCTTATTCCATCATGCCTAATCTTTTAAAGCATACATTTAGAAGTCAATGGGAAAGCCCTGCCCTTCTCTCTTCCACAAGGTACTAATTGGAATGTTCCTCTAGGCCCAAGCCATGTGTCTGAAGGAATCTCCATACCTTATTGGCTGTAATATGGAGGAAGAAATACTCCAAAAGTTCTCCTGCTTGTCTTCAAGGTATCCATAAGACCCAACTACTCATGCAAGAAGTAGGCTAGGCTTTGTCCACTCAGGAGTTTTGGGAGTGTTTTTTAAGATCTTTATTACTAGGTATGGAGGTTTAGATTCCATAAAGCAAAAAAAATCTCAATCCACTAGGAAATGCACTCTAAGCTTTCCTACTGCACTAGGAGTGGAGCTGCAGAAACAATCAAACTGCTAACACAGACCCAGGAACCCAATCCTACAGCTCAAAAATGTGCTGAATTGGTGAAAGGCTGCCAGACACCAGGGCTCATTGTGAGCTGCCATGGTTACTAACTGGGGTTTAACTCTGGCGGCTCTAAACACCAGTGTGTAGAGAACCAGCTATAGAGTTAATTAGTTACAGAAAAAGGAAAAACTTGTATGATAGAAGAGGAATCTCATATGGACAGTCATTTGCAGCTTAATCATATGGAATTTCCATAACCCTTTCAAAAGAAGTATAGAAGATATCAAAGTTATGGCCCATCCTTTCAGTTCTTAAAATCTATTTGAGGATATTATCTCCAATTTTTCCATCCCAAGACCCCCAATTACTCTACTTCAAATAATTTCTGAGGCACAGCAAGGGACATCTCCCTGCCTCTGCTTCACACTCCTGTCAGCACATCTGACAAAAGTTTCAACAAAATAAAAGAGGAGGGGAGAGGGGGAGCTAAAACTAAAAATGGGGGAAGGTGGAGTTAAACAAAGTAAGTAAGATATTGGCATCAAATTTTCAAGAAAGGCTTATGTAAAAATAACACAAAATGAAGTATCAAATAATTTAAAAGGTCAACCAACAGAAAATGCATTTCATTACTTATGTTCTTCACTATTAACTCATCACAGCTTTGACAGATCCTGCTCAGTTACATCACTTCTGAGACCTTTGCAGTTAACATTAGGTTGCCTCAGGATGGCCTCCTCCTCCTCCTCCTCCTCCTTTTAAATTATTTTCAGAAATACCATACAGTATGCCTAATAGGTGAATCACAGATACTTTCTACATGCTCTCTAAGACAGGCAAATTAATTTTCTTCAGAGTAATCAATCTTAGTTAAGTAAACAGACAAATCCAAATGTAATTTTCACATTTTAGGTAAAAAATAGGAAAACAGATTTCTTAAGACTGGGTAAGATATCCATAAATACATTTCATTACTACGGAGTTTTTTTTTTTTATTCAGGAATAGAGCAACCTACTCTTCAAAATAAACTTTTTTAAAAAGTCCTTTTTTTAAAAAAGTGATATGAATGTGGTACTTTGTGCCTAGGGTACAAAAGAAATAAGGAAAAAATGATGCAGCTTAAGTAGTTTATCTCTTCCCTGCTACATGTTCTGCACTGCTCCCCTACAACCACAGGCACGAATTCTTCATTCAAAGACTAGCAGGACAAAAACACACCACATGCTAGCACACCTGACCACTGCAATATGCCTAGCACATAAATCCAGGTGAGTGGCACAGCTGCCCCGTGTGCCCTGCTCTGAGTACGCACCAGGATCTCTGGAGAGGCTCCCGCGCCGCCTCTGCTCTGGGGCTGCCACCTGGGCGAGCCAGGGCAGCAGAAATGGGAATGTGAGCACAGGGCAGAAATCATTTTGTGAAACACTGATTCCACAGAGACACCAGCGAGACTGCTAACAAACTGGTTTCTGGCCAAACAAACTCCTGCCTTTTGCACAGACGTCCCCTTCCACATAACAGTGAGAGTAGAAGCAAAGTTTTAGCAAAGGTGCCTAGTGTGAGTGTTGTGCTCACATTCACTGCTTCTTTCTTCATATTAGCTTTGACTTTGCCACGGGAATCTGAAGATATTTAAAAAGAAAAAAAAAAACAAACCCTTTTCTATCCTTCCAGCACCACCAGAATCCCTAGATTGAGGAATAAGGGTACATTGTAATTCTTTCAGTTACATGTATATAACATACTAACACTTGATATAGTTATTTTGCAACTTACAAAGGTTACAGGTTGTTTTATTTTTAAATGCACCATAAATGTCCTTCTACCTAGTAGTATACATAGAATTACCCTACTAGGTCGTAACATCAGTCTATTCAACTCAAAAGGTGTAGTGCTGACACAGTTTTCTTGGGTTTAGGGTTTTTTTCCAATTGAAGTGGTAAGCTAAGATTCCATATGGATACAAAGGATTTTTGCTTAAGTCTCCCTCTTTACTAGGGATGCTTCATTGATCACACCTCAGCTCTCAGCTGGACTATGGCAACAATAACCTCTCTCCCTTCCAGGCCCAGATCCTCCATTCCCTTATGCTGAGCACTCTGTGGAGGAGTTTATGTACCCTGTATTAAATGGCAAAATATGGTGACACAGACCATTGAAGAAGGACTAAAGAGACAAGGGGGATTTAGACCTCTTGTGTCTCAGGACCAGAGAAAGGGGAGGGCAGGGGAAGGGGTGGAGGACTGTAGGAGATGACAAATGCATTCCCAGGCTCCTGAGAAAAATTGTAAGAACATGGAAACAACAATAATGTGTATTTTCATGAGCAGTAAGAGAGCAACCACAGATTGTGAAACAACCCTGAAGCACTTTGTTATGGTGATTCAGACGCATTCAGCAGCTCAAGGGAAAAACAAGCATCCTATCACTACCAGCAAGGAGTAATCAATTCCCACCTCCTCACCCCAAGCGCTTTGCACCATTTTGTTCTAATAACATGCAGAGGTTTTCAGAGAGAGCCCATTCCAAGTCCAGCTGAAGGATCCAGCAGTGACAATTCTGTTTGAATGAATGCACCCTTCAGGACCTTGCTATTGCCACATCGGACTGCATGATAGCTGGAGAGGAAAAGAATATTAAAAATAAAAATATCCCTTCATTTCCCAAGAGGAAGCCCTCATAATGAAAAGGCTTAGAGTGATCCCTAAGTCCCCTTTCCACAGCACACGGTGTGCTCGATGTGCTCAAATAGGTGAATCCTTATATTAAACTCCACACTTGGGAGAAAGAAAAAAATATTCACAATAATGTCAAAAGTGGAAAGAAATATTTCAACTGTGCAACCGAGTATGCTTACTTTAGATAACCTTTAACAATCTTTAACACAAACAATTTTGGTTTTATTTGGAATTATTTTATTTGAAATTATTCATAATAGAGAACAACTACCAGAGCATATAAAAATTCCTGAATTTAGCTTTCACTATTTTTTCTACTATTTCTTTTTTTTCATTTCATTATTTTTATTCATTTTTATTTCATTATTTTTCTACTACATCTTTAAGCTGTCTGCACCAAGGAATAAATTAAAGCAGGATATTTGTAATGCAATCACTTCCCTCATAAGTAGTGTGCTTCTAAATCTATTTAGTGGGCTCTGGAACAGTACAGATTTTGTAAGGGTGGCTCAGTACTATCTCTGCCAAGCAATGAGCAGATATGAGATATTTCAGTCAATACTGTATCTATTTGTTGCCTCAGGAGATTTTTTTTTCCTTATGACATATAAGGAAATACACTCTGCTCTTATGTGATTTTTTTTTTCTTCCAGGAAAAAAAAAAAATGTAGGCCGTACTAACAATATCTGCATTTCAAGCTGGAGCCCTTCTATTCAAGAGCTAACAGTTTAATACATACATGATGCTGTACAAACTGGGGAAAAAATCCTACGTTTTGAACAGGACAAGCAGTATGATATTTTCAGGAAGTAAAATTTTAATTCACATTAGTCAACTGTACAAATATAAGATGAAACAAATGTAGAGCAAATAATTATTAATCAAATACATGATACTCTTTGGCACATGGACACAAATCATACGTAGAGGTAACTATGCTTCTCACTAACACTAAATTTTATACCAGCTGAATAAAAATTTCAGCTTAAAATCCAATTTATCTTTAATTGTTTGTTGATATTTATTTCAAGCATCTTGGGTGAAAACAAGGCTATAAAATTTGGCTGAGGTAGCAGTTAAAATTCAAAGGCTTTTTAATAATTTGCTCAAATTAAAAATAGGGAAATGTTTATTTTGTACAAAACCATGCTTTCTTTGGTTCTAATTTGCTTAAAGCTATGCTTTAAGTTACAAGTTCAACAACAAAACTGACCTATTTTTGTCCTCTTAAAAATGTAACATACACTATATGAATTTCCCTGTACTACTCCCCATTATTGCAAATATTTTCCTATTATAAAACCTGTATTTATCTAGGTA
Organism: Certhia americana; assembly: GCA_018697195.1. Taxonomy (NCBI): domain Eukaryota; kingdom Metazoa; phylum Chordata; class Aves; order Passeriformes; family Certhiidae; genus Certhia; species Certhia americana. The sequence continues at coordinate 101,677,661 of CM031857.1, forward strand.
TTATCTTGACAATTGTTTTTTAAATCTATATTACAAAATATTTGATATTTTAAAAAAGAAATGTTAAGATCTCCTTCTTTTATTTCTAACAACCTGCTTGGGGGAGGGGGCGGGGGGGGGGGGGGGGGGGAGGAAGCTTAGGATAAAGTAGCTTTAACTATCCTAAAATCCTAACCTTTAGAAAAACACAAGTTTTTTAAATACTGCCATGGGCAATATTTATACAAGGAATATGCTTTGTGGAATCCACATAAAAATCTCACAAATATGGTAAAAAAATAATAAATTAATTTTTTCAAATACTTGTTGGGGAAGCAGACAAGGATGATGCAGAGCAAATTCAATGGGACAACCTGAGATGAAAGAATGGGGAAAGAAAAAGGAAACAGAGCTGGGGGAAAGAGGAGCAGGCCTGGCATGGCTGGAAAAAATATAACAAGCTTAAGAAATCCCAGAGGTGGGAGCGAGGAAGGAGCAATCATACCTGACAAGGAAGGGAACATACAGGAAGGACTGAAGCTCAAGAGTAGAAAGAGCCAGGAGGAAGGGAGGGAAAGCAGCTGAAACCAGATAAGGAGTCTGAATAAGAAAACTGAAGAGGATGCAGTAAGACAGGTGCCTTGTAAAAAAGAGTCTGCTAGCATGTAAGTAACTCAGTACCATGGCTTTCCTGAAGTGCTGCACACAGTTCTGCAGTAAAGGACTAACCACACTTAGGAATGCAAAGCAAAGGGCTGGATCAATCAGTGGAAAGGACACTTGAAAGGGGAAATCAAAAGAGCTTGGCCTGTTTGATACACTGAAAATATGTGTGATTATTTTCTAAAAATACACCAGAGGGGAAGGAATAGTAAAATAACAGGAAGAGGAGGAACACTTTAATCAGAAATACAAGTCATGAGAATAAATGAGCTAAGATCTCCCAGGAATAATATTATGCTAAACAACTGAGGAAGTGATTTGTAGTTGGGTTTCTTGGTGGATTTTTTTTGTTTGTTTGGGGTTTGTTTTTTTAAATCGTAAGAGGGGTGTCTTCAATAACATATAAAAAGAAGAAAAATAATGTGCCTTTTTTTAGATGCACAAAACCCTCAAAGCCATGTCAAGCTAACAAGCCAAAACCCACCCTCTAAAAAAAATCCCTCCACCAAAACATTTCAGTCTTTCAGAGTCTTTCCACAGCAGTTGCTGTGCTGATGAGATGAGCTCTCAGAGCTATGCAAGAGCAGCAGAATACTCACCTGGAGGCTCTGCCCAACAGGGTTCTAAGCTGGGGCTGCCTTTCTTCTCCCCCCCCAAACAACACCAGAGCTTGTAACATGCTCCACTCAAAAATCACACGTGGTTCTGCTCTCTGCCAGCTTTGCTTTTAGCCTCTTAATTTCTAATGGCTACAGCCAAAAGCAGGGAGCCAACAAAACGTGGTTTACTGAGACCAGCACACAAAGACAGCAGTTTGTTTTGGTTTTAAGCTCTGTACTCTGTCTGACTTTGAAATGTCTGTAATGCTTTTCTGACCTCTGTGTACAACTTTTCCACAGCTGAAGGAAAGCAGCATTAAAGGAATGATTTTTGCAATATAGAAATGTATTCTACCGAAAGACCTGCAAACTGGAACAACAAGAGTTCTGGGTCTATTCTGGGATACAGTGTAAGTCAAATGTAACACACATGCACATCATCTACTTTGACAAGAGGCTTTGTTCTGTTTTTAACTGCTATTTAATCAGAATCCCACTCACATTTAGAGTAGATCTACTCATACTTAAGGGTGAAGCCCTGTTTCCATTAAATTAAATAGGAATTATAGTATTGAGTGGAGACCAGAATTTTACTCCAGACAAAACATTTGCCCTGGAACTACAGAATGCAGTAGTTACAATTTTTAATCTTTCCATTCAGAAGAAAAAATGGTACGATATACCACAACTGAAAACATCTCATTGTTACTTAACCGAAGTGGTTCCAAAATAACTAGACTTCCCTTAAGCAAAATTATCTAGAAATTAACTGTAAGAAATTCATCATTTGTTTGCTGTGAGGAAAAAGATACACTGACCCCACAACAGAGAACTCCATAAAACAACTGGTTAATTGTATGTTTCATTCAGTAGTTCCTGGGCACACTTGTAGTGAAAATAGGCACAGAGCCATTTCACTGTTAAGTCTGGCATTTTTGGGTATAATAGTAATGAATACTTTTAGTTGCATAATTACTTTCAAAAGGTCTTCTTTATAGGACCTCTAATAAATATTTAAATGTGAGTAAAAACTCCAGCTAATCTATCTCCCTACACAAGCAGACTCCAGACCACCCAAATATCTATAATCCTTTTTGCCCTAACTCTTGACACTCAGGATATTTTTGTTATATGCGTGTAAAATGAAAATACTCTCTGTTAAGTCACATTGTTTACAGATGTCCTGCAACCACAAACACAGGGCTTCAACTCTGATGGTACCCACACCTGAGTTTTTGCTCAGAAGTGATTATCCCTTTCTTTCTCCTGCAAAGAGAATTCTGATAGCATGACTCTCTCTTAACCAGTTGTTTTTCCCAGCTGCAATACAGACACAGTGACAGAAGCTACTCCAAACTCATATCTTTGCCATAGGTCAATATTAACTTTCACGTGTCTTGAAACCCTTTCCATACACCACACTCCCCATTCTTCCACAAAGTCTGACAAAGGGAGAATGCAGGAGGCCAACAGCACACAGAAAAATCCCTCTCTCACAGGGCAGCTTCCACCTCTGGCATGAGCACTCTGGAACCAGATCAGTAAGAACAATGGAAGTGTCTGAGTAAGAATATCTGATCACAGTGAAAGGACTGCTTAGAGTACATCAAACATTCCAAATGAGATTAAATCCTTCAAAAGGCATCACAAGATCCTATGCCCCAGCAAGAATTCTTTGGCATCTACTGTCTGTTTCTCTATCCTCACTTTCTGAAAAACATTCCTAAGCTAAAAGACACCTGTCTAAAATCATCCTTGGTTGTTGGCTTCTCCCACACCTTTTATGTTTTAGATCATTATTTCCCAGTTGTTGCAGCACACCATTGCCCAGGTTTTAGTATAATTTCTTCTCTTCAAAAATGGGAAAAAAACCCAAACAAACAAAAACCATAGATGAAATTCAGATGATCAAATGTTACAAGACGCCCTTTTCCCCCAGTAAATACTGAGAAATGAGTGCACTCAAACTTATTATCAAGACATACTTCCCCACATCAATAAAATTGCTTTGATTTTTTTACATTATGACTAGAAAAAACAGAAAACATGCCTTTCTAAAAAGTAAAGTAAAGTTGAAAACAGATGAAAGCTTCAAACCTAAATGTTGATTTATCCTTGTCTGTATTACCTCCTAACTACTGCACTGCTTTTTAGGAAACTATGAAAATTTGTACCACATAGGTAAATTAATAACAGAAAATTAAAAATCATAGTATAGACATTACTATACACATTCTGTGAGAATTAGAACTTTCCCTCTTGTACAGGTATTTGCTAAAACACAGAGCAGCATTCAAGCACTTCATCTCTCCTGTGATAAACACAAGGCTGTATTTTCATTTTCTCACAATGAATTTGATTCAAACTGCTCTGGATTTAGAGCTGGCTGGCACTGACTCACACTGAGCACGAGCTACCTGAGCAGGCTACAGGCTGTTGCTCAATGGAGTGGCTTCTGTAAAGCAGAAGAGAGGGAGAAGGAGGAGGAAGTGAGAAAGGGAAGAAGCAAAGACAAAGAACTCTAACTGGTAGCAAATGTAAAGATAACGCTCTGGGAAAGTTTCTACAAACTTCTGAAGCAACCTTAAGAAACTTTAGTGGATCCAGAAGTGCCGTGCTGAGGGGTCAAGTAAACCTGGCAGTCAGTGCTCACCACTGCCCCACCAGGGTCACCATAAAGCAAAGCCCAGCAGGCCGGGGGCATAATTTCAAGTAAGGCAACAGGAGGACAAGAACACTCCAGGCACACTTATTCTATGCCTACCACCACAGCTGCAGCACTGTATCTTTGAGAACACTGCCCTGGACACAAACATGCAGGCAGGCAGTGTCTATGGCTGGCAGGATCCGAGCCATATCCATTTAAATACTGAAATACAAATTAGATTTCCTGTGGCAACACTCCGACATGCTGTGTGAGCTTCCTGGAACTCCTCAAATCTTTAAATCACCCCATTGCAACTAGATCCCTATCACATCAATCTTAAATGCATATTATTTCCCTAAATGCCAGGGAGAAAAGGTACTCCTCTTGTAGGAACCTCATTCATTAGCTGTAAATTAAAAAGGCTAGTCAAGGAGTGTCATTCCTACCAACCACACACAACATCGATGATCAATTTATAAAGGTGCTTGTACAGCTTAGGCTGTTGTATTTATTTCAGTATGTGAAGTGGTTAGTGTACAGCAGTAGTAATACCAGGCAAAGGTATTTCTTTCAGTAAATTCCACCCCAAAGACCAGCTGTCACAAATATGGTTCTGTAACAGTTAGAGAAGTCATATTCTTTCAGGATTTCTTGAGACATCTACAGATTACCCTTCTCTTTCCTCTTGCTTCCACCGTGGCAGACATTAGACAGAATTGGCATTAAAAGCCAGCCAACAGGCCAGACTATGTTTATTTCTACTTTTATTTTCCATGTGTTTATCATTTGCTTGAATCTTTAGTATCTCTTTCTCCACCTTCTTGTTGAAAGATTTGCAGTTTGTTTGATTTGCATTTAGAGAAAAACAGTGAATAATACAAAGAAATCCCTTGGCTTCCTTCTCACCAAGGGATGAGGTCATAGGGCTGTTGACAATTATTTTAAAACAATCAACCTTTCATTGAGTGATGTGATCGTGCACATTCACACAGCTTGATGAAATACAGGCTTGGTCCTATCTAGAGCCTCAGAATTGCAGCCATGATATCAAGTAGTAGTTTTCCAGGGCTGGAAACATTTTCCAACAATTTCACAGACCAAAAAGAGACATTATCTTCCTGAGCTCTTAATCTCCAGACCTGAACCATTATTTCCCAGCCCTTCTATGCTCTAAAAATGTGGCTTTTAACAGATGATTCGTTAAAAATATAGTTTTTCCTAAATTATTTTCTTTGATGGTAAACTTCAAAACTCTGATCATTTCTACAAGACAGCCTCTCCAGCTGCCTTTCCATTGCTCCCCCTTAGTCTCGGGGGCTGAGCCATCAGCTTCAGTGACATTCTGTGGCACTGCAGAGGGAGGGAGAGAGGAGGATGATTCTCTGTGTCTCCAAACAGATCCCTGGAGAGGAGCTTCAGCTTGAACATGAGCAAGAGAACAGTCGTTTTAAAAACAAGAAACATGTTGGAGTCTGGAATTATGAGAAATATTTCTTTGCATGTTTAAGAGATTTTAAGATCTCTGACAAGCAGTGTTTTGAACCTTTGTTCATGGAAAAAGGGGCTTTTAGGCTCTGGAATGAAGCAGAGTTTTCAAGAGTGTGTATTAGATAGTAGAATAGTGTGTAGTTTTATCACAGGGTGAGAATTTTAGATATATGGGGTTTTTAGGATGGCAGACAGGTGAAGACAAAATGGAGGAACCGCATGGCTTTTGAGTTTCTACCTTCTTCTTCCTTGCCTGCATCTTCTGCAGTGAGGTGGCACATTATGGTTGGTTTAGAATAGAGTCTAACTTTCTAACATGGATAATAGTTATTGGAGAAGTATTAAAAATACTGATTACGTGGATTGTAGTATAAAAAAAAAGAGCAGACACCACTCTGTGTGGGTGGGATTCGGGGTTTTGTGCCTTGGACTGACCTATAGTGAAGAGCTCTGATGGTCAGGAACAGAATGCATTGATAAGAAAGAATAGACTATGAAGAAAACAGAAGAAGAGACGGCTCACAACCCCTTCCTTCAAGGTCTCTAGGCTGGGGAAACAAAACTATACATTCTTGGGTCACGGGAAACAGCCAGCAGAGAAATACACACAAAAATATTTTTTATAAACCCAAGAGAAATGTACAACTCTGAGTCATTCATCTGCTACTTGAGAGCCAAAAAAAAAGTGGCAAATGAACAAAGTAACTGTCTGAGCTACTCGAACACAGATTAAACCAGCCACATTGGGGAGCAGTGGTATCAAAATTGTTTGAGGTGTCCAAGATCCTGAAAGAGCTGTGTTTACCTAAGGCGTAAATAACATATCTTACACCTAGATTTTGGTATAGTCTCTGGCACACCTGTCAAAGGAAGGTTTAGGAGTAGCTGAAGACTTGCATATGTTTGCCATTTCTGTGCATCCCCAATAGGAAGAGGCAAACAGGTGACTTCCAGGGTTTATGATGTTTCTCAATTAGTAAGGGCAATTTCATAAACAGTAGAAGTAGCATAAAATCTCCAAAACTGTGCTTTTCAGGATATATTTTCACAGCCATAATTTCCCATGTTCTACCATATCAGAAAGGAGAGGATACTCCACTTCATTGAGCCCTTCTAATTAGTGCATTATGATCCACAGGCTTTTCCATCAGTATCTAATCTTCCTTTGTTGCAGGGATAAGAAACTTTATACCTGGTTTCTCATGTGTCAAAGTTGGCATCAAAGGCCTGACCTGATGCCTTCCAGTTTTAGGACAGTACCATAGTGCACAAGCACACAAACTTACTTTATAATTCAGTTTGAATTTTTGGGCTGGATAAGTAATCTTTTCAGAAGCCTGAATGCCAGCTTCCCAGGCCTGATAAAGAAGTGCCCATTAGAGAATCTGTTCCTCCAGTACCATTTGTGGCCAGACTCCTCAGAGTGCAGCTGCAGAAAAGATCCTGTGGCTCCACACAAGAAGGAGCCCTGGAAAGGGCTGACACAGGCTCTCAGACAGCCCAGTGCCCAGCAGCCCCCCACAGTGATCAGGAACAGGACCACCTCAGAAGTGAGGCTGCTAAGCCTGGTTTTGGAATATATTCAGACACAAAAAAGTGCAAGGGTAAATTGCTGTCATTTTGCAATGGGGATAAACTTTATAAAAAGGAACATTTTTTTAATAACTACAGAAATTCGGGTTCACTGTTAAAAGCAACAGAAAACCACATTCCTGCTTTGTACCCATGCTGCGTTTCTGCTAATACAGACAGATGCTTCCTCTGGAAAAAAAACCAACTGCCCCAGTACCTGAGAAGGATTTTGTGAAAGAAATATAATAAATCCCTAGTGTCTCTGCAAAGATTGGAAAGCCCATTCCAGAAAGCATAGAAAGAAAATAATTACAAAGATAATGATACACTGTTATATGCTTAAAAATTCAAACAACATTTCAGGAATTAATGAAAAAAGTTTTCTTAACACTTCCACTCATTTCTTTTAACACTGGTAAGAAAAATCCATGCAGCATAAGACAGTATAAATCCATTGAGACAAACATTCCCTGAGGTATGAACTGCATAATAGCTGTAGTGGAAGCTATGCCAGTAACTAATTAAACTTATGCCTCAGGCTTTAGTGATGTCAATTCATCCATTCCAAATTTATCCTGTTTTTAAAGAGCAAGTAGATAATTTTCCCCATGAATTCTATCATTTTTTAAAATTAAAAATTCATTACTTAAGATCCTTTAAAGTAGAAATGCACTGTGGAAAAAATGTGTTTGATATTATAGGCTATCATATTTGAATAAACATGGTAAAGTTTCATGCCCTTGTGAATCAGATGGTCAGCCCAACCAGGAACATGGAAACTCCTTTCTTCCTGACAAGAAATTTATGACTGCAGAAAGGAGACTCACTCTTGACTTCTTAAAACTCCTATAGAAAACCAGGTGCTCATCCAAGATGATAATTTTCATGCTATATGACAACTCTTATCTCAAGAGTTAACAGTGTTCATTACATAATGTGGCATTTTTGGGGCTGTAGAAGTCCTCAAGGTTGGATTATTTATGACGGTAAACTACAACAATAGTTACTCTTCCAATTTCAGAAGAATTCATATAAATAAAACTATGCAGAATCAGTTTCTGCAATAAACTGTTGCAGCCTTTAGCTCACCCTTGTTTCAGATGCTTCTGTTGGCATCTTCTCATGAAAAGAGGACAGTCATGTCACTTCCTCCCATGCTTCTTGTTACAAGGTTTGCAAGAAGGCAGCAAAATTATGACAGTACCTCTTCTTTTTGATTGCATCAGAATTCAGATTCAGTGTCTTCATAGCTATTGGTAAATTCCAATTGATGCAATTCTGCTTTAAAGGACAAAATAACTTCCATATTAAGCAGCACATCACTAGCAGTTCTAGTTTATCCTCAAGCTCCACAAAGCTAACAGAGCTCTCTGATCACACTTCTTGCATAATCATTTTAGGGATACTAGGTTCATACAAACATGCTGTTATTCAAACCAGTCATGTAGTACCAAAAAGAAAAAAAAATGTATACCTGAAGCTCAAATCAGAAATATATTGTCATTAGCTGGCTTTGCTTTTGGCATGCTATTCTGAAAACACAGCTACATGTTACTTCTTGCATCAGATCATGCTTGAATTTATGCAAACATTGTGTAAGTGGTCCAGCTTCAGAAAAAATGAAACTGCTGTTTGCCATCTGCACTGGCAGTGTTGTACTGCACAACATTAAGCTTTATTTAGCATTGTTTATGCTCAAAGTGTCCCCAAACAGTATTACTAAGATTGGTTAACTGCTGGTGCCAGAGAAGCCATGACAGCAGCCATTAAAGAGCTTACAGAAGTTCAGAGTGCATGTTCTTGAATGTTCAGACCTATTTTACTGTAAGCAAATATAAGAGGTGTCACTAAGTATTTTACAGGCAAAGGGACATAAACACATGAACAATTTTAAATAATGTGGTCATTAATTAGATATTAACCAGGTATTCAGGAGAAAGAAAGTTAGGTTCATGCAGGTGTTCAGTTCTTAACATGCTGAGTACTTACAGCCCTAAGGCCTGAAGTAATTACAATTAGCTGCAGAATGAAGACATGCTGAGCTGCTCTAGCAGAAATTCATCAGCATGAACAAGAACTGCCACCCATACATTCCAGGGGTACTGTTTGTAGAGATCTCAAACATAAGGAACCACAGCTGACTCTGATCTTTAGATGCAGCCAAGATGGTCTAAATACCACCTGCCACAAAGAGGAAAAGAGACTTCTGAATGACACTCAGCCTCTGCAAAGGTAATAGATGCAAGGGCTACCTTCTGCTACCTCACCTTAATACAACAAAGCAGATCTACTTGATTCAACTTTTAAGGTTTTTTCCTTAGACAATTATTTCTTAATAATGTCATTTTAAAAAGTGAGGTTTCAATAAAGAAAAAGGCAAACCAGCCCCATAGGGGTGTAATTTTAAGTGACAACATCAGTCCATGCAGTTTACAGTGTTTTCTGCTTCTTCTTAGCAACTGTGAAAAAGCTAGAAGTCTGGTTTGGAGATAGATAAGGCACACACACATACACATAGAGAGTTAAATACCAAAATATTCAAACAACAGCATAAACTGAAGAATATGTACCTTATGATTAGCAATAGGCAATGCATTCCAAAGGGAGACATACAACAGACTACATAAACTTTGAATCAAATCCATGAAGGTAACACTGCAAACCATCAATAGGAAAGATTTCATAAAACACAGCTGTGCAAAGTAACTGCTGGTGAGTTTCTGTCAAAAGTGAAACCCCAAAACCAAAAAGAAAATCAGAGAAATTGATTTTGATTACACAGTTAACTGTAGTTTTAAAGGAGGCTAACTGGGATGAATCAATATAAAGCCACCACGGCACATTTGAAAACACCACAAGATAAAAATTTATTACAAACACAGATGTCTTTGTGACAGTACACACTGTCACAGGATTTTTAAAACCAAGAACTCGTCACTGCTTGTATTAAACCTTGGTAACCTCAGTACAAATAGACTGAGGGCCCTATGGGGTGGCTCCCAAGAGCCACTCTGCTCCACCTCAGGGCTCCAGTTTTTAACTTCCCGTGCATTCCATCAACTTTTACTTGTCCCTCATCTTTATACCAAATCTCTGCGAAAGAGGCGCAGTAGAGATGGTTTACAGACATTGTTTATGGTCTTCAGAGAAAGCTATGGGGGCATGCTTAGTAGTGGGGTGATAAATGAGGAATAAGATGGAAGAAAAAAACACCTAAAAAAGAAAAACAAACAACCTAAAAACACCAAACCCAAAAACCCAAAAGGAAACAGCAGAGCTGGTATGCTGCATTTGAACATTACTCTGCATTTCCTTCAGTGCACTTTCATCTCAGTGTAGTCTGGGGTTTTTTTAACTGCATTTACATTTTTCAACACACTACCCTGGGTTACAGTGCCCTATCCAAGCCTTTTAATGCCAGCCCACAGATTCACTCCCTTTGAATCACCCTTCTTAAATTCAGCCCTTGTTAGCAATTCAACAGAAATTTTACTGTGGACACCGTTCTTTTCCATCCTTTTATTTTCTTTTTTTTATCTGTTTTAACAGTGGTCACCAGTTTAAACTCTTCAGAAGAGCAAACATTCCCAGCTATTACAATCTTCTCCATTATGACTGCTCAGTCATAATTTCACTGTTCCTCTGTTTTCTTAACTTAAATCTAATACCAGCCTAATACCAGGTTCTCACAAGTTTGTCCTAGAGAGGCAAATATTCTATTTCTAAACATAATCTAGATAATTTTCTATCTTGGCTGGCCTCTGCCAAGTGTTACTGAACTCAGGCACAAAATTCTACTGCAAGATTTTCTGCTTTTGGTACTTCTCTCACACAGGTACAATGTGTTTAGAATATGCCTGCTGAAAATAGTTTTTACTTCAAGACAGGCTGCTCCAATACCCTATTCTGAAAACACCTTGTTCACAAAAGCTTCTATCTTAGCAAAGCCCTCCATGAAAGACAGAAGAGGAGTGTGATTCATTTGGCAGCTGAATTATTTAAAGAGTTCCACAATGGCATATATCACTTTTTTTTCCCCACAATAATTTTTCTTTTCCTTTTCCTTTTCACTCAATTTTTCTTCTCAATTATTAAATACTTCTTTCCCCTTCATACACTTTGGGATTTCTATGGCTGTAAGAACTCATAAGAGAAGGTTGTAATTAGCAGTAAAAGAAAGGGTTGTAGGGAAAATACAGCTCTATAGGAACTGTAAAATGGAGGCTATTTCAGGTAAGTGAAAACCACAAAACTCATTTAACATATAACTAACTTCTTCAACAAAACTCATCCCAGTCAGCATCCTGCTTACCAGACAGCACACAGGTGGTTCTCTGGCTGACAGATAAAGTCCATAAATTAACATACTCTTACCCACAGACAGGCTAGTAAAAAGCAATTTTGGAGAAAAGGCCAAACTGTGTGAAGCAGCTAGGGAGAGAAAACCAATCCTGATGACATGAAAAAATTCAAACCAATCATTAGTGTACAGCTCAAAAAAACCCTAATCTTATCATGAAATGAGTTTTAGAGAGAGTTATAGAAGTTCTGAGTAGCTAGAGAAAGGTATTAAAAACTCCTGTGATTTTCAAAAGACCACACAGACTTTGTTTCTCACATAGTTTTGAGTCCATTTGACAAATACAGGCCCATGAATTGATTTACAGGTTACCAAAAATGAGAGAAAAAATATTAAATGGATAATGGATGAGTAATACTCAGTATAGAGTGCAATACTGAAGTTTATTCTGGGTTACTATGTATCACTCTTTATCACCTCGTGTCTGTCCAGCATGTGCTGTAAAATAGAACACAGAGAAGTGCTACTTGTATTCTCAGGAGAACAGAAGCCTACCTTACCCACTATCTCAAGCACAGAGAAAACCTTCCAAGTCTGTTTAAGGACAAAGAGCAATTAGGATTGATGAAACACCATAGGGGGAAAAAGAACCAAAAAGCTATCTTAACTCACAAGAAGAGGATAAGAGTATAAAGGAACATTTCTAACCTCAAGAGCAAAAAGATTCTCAAGCAGCATTTGCTGGGCACAGCAACAACCCAATGAATCTTTACAAATATGAAACACAGGGCCTACAAGAGTAAAGGGATGATCTAAGAGATATTTTCCAAACTCATCCCATTCCCTTGCTCTCTCATTCCTACACCAACCCATACATACACACTTCCAAACACATTAAGCAGTTAGCTCATCCCTCACCTCTCTAATTTCTTCATTAATATTCTGATATTTTTAGTTCTTTGTTTGCAAGTTTTCTCAGCAGTTACCTCTAATCACTCTTTTCCCCATCAACTATTTTACATTAGACTGCCCTGAATTTGTATTGCTGCCTTTCACAGAATATGGATACTCTCTGTAGATGCCTACTTTCATGAAGGGGTACTTATGATTTGCAATAAATTAACAACTCACTTCTTCACAGTTAAAGGTCACTTCAGAACTTGTGGCATATGGGAGAAATAACGAGGGAGGGAAAGGGATGCATGTAAAAGTATAGCCTGAAGAAAGCTGGGTTTTGTTTAAAAAAAATCATCTCAAGACACAGTTCGCTCAGCCTATTCAAATGCTTTACGAATCACAATTTCATGTTACTAAAACCTCCTTCTTTATTCTTGGCATAAGTGAATGTGTGTGTGTAGGCATATTTTTAATTGCAGTGTGAAAAATGTTGCTCATTGAAAGAAAAAGTAGAAGTTATAATTAGAAATGGAAACTATAACAAACACTTAACTTGATTATACAGAAAAGGCATTGCTTACTCTCAAGATAGCGTCTCTAGGTGTCTTGTAATTCTACTAACTCTCCTGTTTACTACTCCATTGTTGAGTGATCCCTATTAAGCCCAAAGTACTGTGATCCAACTAATTGCTTTTACAGGCTCACAGAATGGCCAAGGCAGGAAGGCAGCTCTGCAGATGGCTTAGTCCAACCCACTGGCTCAGAGCAGGGTCAGTGAGAGCAGGATACTCAAGGCTGTGTTCAACTGGCTCTTAATTACATTCAAGGATGAAGGCTCCACAATATCCTTGGACAACCTGTTCCAGTGCTTGGATAACCTCTAACATTTTTTATGTTTAAATGATTTTCCTGTATTTCAATTCATACCCCACTGTCTCTCCTCCTTTCACTGTCTACTGCCAGGAGGACTCTGGCTCTGCTTTCTGTACTCAAACACATCACGTAATCAGACACTTAATAACTTCAGCCTGAGCCTTCTCTTCTCCAGACTGAACAGTCCCATCTCTTTCAGACTCTCTCCAGATGTCACAGGCTCCAATGCCCCAGACACCTTCATGGCCCTGCACAGGCCTCATGCCGCTCTCTCCATCTCTCTCTCTTGTACCTGAGAACCCACAACTGGACACACAACTCCAGAGCTGCCTCACCAGAAAGGAGAAGGGCAGAAGGATCACATCTCTCCTCCTGCTCACAGCACTCTGCCTAAAACAGCCCACAGAGCCAGCAGCTGCCCCTGCCAAGGCACCCGCTGCTGCCTCATGCTCTGCTTCACGGCCACCAGGATCCCTGGACCCTTCTCCACAAAGATGCTTTCCAGACACTCAGGCACAACCTGTTCTTCTGCCTGGGGTTACTCCTCTCCAGACCTCCAGGAGCTGGTATTTCCCTCTGCTCGTGAGCATCCTGTCAGCCCACGTTTCTCCAGCCTCTTGAGGCCTCTCCAAATGGCAGCACGACCCCTGGGGAGTCAAACACCTGCCAGTTCTGCAGCACCTGCCAACTCGCTCAGAGTCCTCTCTGCTCTGTCCACCTGGTCATTAATGCAGACACTGAGCAGCACCAGCCCCATTACCCACCCCTGTGACACCACTGCCAGTGACCAGCCTGCAGCTGCACCTCGTGCTGCCCTTTGAGTCCAGCATTTCAGACAGTTTTTTCCACTCACCTCTACTGCCCCTCATCAGTTTGTCAACTTATGGGAGACAGTGACAAAAGATTTGCTGAAGCCAACATAAACAACATTCACTCAGCCAAGTCAGTGATCTTATGGTAGAAGACTAACAGATTGTTCAGACATGACTTCCCTTTCATAAATCCATGCTGACTACTACCACCAGATTCTTGTCCTTCATATGTCTGGAAATGGCCTCCAGGATTATTTGTTTCATCATCATTCAATGGTTCCCCAAATTCTCCTTCTTTTCCTTGAACAGATGATCAACTTCTGCTTTCTGCTACTCCCCAGGAGCCTCCTCCAAGGTTCTTTCTAAGAAAATCAATTTTCTGTCTCAATTTAGTATCCTCTGAGATTTTCTTCTGGATGAGGCATTATAACAGATCTGTCTACACTACCTTTATGATGTATATATGAAAATAACACTTGTTTTTCAGATATCAGACTACCATTGCAGGAATGAGAGAGGGGAGAATGCTTCACTCTGTGGAAGCAAACATGACCTAGAGTTACTGAATGACATTTCACAGAATAAAATAGGTCTCCCAAACCCAAAACACTGCAAATAAAGTTATCTATACTTTCGTAATCAATCAGAACACAGATAAGAAATGAAGCCATCTAAGACATAACTATTCAAGCAATTCTAACACTAGTTGTTACACAGACGTGATTAACTAAAACACCACCTTTGAGATTAAAATGTAATTTTCAGAACATATATACAACATGGCAGCTACAATTTTTAAAAATGACCATATATTATATAAATAAAGCATCCAACTTTCCTTTGGAGAGCTATTAGAGCAATGCTTTTACAGAGATACCTGAATTTATATGGTTCGTCCTGTGCCCATTTTTCAATGTTTTTCCTATTTATTATTTTTATTTCCTGATCAAACTTGTGCTTCTTCAAGCTTTGCTTAGTCACACCATAGTAACCACTTGCATAGAAGCAATCTAACACATTACAAGCTGTACAGCTTTTCTCTCTGCACACAAGGTTTTGTGCACCCAGCACAGAGGAGCTTGCAAGGCAATTTGCTACTGAACACAACTTTGGTTTTGTGCTAGCATAGCTATGTTTTCTGCAGTGCACAAAAATGTTTCATTAATATTTCAGACAATGTAATTTGGTGCCTTTGCTGTATTTCCTGTGATGATCTGTACAGTGAAGTTAGCTTACTATCACTCCTTTCCAGTTGTCTCATCTGCTAATGGTTGAATACAAAACCAGAAGTTAATGCTAATGTTTTATGAAAAATCAATACTTATTTGGATATTAAATGCTGTCTGAGTATCTTGCACAGATTCCACAACTGTCATTATTCATTCTAGCCCTTTCACATGAGAATAAAGTCTGACTATTAACTACTCTCTTCCAGTCACAGAATTCAAATCTTAAACTTCTTTCTTCCAAGAGAGGCAGGTGCTTAGTCTCTATATCCAAGAGCAGGTACATATAACTAAGAGGCATAGTTGTAAATTCCTTGGAGAGGAGGAAAAAGAAAGATACAAAAGCAGAAGGGAAAAAATAAAAAAGGAAAATACTACAGGGCAACAATGTGCTATATATGTTAAACTACCAAAGTGGAATTTCTTAAAATGGCACCTATTTGCAAACTTCTGCCAGCATAGCTGAAGCAGGAAGACCAGGAGGTGATTAGCATTTGAAACAGCAGAAGCCCCTGCCACTGCCAAAGTAGCAGAACTGGTTTAGCTGATCGAGCTTTCACTGGTACAGCCTTCTTGCTTGCTGTGCAGGGTTTTGCTAGATGGCCCTGAAGCAGTGCTTTGCTGTAGAGTTGCTGGATAGCAGAAGTTCCCTGGCAATACTTCACACTAACATCCTTATAACCATGAAAGAGCATCAGAGCAGGAGGTGCTAGTTCCTATCTCAAGTGAGGCTGCTCATCCATAATGTTCACAAAGAATAATTTGGTTTTGTATGATACTTTTTGCTCCTCATCAAAAGGCAGACACATTCAGGAAAAAGGAAAAAAAAAAATATTTCAAGTGGCCACTGTTAATACCAAAAAAATGAAGGAGCTCTGTTGTGCTACCAAAGGATCTTCACCAGAAAATTATGTTGGCATAACTTTTTTTGCACAACTAGAAAAGCACTTGTAGTGAATCACTCTGTATTATCACTGAATCACTACATGTGACACCTTTTCACAAGTCCTGTTTACATGCATTTCCCTGACAGCAGGAATGCAAAATCTTGCTATTCTGAGGTGAAGTTTAATAAAATGGTAGCATCACTACAATGGCTGCACAATATCGAAAATGCCATTTCAAGTTCACCTCTCCCCCTGCTTCTCCACATCATGCTCCAGTGATGCAAACTTCCCTTTTCTCTCAAGCAGTACAACCAGCTAATATTAATTGGCTTTAACTGAAAACAATTGCCTGTAGCCAGTATTTATCTTTAATTTCATTGCTTGTTGCCAGATCTGATGAGGGGATACTGAGTGTGGGAGCCTAGTCAATTTTTCCAACAACGCAGTCTAGTAAGAGACAGTACTTTAGCCTCTCCCTGTAAATCCTGTTTTCACTATCTGAATGTCTGAAAAACATCAGTAGAAAACAAATACATCTGTTAGCGCTCATTAGCAAATGCTGATGCTGCTGGTTGTCAAAACTCAAATCCCATATCCCTATCTGTCCTTCCAGATACATTTTTCAATGGTAGGACTTGAGAATCTCATTTTTGTACAGACAGGCTCAAAAGCATGACTGAGGAAGCCTCCACTAATACAACAGTCTTCAAATAAAAGCCACTCCCTAACACAGCTGTAATTAATATTTTCTTTCATTCTTTACAGTGCTCAGTGTCATGGAGCTGTGACTTGACAGCAGAAGGACATGGTACCGAGATTGGAGAGGCAGGTTACCAACAGATTACAGTAACTCCAGGTATGAGCAAGGAAGCCCTGAAGGAGTTCTTCAGCCCTGGAACTTGCATGCCCAGTTTCATGAGAACATAAAACCCACACAGAAGCTGTGGGGTGGGAAAGTGGGAAGAGAAGAGCAGCTTCTAATGGAAACACACAAGTCTTATGAAAACTTACTGGGAGTACAATATACTCCAAGACACCAAACAAAAACTATCCTTTTCTACCATTGTTCACTAAGGAAACAACGCAATGGCAAAAATCCCATTTCAAAAAAGAAATGGGGTCAATATTACAGTGTCACTTCAAGTGTCACCAGGTTTCAGAAGGGTAAGCAACACATACTATTTCCTTGTACAAATTCTCATATTAAAAAACCCTCATCCTTATACAACTGCTTAGTGGAGTAAAAAAGATTGAATTAATGGATACCAGAGGATAAATTTCCTTTCTTTCTTTCTTCTGTAATATAAAATTCCCTTTAAAAAAAATTTCCTATGCCTTAACTTGTATGTTGTGGTTTTAGACCCAGTGTTTTTTTCTGCATACAACACACATACACCATGCCTACTGCATGGACACATATATATATGGATTTCTGAAAACACCTGGAAAGGGACTCAGAAAGAGCTTTTGAGAAAGTTTGAGAAGAGCTTTTATTTTACATTTTAATGAGTCATTCTTCTCTCCCCACTTACTCAACATTTTCCTCTGATGTCCACCAGTTTGACTAGTCTCTAAAAAAATTTCACATTGGATGACAGTCTGCAGAAGTTCAAATAGCCTGGTAAAAGCTACATTGAGACATACATACAGATTTTTGGTGGGTGAATCTCAGCTAGTTTTCATTCAAGATAGGTAATGTGGTAGCTCTGAATTACAGGCATTTTTCCATCCACATTTCCTCCAATTCTGGAAGGAGAATAATTCAGGTCAAATTAGAGGGACTTTTAAAGGAGGAACAGATGACATTTTAATAGCAGAATAAAATGGTGCCATGGTACATTTGGAAAGCATAAAGGAAACATGAAGATTTGCATCTTACTTTCTTCTACCTCTAATTATTAGGCATTCATTGGGCCAGTAATTTGGCAATGGCTGATGACACTGTAAGAGCCATGTCTCTGTAGTGCCACAACATGACAGCACCATGCACTAGGACAGGCAGTCTGCTCACCTGCTGGCAAGGTCCTGGAGCACCATGATAAGGAGCTTGGGGTGAGGGAACAAAACCAAAAAGGTCCTTCAAGCAGTCAAAAAAAGCTGATAAACACAGGTGGCAAAAGCAAAGCTGAATGATGTAATGCTCTTGGCTCCAAGTAGGAAGAGAATAATTTTCAGCCAAAAGGATTAAAAGGGATTTTCATTTGGTTTGTGTTATCGATTAATAGGTAAAGACCCACAGATAAATCAGGCAGCCTAAACACACCAAAGCATGTTTAAAAGGGCTTAGCTAAGCTGGTTGTAAGGAACCAGCCAAAATAATGGCAGTAGCTTGTAATCTGAAGCAATCATGAAAATTATGAAAGTTTCTGTTTTCGAGACAGTATCTATTGGAAGGATGTTTTTAATTGGGGCTTTTGATTACACTGGCCTATTGCTTCTGGGAAGGCAAATGCAAGCTCTCTGGAAGAACGAGTTCTGACTCAATCTTTCAAAAGGTGCAGTGAGTCCTCACCAAGCAGGAAATGGAAGAATTAAGGTTTTGTGAAGCACCAGATACATACACTCAACACTTTGCACATTCTTGAATGGCTTATGATGCATTTATTTCTCTCAATATTCCCATTAAAAAAAAAAAAATCAATAAAAGTAAAAGTTATTACCACCCTCTGTAAAAATGAAAGGTTTGCCTTGTTCCTTCTCCCTGGGTGCGAAGTAGCAAAGTCATTATTTAAGATGTATGCTCTACTTGTTTTCCTTCCATCCCTCTCCACCTCCTGTCACAACCACTGGCGTGTCAGTATCCATCACTGAAGAAGTCTGAAGTCAAAGTGAGTAAATAACTCATCCTATTACATGATGGTCGTTTACCTGCACCTTTGACTTTTTCCATAGTAACTGAATAACTAGAGTGTCTATATATAAGCCATGATATATTTCATATGGCTGTAACAAAGCCAAAAAATGAGGATTAAGAGGCTCACATACACTTGGCTCTTTCCAGCTCTGAAGAGAACAATATGTTCTCTGCTCATAAACCTAAACTGCTCTAATATACTCTGTCATATTATAATTTTACTAACAGTGCCAATAAAATTCTAGTAGAGTACATAATTAAGTGACAGCAGGAAATGGTGGACCCTTTAAGGACTGTCTTCATCATCAGATTCCCAAACAGTTCCCAAAAGATTCTAGGAGGAAATTGCAGCGCTCACAGAAACAGAATACAAAGATACCTAATTAGTCAAATACTACTTCCAACAGCAAATAATGCAAGTAGTTTGTCATTACAGTTGATATTCACTTTATAAAAACATGAAAACTATTACATGGTCTACACATGATACTTCAGAAAAAAACAGCTCCTCTGTACATAGAAGTATGCCCTGAATACAACAACAAAAATCAAAATAAATTAAAACCCAACACCATTAAACAAACCTCACACACTCACATATTTACTGTTAATAAATTACAGTGTTTGATCAGAACTGAAGAGTACCACTAAGTCATGGCAGCAGCAGTTAGAGCAGCAATCTCTGATAGCTTTTTTTTTTTTTTTCTACATGTCCCTGTTGCTCTCATCTTCATTCTTACTTACTGTTAACACTTAAGTAATATAAACTGAAAGTCAATCAGTAGATGAAGTCTGGATACAGGCTGTATTGTTCCATGTAAATGGACTATTTGGCAGACAAAGGCAGAAGCACAACCTTTTACCATTATGATTATTAAATGATGTAGGTACTCCACAGGCTTTGAGAATACTGTTTCTTTTATACCCTTTTTTGCAAACAAACATTAAAACCATTAAAATCAGAA
This sequence comes from Certhia americana, assembly GCA_018697195.1. Lineage (NCBI taxonomy): Eukaryota > Metazoa > Chordata > Aves > Passeriformes > Certhiidae > Certhia > Certhia americana. Next base: position 101,697,423 of record CM031857.1, read on the forward strand.
AATATTTCCTAAACTTGAGGGAATACATCTGAGGGCTTTGTAATTAAACTGCAAAGAAGGTGGAAGTATTCTCACGTAAGCTTCAAACAGGAGTGAGACAGAACTGCAATTCAATTTCTAGGAGCTTGTGTTTTAAGAATTTTAATGAGGTTTTTGGTCCTATCAGGAAAAATCAGCTGTCCTCTCTTCAAATCCAAAACTGTAGAAGAACATTTTGCAAGACATTTGTATGCAAATATTGCTAAGAACCTCTACAGATTCTACCTACAGAGAAGAATTTCTCACAGCAGCCTCCTCCAACAGTGAAACAATTGCCAGGCCAAGTGTGAAAATGAATCAGACCAAAATACTTGGATTACTAACATATCCACCCACACACAATCTACAGAGAAAATAAAAACATCCGGAGCTTGTAAGGTTGCCAGAGGGGGGGAAAAAAAGAAAAGAAAACTGATTTCAGGCAAGACACAATGTAAGTTTAGGACACCTTCTCTTTGCCTCACAAGCTTTTAGGACTAGGTTGGAGAAATGCTGTGAACCATCTAATCCTGCCAAATCTATAAATCCTTATGACTACTTCAAGAGGCCATTGCCAAACCCACATTGAATTCTTTATATAACACGTACTTCAAATAATAATATATAACTAAGTTCTGGATAAATTAAATTTACCTTAAAGAATTATTATATTATAGCTCCAAATAAATTATATATTTGAAAAGATGACTTCTAGATGGCACATTGGGTTATTGTTTCAATCTCTGATCAGATTCTCCTCACGGCTTGAAGCTTCAGGAAGGGAAGAAAGAAAAAAAAAATTTGTTTCCCTTTTAGCCCAAATTAGGGCTTTTGTATTTTACAGTTTAAACAACAGCATATTTTAAACTGGAGGGTTCCACTGAGGTTTTCTTAAGGCTACAAAAACCAGCCTGAGTAAGAAGAGGAAATAACTGAGTCTCCTTTGTATATTAATTGATACTACCTACATTAACCCTATCAGCAAAGCAGTATTATGTGTATTAAATAAGAATGGTTTTAGACCTCAGCAATAATATTGTACAAAGAACAAAAAACAATAAATTTTGTTTTCAAATTAATAAATTTCATAAAATCACAGAATGGTTAGAGGATTTAAGGGACCTTTAAGGGACCTAAAAGTTACAGATTATTTAGCTCAAATCCCCCTGCCATAGGAGGAGCTGCATTCATGGCAGAATTTCTATCAGTCCTACCAGTATATAATTATGAGTAATCCACTGTCTTTTCAGAAGGTTACTTTTTGTAATATAATGTACTAATCACTAACAACGAGTAAACATCTTAACACTGAAGCTTCACATTACTCTGTACTCTCTACACAACTGCTGCACGTACTCTCACTTTCTCATACTTTATAAAATGTTTACAGGCTAATTCCCACAAAACATCCAACAGCTGACAGACCCAAACCACCACCATTTTTCCTTGTTTCTACACCCCCACGTTCCCCTGAGTAACCCCTCCCCTCAAAGCCTGCCATCAAAACATATCCAACAAACTGGTCACGACAGGACAGCCGAATCCACTCTTGCTCCCATGGTAAACATACGGGATCCATCCTGCTGACTGCAATGAGCATGGCACACTTCCATCCGGCTGGGAAGAGCACCAGTTCCCTGTGACAGGGAATGGGAAAGAGCCTCCCTCACTGCCAGGGAGTTTCAAATCACTTCCAAGCAAAACACCCAGGGCAGCTGCCTCACTGGAGTTCCCTCACCTCCTCTGAATGCTGATGAACAGGTTGAGGTGTGACATCATTTGTAATCACGCCTTGGGCATCCAGGGCAGCCCAGAGTGCTGCCATGGCTCTGTGCTCAGTTCCCTTGTAAAACTGAACACAGCCAAGTCACAGACTACTGACTGGCACAAGACAATCTTGGTCAGTCTGTGTCTTTGTGAGGAGATGGGCTGGAAGAGGGAGAAGATTTTGGTTCACTAGTTTTGCTTTCACTGTTGTAAGACTAATAACAGCAGCAATAATAAACAATTACAGCCTGTGATGTTACATTTCTCCTCACAAAATCCTGATTGATGCTGACAGGAACAAAACCTTAGAGATAGCATTTTCACATGATTATATTCTCTTGCATTTCACCATAAGTATAACAAGTTTAATGGCCATACCAAAAACTTGGAAAAAGAAACTAGTACTCGTGACTCTCATTCAGTTAGGATCCCATGATCTAAAACAATTTCCAAAAACAAACATGCAGACAGTGTTCTAGATTTCCAAAAACAACAAAACTAAAATCTCATTAATTGAGTTGCAAATTCCTGCCAAGTGTGTAAAAAAACCCCAAACAAACATAAACCAACCAAAAAACCAAATCAAAAGTACCCCAGAATAACAATTCACTGACCCATAAAGCAATTTATCTTTTCAGGTCTGCATATAACCTGAGTAGCTTTGCTAATGCCACAGCTTTCCTAGAATCATGGAATATTCTGTGTTGGAAGGGACCCACAAGGTCCAACTCTTAAGTGAATGGCCTGTATGGCGACTGAACCTATGACAAGTGGCTACTGAAGCAAAGCAGACCCAGACATCATTTAATGGATACTACCCAGACTGATGAGGAGAGCAGTGAAGGTCCTAAGAACCTACAAACCCCAGAGCAAAGGGCAGGAAGACATAGAGATTGCAAAAGGCTGTGGCAAAGCAGCAGGGAAGGACTAGAGGAGCTGGTCAGCTCTCTGCCCTGGCAGGTACCAAGCAGCAGCTGGGGAAGCAGAAAACACTGCAGGAAACAAAGTGTTCCCAGACATGGGAAATATTCTCTTTTCCTGCCCAGGAGCCAAACTTTAGCTGCAAAGGACACCTGCATGTGCACAGGACATTTTTATGTTTTATGAAAAGCTTTATGAAAGCATAAACAGAGATAGGTAGGGGTGTGTAACAAGCACAAGGGATTCAACAAAAAATCATTTGCAGTCCCCCCACAACCTCTGGCTGGTTGTGATAAAAACAAACAAAACATACAGAGAAGAAAATTAAATAACAAGCAACAGATAAGGATCTGCACAAAGTACCTATGATTCAGCACGAACATTTTTGACATCCTACAACTAATGTATACTATTTAAAGATTGTGTTCTGCTTGCATAACAAGAAATCAGGATTGCTTTTCTGACCCGAGGCAGCAGTAGAGTTACACAAATCCCTGCCCTGTTTCACTGATTCTAAAACAGAAGCTGTACATCACAATTTCAAAAAACTACACAACACTTCCTGATTGAGATGGATTTACCTCTCCAATTCTGCTAGTAATATTGGCAAGTCCTCTGGAGTACAGAGAAGCTTTCAGGTTGTTACATGCAGCAGATTCAGTTTACCAGTGTAACACTATTCAAGCCCACAAAGAACTGACTGAAAATTAAAGCCAGCAAGCATGTACCAGTTCCCTGCTTTCTACATCTTCATTGGTTATCAGCAAAATCTATCTGTCTCAGATGCCATCACACTTACAGACACAGTTTTACACTGCAGAGCATGGATTTCAAATTCAAATTTTCAAGCTAGAAAGACATTGAAACCCAACTTTATATCATATAAATGAACAACACTGCGATCACACCTGGTACCTCCTCTATTTCAGCTGCATAACTGAGAATTAAAACAGACACCAGGAACAGTACATAATTCTCCATTCGTACTTCTATTTCTCTGCCTGAAAAATTGAAAGAAAACAGAAGACGACAGCCAGATACACTTTCATACATTTCTTACAGATACATTCAGCACCAGTATCTCTAATAAAATTAGGTATCGTCTAGTGTTGACAGAGGTAAGTGAGATCTTAGAGAGACCAAAGGTTTTTCTCATATCTAAAGAAATTTCTTCCTCAAAATCTTCCGAGCGGCCATAGCCGCAGACTACTAGGCAATGAAAAAAGAAACAGAAAACAAATTTCAAATACCTTTTCTGTTACGCCTTGCATATTGAATTTCAGAGCATAAGGAGGGTATGAATCTGTCTTTTTCGTCACTATATGTGTAAATATATAAAAAATTCAAAAAGCAGTTGCTTTGTAGATTCAAGAACAGGAAGCACCTCTGTTACAGCTTCATAGAGAAAGTCCCTTGAAAAAAAAACCTGCGTATGTACTTCACGTGTATCATTGCTACCTCCCCTTTCCTCTTTCAGTCTCACATCTGTCTTCAGGCAACTCCTCTTCAATGGTCTCCTATTTTGCATCTATTCCAAGAAATTGAAAAATGCTTTTACTACAGGCAACTCCAAAAGTCTTTTTCCCTTGAAAATATGGGGGATTTATTTCTCAAGTAACACTTCAAATGAATGTCTTTTCATAAACATTCTAATGTCTGCATTTCTCTAATTTTTCCTTTTCTGATTTCTACTTCTTTTCTTCCAAACTTGACTTCCAGAATCTGTGCAGAAATGTTAACAAAAACCATTCAATACGCTTTACAGTATTAATTTCATGATTTCACTTCAGCCCAAACATTCAATTTTTGCAAACCCCAACAGTTTGTTTGGAATATCATCATAAATTTATTCAAAAGAAAATAATTTCTTTGGAAAAAAAAAAAAAAAATCACAGGAAAAAAAAGCTCTTCTCCATTAGAAATTATTCTTAACTCCTGAAGGTAGAACACAAAGTACCGCAAGATTTAACTTGTCATTTCTAACCTTTGAATAACTCTCTCAACTACTCTTAGAACCAATTTTGATAAGAAATAGGCATTTGGAGTCACACTCAAGTCCACTACTTGTATGTAGCACCCCTTTTTGCCTGCCTCTCAACTACTTAGTTGCCACACACTTTGCCAATGGGGCATGAAGAGAATGCTGGTGAGCCCAACACTGCATTCAGTTGTTAAAAATTCAGAAAGTTCACAATTACTTACAATCTTACTGGGCAGAGTGATTATGCTTAACAAGCTTTCTAATGGGACTGCTGTTTTGACTATAGCTCTCCTTATATGAGATTCAGACAAGAAAAATAAGAAAAATAAAGGTTTTCACTCCAGATTCACAAACTAACTCTACTTCATGTATCTTCTACTTCATCTTACCTAGTTTAGAAAAGAAAATACTTGGCTACAAAACACATCTTTGAATTTAAATTCTTCCTCATTCTTAGTTTGAACACAATGTGGTTTTCAGTTGTTTAGAAAAGAGCCCTGGATGTTGATTGAAAAAAAAAAAAAAAAAAAGGCAAAAAAAGGCAGGAAGGAAAGAGCAGGGAGTGGTACTACATGAGAAGACAAAATCTAAGCCACTTACTGTTGTTTTAGAACTTTCTATTGAGAAAGAGCTATTTATATTTCAATTATGTGACAGGATGCCACAGTTTGAAGTAATTTTGGAAAGAAGAGGCCTTAAAATTAGGTACTAATGGCGTCAACTTGCAAATCTTTGGATTATTATATTCCCATAACAGACATTCATAGGCTGCATTTGTTTAGAACACTAAATCCAACACCTCCTAAAATCAGCAGCAGATTTAAAATAATCAGCCAGGAAATAGCCTAGAGGAAGTCTGCATTTGTCCTACAGTTCAGTTCACCAGAGTTCAGGCAGAAAAATATTACCAATACACAATGAATACCAAAAGTTTCTTTCCCCTAGCTCAACGTGTGTATTTTCAGAGATAAGCAAAAACCAGATTATTCATTGTCCTCCACCATGCCCTTTCATCTCATCGAGGCCCTGGTTTGCTCCTAATTTTTCCTGCCTGCCACACCCAGAGCTGCTCTTTCTTGTTGCCAAGGGCAGGAGCAAGGATCAGGGTGTTTCACCTCCACAGAAACACCTGAGGCTTTTGTGTCCACCCCCATACCCCCTGCTATGGGCTGGCTAAACTCACAACCAGACCACTTCCCCCAGTTACCTCGACAGATGCAGCACTATGGAAGCAAAATGAAATTACTTCATTATTTACTGGCTAAACACACAACAGGCTTACACAGTTAGATGAAGTTAAAAAAAAAAAAAAAAAAAAAAGGAAGACTCATACCCTTAGAGAATGGAAAGTACCAAAGCTCCTCAGAAGCTGTACTAAGGGTTTTTAAAAAAAGTTCTTACAGGCAACAGTATAGAAAAATATAATTATTCTCAAGTAGTTTAGCCAGGAATAAATATTCACCAAAAAAAAAAAAAAAGCTTCTATAAAACCTAAAAAAACATTCTGGAAAAGTGGAATATGTTACAGAGAAGTAAAAATATTTTAAATCCAATGGCCTATAAGTTGTTCTAGAATAACCACTTTGTTCTCAGACCACGAAGTCAAATATTTTCAGTGAACAGCAGAGAAATGTAGGGGTAGCTTCTTTTATTTTCAGTTTGTCTTTGCAAAGAAAGCAATCTTTTCTTTGCAACATTGTCTTTATAGAACATTGCATTATATATATGGAATCTATTGTATATATGCAATACATGTGTATATTGCAATATATTATGGTTTTGGATATAGGAGATATTATTATATAAAGGCTGATATTTACCCTGAACAGCACAATACTTGAAGCTTATACACACAACACAAGAACAGTTCCACTTTGTACTCACTCTTACAAAGTTGTCAGGGAACAAACCTCTTCTGCCTTTGAGCTGTCCTTCCCACCAGCCTCCATCATCTTTCTTGATATTGGTGATTATGTCACCTACAGTGATTGTCAGCTCATCATCATGTTGAGCTTTGTAGTCAAACTCCACTATCGCCTCCACTAAAAGAGAAACACACATATGCACAATTATTGACAACATTTAAATTTCCCTGCCTTCCAAAGGCATAAGAAAACACCAATGCAATCATATATTTTCAGTGAAAGTAATATATTCAGCTTAACTAAGAGAGTACATCAAAGAGGCAACATGCAATGGTAATGTTCTGTGGGTAACTGCTACAAAAGAGGCCAAAGTGAAAAAACACACAAGAAAGCCTGTCATGGTTAAGGCAACATGCATTTTTCTTTATTTTTTTAAATGAAATCATTTTGTGATGTTTCAGTAATACTAATTCTGGCAGCATTACAAAGTTTACTTTTATTTCTTGCACAAAATTTCACCTTTTTTTCACCTTTCAAAGCATTTTATTTTATACAGAAATAAATACGGAAAGGTTCTCAAATTCATAAGCATCCCAAGGCACTGCAACTACCTTGCTAAGTACATCACTATCAACCTAAAAAAAACATTTAACAAGATTTTTTTTCATCATGATGACTTTCACTGTTGTTTATATAGAAATGCAAATCTTTGATGCATGAACATGCCCTCACAGGGTTTCATCAAAGAGAGAAGATTTACTTTCACTTGTGATTATCTATCAAAGAACTAAGGTTAAATAACTTCTACTGCTCTGAATATCTGTTATCAGAGCTGCATTATAAGCTTGCTAGCATTATATGGTGTATCTGTCTTTTCCCAAGAGGTCCCCCCGTCCCTTGAAGCCATGCACGCAAGAAGGTCTCTATAGAGAATTAAGGAAGTCATAAAGACAGAAAAAATCCTACAGAGAATCAAAAATAATACACCTAGGGTACTCAGTATGGAAGCCATAGTTCTATCTAGTGGTTCTTCAAACATTTACTGGCCAGACTGCTGAGGTCTGGGGCAGCCAGATCTGTAAACGTTATTCCTGTTTTCCTCAGTGGAAAAGCTCATCCCAATACTTTTCACCAAACATTTAGCACTTCGACCATTGAAACAGCAAAGTGAGAACAAGTAACAGGCATCTGCTTTCTGCACAAATGGCTGTGCCATGTAAACCCTTCAAGCTCAAGCCTGCAAAGAGGCAATACCAGCCCACAAAGCAAAGCCAACCATTACACCGCAGGCAGCAAAAAGGTTCTGCCTGAATAACAAACCCTGCATACTAAACTGACTTAAGTTGACAGGAAAGCAGAGTTACTTACTTCTTTCCACCCCCAAAATGTCACACAGTCACAATGCTGAATATCTCCACCCCTCCTCCAGAGCCTGCAAGTCATAGCTAAAGTAGTGTTCTGACTTTTGGATACATACCAGACAGAAGTTTATGGCTTATAATATTCCTCTATTACTTCTTCTGTGAAGTCAAAAACCATTGTAAAACCCGTTTACAAGAGGCCTGCTAAACTACACAATGAACAGCAAAAGAGAAAGAGTGGCACCACACATTATAAACCGACATAAAAAAAGAACATGAAAAATTTATCAGTGAATTTTAACTGAAAAATCAGAGTCATTCCGGCTGAGAGGGAATTCACATCTGTAGTTCAGCTTTCTGTTCAAAGCAGGACCAGCTCTGAGGTCAAACCAGGTTACTCATGGCTTTGCCCACATGGGTCTTGAAATCCTCCAACTTCCTCCTACAGAGGGCATGCAGGAGAATCTGCTCCACTGCTTGACTGGGAAAGAGGTTTTCTCTCTACAGTCTTTTGGAGCCTTTCTTGTATCAGTTTTCACCCATTGGTCTTGTTGCCCCACATGCACTGCTGTGCAGTAACTCCATCTTCTTGATAACCTACTTGTAAGCTTTGTAAGGCTGCTATCAGGAACTCCTAATTTCTATTCTCCAAGCTAGACATTCAGAGCTCCTCTAGATTCAGGTCCCTTCACTCTTTAACACGTGAAATGTTCCACCAATTTGGTAGAAATCATAGATATGTGGAGAGTGCACTCCAATGCCAGTACTCGATACAGATGTTAAGACAAGTTCCAGGACAGCCCTGGATGGTACTTCATTTATTATCAGCTTGTACATGCAGTACAAACAACTAACCACTGCCTAAATCACACAGTTTTTGAGGTTGGAAGGCACCTTGGTAGACCAATCCCCTTATTCAATGCAGAAGCAGTTAAAGCACAAATTGCTCAGGGCCTATTGCAGCAAAGTTTCTAATATCTCAAAGAATGGAAATTCCAGTGTTTGATAAGCCTTGAGATTAAAAATGCTCTCAGACACATCAGTAACATCAGCCTGAGCCTTCTCTTCTCCAGACTGAACAGTCCCATCTCTTTCAGACTCTCTCCAGACATCACAGGCTCCAATGCCCCAGACACCTTCATGGCCCTGCACAGGCCTCACGCCGCTCTCTCCATCTCTCTCTCTTGTACCTGAGAACCCACAACTGGACACACAACTCCAGAGCTGCCTCACCAGAAAGGAGAAGGGCAGAAGGATCACATCTCTCCTCCTGCTCACAGCACTCTGCCGAAAACAGCCCACAGAGCCAGCAGCTGCCCCTGCCACAGGCACACGCTGCTGCCTCATGCTCTGCTTCACGGCCACCAGGATCCCTGGGCCCTTCTCCACAAAGATGCTTTCCAGACACTCAGGCACAGCCTGTTCTTCTGCCTGGGGTTATTCCTCTCCAGACCTCCAGGAGCTGGTATTTCCCTCTGCTCATGAGCATCCTGTCAGCCCACGTTTCTCCAGCCTCTTGAGGCCTCTCCAAATGGCAGCACGACCCCTGGGGAGTCAAACACCTGCCAGTTCTGCAGCACCTGCCAACTCGCTCAGAGTCCTCTCTGCTCTGTCCACCTGGTCATTAATGCAGACACTGAGCAGCACCAGCCCCATTACCCACCCCTGTGACACCACTGCCAGTGACCAGCCTGCAGCTGCACCTCGTGCTGCCCTTTGAGTCCAGCATTTCAGACAGTTTTTTCCACTCACCTCTACTGCCCCTCATCAGTTTGTCAACTTATGGGAGACAGTGACAAAAGATTTGCTGAAGCCAACATAAACAACATTCACTCCGCCAAGTCAGTGATCTTATGGTAGAAGACTAACAGATTGTTCAGACATGACTTCCCTTTCATAAATCCATGCTGACTACTACCACCAGATTCTTGTCCTTCATATGTCTGGAAATGGCCTCCAGGATTATTTGTTCCATCATCATTCAATGGTTCACATGGGGCTGACCAGCCTGGTGTTTTCACCAAAATGAGGCTTCTTGCTCTTCCTGAAGACTTTTGAAGACCATCAAGAGGGACCTCCCAATATCAGTTAGTTCCCTCAGGACATATCACAGCAGGGCCATGGCTTTGCACGTGATCAATTTGTTTAAATATTCTCTAAATGGATTCTCTTCCACTGAGGGAAGGTTTACCTTGCCCTGGACTTTCCTACTGGTTTCAGAGCCTTGAACAGGCTGAAGTCTTTCTTCTTCAAGTGCAGGGTAAAAACCCTGCTTTCTGCCTATCCTCCCCTCCACTCTGGGTCCTGAACTTTATCGTCTCTCAGTCAGTGCTGCCAAGGCTGCCCTCAGCCTTCAGATCCTTTGTTTGCAGGTATGAGATCCAGTAGACAATTCACTCCAGAAACCTCATGAACTGCTCAAACCCAACCCAGTACATAAACAAGCAACACTATCAATCCAGTAGATATCAGGGTGTTTGAATATGAGCTATCCTATCATATCTTCACAATCCCAATGAAATCATAACTCTGAAGCTGCATGAAAACGTGTAATTCCTCTTCTTTGAATTCCACGCTGTCTGCATGAGAACACGGACATTTCAGAGAGGCAACCAGCTGTGCTGACTTCCCAGAAAGGTAGCAGAGTTTTCCCTGTAATTCTGAGAAGCACTTCCTTGTTTATATGGGTATGCTTGGGAAAGGCCCCCTTCAGTCCTGATTTTTTTGATTACAAGGTCCCCATTGTTTGCATCACATTTTGTTTGCCAACAGGATCCACAAATTGCTCATAAGACAGTTAGCAGAGATGCTTTTGCCCTAGTCAGGTGAATCCCATTTTTCCCAAGAAATCTTCGAAAAGACTCTCATGATCATAAAACTAGAATTGCTGACACCAACCATGCCACCCGTTTACCCACAGGATCTCTCCACTCACCCAAATGCACTTTGCTCTCATCCAAAGGATCAAGGAGAATCCACCCAGGTTCCCACACTCTTGGTCATCAGCCCAGTGCCACACAGTCACAGCTGATAATTTCAGATCCCTTCAGGTGGTATCATTGAAATCTACATGGGAGAGCAGCAGGGAGTAGTAGCCTGAAGCCAGACTAGCTTTGGCAGTCTTACCACAGTGTTCCAGATCCTGGCAGGCAACAAGCCTCTCTAGATGACAGGTCAGGTCAGCAGATGGGAGTCTCCAACACTCACAGCAGGAAATTTCTCTACTGTTACCACTTCCCACTTTCTCCTGGTGCTTCTGCATGGCACAGATTTACCAGCTTGGGTGTTGCACTGGACTGAGCCCCCATACCCCCACCACTCTAACAGATTGCAGGTTCTGAAGTGGAGCAGGTGCCTTCATCCTGGCACCGGAAGCTAAAACCTTCAGGTTTTCAGGTTTGTCAATCTGGGAGTCTCCAAAACCCACCCCAAGAGGCACAGATTCCATATACCCTTCATTCAGGAAAATTGTGGGTTTGGGCTCTTGAAACCTTAGGGACCTGAAGATCTGGAAAGCCCAACCCTCTGAGTTCAGTCAACTAACTTATTTTTTACACATATTTCTAATATATTAACTAGAGCGCTAAATGAGCATCAATATTTTATATACATACATACATACATACACACATACCCCAGACCAACCAGTGCATTTGGATCAGAAGCTGTATTTACACAATAGCTCTCCAAAGACTACTGGATTGAAGCAGTGCAACAAGGTACATACATCAGTGAAAATTTTTATCTCCACAGAACACAACAGCACTGTGGCTCAGAAAAGGAAAAAATTAAACTATTTAGCAGGGTATTTCCAGTTGAACCCAGGAAAGATCTTTTGAAAGCAAGGTCCTGTATCTTCATTTTTAAGCAGCCTACTAGGATGTACTTGCTTTCAGGATTCAAAGCTTTTTGCGTGTGTCAAGTAATTTCCCTTTCTAATAAGAAGCTTTAAAATCCTATTCTTATTTTGCAATGAGTGCAATTACATACTGCTTTGCTCTTCCTAAGCAGCTAGGAGTTGGGTAGAGAGCTGTAAGGGGGAGATGGCAATGCAGCAGGGATTCAGGTTGGCTCCAACTACTAATTCCTCAAACATTCCTCAACATTCACACTGCAGCAAGACATAATGAAAGAAGACAAACAACTCCCCCACTCTCTAAGTCCCATACTTTTCAAGAATTTTAGAATCTGTTGCTGTTCTTGCAGTTTTCCCTTAAGAAGGATGCAAAAATGACATGATTATTGACATTTTTTTTAATTAATTATGTTCTCTCTCTTAAGTTGAGGCACCAAAAGGTAGAATAGGGCTGTTGACCTGACTCTACAGTGGCTTGGGTAGGCTGGAGGCACTGGAGTTAACTCCCTGAAGTTTGTCTGGCTTGCACTAATTCACATACAGACAGCTGCAGCTGTTCAATCACTTTTGTTTTACTGACGGTTTGTTTAAACAAACAGAAAACCCCAACCCTTTACTGTTCAGGCTTCTCTCTGTCTATAAAAGTTTCCACTTATTAAAAAACACATATAAATATTTCTAAAACTGCCTCCTCTCAGATAATTAGCTTACTATAACATAAGTGTGTGTAAGCTGTCAGAGACATATGAGTCACCAAAATAAGACCACACAATCAAGATGTTTATGAACTCTTCAAAGGAAACCAAAAGAAAAGTTTGGAAAGAGAAATAAGAGTACACCTAACAAATGTGCAGAATTGTGACAAACTGATGGGAAGGTACTTCTGACATCACTCAAAATTCTCATTATCACAGTACTGAAGTTTGAAGAGTGTACGACAGCCAAAAGTGTTCTACAATTTATAGGTTCTTGCAGTTGCAGTTTTTAAATCAAACTCATTTTCCAAAGCATGCTAAATCACAGCACCTCCTCAAACTGTGTTTTGAAAAATTCATTCTGCCAGTCAAACTAAATCTATTTTATTTCTTTTGAGGTGAAGCTTAGTCTTTGGAAGCTGGATTGGTATTACAAACAGCACTGATCCATGTTTGCTATGAAAAAGCAGATCAGAGCTGTGTTTCACATCTGTAAGTACAACATACCTGATTCCTGAAATGCTGTGCTAGATTTCTCCTCAGGAACTGGACTAAAACTGTGTCCCAGTTTGCACAATGATTCATGATATGAGGAAACACTTCATGGACACTGAGCTCAAACTAATTTTATTTGTTAACCAACAAAGGTTGGTCTTAGGCCCAGCTCTGCCAAGGTAAGCAGATTGTTTCATTAACAGCCAAAACTCAAATCCATTTTAAGCCAAGAGGGAAAAAAAAAAAAAAAAAAAAAAAAAAAAAAAAAAAAAAAAAAAAAAAAGGCAAAATTGGGACAGGCAGATCTAGTTTCTCTTTTTAGAGAAATTTTCTTCAAAATATTGCCTCATCATGCCTGAAAGTAAAACCTGCCCCAGCCTGGAAACTGTAGCTACTAGACTCTTTCTGTTAGAAAAAGGCATTTTGTCATTAGGAATGAAATCCAGTATCAAAAACTATTCAAGTTATTTTGATCTACAAGGAGAACATTTATTCTCATGCCAACAAAATCAGCTATTCCTAGTCTTATATTACCACCAATCCAAATTGTAACATAAAAACTCATGAACTAGGATCAAAGCTAGTTATTAAGAGCCCGACTGGAGACTGGCACAGTACGACTCATTACTGCAATGTCAGGGACAAAGAGCTTTTTTAATTTAATGCTTAGTAGTTTGGATTTAAAATACACAATTTGAATTGCTAATGATATGAACCAGGCATTGAAATGTAACCTGACAACTGTATTTTTAAAAACTGCATTAGATAAAAACCTGTTGATTAAGAGTTTAACTAGTCCTACCATTTATTCCCCAAATCAGTCTTGCACATACAGGTGAAATTATTTTGTTGATAATTACAAATATTTTTTCTATTGTTTAATTTGCTTTCTTGCCACATTTTAAATTACAAGTAAAATCTAATCTCTTAAACTGACCTAGTCAGAATTTCTTTAATAATGCTACCAATACTTGAAGACAGAAATCTCTGTTTATTCTATTTTCAGTTATTGTACAGTGTCTTTCCAAGCAAGAAATAATAAAGAAAAGAAACAGAGATTTGCTACTGTGCAACAAAAGCCATGTTATTAAATCGGTTTCTTGTGAGACACCTGAAGTGTGTAGGCACAATGGAAATGTTATTAACCTCTTTGGCACTATTTCACTCAAGTAACAGCATCCATATGGCAGCACCACCTTCTGCAGCAGTCTGGTTTCACACCCAAACGTAGACATTAAAGTGAGTAAATACAGTCAGACACGGCAGTCAAGGAGTTAACAGCTGTAAGTTTATGTCTTCACTTTTCTAAATCAATCTAAATTTCGCTTTACCTGAAAGATAAACATGTTTGTTGCATTGGCTTACCCAAAAAGAACAGAAACCACAGAGACCACCTGAAAATATTCTGCATTCAAGTTTTCAGTTAAAGCTCAAATTACATTTCCTCAGAAGAGAGTGCATAACTCTTTTGCATAAAGATAACAGGTTACAAATCTGACCACTGAATTCCATCTGCCTCAACTTCACAGACAAGGTCTTCTTCAAATGTACTGTTCTATCTAAGATGCCTGGGTACAAGCTGGTGAACCTAGCACATTTTCAGAGCTTATAGAAATACTTAAAAAAAAAAAAAAAACGACACTATTTTTGCTATATGACAGGTTGCAATAAAACTCTTAGTGAAATATTAGGAACCATCAGAGAGAGAAAATCAATACCTTTTATTAGACCAAAGAATGACTGACTTACAATCTGAACTTAAATATAAAAAACAAACCAAAACAAATCAGAAAAACCCCACACTACCACCAAAAAAACCCCAAAAAAACCCCAAAACAAAAAACACACCCAAACAACCAACAACAACAACAAAAAAAGAGAAACAACAAAAAAACGGGAAAACAACAACAACAACAAAACCACCCCACAACCAAAAAATTCCAGCCAAACCCCAACTACGTTACATTCAATAATGCTAGTTTCCTAAATTAGACCTGGAGGACCAGAAGGTCTGAAGATCAAATATGAACTACAAGGCCACTGTTTTCTTCACTCTAAGAACACTGAGCAGCTGGCAGGCCAATCCCTTGAGGGATGATGCTGTGGTACAAATAGATTGAGGGAAGAGAAGGAAGACAGATTCATATAAAGTCTGATATGGCTCTTCTACCAGAGAACAAAATAATCTGTAGTTTATAAAGACCCAACTATCTCCATGTCATTATACTTTATAATATGAGATGAAGGAATGAGTCACTGAACAGGCCTTGGAGTCATCATTCTACCAAAAATGGAAATGTCTTGTAAAAGAATTGATTGAATAAAAATTTATCACTAACTTTACAGCTTAAATGTAAATAACAACTGGGATTTTTAAGAAAGCTTGACCTGATAGTTTTGTAGCATGTCTGTGGGACAAAAAAATAAGTTGAACACTTTGTATCTACTTGATTGCAAACCAGACCCATAATTTCCTTGAAAACTTAATTCCAAATTTTGCTCAATTTTCAACATTTTTCCTTTGCAATGCTATCAGGAGTAGTATTCCTTGCTAAAAGTATTTGCAAGGATTTCACTTCGTGAAAAAGAAAAGCTGTAGGGGAGGGAAAAAACACTGTCAGAAGGAAAAACAGTACTATTTAATCTTCAAGATGTTAAATCCATGCTATATGACAAACAGCTACTCCTCCACTTAGACAACAGCCTTCAGTTTACATTATGTTTTCCTATTTTCCCCTTTGCAAACAATGGGGAGGGGGGGAGCTAAAGGTCACAGTCCTAGAATAGTACCTTCACTCATCACTCCCTCAAAGAGCAGAGCAGCCACTGAAGAGGCCATCTAAATCACATAGCCAAGGGTCCTTTTCTTGTTACAGTCCCAGTCCTCCCCAGGCACAAATCCTCAGCCAGTCTGCACCCTGGGGACACCACGGGCAGCCACAGAGCACTTCAGACAGATGGGAAGCATTTGAGGGAAAGCCCCATGGTGTGAAGTGCACACACAGAGGCACAGAAACAGAGGAGCTGTGCAGAGGACCCCAAACAAATCCTAATTTGGAGGACAGTGAACACTTGGCCTGGGGCTGTCCTGATGTGACACTTTTGGCAGCAGCAGAGTTGGAACGACTCCAGCTGACAGAACACCTGAGCTGCCCTCCAAGAAAAGAAGAGAACTAGTTTTCTGTTTTCCAAAGAGATATGTTTGATTCCAGTTTTTAAAACACACAAACACATGGTTATTTGAGTGGAAATCACCCAGTAGGACAAGAAATACTTTATATTCCAGCTAAGGCACTTGGTATGACCACAGTCCATCAAAAAAAGCTCACATTACAGTCAGGTAAAGAACAACAGTAAGTCAGTGTGTTTGTGTTTTTGTATTTACATGGGGCATTTCCACATAAAATAAACATCTCATAGCAAGTCTGTGGTAAACAACTTCAAATAGGTATTTCTAAGAAACGTTATGGATTTAATTTTTTCTTAAGCCTATCATAGTAGTTGCCTCTAAGTGAACTTATTGTATCACACCATATCTCTGAAACAATGGCTATGCAATAGCAAAAGCACATCTGAACACCAGAAACTTTCATGCACGTGTAACTACAGAGTAAGCATGGAAAGATTACTGTGGCAGTTCTAGGTGGCAGCAGTTACATCTGTGTTACCCCTTATTATTACCAATACATGTTAGATCTTATTGGTATGAGTCTCCATGAATTAATTGATCTTTTTCTGCGGGCAAAATGGTCCTTCTGCCTTGGACAACAAACTACTCAAATCACATTGCTGCTACTGAAAGAGACTCATTTTACTGTAATCCATTGGTTCTATCAACCAGAGTGCCTGAAGCTTCCTGCCTGATTCTCTCCCAGAACACGTGGGGAGGTTGGCTTCCACGGGAAATTCGGCTGGCATCCTTTAATTACAGAGACACAGCTTCACTCTGTTTGCTCAGAAACTGAACTTTTAATAAGGTAAAAATAACAAACATTATAATAACAGGACGCTGTGCACAGTACATAGAGCAATCAGGAGAAAAGTGCAGGCTCTGGGTCCTGCAGGGTCTTCTATACATTTTGGGCAACTGGGGAACCAGGGTGGGGACCAAGGGAAGTATCCAACAAGAAAAGAGTAATTAGGAATATTACAATTTCTGCAACAGGAATTAACCAGTTGTAACAGAGAACTTTTTAATAACAACCCGAAATTGAAACAGAGGGAAACTAGGAGTGGGTCTTTGTTCTCTTAGGACCAGAAATTATTTTCCTGGGGTTTAGAACCAAAACCCCTCTCCTCCTTCACTGAACTGACCCCAACAGTGCCTCTCAACTACAGCAGATGCTCCCAGTGTACAGCATGCACAAACAAACCTACTTTAAATTCACATAGTCAAGTTTGCAGGTAAGGTGCATTGTGTTAACTTGTAAGTATATAGAACTTTTCAGAGGCAAAATTGTCTTGAGAGCTCTTCGCCTTTGGAATTGTTCTTCCCCTCAGAAACTAATGCACACAAGGACCCATTCAGAATAAACAGAAGATATTAGATTCATAGGAAAACATTTAACATCATACTCTTAACATGAGTTCCTGCCTCCTCCAATACCCATAAAACCAATTCAGAGTTCTGAAGAGTGTAAATTATTATACACATTGCTGAGAAAAAAAATGAAAAGGAGAAGAGTACTGTCTTGTAACTTAAGGTAAACATTTAAGCCCCAAAGTCCCATTAGACAAACTATGTATTCATACAAACTTGTTAGTAATGCTTCTCTACTCTTGCAGTTTCTAAATCCCATTCTCAGAGAACTGACGGGATATCGGAAGGACATGATTTACTTCTTCAGAACAAAAAGGAGACAGATTACAGCTAAATACACCCAGAACTATTTATAAAACTACCACTTGGCAAAATTCATGAGAAATGCTACCAAATTAATGGATCACCATAAAAAGGAAGCAGGATAGAAAAGCTGATGCCATGAAAATAAGTGCTGTGTTAAGTTACTCAGAAATACTAGCCCAGTATTGCAGTCCCAAAGTTGCCTTGATAATACTTATAGATGCTAATGGGTGGTACTGAGGTGGAAAGACATATGAATGAAAAATTGAAAAGACAAGGAACAACCACCTTTTCAGAGATGATGTAGCATCATTTAACCCTCAGAAAGATGAGCAGAGGTTGTAGCCAACAAGTGGTTCACAGTCTTCATATTGTGTAATGCATAGCATTTGTTAAAACTCTGATCTTCTAAACCAGCAACATTCACCTCATCTCACTAAAATCAGACTGGAAGCATGAATGTAATTATGAATATGATCTCAGAGGAGCTTGGAGGATTTCACTAGATGCCTAAGCTGTTACTATCACCACACGTCTGCCAAAAGTAGCAACCCTTTTGCACAGGAGGAGGATGGGGAGAATACAACATACTCCTCTGCATCTTAGCCACATTTGCTTGAAGTGCTCCTAAAAATGGTGTTACATTAAGTATCCAGACTGAAAAGTGGTGCACAGATACATCCTGTTAAGGTATTCTTGCTTTTGTAAGTGGGAATTTCTGCAAGAAGAGATTGCTGGCAGCAGTAGCTTGATATAAGCAAAATCCTGAGTCAGCTACAGCCCTTTGCTGTGTGATGCCAGCTGCAGACAGACACCACGTCTTATAACAATTTCAAAGTTATGTTGTTTTCCCTCGGTTTAATGGAATTCTATCATTTTTAAGACAGCAGTTGCAAAATATTTACCCCAGGAGCAACTTTTCTGATTCCACCTGTCAAATGCTAGGACTACAAACCAGTGTTGTGTTTTAACTGATGCATCATAAACTGCCATAAAGATGTGCACTGTACAACAGTGAGAAGTTGGGCTGGATGGAGAAAAGAAATAATAAAGGGTTTTTTTTCCTAACCTCCTACATAAGCCCAAGCATTTCAAGCTACAAAACTTCACATCCAGAGGAAGGTCAGGCCCAGTATGGAAATTCTCAGCAATTTAAAAATGTATAAGCTAGATTAAAGGACACAACTATCATGCTTTCACATACAACAGATTATTGGGCATTACAGGAGCTGTAACTTCTGTGTGCATCTACTGGAACTCACAGCCCTAAGTACAAGAGCTGAGATGATGGGTAATTTGCATTTCATCGCTAAGGTCCAATACAACATTTACATGCCAGCATCAAGTCATCTCCACTAAACCTCTATACCACACTGAAAGAAAAGCCAACAATCACCTAAGCTTTTAAAAACACCAAACTTCCTCAATTATGTGAGCACCAATGGAAGGCAGGGTGGAGAAAGGACATATGTGATTAAAAGAACACCTTTACCACCTAGTAATAATAATTGATATTATTATCAATATAATATTTTCTTGACTAATAAAGAGATCTCATAAAACTGCTGCTCATGACCCTTGGCAATTTCTCTTTCAACATCAGGTTCTTTTATTCTCCTTCAAACTGTGGTAAGAACAGTAGGACTGGAAATAAATGCTGTTTTAGAAATTACTGCATATATGAATTCACAAGTTCCAGACAATTCTCAGGAAAATAAACTCCACTATTGAATCAGATAACATGTGCCAGCTTCTGTGCATTAAAAAGCTTTCAAATTTCAATTTTAGATTTCAGGATTAGATTCTGGATTAATAAGTTTTTGATGGTATCTTTAATGCCTATGTTTTCTCAGCTCAAATCAGTTTCTGCAAGTAATGTTTTCTGGATGTCATAATAAATAAAATTTACAAACTAACACTTTTTTTTTTTTTTTTTTTTTTTTATGAACAAAAATCCACATCAGAGGCATGCTGCTCTGTTTTGTTTTAATGGTGCTTTTCAAAATCCCATGTGTCAATTGTAGGCAATGAGGCACTTGCATTAACACTTTTAAGGTTTTTTTTTTTTGAGAAATTCTCTTGATTTTGAACAAGGCAAAGTCTTTCAAAAAGCAGAGGTTATGCTGCAAGTAGAAGACAGCTCTTTGGACAGGTATCTCCAGTAGCAGGTTGAAGGTCTCAAGTAGTCTCCTCCACCTGAAATAACACTCTCTTCCTTCCAAGGGATCCTCTTTAACTCTTACGATGAGAACAAACCTCCAAAAGGGAGACACTACACAGAGCTCCTCCTTAGAAGAACAATCCTGAAAGCAAAACCTGATGCAAGCCAAAGAAGTACATCTGAAAGCTTATCCCTGACTTTCATTGTGAGCCAGAACAGCCTGTGACCTGATGAGAGCGTTGTTCCAAAAGGGAATCTGAGCCACTCTGTGCTGGTTCAATGGGAATGCTCAGCCGAGCTGCACAGTCAAAGCACAAACAACAGTCAGCATTTAGACAGAAGAACCCATTGCTGCAGTGAGGATGGGGGGGGAAACGGGGAGAAAGCAGCAGGATGGAGCTTTGTGGAACACAAGCAAACAAACAGAGTGAATAAACCTTATTGTTTTATAAGCAGTTATTCTTCTGACAAGCTCCTCCTCTCAACCACCCCCAGTAACCAACACTGGTGCTGTCTGGAAGCGTGTGGCCAAGGAAGTAACAAGACAGATTCTCCTCAAGACAAGAATTTCCTCAGGTGCTGGCACAGAATCTTTCTACAGCATCCAGGAGGCAACAGGCAGGTTAAACCATGCAACCAAGAGAACTAGAGAGGACAGAAATAAGGTGGTCACTGGATGTTTTCTACCTTGAGCACATCTTCCAAGGCTAAGGAGAAAGTTCTACTTTTCCGACTAAGAAAAGGTTCCTGGACTCCATCCCCTTAGAGAATCTTCTGATGATCTTCTCTGGTTTTGAGTAACACAAACTCTTAGAATTAAGGAAATCAGAAGTCAAAACTAATTGTAGATTTCAGAGGGTCTGGAGAGGCCAAGAGTATTTCTTACATTCAATTCTCTGCCTACAAGGCTGCATTTACATCAGCTCCTTGGTTTTGATTCAAGAGAGACACTGACAGACTTGAACAGACAGGAACTGAAAATCTACTTAAAATAGCAACATCCTGCTTTTAAGTTCTCCAAATTAAAAAAACATTGGAACTTCAGTATTTGGCTTTTCGAACTTCCACAACCTGTTTTATGTACCAAGGACACCACTCTTCCATCAGAAAATATCAAAAACATGTCTGGCAAAACACAATATGCAATACACACCTCAGCATTATTTCAGGGTACCAGTTTCAACTCTGAAAAAACTTTGCAGATTAAGGCAACAGTTCCTAAAATACATTCAAACCCTTTCCCTCCTGACATCATATTTATGGGAATCTAGCCAAAGCTTTTTTTTTGTCCCTAATTTCAAATAAAATCTGGAAAGGATCACCTACAATTGCGCTGTATTCTACACCAGATTACCTTCAGAGTTCTGTACATCTTTGCATCTTAATTTAGGGAATTTTGAGACTCTGTAAGTGAAATACATAAAAAAGTTTTCTAGAAAGGGAAGCAGTACATTTGAAAGATAGGTCCAAGAGAAGGAAAGATGAATTTGAAGGAGTGCATATGAAAAGATGGGATGACAGAACATCAGGCATGTGAACAGACAAAAAAAATGATTGAAGAGCATCTTTCCTGAGAAAGAGTTGAGAAACTGTAATGTAGATTTATTTTAAAAAGAAAAAAAAAAAAAAAAAAAAAAAAAAAAAAAACCAAAACACCCCAACAATCAAAATCCACCATAACAGATGAACCCAATGCAACAAAACAATGCAACTTGCAATAGGAAAGAAGCGCACGTAAGTGATGAGAAGTGCAACTGCTTTCTGACAGAATGAGGTGAAGGAATGAGAAACACAGAGAAACAAACAAGACTGTTTTCTCCCCAACTGTGAACAAACTATCAAATACACTGCAGAGGAATACATATTAATAGATGTCTCATGACTCCAGAACCAGTGCAGACAACTTTGAATTGTCAGAAGATAGTTCATCATGAACTAGACAGTATCTTATATTAATCTTCCACAAATCACAGTCAGATAATTGAGATGTCAGCTAAACAAAAGCACTATTTATAGGTGCTTCACACACAGAAAGTGTAGCCTTTAAAATAAGTAGCATGGTTAATGCAAATCAAAGTGAGCAATTCTGAAGGGCAGTATGAGCTGACAGAACAAAGACCATTCAAACTGACCTCAGTGGTCAAAGTAAAACTGACAAGTGTATTTCTACAATTTTCAAATGAAGCTAAATAAAGGTATTTGATGAATGAAACGATCAGCAGATAGTAGGGACTTTTGTATGAAGTTTCAAAGAAAATAAAAGCCTTTCCCATTTTAAAAGAGATTACTGGATGGAGGAGGAAATAGCAGCTGTCCAGGAAGATGAACATTAAAAACAATTGTAACCAAAGATGACAGCAACAGCAGCAGGAAGATTTCTCTCTCAGTTGAAAAGTTGTTTCTTGCAACAGAAAAAGCTGATCTTACTTGTACAAATCAGTTGGCTGTTCAAGGAAAAATCTCTTCATCACACACGTAGTCAAGCAAGGAAGAAGTCACACAAGGATTTTACTTATTAAGCAAACCTCTCATCAATAAAACAGCAGTTAACTAGCCTGGATTAACTATTAACCACAAGTTACTTCGATGATGTTGGAGCAGTTCTATAGATATCTAGATAGATAGATAGATAGATAAACTTGACCTGCTGTGATCTACCGACTTGCAGACTACTACAAAGAAAGAAGCAACTGAGGAGCTGGTCAAATCTATAAACTAACTAGTTAAAACCCAACAAAATACCTAATTTTTCGTCAACTGGAAAATCAACTTTGTTGTTCAAGTTACTAACAAAAATAGCTACAAAGAACACATTTCCAACATTAAGGATACAGCAATTAACAAGGAATCAAGATTAAAAGTAATCTAGTATCAGACTGAGATTAACGACTGAACTAGTTACATGATCAGCTCAGTTCACCACATGGTTTAGAATCCTAAAATGAGATTAAACTTAAATGTTACCATTTTCATTAAAAATGCAACAAAAGCACAGAAGTGTATCAAATCTACAAGTTGAAGATGTTTAACTGTTTGACTTCAATATCAATATTGAAGCCTGAATCCAATCTAGATTTTAGGATTGCATAGTGATTAACCTTTTCTTTCCCACATGCAACCTATAGATATAAAAAAAGAACAGCTTGTAAGCTACCAAGCTGGTGTTCTCCACAGCTGTTGGCACCCTGATGTTTCTCTGAACGAAAATTAAAATCAAATAATAAGGTGTAGCACGTGCCATCTTTAATATCATGAGGAATCATAAATTTGTAGAAATTTTTTTACTCTCTTTATTATGAACTAAAATTAACTAGTTTGATTTTTCATTTTTTTAACAAGTCAAGTTACAAGCATTTCTTACAACCAGGCCTGCCTTCACATGGTGAGATTTTGTCTTCCCTGCCTGGAAGCAGTGCTGCTCACTCTCAGGTGTTCAGGAATTCCCACTCTCACAAGCTGCTGGATTGTGCACTCAAGGCAAGGCTCTCAAGCTCAGCCTTTACTGGAAAGCCTTCACCCTCTGCACTCATTTCTCCATCCCTTCCTCTCATCCAGCCATTTAAAGTCTGATGGGAACAAAGTCAGGTTCTTCTAGGGTTAGGAATTTTTTTGGCAGGAATTAATTGTTTGAGGTATTTTGGCTGCCTTGTGTAAGTTTTTGAGGGTTTCTTTTATGTGATAGTTTAAGCAGAAAAGCTGAATATTTGTATTCAATGAAAATGGCAGTTCTGCAATTTCAATGAACTGTAATATTGGGCTATTTCATGGGAAATTAATTGTCTAGAGTGAAAGGTTTTGATAGGATATTTTTCCATAAAGCTGTTGATGACAATAAAGACATGTTCATAAGAAATGAATAATGAAAAAGAAAAGCACTGCAGTAGTCAATCTTCATCAACAAAGCATTCAAATATTGTTTATAAATAAGCATCACCACTCTTCCAAAGCAAGCTGCTAGTCCTAATATTTGGAAACACAAGACCAAAGCTAAAACACTTTTTTATTAGTGGTCCAAATTTAACTGCAAAGAAGTTTTTTAAACCTTGCCATAACAAAACCTCTAATAAAGGCATTCTTTTCTGGGCACAGTTTGGAATCGCTGGTCTGCCCTTTGACAGTGGGAAATTGAGCACTAACAGCTCAATAAGAGCTCAGTGAGACCTCACAGAAAGAACAGCAGGAATGAGAAAAACACTGAAAAACTAAGCTGAGGTCTTGCTGCTTGCCAGTTTTATATCTGTCACAAAGACAGAAAATTTTCAATGCTGCACAAGCCTATCAAGAAAAAAAAAAACCCTCTCTGCCAAGTTACCAGAGTATGAAAAATGTTTTTTGCCAGTGGTGAGGATGAATCAGCAACCACAGACAGAGAACATACTTAACTTAAACCTGACATGAGAGTTCTCAAAGAATGGGTTTACAACTTGCTCAAAAATGAAAAGTTCTGTATGTGTACACTTATCCTCTGATACTGCTGCTACCTCTAATGAAAACCTTTATAAATCCAGCTCAAGGGGAAAGAGAGCCAGGCTGACACAGGCAGTTCATATAGCACCAGCAGTTGCACTGACCTCCAAGAACTTCTTCCCACAAAACCAACCTAAAACAAGCAGGAAAACACCCCGAAGTGAATTTTGTGTGTGTTTGTTTTGAGACCTCATTATCAATAGAAAGCACCAATATGTTGCTTTTTAAGGTAACAAGCAAGTTCCTGGAAATTACAAGTAGAGAACACAACATGTTATGAGGATTCCTATTTTGCAGGGGAGTTTTTTTGTTTGCTTGCTTTAGGTGAGTTGCTTTTTTTTTAAATGTAAGTCACAAATTCATTAATTACAAATTACCTGTGGGACATAAATGACTTAATTTTTAAATACAAGCAGCGTGGCCACTGGAAGCTAATTAAATATTGATAGATCATTTTGAATGCTTTGGGTTAGGAGGGACCTTTAAAGATCTAGATCTAGTCTAATTGGGCCTTGACTTGCAACACATGCAATGAATCTATATTGACAATTTCAAAAAAGCATTAGTTCCCTGGGGAGCTGTGCACCAATGCTGACTTTGATCCTCAAATAAATGAATAAACTTACACTGGTTTTGGTGTGAGCGAGTTTCAATTGTCAGAAGTGTTTTAGCGGCACAGTATGAAAGACAGAGTATGAGATAAAGAGGAACTTTTTCCTTCTGTACAAGACTCCTAATGAAATTCAAAGGCAGAGTTCAAAAGACACCTCTCTATACTGACGCTACAGATTAATCAGAAGTTAGGGATATTTTCCTTGCAAAAATGCTTGGCTTTCTATAGTACATTATCTTTGTTGCTAAAGAGCAGCGCAGACATAATTTCTGATCCACAACTACACAATTCTTCATACCAAATCAGAAGCACAAATTCTCAGCAACACTCCCATTGTACTACAAACTGCTGTAAGACTGGGAACAAAGACATCCTTTCCCTTCCACTGCTTGTCCTCCAGGATGCTCCGTTCTCTAAGGCAAACTTATGTTTGGAACAAAGCATAGCCAAGACCTTGCAACAGTCATCTCACCACACAGCTTTTATGTGGATTTACCACTGCATGCTCAGGAGTTGCTTTCTACTGATGTCTCTCAGTTATAAATAATAAAAAGGAGGGGAAAGATTACTTCATTTGATAATACAGCCCATGACTACTGAACTGTAGTATTTGCATATTCTCTCACACATAGAGACTTCAAGCTTTTATTGAGTTTCCTCTCAGTGTGAAGTAGAATGTCAGCAATTACTTTTACATTAGCTGAATTACTGAATCTTGATATTCACCTCCTCTCTCATTCCCCTCCCCCTAATATATTCTCTCATCATTCCTCAGCATACAGAATGTAGATATGCCCTGCAGCTACTTCCTGCTTTTGCATCAAGGGAAAGCATCAGCTCCCTGGTCCAGGATTTAAAAAAACACACATATAGGAACCATACAAAATCCATCATCATTTTTTATAAGTTTGCTCTATACCAGCAGGATCAGAGCAAAACAACAGATACCATCTCTGCGGCTGTTTTTCACTCCTTTGATCTCATCAGGGCTAAACTGCTTGCAGCATGTCAGTGACCTCTAACACATCAGACCTGAAATTTCAGCTGCTCATTTCACATTTCCAAGCTCTCCTTTTTCTCCTCCTAACACATGCGACCCTTCCCCTTCAAGCAGGGAAGGAGTCAATGCATTATCTACAAGGTCATCACTGATCTCCTATGCAAATTCTGATATACCAGCAGTATTCTTAAAATACCCTCTAACATCCAGTAAATAACAATTACAAAATAAGCAATCTTAATAACATCAGAAATAAATTGTGATAAATTTTATATTTTACATTAGTAGCAGTTTAAACAGAAATATGTATGCACTCAGCATTCATAACAAAAGAAAACTGCTACTCAATAAAGTGTTTAAATACATTATATTGTTATTATTATTATATGCTCATTACATTGCTTCCTTATACCCAGGCAGAAAAAAAATCCCTTTTCTAGCAGCTCTATTCTAATTTTCTACATATGAATCTTTGATTAGCACAAAAACAAGCAAGAGTTCTGCTCTTTTAAGAAACCATCTATTTTAAGTATTATGGTCTTTCTTCCTGAGCTAAAAGCAACAGTTAATATAACAAACCAATTCTAATGGAGAGTCTGAGGAAGAAGAGCTACTGCAAAGGAGCAAGCAGAAGAGATTCCAGAATCAGAAATTACTTTTATAATATTTTACATATACACACATATTTACATATTCTATATTTCTTGATTTCCAACCTCTATCTTGATCCATTTAGAAGGCAGCTCTGACAACCTTTTATGACAGGAATGTCATTACGTCTTGATTCCTAAGAAAACAAAGCTTCACGCCAGCTATTCTTAAATGTAACTTTAGGTTACTGATAATATTTTATTACAGTTTATGAAAACTCCACTGGAACTCAGACCATAAGCCATTCACAGGCTGTAGAATGTCACCAAACCACTGGACATGTGATCCTGAACAGCTCCAATGCAGCTGCCTTCTTGTGAGAAACAAACCCACCAATGACCACAAAAGAATTAAAACCAGCAACACCCCCTATGAGGAGAATAAGGACTTCTTACGAGTTGGGAGGATCTTTACACAAAATTTTCCCTATAAAGCCACTTTACAGTTGCTTAAAATCTTATTTTAAAAAAGAAATCCAAATGAGAAAAGTCATGCTAATCATCTTTCTTATTACTTTTCCTTATTCAGCTGAAACTGTTCAACTGCCTTCAAGGATGACTGGAATGACAAATACTATTTCTATTTTAAAAATCTGACAGCTATTTTACTGAAAGGCTCCAATGTCTGCACCATTTTGGAAAGGCAACCACAAGCACACCTACCATCCACTGTGAGTGATGTGGACAACTTCTGCTAAGCTCAGGCCTCAAAAATTCGTCATTTTATATGGGAGCAAAGAGCTGCTGGAGTTCACCAGCTGCACTCCCCAGAGCTCCTGCTGCAGTGAGCACTCTCCAGGTGTCACCACGGGGCCAAGCAGAAGTTTGGATCCAGGCACAGCTCTGGCCCCACACACAGGAAATGTGCCCAGAGCAGTCCCTCTGTTGATACTGTGATAAGAGAGGGGAAGGCGGCGGAAGCAGCACCGCTGGAACATGTGAAGAGAAACAGAGGAGGGGGAAAGTTGAGGGCAGGGGATAGAGGAGAATTTACAAAATAAAAAAATAATTAAGAAAGGTAAGAACAGAAAAAGGGATTGCAACTAATACAGAATAATCACACTCTCACATAGACTGAATTTTTTTGATTGCATTTCTTCTTGATGTAACATTCCTTTGGTCTGTACAAACTAGCTGCAGTATTCCACAGCAGAGCACCTTTCTCAATCAATTATGTAAAACCACACAGACAACAGCTGTCTGACAGTGTAAGTAATCTAACTGGTTCAAAGGGCACAAGACTCTCTCTGGATCCAAACTCCCAACTATAGTGGCAGCAGAGGTGATCACTGTGATTTCACACAAGCAAAAGCAGTGTTTCTTCTCTTCCCCTCTTCCAACAGCAGAGCTTTAACAATACCTTGAAAAACATTTAGATGAAAATATATTGATGAAGGAAGTGTTTAAGCATTGTGATGAAGACTTCAGCTGCACAGCTTCATTGCAACATTATTATACAGGACCCACACCTCATTGAATGCACTAAACTGGCTGTGCTTTGAACAAGAGCAAAGACTGCACAGCAGAAGAAAGGATTTTCCTTCATTTACTGCAGAAGTTGGGAGGTGTGTCTTGACTGACAGGAGCTGCACAGCTGCTTCGTGATGATGGCAGTGAAACACTGCTCTCTAGAATCACACTTCTAATCTTGCATTTTCTAAATTTGATAAGCAGCACATTTCAAACCAGGTTTCCCCATATCTGCTTTGTTTTCTGCACCTTCAACTTCAGGAGGACAGTTTGATGTGTGGGCACCCCATGCTCTTGCAGTTGGGACTGAGTTCCCTGACCATACACGAAGTAGTTTCAAAATAAAAACAGAACAAAACAAACCCAAAAGCAACGGCAAACAACCAACCCACACACAAAGTCCCCAGAAAACACCACATCTTCATTTCTCAAAAATTTAAGGAAGGGGACCAAGCTTGTTTCACTGCATTCATAAACACCTTTAAGATCTTTACCTTATCCCCCCTTTTTATGTTGTAGAGAACTAACACCATTATTTCACTCAATTCTCCTGAGAAGTCCATTCCAAGTGTAAATTAATTAATTTTAACATACTCTGCCTACAATGTCATAGAAGAGCACATAAAACACCAATGACACGAAGTATTTCTTGTAAGGTTTGGGTGTATGCTGTAAAAAAGCACTGAATTTCAGTATACGAGTACGTAAAACATACACCCATATATACACATTCACAGGGTTGGGCCAAAAACACTCTGCAGTGCCACACAGAAAATATAAATGGTTAATATAAGAAGGCACACAATCTAAAATAAAACATTAGGAATACTAACAGTGTAATACACAAAGAATTCACCTATTTTTTTTCTGCATCTAAGATGCCTTACAAAAATGCTAACTATGCTAAAAATGTTTTAATAAAATTACTTTCGTGTGATATCTCCTAGAAAGATTCTACTTTCATACTACGAGTATGTTCACCTCCTTGCATAATTTTTCTATTTGTTTGCAAACTGTGGGAATCACATTACCATTTAAAGATATGAACAACAATTAAATCATATCTACCTTCCCTCCACTCCCATTTTGCAAAGCAAAATATGACTGAATCATAATGATTTGGGAAAGTCATCATCCAAATGAGATTTAAAGAAGCCAGATGTGTAGGATCACTGCCCAGGAGAGGGATGGGTGGGTAAAAATAAAAAAGATGGCCTTTACTACCAAGTTGGTCTATTAAAAACCTTTCTAGAGCTCTATCAATCCAAATCACTTTTTTGGTTCTTCATTGCTCTATTTAATCTTTTGAACCATGAAGGCTAATATTTGGACTATGGAGTTAACTGAAATCAGAAAAGTCTTACTGTATCACAATACAAAGTTAGTCAGAAATAAATGCATGGGAAGAGGCTAAGAAACCAAAAATAATTTTTACAAAATTATTTCCTATGCTATGCCCTACCGAGTACAGATTCTGCTCCATTCAGCAGTTACAAACCCTACCTCTCAGTAGAACACTATGTTCAAAATCTTATCTGTTGTGACAGAAGACAGAAGTCGAGAGCTGTGTCAGTGAGCCGGCAAACCCACCCCACCAGAACTCCTGCAATGTCCCCAATTTAGTGTGGCAGCCCGGGATGCCGGCCTACTGTCAGCAGCGGCGGAGTACAGCCCGATCAATCCGGCCGAACGAGCCGCACAGGGATCAACCCACCTCAGCCAACGGCAGAGCTAACTGAATGCAAGCCGACAGCAAAAACCTTGTGCTTAATCTGGTAACACACAGGTAGAGCTGCTGTGCTTCGCTCCCATAGCACCCCGCAAACTAACCCCTCAAAGAACAAAGGGACGATTTATTTCCTACTACATTCCCAACGTCACTGTATTACAACAGGTGAAATTGTGTAAAATGTCTTCCCGCATAACGCATTATATTCAGTCGTTTCGGGGATGCTGCTCTGAGGTTCCCTCACGGTCCGACCGCATTTCCGCCGCCGTCAGCGAAGCGGGCAGCGGGGGGGCCTGGGGACAGCCAGAACCCGCTGTTCCGGAGCCCCGTTCGCTGCTGTCTCCAGACGCCGGCCGGTGTGTGCACCAAGGCTGCCCACCGACAGCTGCCGCTTCTTTTGTTCCCGCCTTTCCGTCATTTTCCGCCGGGCACCGCGCTGGGCAGAGCGAGCCGCGGGCAGCCGCGCTCCGGCGGCGCCCCGGGAGCATCGCTCAGCCAGCCCGCTCCGGGCAGCGCCGCCTCGCCCCGCATAATGGGACAATTCATCCCCATCCTCCCTCCCTGCCCCCTGCACAGGTAACGGGCGCTGCCCAGCCCGGGCCGGGCATCCAGGCACAGCCTCTTCCCGAAGTCCGCGGGTGACACCTCACGGGCAGCGCCAGCCGAGCGCGGCCACCCCCCGCGCCGCCGCTCCAGAGACCGCGGGCAGCGGCCGCGGCGGCCGCCCCCGCCCGGCGGGGCAGTGAGGGGCGGTGAGGGGCAGCGAGGGACTGTGCGGGGCAATGAGGGGCTGTGCGGGGCAATGAGAGGCTGTGCGGGGCAATGAGGGGCTGTGCGGGGCAATGAGGGGCTGTGCGGGGCAATGAGAGGCTGTGCGGGGCAATGAGGGGCAGTGAGGGGCAATGAGAGGCGGTGAGGGGCAATGAGGGGCCATGAGAGGCGGTGAGGGGCAGTGCAGGGCAATGAGAGGCGGTGAGGGGCGGTGAGGGGCAGTGCATCCCCCCCGGCCGCCCGCGCCCTCCGCAGCTCTCCCCGCCGCAGCCCCTCGGAGCTCAACCTGCGCTCCCGGCACGGAGGTCTCTCTCTTCTCTCCGCCCGGCCCGGTGCCACCACACCCCAGACTGCCCGGGGAGGGCTGTGCCCGGCGGCAAGGCGGCGAGGCCGGGCAGCCGATGCACGGGAGGGTTCGTAACCGTGCCAGCCCCGCTCCGGAGCACCCACAGCGGCAGCCCCGAGGGGCACCCGGCCGTCGCCCCGCCGCCGCCAACCCCGATCTCTCCGCCTGTCACATGAAAACAATTATTGCTTCTGCCGGGGGAGGGGAGGAGAAGTTAAAAGCCGTGAGGCGGAGAAGCGGAGGTCGGTGGCTGCCACCTCCCTCCCGCCGCCCCCAGGGGCACACACACCCCACCGGCTAACCCGGAGCCCCAGCTGGCCTCCGGCACCGCCACCTCGGCGGCCTGAACTCACCCATTTATGTCGAGCTGGGCTTCGCCTGGCAGCGACAACAGGCTGAAAGTTTGGGGCGGGTGGCCACGGCGAAGGAAGGGGGCGAGGGGACCGCCCGAGCCGCCGCCGCTCGGAGCGGAGGCGCTGACAGAGCCGCTCCCTCCTCCGGCGGCCACCGCGCTCAGCACCCGCCGCAGCCGGGCTGCATCCTGCGTCCTGCGCCGCGGCTCCCTCAGCGTGTGTGAGAAAAACGAAATATATAGAAATCAGGCGAGAGAAGGGGCTCAGCCTTCAGCTCCTGCAGCCACCTGGGTCGCCGTTACCGCCGGGAAAAGCAGCCCAGGGCGAAAGCGCCCGGAGGAGCCCGTGCAGCCGGGAGGGGCGGGCGGTGAGCGCGGCGGAGCGCGGGGCGGGAGCGGCTCGGGCAGCGACCGCCGCGGCTGCCGCTGCTGCTGCCGGGGCGAGCGGCGGCTCCGGCTCCGCGCTGCGGGAAGTGTCGCGAGACTGCGCCAGAGCCGCGGCGCCGCCTCGGGCCGGCGGGAGAGGAGGGCGGGGAGGGCGGCAGGAAGCGGAGCCGCGCCGCGGTCCCGGCGGGGGCAGGGGCGGCGGAGAGCGGAGCCGCGGCCGAGAGCGGGGTGGCTCCCTCGCTCTCGGGGCAGGACTCCTCGGGCACAGGGAGGAGACGGGGCGCGTCCTCGCTGGGCGCGGGGGCAGGATACAGAGCGCGCCCGGGTGGCGGGATAGGCACCCTAAACCGCGCATTCCTGCCCCGCACCTGCCCCGTCCGCCCACGGCCCCAGGCAGCCTGCCCGGCCCACGGGGCTCTGCTTTCACAGCGACTGCGAAATGCACCGGCTGAGCCGCAGGTGCCCCTCGTCTCTGCCCGGCCCGCCTTCCCCGCACACACCGCTCCAGGTTTGGGTTCAGGAGCAGGGAAGGAAGGAAGGAAGACAAGACAAAAAGGGAAGATGAAGAGTGCCTCTGGAGTACTGTTGACGTTTTACTAAAAAGAGCAGCGCCGCGCAGGAGCACGGATTGTTCGTACTGCAGGAAGATGCGAAGCCCCTGCTATAGTAACAGAGTGCACAGATCAGTAACATGTCTGGACAGAAGGGCACGGAAGGAGGGTGGGGAGGACTCTGCACAGGCACGTCTTCCCAAAGGTAAAGACCCTTGGGAGAAAACCTACAATAGCAGCAGAGCAGAAGTGTAGATTAAAAAAAAAAAAAGCATCTGGTTAAAGAATTAAAGTATATGTAACATTTTACACACGAGCACCTTGACTATTAATGAAAGAGTAAGCAAACCCCAGCCTGTTCAAACCTCAGGTAGTTAACTTGTGTATGAAAACAGAAAACTGCCACTAACAAAATATAATAACATTTTCCACTCCCTGCACAAGAGATTTGAAGAAAAGCTTTTTTTCTTTACCTTGAAAATTACACCAAACATTAATAACTATTAAATCAAATCACTGAATTATTTATAAGTAAAATTTTCGTGAAAACATTTATTGTCTGTAGAAACAAAATTTACATTTATTTTATATAAACTATGTTAAACATACATATAAACATACCTACATCTTACTATATATCCTTATGAACGAGGCTTTTAGATATGGGGTAACATTGTCAAAAGCACCGTTGTGGACTCAAAGACTACAGACTTAAAATGCATTTGCATTTAACTCCAGCTTCAGTAGTTTAAAAATGTCATTTCTTATCCACACTTACGAATAATTACATTAAAGGCTTCTCTAACAGTGTGTTCTCATGTGCACATACATGTACACAAACACACATTAGACAGTCCTTGAGAAACTACAGTATAAATAACATCAACAATCTATTCTTTAGAAGTGGACATTAGTTCCCCTTATTCAACTGGGAGTAAAAAATTCCTGCTATTCTTAAAACAAAACAATGAGGCTTTTTTTATTCCTTGAAGAACATACTCGAACAACTGTTTCCACTGCCTCTTCCCCTCAATACTAAAGACATGAGAAGCCAGTCACAAAATGAAAGCCATCTACTACATTATTTACAGAAAATGAAATATTAAAAAGACAACATGAGATTTAGACAAAATTCAGAGCAATGAACAGTGAACAGAAGAAAACTGCATTAAAAGTGGCAGGCTATTAAACCATGTGGATAAATACCTACTCAAAATCCCTCCAACAAAAACCACCCGGCATGGAAGGAAGGGGTAGGTGTTATGACAAGAGTTTTCTCTGATCTTGACACTGAAAAATAATGCTCACAAAGCTCAAAACAGAACACATTCAAATGTTCATGGCTATCCTTAAGGTATGTTAGGGAGTCAAGTGTCATAAGGAGGCTTTCAAAGATCTTGAAATGGCTTTTATTCTTCCTTTCCTTCGTAAGGAGGCTGAAGAACTTCTTCAAATTCTGCAGCAATGGAATGGAGTCTGTCAAGGGTCAGAGTTATGCGCAGAAACATCTTTTTTTCAGATTCATTAGGATGAAAGTCTGAAGTCTGTCTTTTAGAGGGCTCTCCCACAAAGGACTTTATAGATTGCTGTTCAGATGCTTAAAAAAAGGCAGGAGGTGGGTTTCAACACAGTATGGGAAAAGCTTTCCTTTAGGAAAGCAACGAAATTAAAGAAATCCTTCTATTTACAGTCTTCTAAGGTGAATACTGAGATATCAGTCTCTCTTTGTAATGATTTTTGATCATCTTCTTCAAGTGACTCTCATTATCCATTTTGCAGACATGGCAGAAAATGACCTTCTGATGCATAACAAGCAAGTTTTGAGAACTCTGCCTTTAATGCCACAAAAGTGTAATCTTGGGGTTTGGTTCTGGTTTTAAAGCAACTAAGTTCATTTAAAGAAAACTCAGCATTTCAGCCTGGGGCCCTAGGGAAGATGGGAGCAGGTAAACCGTACACAGCAGGTGATTGATCAGCTGGATTTACTCCTATCCTCTGCTATCAGTTACCTGAGTTGAGACAGCTATGTTCAGGTCTCAAGACCACCTATATCCATCAGGTAAAATGATTTCAAACATGTAATTACTAGAGTTAAGGCAGGCTTATAGAACCCTTGCAATGTGTTGCTTCTTACTAGCCCCAGAATTTTAACCTTGTGAACTCAATCATCACAAATGTAAAATAAGTATTCTAATCAATTGATGCAGAAATTAAATTGATTAGCAGTATAAATGCTAACATCATAGCAACTTAGTATTTCAGACACTTAAAAGGAAGACTCTAGTCATATTAAATCCATTGCATTTTGGATAGCAATTAAAAATAGAATTTCACATGTTAACAACTGAAAATGACAGCATTTAACGGCCATTTCAAGCTAAACAAAACAAAGGCAATTCACATTTGTATTTCCAAAGTATAAAACAGAAAGCTAGAAAGTTCTTAAGACAATCACATTTTTAACTTGTCCTTCCAATGCAAACAGTGACAGACTTTACTAATGAAAGAGTCACTGTTTTCCTACAGAGGCTTACACACCTATTTAAAGTAAACAGTTATTTTAACAAGAACTGTTATCAGTCCATGCTCCCACTAGAAAGAATGCAATGTACTTAAGTTTTTGTACATGTGTTTTCTACAATGCAGTTACAATACTGAAAGGCACCAGGTTATTCAAGTAAATTGACCTTTCTTCTACTTAACCCTTTTTCTTGTGCCTTCACAACCCAAACAGTAACTTCAATACATTGCCCTCAACCAAACATTGCATTCCAGTACAAAAGAATTTTCTGTGCTAGAACAATAAACAAGCTGAATTGGGTATGAGTGTACACACAAAAGTCTGTGTAATTCACAAAGATAAATCTACATAGCAATGTCTCACATCATATCATCGAGTAGGTGCTTCTAGCACCTAAGCCATGAATTTTTATAGAATTCATTATTTCTGTGTGCGTTTTTTTACATGTAAGAGGTTTTATCATGACAGAATCCAAAATTATTTAAGTAAAATTATCGGTAAAAAATGTGATTTGAGCAAATGGTATCATACAAAAGATAAACCAACTGAAACAGTGACTACATTTCATATGACATTCATCTTAGGACCGAGGGGCGGGAGGGACCAAAGTCAGCAAACAAGTGAAAAAACCACAAACTTCTTTGCAATATGTTGCTCACAGTTGTAGAAATAAACTCAAAGCTAAACAGTAAAGTACAAACAAACTAGAGATATCTAATCATGCATAGATAAAATAAAGCACAAAATCCAGAGTCAGTCACATGTTGAAACCTGGTTAAAGCAGCATTAACTGATTGAAGTCTGACTACTCCAGCATTACCTCCAAACAGTAATAGCAAAACTACCATGTCAGAAGTTTCTTCATGTATCCTCTTTTTCCATTTGCTCAACAAAGTGTTCTTTTCCAGAATTTATAAGAACACTGCAGTAAGCTTACAGACACAGTAGTATCCTGTTGAATAAGACCATATAGCCTCAGCAGTGTGTCCTATATCATGTACGGTTTCATTTCTCACATCTTTTACAGTGCACATTCAGAGCAGTGTGAAGAACTTGTTGGCTTCAGGGTAAAACTGCCCCCCCTTGGCAGGGCATGTGCAGCACCCCCCTGTCAGCAGCCTGGTCAGAACTGCAGCTACTCCACATTTGCTTTGGGGTGACTTATTTAACCTGTTGTTTCAGTTCCTTATTTTTATCTCCCAGTATATCTACACAGGATGACTCTGCCAAATTTATCACTGACAGCATTAAGTAAAAAAACCACTTTCTTATCTGCAGAAGGTTGCCTGCTTCTATTTGTCCAGGGAGTTCCTTCCCTTCCACTTCCCATTTTGTCTAGGCATGTCAAAGTTACTGAAAAACTAGTTAAATTATTAATGATTGTTATTTAAACTGAAAACCTGTGTTTTAGGAACAAACCATCTGTTATCAGTGAATGACTGTGACATCAATGAATGTTGCACACTTCCTGCCTTATTCCCTATGAATGCTAAACAGAACACCCATGAACTGAAGAGCACAAGTCACTGAAGAGTCAAGTAATTTTAGCTGTTCTGAACCATAATTACATTTTCAAACAGTCTCTCTACTGAAGGCATTGTGGAAGAAAACATTACAAAAAAGCATGCAGAAATCACATCCTGGCTTTCCACCCAAAAAAACAAATTTCCTTTTCCATGAACATACCTCTAAAGCAGCATTGGAGTTCTGGTCTACCAGCCACAATAGAGACTAGCCTGCATTCTATAAGGAAATACTGCATGTATTGAGGATATTGTGAACAACTTTTTTCTTGAAAAAGAACATCTCTTAAGACTACATGCTATGCATCTTTAGTTTACTGTCAATAAGAAGTCCAAACAAGTCTGCAATACATACACACAACCCTACCATAGATAATGAATTAAGGCAAAGGCTATAAACAGGAAGTAAACACAATACTGTTTATAGCTGCTTATGAAACAGGTCTGGCTATTTGAGTTTTGCACACAGCCTAACAATACTGCAGTATGGTAAACTTCACAGAAAATCATTCTGAACAAAATCACCAGCTATCTGCATTTAAAGCAGTTTCAATTATGAACAAGTTCTTTGCTAGAAGACATACTTTCAAAAACTTACATTTTTTGCTTTTCTTGTAATTTAATACTTCAGGCCCCAATTTTAGAATTCACAAAATCACCAAATCATTTATGACAAAAAAGATTAGAGAACATGTGGCTTGGTCAAGAATCTCACCAAAATACAATGAGACAGAATAATTTTGAATACAGACCAACTAATCTTCTAACAAACCCAAGCATGCTTTCAGTGCAGTTATAAGCTACTGCTACAGTACTTTACATACCTGCCTGTTACCATTCATTTAATCAAATGCTGAAAGTTGTCCCAACATTCTAACAATTTACAAATGTATATACACATCAGAAACCCAAGTATATTATTAATTCAAAGTAATACAAAATACTGTTTCATGGAAATGACTGAACAGAGGTGTAAAATCTATTGCACAACCTAAAAGGTCATTAATTGGAAAATCCTGAGCTAATGTGCTATTACCAAACAATTCAGGCACTTTTTTTTTTTCTTTTTATTATTACATTAGCAATAAACTTTCAACATATAAACCTCTGGGTATAACAACTCAAGTTCCATCTGTAACATCATGCTTAGAGAAAAAGTATTCAATAAATAAGACTCCCTTCAATGACTTCCTTACTTGAGACTGGTATGCAAACAGAACTAAAGGTACATAAGACGATGTTTCAATTGAATACTGTACTTTAAAAGCAATTATTAAAACTGTAAAAAAGTTCTGCAGCATTCAAAATAAAGTTATTTTTTAATCAAGAAAGTTACAGCGTTAGTTCCTTTATCCTATTTTAAGTCTTGAGAAAATTGTCAACAGATGCTCCCTTTGCTGTGTTATCTGTTTCAACTTCTGGATCTCAGCTCAATTCAGGTTTCTGTTGCAATATTTAGATTTCCCTATATGGAGGAAAAAAAAAAAAATCATACTGTCAGTTGTAATAGCAGAAAACCCCTCCCAACCTTCCTAAGGCCTGTATGTAAAATGCGAGATTCTTTTAATTATGGTTTCAAACAGCACAGTTATAAAGACTATACCTAAGAAGATACATATGCAGCCTTATTATTTCAAATGAAATAAAGTGAAATAAAGATGTGCAGATCTGTTTAACAGATCTTGACAAGTTTTATCATTACAATGAGCAAAATGCTACAATTTCAGGAACAGTTTTGGTTTTTAGAAATCAGCCAACCAGCAAAGAGTATACTGTTAAGAAAATGGTTGTCATTCTTCAGGATTTATTTTACTTTAACTCAGACACACTCCAATTCATCGAGCCTAAAAAAAAATAAAATTCAGAACTCACTGATGATTCTCTGATTCAAATCATAATACCTAGCTCAAATGTTTTAAGTATGCTTTATAGGTTTCAGACAAGAATCTTAACCAATTATAGAGCAACACCGGAAATTATTGGCAATAGCACACTACAACAAAATTGTAACACTTTTATACCCGTTTTCCAAGGTCATAATTTGGGGGGGGGAAATTCTTTCTCCTGTTTTTGACTAATTCCAATTCAATTTAGCCTTCAGAGACAATACTTCTCAGTGCCCATGCAAATATAAGAGAGTTTGCTCAAATACTTCAGTAACAAGTGATCTCTTTACCTTATTTCAAGTGCTCGGTTTTCTTTCTGATGGTTGGGGGTGTTTTGTGAAAAATAAGCCAAACCAAAAAAAACCAAACATGTTTTTCCTTAAGGATTTTTGGGGGCTTTTTCTTCTGCCCACTGGGTTGTAAACTTGAGGAGTTTTGCAAACAGCTGTAAGAACCTGTGCTTTAAGGTGCTTCTGTGCTCCAAGGGCTAAACTGTAATCCAACTACAAATGCTTATTTATTCAAGTGTATTTACTTGTAGCTGGACGGACACAGAGTTACAGAACAAAAACTCACACAGAGCACAGAACAGCAAGGGGCTGTGTAGGTCATCTAATCCAATCCCCTGAAGTCACAAGTAACTTCATACTGCTTTGATCAATTCTCATAAAGGATTTACTTGGTTTTAACTAGTGATCCTCACAAAAGCTACAATATTTTATAGGGTTCAAAAGTTCTGCAGTTCACGATTATTGTTGGCCCGTACACTCTGCAAATCAAAACACCATAAATCATATGTGCCTATTTCAGCTTAAGCTCATCAAACCATTTTACACAAGACATTATATTGTGCAGGAAGTTTTGTTCAGAGCAGCACCCCAGTGTATACTTTAAAGTGTATAATTATGGTAACAAAACAAAAAGGAAAAACACACAGATGTATTAAAAAATTATTCATATCCTTCTCTTAGATTTAACAGGATAGAATATTTTGCTCCACAAAGGGACAATTTCCCGTCCTGTCAGTAGGAAGAGAGACCAGCTGAGCTCAAGGAAAAAATACTGAAACAGAATCAACCACAGAATCTCAGGGGGCACCTTTGATTTGCAGCTACCCAAAGCAAGTTTCAGCAAGTTTCCATAGAATAAACAGGGAGGAAAGAGTCAATTTTGCCAGTACAAAGAGCCAACATGCCAGAAAACCCCATCTAAATCATTCCATGGAGATTTAAAAATCAAAATGGATCTTATGAATATGCATATTTTACAAATGGCTTAGTTAAAAATAAATTAATCCAACTTACCTTTTCTTTCCTCAAAAATCCATCTCTGAATTTATTAGTGGCAAATCCCCTTACACCAACAGAACGTAACCGCTGGTACTTAGCCTGAATATATAAACCCTTCTGCACTAAGCCTGATTTATAATGGGATTGCAAACGGCCATCTGCAAAGCTGCTCTGTAAGGGTGGAGAAAAGGCAGAAAAAATGTGCAAAATGAGAGCACCAAAACTCAAAAGTTCATTTTTACAGCTATACACATGTAAAACTTGCAGTACTCAATGACAGCAGCATGCATTCACAAGTGCACGCCCCCTTCCTTTACGTCCACTTATTATTCCTCAGAACACGTGGCTCAAAGAACTGGTGTATTGCACTTGCTGTTTAGAACTTCTGAAATTATCTTCCTTGTAGAAAAATTTAATGTATCGTACAACATTTTAATATTTTTTCAACCGTTAATGAGGCACATTGCATCAACAAAAAACTTTTAGACAACACCTCACTGCCACTACCAAATTCAGCAATGTCAAGCCAGCAGCGGGCACACATTGAGTCTAAGGAGTCACACTAACACAAATCAGTACATATGTTTTTCCTAGAGCTTTAATGTCTGACAGTCTGAACACACAGGCATTCTCTATGCCTTTGATGCCTCCACACTGGAATACTGCAAGCTAACCTAGCGTGGAACTAGGAGCAGAGGCCACAGAGGTATCAGAACACTTGAAAGGTAAAAGGTATTATAAACACACAGAAGGGATATAGCAAGATCAACACTGATCACAGCAGCTGAAGTTTGAAAAAGATTTTCTTTCCTAAGCATTTAGATCTTCAATAAAATAGGAAGTAAAAATCTTTAGAGTATTTGTCATAATTTTCCAGTTTTCCAGCACTGACATTTTGAGTTTCCCAACAGCCACTCCAAATTTAAATAATGGGTTTTCATCTAAAACCAGAGAAAACCTTCTGACTGTATAAATTCTTCTCATCTTTTACAAATACCTTTGAAGAGTAGGAGAAAACAGAATATGCCACAGAAATAGCCCTTCTTGAGCATGACAAAATTCCATTGGTGAAATCTGTCTCCTTTTGACAAGAGTAAGGATCGCTTCAAGAAAAATCACATGTTCTGAGGTTGCAATAACTTCAGTACCACTGTTTTCCACTGTGTGGCTGGTGAAATGGAGCAATAAAGAACTGTACAGAACAGAGGTTTCTTTATGCAAATGCAGAGGTTCTGTTATTTCCCAAATCATTTCACCTACTTACTTTACAGGAGACAAGTGAGAAGTTGGCCCCATCTTTCCCCCAGGGTTACTCTGAAGGAGAACACTTGCAAGAGCCTATTCAATGCCAGTCACTTTCCTGAAGAGTATCAAAGTGAAGGCACAAAGAACTTCCTTGCACTAGTTTGTATTACGTGGGTATATGCCTATCACAGGGAAAACTGAAGGGCACTTTTAATGCTGGATAAATGCCCGAAACACAGCATTAAAATTCCCACTGCCCCGCTCCTGCTATGGTTCCCTTTGACTTCAGTGACTAGAAAGGAGACCTTGGTGGTCTTCACAATTGTCTGACAATTAACAAAGGACCATCACAAGTAAGGGATGGGAAAAAGGTGCAAGGTATTGAAAATTGCATTACATACAGCTTAGAAGTTTCAACTCAAGCATCTACCTGTTCTGTAATTGGGAGTGAAAGACACAATAGCAATACTAATGTAGAACAGCATCAGTTGTAAATAAAGCTAACAGATTATATATACACTTTTGGCATATAGGCACCTCAGTCACACACAGCTTAAAGCAAAACAAGACATTCTAAAGTATGTGGAAAACATCATTAATTTCTGGTGTACAAATAAGAAAAGAGTCTGCAAAAGTTTAGGTAGACATCTAGTTTTACATTGGGACTGTTTATAAATAATGCTAATGACAATCCCTAGGAGCCTGAAGCTCTAAAATAAGGGTATATGAGCAAATACATATGGCTGCACTGAATGTGGCAGGGATGGAGGTAATTTTCTTCACAGCAACATGCATGGTGCTGTGTTTTGGATTTGTGACTAAAACTGCACTGGCAACACACCAGGATATATGGAGGAAAAAAAAAAATCTTTTTTTTTGGCTGTTTTGGCTGTTGCCCAGCAGTACCTGCACAGCACCAACACTTTCTCCTCTTTCCTTACTCTGCTGCTCAGCAAGAACACCAGGGTGGGCAAGAAGCTGGGAGAAGAAGCCAGAACAGGTTGCCCAAGGTGAGCACAGGGCTATTACACACCATAAGATCTCCTCCTAAGCAACAGAAACTGAGGGAGGAGGGTTTTGGATCATTGCTTGGGGACCAGCTGAGCATCAGTCACCTTGTGACAGGTGGTGAGTGACTGCCTTTGCATCACTTTTTTCTTGACTCCTTAAAACTGTCTTGATCTCAAGTCATGAGTTCTCTCACTCCTGCTCTTCATATTTTCCATGGCATCCTGCTGGGAGAGGAAGGGAGCTGATGGGAGGGTGGGCAGCAGCTGTGTGGTGCTAAGCTGCTGGCAGGGGTGAACCCACCACAGCCAATAATACACTGAAATTTTTTTTAAGTAGTAAATGCAGTTTAGCTTTAAAGATTACTTTGCATTTGCTTACTTAAAGGTTGACTTAGTGATTCATGGTAAAGGGTCATTACAAAAAAGACCTTTTTGAATTTCGCAAGACTTCTCCAGATCTTTTATAAGATATTTTAGGACAACTGTGTTTTCTTTTCCCCAAAAAATTAACACAGTGGAGACCATATGGGTTTTTTTTTAATAATAAGCAAAAAATGATGACTACAAAGAGTAAGTTTAAATGTCCCATTTTATATATCAAGAAAAAATTGTAGGGGGCTTGATTTTTTAGGAGGTGGGGAGAGGGAAAGGCAGAGAATGGAATTTTCTATGGGTTTTTTTGTGAGATTTTTGTTTCTTTGTATGTTGTTGTTCTTTTAAATAATTACCCAAGAAAGTCCTTAGTGTAGAAGATAGTCAAGTCATCCCCATTTCACCAACAGCACAGCAACAAAAAAACTGTTGTACAGAGGAATTTAAATGTAAAAATTTAAAGAAATTAAGTCAAATCAACACCACTGTTTCCATGGCAATGATAAAAGTGCTATACACATAAGCAAACTGCGATACAAGTGCATATGCCATTTTCCCTATAAATATTAAAGCATCATGGGACAGATCACTGGGTACTACAATATTCATATATACATGAGGTGACAACTTAAATGGACACTTTCCTGCTTGTAGAATCAGCAGAACTGCAGAATGATGTAAATGAAAGAAGAATCAACTACAAACACTGCCTCAGGGATCCAGCAGCCAGTGCTAGATTCCTCCATCACCTGGAGGCTACAATACAGAGGGGATACAGAATAACAGGCTACAATCTTCTTAGGTGTTGAAATAGCTGTATCAAGGTTTGTACACTTTGAACTTTTTAACTTAGAAAAAGACTTTCTACAGCAGAATAAAGACAGCAGTTTTTGTTGGTGTTGGCTTAGCTATCTGACTAAGGTTGGCTGGCAAATTCTAACTAAACTGAAGAATGTCTTTTCATCCAACATTCTTATATATGGGGGGGGGGGAGGAAAGAAGAGAGAAAAACACCATAACCCACATCCACACTTCCCCACCTTTCAAAGTTTCATCCAAAAATGACAGCTAATTAGCCATTAAAATTTTACTTCACTATCTACAAAACAGAAAAGATGACTATGTAT
Organism: Certhia americana; assembly: GCA_018697195.1. Lineage (NCBI taxonomy): Eukaryota > Metazoa > Chordata > Aves > Passeriformes > Certhiidae > Certhia > Certhia americana. The sequence goes on from CM031857.1 coordinate 101,740,695, forward strand.
TTTGTGTATTACTTTACTCTTAAGAATGCATGTTAAAATGTAGGGGCAATTTCAAAGTAGAAAATTAGTAGAAGGTTTTCTAGATTTGATTAATACTTTTCTCACATCAACAACTCTAACTGGACCCATGCAGAGCACACCACTGTCAGCAGAAAAGGAAACATTTTGTTTTTCTGCTGAACTCAGGGTACATTTTGCAATTAAAAGGCATTAGGTGGCTACTGCTCTACCTGAGAAAGAAACACAGCTGCCCATCTCTTTACCTCTTGAGGCCCCAAGAATAACAACTCACTTATTTTAATTTTTTAAATGCATAGCTAGCAGTATGCAGGGTATTCACAAGATGTTATTTTCCCAGAAATCCCTACATGAACGGGTTAATAAAATAATACTAATACAGTTTTGAAAGTAACACAATTCATGTCTTCCAGTCCTTGGAGAAAGTTCAGGCTTCTGTCACATGAAGGAAAAAAGCTCAGCAGCTTGGGTTTTGGATAGATGAGTTTTCTACTCATTGTGCAATTCCTGCAATTCTTATTCCTGGCTCTGCAGTAACCTATTTATTTCAACTGCCTGCATACAACACTGGACAATTCTGCTCAATCCACTGCCAGCCCTCTTACCTACTAAAAACTAAGCCTCACATTATTCCAACAGAAACGACTAGGCTTTGATGACACTATTTTTCATGGCACTTAATACCTTCAAAAGAGTGTCTCCTGTTACCAAACTCAACAGGTTTGACCATGATTTTATATAATAAATATCTGATAAAAGCTGATCTGTACCTTAAAGTGCCTCCTGATGGGTCCTGCGTTTTCAAGGTGTCCTCTAATGCGTCTGTGGGGGTAAGTGTCACTTGGTTTTGAAGAATAGTAAGAATTCTAGTAGGAAAACAGTTATAGCTTCATGTTATTAAATTATTCAAGAAAAAAAAAATAAAAATTGTTCAGGTTATACTAACAAATATTGCATCACTTTCAGTCTTGTACTGTTTGACACAATGACACCCTTTGAAGGAACAGGAGGAATAGGAGCATTGGGCCTGCACTCCAGGCTGGCTGAAGGGACAGCAGAGCCCACAGAAGCTAAAAATGATACAGACCATCCTCCTGGAATGTCATCCTTTTGGAGAGATCTAAGCAGCTAACAATCCAATTAAGGTTCTCCATCCCTCCCTCCCACCCAGAACAGATGCCCCCACTTGCATGTATCAAGTATAGCAGACAGGCTGCTACAGCAGTCATGGCCTGCATCAGGAACAAGGACAAAAAGATTGGTACTCTGGACTCCTGGTTAGCACATGGCCATCACCCATTAGTTTGTAGCACAGACACACCTCCACAGCAAACAAACAATGTGTAGCACCTTGAGGCCCTTAGAAAATGCTACTTTGAACTCCTTATTTCAAGAGAGCATTTGAGAATTGCTTGCCTGCCACAGAAGCACGATTTCAAAAGCAAGCCACACAGACAACTAGTATTGAACTTGTTGTGTCAACACACTGAACAGCTGCAATCAAACAGCTGTGGTTGCTTAAAACAGGGCACTCCCCCAGCCACTGACCTACCTGCACATTTTGGCTCTTTTCCAACTTTCCCTATTGTTGCTGTTGAGCTAGGAGTGGCATGAACAATACAGAATTTTTTTCAGAATGTGATGGCAATTTTATTGAAGTGTGTACACACTTTTATAGTGTGTTTCATAGTCTAGAAATGGATTGGTTAATTGAGAATATAGTAAGTTTATTGGTGCAGGAGATTAACATTCCTTAGTAAACATCCTAACACAAACAGCACCTATCTTTACAATGTAGCATTTACACAAACACCAGTGCTAAGTCTGTTTGAATTTTCTCTTGCTTTTCCCAGGAGCAGCCTGAGAAAAGCTGAGACTCCTTCTCCCTGATCACTACATCCACAGGCTCTGACAGCTATTTCTGGAGGATGCCATTCTCGTCCATCATTGCATATGATTACCAATATTTACAGAAGCATTGGCATATATTTGCACATACTACATTAAAGTCCTCCATGCAGACAGAACAGACGTGCTAATGAACTCATAGCAATCAAATAATTATGGTCCATTCTTGAATAATCAGAGAAGCATTCCAATGCTGTTGAACTGTTTTCTGGAAAGAAATGTCATCAGCTTGAAATACATTTTAAAAAGAACCTAAGAAGAGAACTCTCCTGAAATATTTCATATATACTAATCTTTAATAATAAATACAGACACATACTTTGATGCTCCCAGAACTTCTGTTCTCTAACAAACTACCAAACCTTTCTGGTAACACTGTTAATAAGGGTGTGGGGAGAGAGGTGGCTATAAATGTAATGGAATGGTGTTAGAATCCAAGATAACTTTTAACTAGGACTTAGCTTTCTTATTTCTTTTTTAAACTGCATTATTGCCTACAAGCCAACTATTCAACTTCTTACAATGCCTTGACAAGAAGGGATTCAGAGAAAAAGAACAGAGGAAAAAAGATTTTATGAAGTGAGATCAAAATGTCTTTCCCAAGAAAAAGATAGGAACTTCCCAGTTCCCTTCTTATTCTAAGAAAATAAAGACACTCTACAAAATCAAATTAACTTTCTCCATACAACACAATCAAATCAGGAAGCTCCCAGCTGAAGTACACTCTTCCTTTAAGCTGAGAATCCAGCAAGATGAAAAAAAAAAAAATTTAGCAAAATTTCCCATTATAGTTAAAAATAAACCTCTAAGAATTAAAACAAAGCTTACCTTAATTTATTCGAGATACAGCCCTCCCCATCCCACCTTCCTTAAGACTAAAGTGCATTCAAAGAAACATTAACATAAGAACTAATGGATGCAAAGATACAGCAAACCCCTATTTAGGAACTTCTTAAACCAGAGGTTTTAAATTAAAAAAAAAAAATCAAAACGAAAAAAGGGAGAATGGGGAATACACATGCATACTTGTCCTGATTTTCTACTTCACTCTTTAGCTTGCCTCCTTTTGTCAGTAGGATACCAGGCTAAATGGACAATTCTTACAATCAAGCTTAGATACACAATTGTACCTTCCAGGACTAAGTTTTTCTCAAGTTTAAGCTCAACCCCCAATTTTTGAATATTAACATCACAAATATTATATTTTGATTACTTGACTAAAGTTTTTGAATTTTCTACTTGTCTGCAAACCAGCTTCTGTAAGGCTGACCATGAAGAACCATTCCTTCTTTAGGATGTCTTGCATTTTTAATACCTATGCTTGCACAGCTACTGTTGCTCCAAAAGATCTATTCCTTACTGTGGTGCAGGACTTCCTAAAAGTTGCATGTTTGCAATTCACTATTAAATATGAAAATGCAATCTTCCCTGAATTTTCACCACATTTAGCTTCACGTAACTCAGTGTCTCTTTCAAAACAACCTCCTTTTTTTTTGCAATTACAGTATTACTGTGGTGGGTTGACCTTGGCTGGATACCAAGTACCCACCAAGCAGTTCTATCATTCCCCTCCTCAGCAGGGCTGGGAGGGAGAAAACAAAATTTTAAACCCCTACATGTGTCAAGAAAAAGGCAGTTTAATAAAGCAAAAGCAAAGACTGCACACAGAAACAAAGGAAAACATAAGATTTCTTCTTTGCTTCCTACCAGCAGGCAATGTCCAGCCACTTCCCAGGAAGCCAGGTTTCAGTACACAGTGGCTGCTCCAGAGGACAAACATCACAATTACCAATTACCTCCCACACTCTCCTTCCTTTCTCTGAGCTTTTATTATTATTATTTCCTGTCTCTTAGCTGAGCAGATGAGGTCATATGGTCAGTTTGGGTCAGCTGTCCTGGCTTTGCCCCCTCCCAAGATCTTGTGGGGTGGAAAAGTGGGAGAGGCACCTGTGATGCTGCGGAGCCCTGCCCAGCAGTAGCCAAACTGTGTCACCAGCACCTTTCCAGGCACCAATGCAAAGCACAGCACTGTGAGGGCTGCTATGGGAAAAGAAACTCCATCTCAGCCAGATCTAATGCAGTTACTTCATGAGCCATTACTACTTGCTTTGGTAGACTTGAAGTTTGAGCAACTAGAATTTTTTACCATTAAAATCTTGTGTTCCTTTACACTGAAGGAGGCACTGTTGTTTCTGCAAAGCAGCCACATTTAAGAATTGACTACATGAAAGCCACTTTTCACAGACCTCAGAAAAGTTCCATGGGCTCCTGGAACCCTCTCCATAGGGTATTAATTAGTGTATAAAGAATAACAACTTAGGCTAGTCTCCTCCTTATTTTGCAGCCCTCAAAAAAAAAAAAAAAAAAAGGGTGGTTTAGAATTGTACCACACACATTAAAAAAGCTTTTCTGGTCTCAGCAGTTCCCCAAGTTATACAAGCACAAACACTTGGAATTGATTACAATTCTTTAGAACAAACTTTCCACAGGAGACAAATTTATTTCTACTGGACTTGATATTACTGTTTTGCCCACTTCAGTATTGAAATACACTGCAGAAGGATAGCCTAAAGAATAACTCTTCAAAACTAGGTTTCATAAATGCAATGTTCAAGAGCTGTGATATTCTACTGTTTAACATTTCATCCTCAGGAGCATTTTCATATATTCACATTACAGATGTTTCTTGTTATTTCTGTGATTTTTTTCCTCATTTTTATTTAAAATAAGTGCTTTTCAGAACTTTTGTAATAATGAAGAGAAAAGAAACACTGTTTCAGTAACAATACCACCTACACAAGATTCAGGCCTTCCCTTCGTACTATTGACAACTAGAATGCACGAGAGTATTCTTTTTCTCAAACTACTTAACATTAGCTCAGATTATGTGCTCAATAACAAGGCCTTCTATTTTATCCTTTAGCCAATTGCACCATTATGTGGAAGAAATGTGATATTAGACATAGATTTCTTCTATGAAAAGGAGTGGCATCAAAGTGGTTTTAGCTCAGATGCACTAATCTCTGCATCAAGAAATACCCGAGAAAGTGCTCTTGTACTAGAACTATGAAATTATGAGTACTTTTATTGTTGAGCATAGACAGAAGATAAAAAAGCCTCACTCAAAATTTAAAAGGGCAAGACATCACAGATTGTTAAATTTACATTAGCATACACAATGCAGCAAAATATGAATTATACATCAACAGTGCACAAGCTACTATTTCTACATTTAGGCTTACCAGATGAGGTCTCCCAATAAATTTCCTGAAAGGCGGCTTAATGAACCTCATAGGCTTTTGGAAACCATCTACTTGAGATGTCTGTAACTTTGAAAGACTGCAGCTTTGATTCCTGATGTGTGAGAGAGAGAACAATTAATATCTAAAGCCACAGCATATCAACACTCTGTATTTTAAACTAGCTTATTCTAGCAGCTGTATCACGACAGCCACAGCTTATAAGTAAATTTTCCTAGGACAAGCAGCAAATTTCTAGTCCAAGCTCAAACTGCACAGAATTCCATAGCAATCTGTATTCTCTTCCGCAACGCCAAAGGAACAGGGCGGCTCTGCTCCCTGAATTCCCGGTGTGGAGCCCGGCTCGGCCGGTCACGGCTGCTCTCTGCTGGTGGAAACGCTTCCTGCACCCGAACCCACACACAAATACCGCTGCAAACTGCACAGGACTCGCCCTTCCATGACATTCTGGATCCCACAGAAGCTCTAGACAGACAGCTACATCCTCCAGTTTCATCCTCAGCAAGCAGCTGATTCTGGCTTTGGGCTTGTGGGCTTTTCATGGTTTTGGTTTCTTTGGAGTTTTTTGGTTGGTTTTTTTAACCAAGAATATTGCTAATATACAGATGCATCCATAAACTTCTAAATAAAGCATTTACCATGAAATGTAACCACCAGAAGTCAGAATTTGTATTTCACAAAACACACAGAACAGTTTTCATAGCTGCAAAATAAGTCAAGGAAAAAAATGGCAGCACACTTAATAAGCACAAAGGCACTGCCAGTATCTCATGTGAGCTATTAAAACCTCTCAACCTCAGGGAAATCCTACATATCATTCATGCCATTACTGCCCTCAGCCCACATTCCCCTGACAGTGGAACCCCTGACAACGAACTCCAGCACAGCCATAATTGGTAGAGAAATTCACATTTCTTACAAAAGATAATCAAGACACTAACTGGGGAAGTGTACTGAGGGAAATGAAGCAAGGCCCAGGATTTTTTCCTCAATTTGTTAAACTTAACTATTTTTTGTTTCAAGAATCTCAAATGCAAGAAATTTCTTCTACAGCTTCACAAGTCTGGGGAGTTTTTTGTGTGTATTGCCATTAGTTGCCATTACAGACTGCATTTAAAATGAACAAAGAGCAGCCCACAAAGAACAATCTGCATAAGAAACTATGACTACTGTGTGGATACATTTTATTACACTCTGGAAATTCATTGATCAACACTTCTACTAACAGTTCCTCTCTCTATTCAACTGACCTCACACATCAAAAGTGAAACAGGATGACTGAGGTTAACAAACACCTTTGGGGCAAAAACCTTTAACAAACCTGTTGGAGAAATCCATAGGAGTAAAACGCTATTCTAAAAATCTAGAATTTTCAAATTCTCCAAGAATCAGAAAAATTCCAATTATTTGCTTATATTCCACATTTTATTACCAAACCAGTAGGGCAACAAACCAATATATTCATCCTAGAATGCTTTTACAGAACTGCAAAACACCAGGAGAATGTTGTTACCTGGCTCACTGAGGAGTTTGAAAATACTTAAACTTTTTCAAACTTTGTCCTCTCTTCTCATTCAGTGCTACAGTTTGTGCTTGCTTTTCATTTTGACCCACTGCAGTTTAACCTCTTTCAAGGTAACACCTCTTTACAGGGTAGGTTGCATTGTATGTCAGTTGAATTTCAGCCCCAGTCAAATTTTTAAGGCCTAACTGTGGAAAAGAGTCACCACAAATGTGAATGTAACTGTGGAAGGGCCCAAAAATGAACACAAAAGGGAACTACATGCTTGGGTCAACAAGATTATTTGCTCATTACCTTGGAGTTACACCATCTACATGAAACACTCTCTCATCTTCATTCTTCAATCTCTCTTTTCTTCTCCTTTCTATATCATACCGTAGATCATTTGGATCTTCCAATACTCTTACAATGTTCTAGTTAAAAGGAAGGGTTGAAGCCAAGTTAGCTGCTAAGAACTGAGCACTAGCCTGATTCTGTCCTTCAGGGGCAGCACCCTGTACATAATCTGTTGACATAGTTCAGCTGTCTGCACACAGGACAGGTTCACATCAACCCAAGGATCCAAAGTCTAAAGCAATAAAAAGTGGTCCTAAACAATTATCCTTCCCTGCACCATCTGCCTTTTTACAGTTTCCAAACAACAGCGAACAGAGCACTGGAATGCTGCATGGAATTGCCAAAGCAGAAACATTCATGTAAGTTTCAGTAAATCTTAAGAAGTTCTACTATCCTTAATCAAGGAGAATCACCATGTACTTGTACTAGAGAAATAGAATGGTAACGAAATCATAGCAAGCAGAGCTTTAAAAAGGGGAAGACAGAAAATCTTAAGATCACAGATGAAAGCCTGTGATAAAACAGCATTCTGAGGAATTATGTGGATTTCGAGTCATTGTAACATTAGGGTAGAAGAAGCATTAAGGCTTTTTGCAACCTCAGAGAAAAAGCAAGAACCACACATCAGTCACAGACTCAGTATTTACATTATTTCAAAACAGACGGGTTCAAGCAGCAGGAATAATCACACTCCAGCTACTCTAAAGAACACATCTGCATTTTACTGCTCAGTGAACACAGTACACTTGCATCACTGTGGCATCTGTAAATATACTCAGGTGTGCATTTTTTTCAAAATACTCAGAATTACTGTTGGTCTCCACAGCATGTAAAAATTATGTCCCAATAGCAAGGGGAAAAAAGGGAAAACTTTGCTCACATCTATAATATATCTATAATAATAACTTACTGCTTGCCAAAAAAGTTAAGCAATCAAGGTACCTGGGGAGATTCAGGTGGCACAGTTCGTTTGTTCTGAAGTTCTGCTAGAGACATGTCAATCCTCCTGGAACACAAAAATACTGCATAAAAACAAATGTCATCACTATAAAAGCAAAAGCATTCTTGACCAGGATACAGAATGTTTTAAACACACAAGCAGGTAAAAACAATGAATAAAAACTTCATACTGTGTAAAGAGTCTACTGCAGATTATTACCTTAATGCAAGTAAATTAATACCAAAAGTTCAACAATTACCTGTGAATTTCTGGATCCAAATGCATCTTAACTTCATTTGTATTTGCACTTGATTTATCCTGAATTTTTGAGAACCGTTCATGCAGAGTTATGTCAGAAGATGAAAAATAATTTGCTGTGAAGAGACATTAAATACAAGAATGTTATTTGTAGTATTTGAAATTCACAGTGGGAAAAATCTATCTTTTAAAAGACTAACTCTTAAGGATACCATGACAACTCTACTGAAATGAAATTTCAAACTATTTCCACTTGCAGTTTAATATTCACAAATGAAAGATCAGACCAGCCTAACTTAGACAAATCTTATTTGATAAGATTAAACTCAATTCAGCTCTACCATGGTAGTAATCAAATCACTTGAATTTATAAAGTTCAACACTGAACATGATGCAGCTGCCTAAACACTAATCTGAAAATGTAAAGGAACTATACATAACCAGAGAGCTGTGACTACAGCAAAGTTCTTTTATTCCTGTCATGTTTCCTAAACAAGCAGGTTGTTCTCCTATACTAGCATAAAATCATTTTGATCTTTAATCTCCACAATAATGCCTCAGTTATGGCCTGAAACTTTCCTGCAGTCATACCCCACCCAACTACTTTAAATCCTCAACCTACATTTCCCTTAAACAGTACAAAAAAGAAGATAACTTACAGGTACATCATATCTAAATCATCAGCTTCAGGTTTAGTAAACTATATTTGTAACATATAATGTATATATAGAGATATGTAATATATACATAAAGACATATATACTTCAAATATTACAGCCACCTTTAACTTGATGAATAATTGTGATTATTTCCTGAGTAAATTCTTTAGATGGGTCATTTTCAACGTTTTGTGTTACAGATTCCATGTGCTCAAACACTGGATGAAAATTTTCTTTTTTTCTGCCAACAGCAACCAGATCATGGGACATCTGTCTCTCTGTAGTGTGACTAGAAGCAGTCCTTGAATAAAAAAAAAGATAGTTTATTTTAAAGCAAATATCTAAATCTGAAAACTTGAAAAAGACAAGTAGAACAAAACAAATTAAGAAGCACATTTTAGGAATAAATGGGATTAAAACCGAAAATCGCATTTTGTTCCTTTTTTTAATTAAAAAAATAGTACGGCCATGAGGAAGAAAATCTATAATAAAATATGAAGAGAATTTCACTCTCAGGAATCTTTGTTTTTGTGAAGTATGCAATAGAAAATTTTTGAATTTTAACTTTCATTCAACTAGATTATCAAATCTAGATAAAATGAAGATCCTGATAGACTTCTTTTGAATAATTTTGAAAGGCAGTTATGCCCGTGTCTTGTTTATAAGAAGCTACCAGGCAATTTTCAAGAACAGTTCAGAGATGAGAAAAAAAGTCTCACATCTTTAGGAACTGAATCATCACTCCAGCCTAGTGAAACAGCAGTGAAACTGCTTCAGTAGCAGTGTGTGAACTCCAGAACGTGCTCACCATCTTTTTGTAAATTTTTACTCATTCTAAATAAGTTTACACCCCAAATGGTTGCACTGCTGCTCAAAAAATTATTTTGACAAGAAAGTCAACACTTCAACAACCCGACTGTTCTTGCTGCAAGGAAAATGCTTGTCATTCTAAAGGATAAATTAAGGACTCTAAGAGCTTATATAAAAGCTTTTAGGATGAAGACTTTTAATTGTTCATTCTGCAAAGTGATTATGTGCCTGGCCACACTGTATTAGAAGCATACAACACTAGAATTCTGTACAAAAATTGTATCAGAAATAGCCTCTAGTAGATGCCAGAAATCATCTGCTTTCCCCTAGCAAATTGGGAATAAATGCATGCAAGAAGAAATCCAAGCAACCTCAGGTTTAGATATTTGAATTATCTACCTGCTCCCTAGGTTTATAAAGAAACTATTCTTCCTAGCTGAGTCATTTCAAATCAGGTGTTTCTAAAATGCCTAAAGTATCATGAATATTCCAAGTCATCAGCTCCTGAAAAATTACTGTTCCTATCTTTGAAAAGATAAAATATTTAGCACTTTTGGCTGCAGAAGCAAACTGTCCATACATTAAATTAGCTTAGAAACAACAATGCTGTTGTTTCTTTGGTCTGCAAACAACTCCCATGTCCATTGTGCATGACCTTCAAAAACAGCAGCAAGAGGTACCTAGATAGAGGAATCATCCTATGGGTTTGCAACAAAACCCAACAATTTCCCTTACATTATTATTCAGGAAGTCAAATCCCCATCCTAGCCCAACTATAGGTAACAGGCATTACTCCACCTCCCTTTCCTCAGTCTTTAATATTAGTCCCTTACGTAACTTGTTTTTGTAACTCTCCACTGTATTACATATTTTTGAAAAAGTGCAAAGAGAAGAAAATTTACATAGATGTTTTATTTGGGACAAGAGGCAAAATACCATTAAAATGAAGGCTCAAAATGATCATTTTGGAAAGGAAAGTAATCTCTTCCAAAAGCAATTACTACCAGTATAAAATATTCTGGCCTACAACAGCAAGACAACAAACCAGAAAATCCTGGAAGAGTCCATCAAAACTAAGCTGGTTACTCTCTAACATGTATTTATTATCTAAAATATTATAGTACAGTATTTCTTCCACTGCAGCCTGCACTGAGAATGCTAAATGCAAACACAAGTATTACACAGAATACATTTGTAAGCACACTCTACTACTTTTCAGTTCTGAGGCCTCAACAGTTTGTCACTTTATAATAACAATAAATGACAACCCAGAGATCTCTCTTTTTTGGCAGTTTTACTGAACTTGAGATCTTGAACATCTGAATATGTCCTTGAGATTTATGCATTTAAAGGTTAGCTAATTTTTAGAAAAAAGAAGGGAAGACAGTTTAAAAAAAATGCCATCGTATTTCAGATGAAAGCACAGGACTAGGCTTTTCTGCATTTGGGTTTTTTGAGGGTTTTGTTTTTAATAAAAATAACACATTTACTTATCATAACCAACTTCTAACTACAGGTTTGCATCAGGCATATCTACTCTTTCCACTTCCTACAGCTCCATAAAAAGTGGGTTTTATTGGTTAGGTTTATTTGTTTATTTTTATAGAGGTTTAATAGCTAACTTGCCCGGACAAGAAAGTTACTATTCTAGAAGAAATAAAACTAAAAAGGTACAATCATAGTTTGTCCTGGTTACCTCCTAAAGAAACCAGGCTTCCTCCAATATTCATAAACCGTAAAGAGACAGGAAGAAAGCAGAGGTGAAAGAAAACCAATACCTGTACTTGGTCACCATTTTCTTCATATCCACTTTGACTGTGAGATGTTCTCTCATACAGTTGGCATCTGACACTTTCACATCTGAAACGTTATGACTTGCATCACGCTGGCTATTGGAGGAATCTATGTTTTTCCTCAATTCCCCGTCTTTCCTCACTCTTTCATTCAGTTTTTTTTTAAAAGATCTCAGCTCAACATCCGTTTTGGAAGAGTTAACACAAGCATTGCAGCCCTTCTTTGAACTATATTTGACAGGTTCTTCAACGTGCCGTTCTTCAGCCCGCCTCGCTCTGCCACCACTAAAGTAATCCAACTCCTTGCTGTTCCGGACAGCCTTGGAAGAGCCATACTTCTGCTCTTCCTGCTTCACGTACTTCTGAGCTCTGTCATCTGGGAAAGGCTTTTCCCCGTCCGGATGCCTGCGCCGTTTGTGACTGTACTCATAGGCTATCTTTGGGACAGACCCCCCCAAGTACTCCCTCTCAGCCGACCGGTGGGACTGGGCACCCGGGTATCTTTGCTCCTCCTTTTCTTGGCAGGGTGGAAAAGAACGCTCTTGCTTCCACTTGGAATTTCTTGCTACATCTCCACCGTCATACCTCTCCATTTCCTTAGCCCTTTTAGACGCGTGCCCATATTCTCTGTAATCGTGATCTTCAGGATACCTGTGTTGACATAAAGCAATTTACACTTGCACTAGAGAAGAAAGCGAGAACTTATATGTGCAGAATGTTGGACAGCAGAATGCGTGGCAAGTTAACCCATAATCCCTCGCGCCAAGGTACAGATGTGCAGGGGCTCTTAAGAGGGAAATATTATCCTTTCATACTCTAGCCAGCAATACGATTTACTTAAAAGACAAATACTTCACTACTACCAGTCGCCCATAATTAAACTACAAAGTGGCCAACGTGTTTCAAGGTGGATATCTTCACACTATAATGAAAACAGACTTTCACTTGAGGCTTTACACCACAATACCCAGGGTTTAATTATTTTATTCCTATACCTCTTCTGTAAAGAGCTCCTTGCCGTAAATTCATCAGAAACTCTTCTGGGTGACTGACCATACTTCTCTTCATGTAACCTCTGGTGCCTCAAGTCATCTTCATGCCATTTTCTTTCAAGTTTGCATGAAGCCCCTAGCGGTCTATGAAAGGGTTTCATTCCTTTTTCATTTCCAGTGACTTTGTAGTGATCAAACATGTATCTGTCCTCCATTTTGTGCTGGTAAAACGGACGATCATGCTCTTTATAAGGTATTTCCGAGTATTTTGGTGGTAACTGGCATCGCCTATTGCTTTCAGTCCTTTCAGATGAATGTGTTCTGTAGGGCTTATGACTGTAAGTATCTTCCATGGGAATTCTTTTCAGGTTTGGTGAAGGTGACCTACGTTCATATATTCTCTGGTGGTTATTTCCATGAGGTGCAAACCTGGAATTGCTTTGTCCGTACTTTTCATCTTCTGTTCTCCAAGGCATAGACTTTTTTGGGTCCTTACGAAAGCTTTTATATTCACAGTCATAATTAATATGAGCATGCCTTTGTCTATGGTGCTCTGGAGTCCTAAAAGCTGGAGATAAGGACCTAAAGCAAAAAAAAAAATCCACTTTGAGTAGTTCCATAAAATTGAATGCATTTCTTAATGAGAACATCTATTTCCTAAAGAAGTAGAGTTCAGTACATAATTTTAACCAGCTTGTAAAAAAATTAACACCAAGCTATCGAAGTGGCATTTTTCTGGCTGAGTACCAGGCTTATTTTTACTCTGTTGAAAATCTTCATAGTAAAAATACCCACTCGAAATTGTAGTAAGTCAACCATTTTTATCTCTCTGAAGTTTCTTAAGTAAAACTAAAAATAATTTCATATACATGAAGTTTCCACTACATTGAGAACAACTGTTATACATATTTTCACACTTCTCAAGCATTCCCTATCTTTCTTTTTCAGTGTGAAGAGAAAAAAAAGGAAGGGAAAAAAGTGTATAAAGAAATTTAAAAGGAAAATGCCTTTTCAGTTTTTCTTTGCATGCCAAAACAACCTTCAAAACTGAAAGACTGAAACACTGCAAAATATATTTAAATTATCATATAGGTAGGTTTTTTCCTGCAGAAAAAAAACAAGTTTGAGAAAGATGCTTTGGCCTTTTGGATAATTGTACGTACATGTTCCCACACAAATACACACACACACTTCCACACTTACTGCAGCTTTTGCAATTAAAGATTCAATTTCATCACTCAGCTTTGCATTTTCACCTACAGTTACAGAAACGAGGGCAACCTGTTCTGAATTCTTAGCCCAAATCTCCTTAAAATAAAGAAAAAAACAGCACAGGCCACTAACAAGAATCAGAAAGCAATCCCGGACATGAACAGTTCTGTTTGTATTCAAGTATTCATTGCACACTTTTGACACACTTTTTTAATAAAAAATATCAAAAAACAAGTTGAAATAAGCCACTTCCTTTGTGTATGCATTGCAACTGAACAATTTGGCACAACTATATACTCCATTTCTGGAAATGAGTTCAGAATTACAGATGTTCCTAAGACCATAACGACTGACTTCCAGCAGCACCTACACTGTGGCTGCTGTCCCACCTTGGTCTGGTTAGGGTTTGCATTTTAATGAGAGCTGGGGCTGCCCTTACTCAAATGACATTCACAGCTATCAATCTAATAAGGACATAGGTAGGATTTCTCTTTCCAAAAACAAAAGAAACAAATAAAAAAATTCATACATTTTTCTGAGTTATCCAAACTCCTTTGGTTTTGGTTATCACAACTTAGTCTGTTTTGAAGAGATACCCAAAACCAGCAGTCATTTCACATTCTCAAAAGCTTGTATTATATTGTATTCCACCCTCCTGGAACTTGCACTGCGAATCTTAAAAATGAGGCAGGTAACTCACAGCATGAAGTAAGCTGGATATTATTCTGGCGACAAATGTCAAAGACACGAGCTGCTAGGCTAATGTCCAAGGAGAAGGGCAACGACTCCCACATTTCCACGTGTTTTCACTCCGTGTTATGCTGCAAGGCATGTCTAACTGTGCTAAAGATCAGTTTACAAATCATCCCCAAACCTCAGAAAGTCCAAGGTGTTTGAACTAGGAAGCTTTTTTAAAAAAATACAAAACTATTTTTTTTTTTTTTACCAGTTCCTCCCTGTAGGCCGAGAAGCCAAACAAAAGTGAGTTACAGACATTCAGTGCACAAGGTGGTGCTTGAGCAAAAATAACTGTAACTAGTTTGGAGCCTGGATTTTATGCTTAAGGTAGGTGTAAATCCCAGGATATAAAAGGTGAACAAGGTTCTTGGCAGACTTCAAAAACAGAACACTTCCAGCTTAAGAGAAATTGCAATAAAATCACGAGTTGGTAAAAAAAATTACAGGTGTTCAGCTGTACAACAAACTACAGTTTACAAAACAAAATTTACAAACTGCAATTCTGCAGTTTTCTTTCTTTAATGCAAGTTTTAGGTCCTAACTATAAATCCTTATATAGAGCAACATTTTGGAACACAAGCTGTGGATATTTACCTTGGTTTCCATCGTGGTGACCTCGATCTAGATCTTGTCATCTTCTCTCATGTGTTTATGAGTTTCTCGAAGCTGTAAAAATTATATCATTTACTAGTCTGATTACAAATTGCAACAGGACTTTTTTTAAAACGTGCAGTACTGGAAGCTTTAATGTGAGGTATATTTTTAGGATGTTTTACTTAAAAGATAAACCTTTAATACCAATCTTAAGGCAAGCTACATTTTTTTCTCTAGTTGCTGATCTTAAAATGCAGTATATTTTCTTTATAAATACTTAAATATTTGATTATTGTTCCATTTTGTAATGCTGTCTATTAAACTTGCTGTGAAATGCTAATAAAGTCACAAACAAGCTGCAGCAATGAAAAACATTAGTATGTGTTGGATGCTGTAGATGATATAGGGGAGAAAGAGATAGCCTTAAAAAAATTTTATAAAAAAAATGTTTTTGCATCAAGTTATATCCTGAGCTTCATATATACTGAACTTCAAATCTGTCATATACACCAAAATTTTTTACATGGTTGAAGATTTCTCGTAAGCTTTAACTACTCCATCAAATCTTAACTGCTAGGTCATCACATACTCCACCCCAATTCAAACCAGGTATAAAAGATCACTTTTTTTTCGTTGTTGTACTTCCCCTGTTAATAACCTATTAACTAGACAAACACTAAATATAGAATGGATGCACTATGACAAAGTGTTGCTCCTGACTCCTGAAGGTAGCCCCCGGCAACCCTTCTCATAAAAGCTATGAGAGAATGTAAAAAATCCCCTAGGAACTTAAAAAAAAAATGATAAAAGTATATACAAACTCACCAGTAATGTGACTGATGAATAGGAACTAAATGATTGTTCATTATTTAGCAAACACAAAGGATTAAAGCAGAATGAAATTATTGGCTAACTGGTTAAAAACTGAAGTCTGGACCACATACCCATGCCTACAGTTTTCAATTACCACAAAATGCTTTAAAGGCCAGAAATATAGATGTAAAACCAGATCTATCAACAGCTGTAAAGTTAATGAACAACCAACCATTTGAAACTGAAAGAATACACCCAGGTCAATGCCACTCTATATATGCTATGGTATTTCTGTACTTATTTGTTTAGACACTCAGGGAGACAGAAAACTAGTCTGAGCTAGCAAAGTATGGCTTTTTTGACACTCCCAGTGCTCAATTCCTGTAACTAAACCTTTTGCCTAATGAACTGAAATTGAAAAGGAAGAAAAACACGCAAGCTTTAAGGCACTACCTGAAGTCCTGTGCACCCACATGCCTGACCCAGCGCCTCACACAACCCAGTCACACAGATTGCTCAAACAAAGTATCACTCCTTGCTGTACTTGACTCTTTGGTATGATTACCTCATGGCTGAAACAGTAGTAACTTAAGAGAAGAATATGCAGTATACTTCTGCTGCCTACCCCGCAGGCAGGCATTAGACAAGCCACCTCCTAAACCAGAAACTGCTCATTAAGTTGCACCTTAAGCTAACCAGACATTTATTTGCAAGATGTAGCAATAGCTTAGTTCTGAAGAAAAACCACTAGAATTTATTGGTTTGGTCCCACAATCAATCTTTTCAAGTAACAAGCACGAAGTTGTAATTGTTGCAAGGGATAGTGAAGCAAAAAGAATCCAACCCCAAAGTACCCCAAGGACAAGACATAGCATTTATTCTCTGAACTCTAAAACATGAAGCTATCATGCCTCTCATATCCTAAAGACATATATCTGAGGACTGCATAGCATGAATTAACTTCAGGCCCTTGGCTTACTTGAAGGTCACACTAGCCAAAGTTAGATATGATGCTCTAACACCACTATTCATTATTTTTCAAAGAAAAATATTATTGTGATCAATATTTCACCCATAAAAACACACCTTACAAAACACTATTTCAGAAACAAACGAACAAAAAACCCCAAACAACAAACCACAGTCCCTGGTAACACATTTCAAAATGTGACACATGTCTTCCTACCTTCCCTTCAGTTTTTCAAATTCTCCCTTCAGTTTTTCAAATTTTCAAATGAGTATGTAAACACCAAAAAGACAAAAGTACCATTAAACTCCACCCAACCATCTGTACAGAACTTGATCTGCCAGACTGATAAAGCTAGAAACTGAGCATACGTAACGACCGATTCCTTATTCTTTCTGAGACTGGCCAAACAATCATAACTAAAAGCGTGAGAAAGACTGTGACAGCACATCCTAGATCTTGCCTTAGGATAAGGAGGACTGCTGTAATTTCCAATGATGACATTCCTTTTGTTTAGTGGAAAGAAATGCTCACCTAATGCACCTCCTAAAAATGACCCACGCAATAGGATTTCCTCACAGAGAAACACACCACATGAAGGCAGCAGACACTCCCCCCTAACAAGACTCCCAGTGTAACAGCAGAATCACAAATTAATCTATACAGAATTTGTAAACATTGCTAAATCTAGGTTTAAGTCACCTCAACTAGACCAGCAATATGGTTCCATACTAAAGGCAAGGTTTTTGTAGGATGGTATCAGGTAGCAAGCCTGCTTGTAGCAGAATTACTTCAATCAAGTGGAGGCCCTACAGTTTCCAAGGCAGGATCCAGGTGCTTCTGAAAAGACAGGCCATGATGGAGCAGAGGTACCAGGACCTGGCTGCTCTGGGTTCTGAATTTCTCCAGGATGTTCCACTGTACTTTGGGAGACACTGTCACTTAGGAAAACATGAAGAACTATTTTTTTAACTAAGCAGCATTATTAGGTTCAGAGTGCTGCTTGTGTTTCTTATGTTACAACAATAAGTGACTCATTGGAAGAGTTATCAGTAACTGTGCTTAGATAATTTTTAAATATTAATGGGACTCCCACCTTTTATTTTCTTTCCCTTGACTTTTGGAACTGGACTCAAGACAACTTCCCCCTTGGGAGAAATGGCCTCAAGCCTGCTACCAGCCCTCCTTTGATTCCACCCCTGGGACATTAGTGTTTTGACAACTACAAAATTCTAGTGCAAACCTGAAAGGAGTATCTTGAAACAAGTAACACAAAAATGACCAGAAATTCTATGGGATGTGCCAATTTGAACACATGTTCTTTCAGGAAGACTATAAATTTTTAACAGCTTGCTCTCCTGAACAGAACAATCTTCTATCTCTTGACTTTCTCCAGCATGAAACAAGAAATCACAAATGAGTGCAATCATTGAGCTGCACAGAAAGGAACTGGAGCTCTTTCGAATACAAAGAACCCAAAATTTGCAAGGCCCAAACAGCTAAAGCCCTGCAGGTAACAACACAGACTGAGTAGCAGTTAACTCTCCTGGAACAGACTATAAACGTGGACTGCTTTACATGACTTTTTGGAGCCTTCCATCATCTCATGGAAGAAACCCTATTCAGGACACACAAAGGGCAAATCAATACTAATAGTGCTCATCACCAGGGAGCTGCTCTTCAATGCCTTTCACCTACAGTGACAGAGATGTCATCCCCCACCCCTTTCAGAGGAACTGCCTGACCACAAACCTTCCAGAGGAGAGAGGCACAAGCAGGTCTCATAGGCTGGGTCCCGCCGCCAACAGGAAGACTGTCAGTGACTCTTGCTGTAAAAACTACCCACATCACTATTCTCTCTCTCACTTTGCCAAAAAAGATAAAGACCAGTTCCAAGCTTTTCACTGACTGCCTTCTAGGTGGGGATCAATCGGAAGCTGTAAGACATGCCAAAGTCTGTATTGCTGCAGTGTCTGTCAAGAAAGAAAAACTAAATTGAGATACACAATACCAAGACAACTAAGTATTTGACAGAAATGCAATCAAATTAAAAGTTCAGCTGCAATCCCAACTTCAAGTTTGGGGTTTGTTTTTTTTTAGGTCTGCAAGACAGAAAGTCATTTAGGCCATTGTTAAATGGAAAGTATAGAACTAACAACTTCTCCACGGTGTAGATATTAAGAGTGATTCAAAGGCTGTCCCATGCAGTGCCCACTCCAGCCACTGTCCAAGCAGAACACAAGCCTGGCATGTTCTTGCCCATTTACCTTTGAGGTAAATCTTATCACCTCCAACACCAAATGCTCAGGAAAAAGTATAAAAACAGAGAAACATCTCCCAGCAAACCAGTCTCTGTTTCTGAGACTGCAACAGGATTGCTGTAGCCAATGCTTCCTAAACAGGCTTCAGTAGCATCTCCACTATTAACTTGGCTCTGCCAGCACATGGAGGTGACTCCCATCTCAAGGCATACCACTTCAGGGAAGGACATGTATGACAGCTTTGAAAGATATTGAGCTAGAACAGCTAAGTCAAGTTTAAGTCAAGGGCACACACCAGGCTTGACAAATGAAACTTGGCTGAGGGATTTCTAAACCATTCCCTCTTTTAGACAACACAGCAGGTACCAGATCAATGCAAATGACTGAGAGCCAAATTTCCATCCTCAGTTCTCTCTCAAGTCTCTGATATCCAACAATGGCTTTTTATGATTACAGATCACTTCTCCTGGGCTTTTAACACTCTTGGAGCACTTTCCATGTCTCCAAGGATATGTTTTGAATCTTCACAGTATTTTGTAGCAGGTCTGAAGCCACTGCAGTCTCACAGTATAAATCTTCACCACCACCATCATCAGGAAGATAATCCTTCCCCCCACAAACACACACACTTTTCATGCCATGCTATATTTAAGAAATTTCCAGATTGGGTCCACAGCACCTCCCCAGACAGCTGTGGCAGAGAAGCTGGGGATGGAGGGCAGCAATGGCAGGAGGCAGCACCACACTCCTGCTGAATGTGTCACCCCTCAAGGAGAGCAGCTCCTATGCTCCAGTTTATCTGATCAGAGACTGGGCCTCCCCAGCAACAGAAGCACCCCTTCAACCTAGCAAAATCACATCCACTGTGGCTTTTGAAGTTGTCATCGTACTCAGCTTTATCCTCTTTCTTTGGCACAAGCTGGGGAAGGCAGGCTTTACACAGATCGTATCCCAATGTCAAGGACTGTTAACAGACAACCAGGCCTCACGCTAGTGAGGTGACTGTGCCATGCAGGGGCAGCATGTGCAGATTGCTCTCCTCTGCTTGCTACACAAACAGACAGAGATAAAAAAATAATTGCTCCCCCTTACACTCACAGTAGGATGAAGACCTACTACAGAAAGTACAGGCCTAGCTGAACCATGCAGAATTTCTTAGTGGACCACCTAACATATTCTAAGCAATTGCTTGAAACACATAGAAAATATTCCCCTGTGCCTGCACATTTGAACAAAAGAATAAAAATAACTGAGTAGGCCTACAGAGCACATAACTTTTCAGTGAGTTCTCATTTAAAACCGACCCAGTTAATTACACTAATTAGCAGGCAATGCCTCACCTTTGCAAAAGAACAGATTAGAATGCCAACTTGGAAAGACTGAGCAGGATAAATCTGTATTACATAATAAAGGTAATATAATAAATAAGGCAAGGTATTTCACTCTCAAACTTACTTTTTTACACGAAGAAAACAGAGCCCATAAATACATTAGTGAAGCATTTCCATGTGTTGAATTAGAGGCCTTTAACACCTATTCAAATGTTAAAGCATCATACCCGGCCACATCTGCCAACCAGTTTCTAAGGGGACACCAGAAGCCCGTTAAATCTGCTTGTGTCAGTCCTAGAGACAGACCACAACTTCCTGCCTACTGAAAGCTCACAACATACAAACCACGACAGAAAGCTCTGCTTTTTCACCTTGGTGTCACAAAACCACCAGAACACCAAAATAAGACCCTTAATTATTCAGAATCAGTGGTGCTGCAGAGCAGCATTGTCAGGAGGCTGGGAAGTCCAGGTTGCCTTCTCCACTCACACCACAGAAATGCATCTTTGCTGGAAGACTCTGGCATGTTTCCTTCCTTCCTTCCCTGCAGACGGCAAGCACTTGCTGCCACCCGAGAGGAAAAGCAAACCTAACTGTGTGCAGCCACATCCCTCACCAGCTTACCTGCAACACCAACCCAGCCTATGTTACCTCCTGACAGGCAAACACCCCAGCCACCGACTGCACCAAAATCAATCCCTGCTGGTCCCAGCACAGGCACATGGAGAGTTTGTTTGATGAATCTTACAAAAGCAGTGGCAGAAATACCTTCTTTTGCTGAAGGGCAGATGTGGATGAGTGCATGACACTCAAGTAGACAGCGGGTTATCAGGATAACAGGTGTGTCACTAAAGGGTTAATTTCATTCACCCTCATCAACATCATATTCAAACAAAACAAAAAGAATCTCAGAAATCCTCATAAGGAAAGACAGTCCCCCCCATCTGGTGTTCTCTCCCCTCTCTGTCCACCCTGTGTCAGGCTGTGCCACAACACTACATCCTTCCCAAAGATTCCGTCCTTGCCTTTTTGCATATTTCTTTTCTTCCGCCTCCCTTCAACTGGCATCCTCTTCCCTGTTCTTCCTCCCGCCATCCACACCCCCTCAAGACTTTCCAGAAGATTCACTTTTCCCTTGAGGTCACAAACACAACAAAGTAAGCAGGTAATTAAAATCTCCCCAGCTTTGAGCACCTTTGTTTTAAAGCCCTTATAATTCCGAATCTAAGCTTATTTTATAAGTGACTTGGGCATTCAAGAATGATAGAAATTGAAGTGCGGTCCTCAGGTTGAGCTGACCAAGTGAGGAGACGGCCTATCACCATCGGTCCTTACGATACATTACCGACCTCCCACCTTCAGATGTGTAGAAAAAAGGGTTCTAATCAACCTCAGTCACTTAAAGAGTCTCAAAAAACCTACAGATTTTTCAAATCTGCACCAATTCATCTTGCTTTGTGGCTCGACACAATCTGGGAAATAACACTTAAAAAAAGCCAAATCAAAGACATAACTGAACTTGGAGCTTGGCTTTGCACAAAACCCTGTACCGTTTTAAGTTTTTTAATTAAAGACTTTAACTGGTGTGTTTTCTGCGTGTGACCACATCTAAAATTACTAAACAGAGCTGTTGGTATTTAGGCTTTGCCCACCTCCAAGTTTCCTACGTAACAGTGACAGCGACCTCGCTCTCTGGGGCTGCTGTCACCAAGGATTCACAACGAGCAACAGACGGGTGTTCTTGAACATCACGACTCGGGTGCCGGCCGACAGCCACCGCGGCGACCTGGGTGTGTCACCCTGCCCTACGCTTTGTTCTGTCCTCCCAAACCTCCTGACGGCCCCCCGCGGCCACCGCAACCCGGCACAACCACTCTCCTGGTCCATACATGCACGCACTGGTTCCAGTGCTGGTCGCGGTGCCGCTGCTCCGGGCTAGCCCCGTTCAGCCACCCAGGACGGTTTGCAGCACGATCCCCTCCGACTCCATCCCCGCAGCTCGCACCCACCGACCGGACCAGCGGCCGCCCGGTCCAAGTCTGTATCGTCCGCGGCAGTGCGGCTCCCCTCACCGCGGGCCGTCCTGGCCTACCCGCCTGTCGCCTCGTTGTGACGCGGCGGGATGGCCAGACTTAGCCCCGGCCCGCCCTTGCCGGCGCGCAGGCGCGCTAGGGGGACAATGAGACACGGCAGCCCCGGCTCTCCCTTCCCGTGGCGACCGGCCGCGCCCCCGCCCCTCGCCGGGCCCTCAACCAGGCCCGCCTCGGCCGTTCCTAGCCGCCGGCCGCCGGCCGAGCACTTCACCGCCTACGCGCCGCCCCCAAAGCCGCTTCCTCCGCCGCCGCCCTCCGCCCCGAGCATTGTGCCCTTCGAGCCGGCGGTCGGTCCCGGCGTCCGCTCCCAGGCCGCGGCTGCTCCGCGACGGGCGCGGCGGAGAGAATGGCGGGCAGGGTTCTTCCCGGAAGGGAGGGCCGGCTTGCCGGGCGGGGCGGCTCCGGCCCCACCCCCTACCGGCCCCTCTCAGACCGTGCCCCTTAACACCGGGATCCGCGTCGTGCCCCCCGCTCAGCCGGTCTGCTGCTCTGTGTGGGCGCTATGCCACCAGATGGGTTCCTGGCCGGGTGCACCAAGGACGGGTGCGCTGGCCCTGTCCCAGGGTGTTGAAAATTCTGAGTAGCCCCTGCGCCTAAATGGCCTGTGGGACGCAAAGCCTCCCGTGACACTTCCTTCATTCCCGGAGGATAACCGTTGTCCTCGCGCCCATCATGGAAGCATTGCGAGCCGGGAGAGCGAGGGATTGTCCCGCTCTGCTCCTGTTCTGGTTGTGCGCTCTCCTCTCTTGCTGGGGGTCATTTGGGCGCAGCAATATTATGAAATATATAAGGTCATAAAAGATGTCCAGGAGAGACAACAAGAGTCGAAACCGGTCTATTATGAGAACCTATCTACAAGTGCTAAGGTCATGCGATTTGTTCAGAACCCCTGGAGTAGGCCTCGTTGTGGTCTACAGTGCTTCCTCGGGGGGGAAATGAGGTGCAGGCCTATCTCTCTGTGTACGCAGTGACAGTGCCCAAGGGATTGCCCTTAAGATTTGCTGTCAATAGAGACCTGAGTCCGATATCCCGTGTAAAGGTTCTTCACCAGAGGGTGGTTGCAATGGAACAGCTCCCCATGGCATGGTCACAGCACTGAGCCTGACAGAGTTCAAGAAGCTTGTGGACAGTGTGCTCCGAGCACATGGTGGTTGTTTGGGCTGCTGGACAGGGCTAAGAGACTCAGTTTCTGCTGGATCTCTTCCACTCGAATATTCTGTGATTCCGGAACACTTCTCACTGCCCCCTTGGGTCCAAGAGCAGCTGGCAGCTCGTGTGCATGCCAGGGATGGGCCCAGAGTGGGCGCATGCCCCAGACCTTGGGCTTGCACTGTCGGGCTGTGCTGTAAAGGGTCATACAGAAATGCTGGACTGTAAGCAGCCCAACTGGGCATGCAGCCACCGACCCTGCAAGTCTGTACCCCCACCAGACTGCAGTGAGGCACTCACCGGCTCCCTTGTCCCACCAGGCTGCTGCTGCTCTCGCTGCGGGGTTGGTCGCCTCGACAGCGTTCAGGCAGTGTCTCCAAGACTTCCGGCAAGTTCCTGGTTCCTGTCCAGAACATGTACTACAGGATGGCAGCACTCCTCCTTGCCTGATCAAAATCGTCCCGTGGCATGAAAGGCCTACTTTAGGCTGCTGGATGCCTTCATTCCCTCGATTGCCAGTCCTTATAGCCAGCAGGCCCCACCAGCGTTTTGGTTGTCAGTTTGTCTGTCAGAGCTAGGAACAAAATAACACACTTTGAACATAGTTAACCCTTTCAAACAAATAATCCTTCTTATGGCTGAAACCAGTCAGAAATAGACTTGATATAGATCGCACAAAACCTAGGAGAAACACTGAGGCTAGCAGATTGCATTCACATCCAACGTTGGTCAAATACTTGAACACTACTTTGGGTTGCATTGTAAGTCAACTCATTAATTATAAGTTAATCTCAGCACAGATCAAGGCACACAATTTTGTTCTAGCGCCAGCATTGTTTGGATGTGGTTTTGGATTTTACAGTAGCTAAGGAAGAGGGTGATACCTATACAGTATCCTTACACTACCAAAAAACACTGAAAGGCAGGGCTATCTGTCTGGTGTAAGCTGGGCCAATTAACCTTGTCACTTTTTTTAAAAAACATTTATTTAAGCAAGAAAAAGAATCAAACTCATCATCACTCTATTATATCTGGAACATTTTTGATCCCAAAGAATCCATATGTTCATGTACTCTTTATCAGCCATGGCCGAGAACCGGGTGAAGTTAATACTGAATAGAAGTGGAGAGTAAGGGTTGGCTTACTCTTGGCCCCCTCAAAGGGATGCTCAGTTCCTTAGTTCTGAGACCTTCAGTGTGAGCCGCCGCTTTGGCTGTTGTTTGGACTTAAGACTGCCTGACATTTTCCTGTACCCCTTTTTTAGGACTGATTTCAGCAGTGCATTATCTTCAGTTTCTGTCTTCTCAAGCCCAGGTGCTGAAGGAAGCGACTGAGGGAACCCTGGTTGCAGCTATCAATCCATTTGCTGTCTTTGGGGGGGGGGGGG
>CM031857.1:101768272-101796375 GCA_018697195.1 Certhia americana
CCCTACTCCCATCTCAAGGCATACCACTTCAGGGCAAAGGACATGTATGACAGCTTGAAAGACACTGAGCTAGAACAGCTAAGTCAAGTTTAAGTCAAGGGCACACACCAGGCCTTGACAAATGAAACTTGGCTGAGGGATTTCTAAACAATTCCCTCTTTTAGACAACCAGCAGGTAACAGATCAATGCAAATGACTGAGAGCAAATTCCATCCTCAAGCTCTCTCTCAAGTCTCGATATCCAACAATAGATCTTAGGATTACAGATCAATTCTCCTGGGCTTTTTCAACCATCTTGGAGCACTTTCATGTCTCCAAGGATATGTTTTTAATCTTCACGTATTTTGTAGCAGGTCTGAAAGCCACTGCAGTCTCACAGTATAAATCTTCACCACCACCATCATCAGGAAGATAATCCCTTCCCCCCAACAAACACAACACACTTTCATGCATGCTATATTAACGAATTCTAGATCGGGGTCACAGCACCTCCCAGGACAGCTGTGGCAGAGAAGCCTGGGGATGGAGGGCAGCAATCCCGGACAGAAGGCCAGCAACCACACTCATGCTGAATGTGTCACCCTCAAGGAGAGCGCTCCTCATGCTCCAGTTTATCTGACAGAGACTGGGCCTCATCAGCAACAGAAGAACCCCTTCAACCTAGCAAAAACCACATCCACTGTGGCTTTTGAAAGTGTCATCGTACTCAGTTCATCCTCTTTCTTGCAACAAGATGGGGAAGGGCAGGGCTTTACACAGATTGTATCCCATCCCAATGTCAGGACTATTACAGACAACCAGGTCTCCACGCTATTGGAGGTGACTGTGCCATGCAGGGCAGCAGTGCCAGATTGCTCTCCTCTGTTGCTACACAAACAGACAGAGATTAAAAATAATTGCTCCCCCTTGACACTCACAGTAGGATGAAGACCTACTACAGAAAAGCTACAGGCCTAGCTGAACCATGCAGAATTTCTTAGTGGAACCACCTCACATATTCTAAGCAATTGCTTGAAACACATAGACAATATTCCCTGTGCTGCATATTTGAACAAAAGAATAAAATAAACTGGATAGGGCCTACAGGCACATAACTTTTCAGTTAGTTCTCATTTAAAACCGGACCAGTTCAATTAATTACATAATTAGGCAGGCAATGCCTCACATTTGCAAAAGAAATCAGATTAGATATGCCAACTTGGAACGACTGAGAGGGATAAATCTGTATTCCATAATGAAGGTAATATAATAAATAAGTGGCAGGTATTTCCACCTCAAACTTACTTTTACACGAAAGAAAAACAGAGCCATAAAAACATTAGTGAAGCATTTCCAGTGTTGAATTAGAGGCCTTTAAACACCTATTCAAATTGTTAAAGCATCATACCCGGCACACATTGCCAACCAGCTTCTAAGGGGGACACCAGAAGCCGTTATTAAATCTGCTAGTGTCAGTCCTAGAGGACAGACCACAACTCTCCTGCCTACTGAAAGCTCACAACATACAAACCACGACAGAAAGCTCTGGCTTTCACCTCGGTGTCCACAAAAACCACCAGAAAACACCAAAATAAGACCCTTAATTATTCAGAATCAGTGGTGCTGCAGAGCCCAGACATTGTCAGGAGGCTGGAAAGTCAGGTTGCCTTCCCCACTAACACCACAGAAATGCATCTGGCTGGAAGACTATGCATGGTTCCTTCCTTCCTTCCCTGCAGACAAGCAAGCACTTGCTGCCCCCGAGGGAGAGGAAAAAGCAAACCTAACTGTGTGCAGCCAAATCCCGCACCAGCTTACACTGCAACACAACCGCGCCTATGTTACCTCCTGACAGGACAACACCCACAAGCCAAGACTGCACCAAATCAAAGCCCATCTTGGTCCCAGAACAGGCCATGGAGAGTTAGTTTGATGACTCTTAAAAAATGCAGTGGCAGAACATACCAGTTCTTTTGTGAAGGACAAGATGGGAGGAGTGCATGGACATCAAGATAGACAGCGGTTTATCAGGATAAAGGGTGGTCCAACCTAAAGGAAGTTAATTTCAATTCACCTAACAACATCAATATAAAAAAACAAAACAACAAAAGGAATCTCAGAAATCCTCAGAAGGAAAAGAACAGTCATCTGTGTTCGACTGCCCCTCTCTGTCAGCCCTGTGTCAGGGCTGGCCACAAACACGGACATCCTTCACCCAAGATCCTTCCATGACTTTTTGCATATTTTTCCCTCCTTCTGGCATCCTCTTCCCTGTTTCTTCCTCCAGCCATCACACCAGCAAGACGTCACAGAAGATTCACTTTTCCTTGAGGTTCACAAACACACAAAGAAGCAGGTAATTAAATTCCAGCAATTTGAGCAGGCCTTTGTTTTAAAGCCCATTATAATTCAGGAATCTAAGCTATATTTATAAGTGACTTGAGGGCATTCAAGAATGGCAGTAGAAAATTAGGAGTGCTGTCTAGGTGGAGCGAGCCCAAAGGAGGAGTACTGCTATCACCTATTCCTTAGCGAGGTACCCACCCACTCAGATGTGTATGAAAAAATGGTGCATAATCAAACTCAGCACTAAAGACGTCTCAAAAAAAAACCCACGATTTGTTCAAACTGCACCAATTCATCTTGCTTTGGCTCGAACACAATCTGGGAAATACCTTAAGCTAAATCAAAGACATAGGACAATGGAGCTATGGCTGTTGCACAAAACCTGTTACCGTTTAACGTTTTTTATAAAGACTTTTAACTGGTGTGTTTCTGCGTGTTGACAACATCTAAATTACTAGAAACAAGGACTGTTTGTATTTATGCATTGCCAACCTCCAAGGGCCTTACAGTAACAGGAGCAGCGACCTCCACTCTGCGGTGCTGCTGGCCCAGAGGATCAAGCGGCAACCACGGGTGTTCTGGACAGTCACGACTCGGGGGCACGGCGACAGAAAACCCCCGCGGCGACTGGGTGTGTGCCCCTGCCCTACGCTTGTTCCTGTCCTCCCAAACCTCCTGACGGCCCCAGCGCACCCGCAACCACGCAAACACGCTCGTCGATAACCATGCACGCACTGGGGCCAGGCGGGGCCCAGTGCGCTGCTCCGTGCTTCGCCGCCGTCAGCAAAAAAGGAAGGGTGCAGCACGATCCCGCGAGCTCCCCATCCCCGCAGCTCCGCACCCCACCGACCGACCAGCGGCCGCCCGGGCCATGAGCGGGGAGCGACCCGCTGGCAAGGCTGCGGCTAACCTCCCCGGGGCCGGGCCGGGCCGACCGCCGGCCCTCGGTGGGCGCGGCGCGAGGGCGACGGATCCCCGGCCCCGCTCTTGCCGGCGCGCAAGGCGGCGCTGACGGGGACAATGACCACGGCAGCCCCGGATTCCCCTGCCCGTGGCACCGGCCCCGCCCCCTCGCCGGCCTCACCAGGCCCCCGCCGGGCGTGATGCCGCCGCCGGCCGAGCACTCACACGCATAAAGGCGCCGCTCCCTCCGACTCCTCCGGCCGCCGCCTGCTCCGCCCCGAGCAGGTGACCGCGAGCCGGGCGGGGCGGGTACCCGGCCGGCCGCGCACGGCGCGGCTGCTCCGCACGGGCGCGGCGGAGAGAAAGGGCGGGCAGGGGGCGGCCCGGAAGGGAGGGCCGGGTCGGTGGCCGGGCGGGGGGCGGCTCCGGCACCACCCCCATGGACCGCCCCTATCAGGACACGGGGACCTTATACGGGAGCCGCGGAGTGCACCACTTCAGCCGGGCTCTGCTGCTCGGGGTGGGCGCTGGGCACCGCTGGTTCCCGGCCGCGGTAGCACACGGGACGGGGTGCGCTGGCCCTTCCCGGGTGTTGAATTCTGAGTAGCCCCTCGCCTAGAATGGCCTGTGGGAAGCAAAGCTCTTCCGTGACACTTCCTTCAGCCAGGAGGATCAACCGTGTCCTGCGGCGCATCGGGGACAGCATTGCCAGCCGGGAGAGCGAGGGGATTGTCCCGCTCTGCTCTGCTCGGGGGCGGCCTCGCCTCTAGTGCTGGGCGCAGTTTTGGGCGCCACAATATTAGAAAGATATAAGGTCATTAGAGAGTGTCCAGAGGAGACCTACAAAGATGTCGAAAGGTCTAGAGGAGAAACTATCTAAAGTGGCTAAGGTCACTTGTTCAGCCTGGAGGAAGCCTCGTTGTGATCTACAGCTTCCTCGGGAGGGGAAAAGGAGGGGCAGGCACTGATCTCTCTTCTCTGTGTGACCAGTGACAGGGCCCAAGGGAGTGGCCTGAAGTTGTGTCAAGAGAGACTGAGGTCCGATATTGGGAAAAGGTTCTTCACCCAGAGGGTGGTTGGGCACTGGAACAGGCTCCCCAGGGCAGCGGTCACAGCACCGAGCCTGACAGAGTTCAAGAAGCGTGTGGACAGTGTGCTCAGGCACATGGTGGGGTTGTTGGGGCTGTCTTGTACAGGGCTAAGAGACTCAATTCTTCTGGATCTCTTCCAGCTCAGAATATTCTGTGATTCCGGAACACTTCTCACTGCCCCTTGGGTCCAAGGAGCAGCTGGCAGCTCCTGTGCAGGGCCAGGGATGGCCAGAGTGGGGCAGGCCCCAAGGACCTGGGCCTTTCACTGGTTGGAGCTGTGCTGTAAAGGGTCATACAGGAAAGGCTGGACTGAAGCCAGACCAAGGGCAGACAGCACCGA
The DNA here is from genome assembly GCA_018697195.1 of Certhia americana. Taxonomy (NCBI): domain Eukaryota; kingdom Metazoa; phylum Chordata; class Aves; order Passeriformes; family Certhiidae; genus Certhia; species Certhia americana. The sequence continues at coordinate 101,772,932 of CM031857.1, forward strand.
CCCTGCAGCTGTACCCACCAGCTGCAGGTGAGGCACTCAGGGCTCCCTTGTCCCCCAGGCTGCTGCTGCTGCGAGGGTTGAGGCGCCTCACAAGGTGTCAGGCAGTGCTCTCCAAGACTTCCTGCAAGTTCCTGGAGTTCCTGTCAGAACATGTACTACAGGATGGCAGCACTCTCCTTGCCTGGGATCAAATCAGTCCCAGTGGCATGAAGGCTCTTTAGGCTGCTGGGATGCATTAATTCCCTCGATTGCCAGTCCTGATAGCCAGCAGGCCCAACAGGTTTGGTGTCAGTTTTTCCTTCAGGAGCTAGGAACAAAAGAATCACACTTTGAACATAGTGTAACCCTTTCAAAACAAAGTATCTTCTTATGGCTGAAAACCACTCAGAAATAGATTTATAGATCGCACAAAACCTAGGAGACACTGATGCTATCTAGATTGCATTCACATCCAAAACTGTTGGTCAAGTATCTTGAATACTACTTTGGTGCATTGTCAGATCAACTCATTAATATAAGTTTAATTCAGCACAGATGCAGGCACACAATTTTGTTTTAGCCCAGGCATGGTTTTGATGTTGGTTTTGTATTTTTACAGTAGCTAAAGGAAGATGGGTGATACCTGATACAGTATCATTATAACTGCAAAGGCAGGTGCTATCTGATCTGGTGTAAAGCTTGCCAAGTTAACCTTGTCAACATTTTTTTAAAAAACAATTTAATTTAAGCAAAGAAAAAGAATCAAACTCATCACTCTATTATAGTCTTGACATTTTTGATCCAGCAGAGAGCCATAGTGTTGCATTTACTCTTTATCAAGCCATGGCCTAAACAGGGTGAAGTTATATTCACTGAATAGAGAGTGGAGAGGAAGGGTTGCTTACTCTTGGCCCCCTCAAAGGGATGGTCTCAGTTTCCTTATGTTCTGAAGACTTCAGTGTGAGCTGCCAACTTTGGCTGTTGTTTGGACTTTAAGCTGCTGACATTTTCCTGTCCTCCTTTTATAGGACTGATGTTTCAGCAGTGCATTATCTTCAGTTTTCTGTCTTCTCAAGCCCAGGGGCTGTAGGTAGGACTGAGGGAACCCTTGTTGCAGCTATCAATCCATTTGCTGTCTTTGTCTGTAGGATCCTGCTCCGTTCTCTGTGGACTCAAACTAAGAGCCCCACATAACTGCTGTATAAAAGAATTTCCTGCATTACCAAAACACTTTGAAATTCTATCAATATATATATATATTATATAAATATATAAAATTATAAGATTATTTTAAAATTTAGTTGTAGCATTTTCCCAATTAAAATGGACTACAGATTTACTGACCCATAGGGCAGAGAATTACAGTGGCAAGCTGCACCAAACAACACTTGCTTCCTCTTTGCTGTGCTGAAATTTTTGTTAATAGAAGTTCAGGATGAGAACTGACTCACTGAGCTTTAGATGGAGCAAGTGAGACTGAAGCAGAGAGATGCCATTGATTTGCACTTTGCCAAAAAAACTGGTCCAGCCTGGGTTGCTCAGCCAGATAAGGTGCAGTCCCTGTTTGACATAAATGTCAATATGTGGGATAATCATAGTATAGGCAGCCACCCTTTCATTATCAAGATTCAGAAAGTCAAACTAACAGTAAAAGAGATTTGGTTTTATTCCCTGCTTCAGCTGAGGTTTTCCTGACCTCTGCATATAGGGGGCTACCTCTGCACTGAGACCTAAAACTAAGTAGACTTGATACAAAAACTGAGCTCTCAGTACAGACAGCTTCCGTGTGCATAGGGTAAGCTTGTACGTGACATAAAATAAATTATCAAATTTCATTATCAACCTATTTACTTGACATTACCTCAGATGATCTCAATCCAACATATATTTATGGACAGCAGGATGGCTACTATCCTGATGGATAGTAGGCACACGAGGATCTCTGTGGTTACGACCATGTAGTCTAAGTAAAAAACACCTTACACATACTTTACAAGTTAAATTAATATTTAAATCAATGTCTATTAGTAGATCCACAGCATCATTATTTTTGACCTCTAAACTGGGAAGACTATTCTATTGCACAAGACTTGGCAATTACTGCTTATTAAGACTAATTATTTTAATCTATTTCCATGTTTTATTTCTAATTAAGTATCATTAGAATAGAGAATCACTTTCATATTCCTTTAATGCTTAATTTAGTAAACATTCCCTTTGGAAAGAGCACAACTGTGGTTTGCATGGTAAATACTTGGAAATGATGAATAGAAGTTACCTAAAATTCAAAAGCAGGAACTAGCCCTTGACAGCTGACAGATCTTATGGATCTGTTCTTTCAAGGAGGCATTTCATTTTCCACATAAAATGTTACTCTTGGCACTGACCTTTGCTGAACCATATCATGCTAATTAAAAACAAACAAACAAACAAACAAACAAAAAAAAACCAACCAAAAACAAACATCTTTTTGATCACTGGCAAGGTCAGGCACAGTAGCAGGCAGAGAACAAGGAAGGTGCTCCCCAGGCTGTGCTGGGGAGCATCACCTGGACTTTCCTGCAATGCCAGGGCTGACCATCACAGCAGCAGCTGCTGAACACCTGCTCTCCACTGAGGTGCACCAGATAAATGACATCAAAATCTTATCATAGGAGTGGTTTGACTTGGTTGTCATACACAATTCATTTTGGTGTCTGCAGACAGACCCTGTAGATGGTGATAGTTAAAAAGGAAGAAGCATCTTGGAACAGTGAGAGAGGGTCTAGTGGAGTCAACACCCACAAGATGATCTTGATCCACCATCAAGAACTGCTGTCCAAGGTTAAATCATCAGGCAACCTCTCATAATACCTAAAGGGAAATGTTTTCTTTTGTACTTCACTCTCTTGAGAATATGCCTCCTGATTAGGTTTGCATGGCTTCATTAACTTGGATCTCTGCTTTTGAAGGAGTTTCACATTCATGCTTTCTTCTTCCGACTCTTGCTCATCTCTACCCCTTAGTGCAATCAGGCACTTTTTTATCAAAATGCTTTCACCAAACCACAAAGTGTGTCTCCTGTTATGAAATGAGACTGAGCTGTCTAATTCTTTGCAGGCACATTGGTAGTTTGCGTCTTCTAATGGTAGTAATAAAATTTCTATTATTTCTATCATTCAGTGGAACAAAATTAGTTAAACCTCCAAGTCCCCAGCAAGGGAGCATCAGCTCTCTCTCTTAATTTATAAAAGTTAGACACTGGGGTTTAAATCAATTCCTGAGCTTATTTGTCAAAGGAACTTCTAATCTGTAATACCTTATGCAGACAAGACAAGAATTTGTTCCAGAATGAAGCAATAACCCCCAAATTCAGTCATAAGAACTTTCTTTAACAGTTTTCTGTAGAACTATGACACTTTTTTTCAGTATAGGCTCAAAGCAACAGATAATGACTCCCTCCTTCATTGAGGAAATACAGCCTACATTCTTTAGCTTTGAAATATAAGGAAAGCTGGAAAGTAATTGTTTAATTAAAACCTGAAGGAATGTGAGAGGATGACTAACTGCATGACTTGGCTCTGATAGCATCACCAAATTACTCTTCAAAGAGAGCCTCCAGCAAGCCTGGGCTCTCATGACCTAACAAAGCCAGTGTTTTATTTATAAGGTTATCGTGGCTTTCCTGTAACAACACATGAAAATGGGCCATTGCTGCTGGGCATACAGCCCATGTGAACTTGGTAGGGTTTTGGCAAAATACCAGTGAAAACAATTTCAGTGTATGAAGTAATACCAATGTGTGACATAAATGCAGTAAGAGGATTTTAAAAACAAAGGCTTTGAGCTTATCATCCAAGGGGCCACAGCAGATGAATTTGAGGAGGAAGGCAGAGATGCAAAAAGGCTGCAATTCTTTGCTTGTGTAAGAGCCAGGTCTTGGAAAGCTGACAGGAGAAATTGCAGTAAAACAGCAGGATTAAAGTCTGACTGAGGACAGAGAAAATTTCAAAATGTCCAGCTTGAGTCAACATTGTGGGCATGACTGATACTGATTTGCCTTAGGAATTTTAATTGTAATTATGTGGTAGTAAATATGCACAGTGTCTTAGCGTTCTTCAGTGACTGTGACCTTCACCCCTTCATCAGCTCATTTATTTGCTAAATCCACCAGCAGTTTCATTTGATACAGGATGCCTGCCCTAAAGCCTAACACTGGCCCAAGAACATTGGCACAAATTAACCTTGTAAAGCTACAGGTTAGAAATACAAATGTTGCTTACCAAACGGGAAGAACTTCTGACCCAGTCTTCAGCTGGGGAAGTTTTAGCCATGTCTGACCAGGACTGTACCTGTTGCCAATGCCAGCAGGGTTTCAGTGCTGTCCCTGACACACTACTGCACACAATCAGTCTTTGACAGACTCCTTGGATTCCTCTTTCTCTGCCAGCAGTGGTGTGGGCAGTCTTTGTCCAGGAGAGAACTGAGAGAATAAACACATTTCAGCAGACAATGGCCAGAATTTGTATTCTTTTGAATTTCTGTATTTAAACTGATATGAAGTTTAAGGGAAAAAGAAGAGTGAAAATTATTCCTGACTGAAATTTCGCACCAGGAAAATTAAAAGTTACTCCAATGCTGCCATGTGTTTTGAAAGAGAAGTTTCTCTGAAGAGAGATGTATGTAGAAGTTAAAATGGTGTTACAGGTATTGCCCCGATGCTGCATACTGTGCTGCTTACTATATTTGGTGAGAGAGGCTATTACTTATAGAAAAAAACATAAGGTCCTGACAGAGGAATTTGATCCTGAACATCTCTTACATTATTTTTCTTCAGTTATGCAATTGTATGTCCTTGGGTCCATTATTGTACAACGTTAATCACCTACAATTGCAGTGGATTTCAAGTTATTCCTTCTAGGCACAGCAAGAAGTGATCTAAAGTGATATGCAAAGCTATTGATTTAAGCTATTTATGTAACTATATTTTAGCTATTTTATGTAACTTATTCTTAGAGAAAGGACTTCCTAGAGCACACAGTTCATTGCTTACTGCTCCTTCTGTTCCTTGGATCTCTCCTGCATCATAGTTGGTTTTTCTCGGGAAATCATTAAGGCTTGATTATAGCAAGGATACACATCTATTTTTGTAAAGCTCCCAAGTGAACACGACACACTATCTTCCAGAGCTTCTATTTTGATCCTGAAAATTGCAGGCATCAGGTAATCATCAAACATACTAGTTTAAAAACATTACTAAGCTCAGTCTTGAATAATCAAAATGCTATAAAACATATACAAGCTGCAGAGCAAACAAGGCTACTGGGAGGAAAACAAGTATCTAAAATTCTGGTGATCAAGAAACCATTTTCTTATACTTCAGGTAATCATTTTAAAAGCTTAAATATAATTTCTCTATGAGTTTCTGCCTGCAGTTTTAAGGACTTTTCTACTTCACATGCTTCAACAGACACGTTAAATTGGAGTCAACAGCATCACCTACTCTTCAGCTATAGGATGTCATAAAGATAAGATAAATGACTGATGGGATAAAGAAGTTGGGGAGAATTTAACATTCTGGCTCATGGTGTTCTGGACTAATATTGTTGCACTAACAGCAATAACAAAAATGCATCTGAATATTTTAAGTTTTCTGTTATTTTTATGTATATGTATTCTGGAGAGATTGAATTTAAAACCTGCTTTCCTGAAGATCAAAAAGAAAATCCAGAGAAAATTGCGTTCAGTCATAACATACAATATAGTTTCCAGATTTTAGCATAGTGGCTCAGCAGTGATAATACACTTTTCAGAATTTAATATTGATACTGAAAATCAACATCCCCAGGGTCAGGTAATGGCCCTTTAGGCCTGTTTGTGCACCTATAAACAGTGGCAGCATAGGAGAACCACCACTCTTCATGCTGGTTTGAGAGGCAACCAACAGCCTAAGCAACATTATCCTGATCTGAAAGCAAATGAAGAGACTTTTTTCAGTTTCTACCTTGTTCTTGAATAGGGAGGGAGAAGGCAGAAATCCCACAGGTCACTAAATCAGGAAAAGGAGCAGCATATTACTACTGATTCATTTGTGCTGCTTACAGGACAGGCTCCCTCTTGTGTAGGACATAGGCCAGACTCAGAGAAAATAAGTTATAAACCTCAGAGTCTAGATTTCAGCTCTTGAATATTGAACTACCTACATTTTAATACAGTTTAAACCTTAATGGGAAGGATGTCTCCTTCTAGGGTTTCCAGGCTTCTGTGCAGCACTGAAGCCCAACTATCCTGAGGTCTCAGGCTTCTCCAACCAGCATGATCAATGCTGAAAGGCACTGTGCTCCCTTGGGCAGGAGAAGAGCTGCAGTACCACACTGACAATGCCTGGAACAGGAGCAGGGTGGTGGCAGACCATGGTGGCACATGCTGTCAAACTGGGACTAAGATGGGCTGGGAAGCAGGGAAAGGTGCTGCTCTATTTATGCCAGATGGAAGATCCTCACCCTGCCAGCCAGAGTAGCAATCTGTGCTATTTCTGCAGCTTTCTGCACACATCTCATTTGTACAATTAAAGGAGAGAGGATGATGCCCCCCTGCTTCTAGCTGTTTATCACCAGATGAAAATACAGCCTGGGGGTCCAGATCCAGCCCTCACTGATACAATTTTGTTTTGAAATTAACTCCCTGGGGAGACAAGAGGTCTGCTCAGAGCTTTTACTATGGTCCAATGCAAGCTCTGGATGCCATTTCCCAGGGCAATATCATGGAAAGTGCTGAACCTAATCAGAAAGCTACTGTGAGCCCCAATTACCTCACAGGTGTTATTTATCTATTAGAAACTTACTAATAGTTATATAAAATAATAGCAGAAAAGCTCTATCAAGGACTTGTGTGAAACACTAGTGATCCTTCGCTGCAGTTGCAAGACCACTGACAAATTCAAAGTAAAGCTCATTGCTTTGAATCAGTCTTGATTCACAGCAGCAAATACTGGGATGGTGCTGCTATGAAGTAGTTACATCATCAAAATCAAAAAGAAGTATTTTAACCCCTCAGCTACTCCAGATATTCAGCCAAATTTGAAAAGTTACATTTGAAAGCAAATATAAAGGAAAATACACAATTTCTTCACAAATACTCATCTTGTGTTCTTCAATCTTAGTAAATAATCAAGTGGACAAATAACATGAATGTTTCAGGAGCAAATACAAGTGAAATGAACTGCTACCATGGAAAGTATTAATATACTTTATCATAAAAACATATTGTCTCATTTGCAATTTTGACTGAAGTGATGATTTAAAAAAAAAAATATTAAAAAAATTTTCCCTCAGCATTTCATTAGAGAACTATCAGCAGCTCCAGGCTGGTCACTTTCCAAGCAGCAGTGGGTGCACATAGCTTGAAGAGAAGTTCAGCATTTATGTCATGGGCACTGTTACAGAACAGCTCTTGAACACTTAACAGAACAATGTCTACTTACCACAGCTGTCAAGTTTTCTTTTGCTTATTTTCTTTGCTAGAGAGCAGAGGCTGCAGCTGCAAACTGGCTCCTATACTGTCACCAGCCCTCTGGAAGCCACAATTTGGTTTCTCACCCTTAAGTCTCTTTGGCCACTAGCCTGCACTTCTGAGTATATTGGCAGGACCTCAGAGAGCAAATGAATATATGGCAGTGGGAACAATGGTGAAATATTCTGAGGTTTTGACAATCACTCTTTCATTCAGAAAACACCTCAGAACAAATTAACATACACATATTTTTAAATCACTCATATTGTTGTGGGAATAAAAAGCACTAAGAAGCAAGTCAGATTCATAAATGAAAATGTATTTCACCTTTATACATGCTATACAGGTCATGCAAATACAGAAATCTACAGGTTATACAATGACACCATAATAAAATATAATATGACATCTGTCAAACACAATGTATTACAGCAAAACAAACTTTCTGTTTGTTTATTATTTAGGAAATAGATGAAGGACTAATTTGGAAGACACAGTACCATGCTACAGCTTACTGCACAGTCAAAAGAAAGTATTTCTTTGTAGTACACTAACATAAATAGAGCTGGGTTGTTGTAGGTATGATTTTTTTAGGCATTGCACATCATGTCACTGGTTGCTTTCCCACTGCTGACTTTTAAGAGCATGAGAATGGTGCTACAACTGAGGTCAATCTATGATGTAAACTCTTACATGTGGAAAAAAAAGAAGAAAAAAACCAAAACAAAACACCTCCTCCCCCCAAGTTTTCACATCTTTTGTGTTAGTGTCCAAAGAGAGCTGTATTTATAATTTATTCTTAAAAGGGACTGGACAAAATGTCCTCAGAGCAGCACCTGATCTAGCATAAAGGTTCACCAACAAAAATAAAGCTTACACTGTAGGGCACACGATGTCCCGACCTTGTACATCTTGATGTGGACTGTTCCATACAGATGTTTACAGAACATTAAGGGCCCCCAGCGTCCCTGGCACGCATTTTGGCCTTTGTGTTTCTGACACTCACATATTGTTTTGCTGCTGACCAAATCCCATTTTGTTGAGCCTACAGGAAGACAAAATACTTCTCTGTGATAGAAAGCTTGCTGGTATCAGTCAAGTGTCTGCATATTCAAAGGTTCATGTGTCACCCTCCTGATCACTCACTTGGATCTACTACAGCTACACTACATATATATTAAGGGGTTACACTTGGCATTTTGCCTACTTTGCTCACAAGTGTTACACAATACTATTTTAAATACAGTTGATAGTTGCTCCCAGACAGATTAATATTAACCACTAAGTGCCACTAGTGATTAAAAGTGTCAACATAATCATAAAGGGACAGTTCCCACACTCCACAGTCAATAAGAAGGCTCTTCTGATTCCAGCAGCTATATGTTTTTCAAGCCTCTTCAGCTACAGCTTTGAATTACACACCTCATAAAAGTTGCCAATAACTCCTTATTAAAGACAAAAAAAGATAGGCACAAAACTAAAGTACAGTATATTATTTTGTTTCAATGCACTGTGGGCAAACCCTATTATTATTTACAAGAAAAAGATGTCTAAATGAATGTATGATCAAGCTTAGGAAAGAATTATTTAAAAATAAAATGCACAGGTAAAAATCACAGTGAAGTGTTGAGATGAATTTTAAATTAAAGAAGAAATAAGTGCTTTATTAGCAGCTAAAGCTCAAATTCTAATGCACACTCTGTCTTCCCTGAAACATCAAGGCTCTAGATCATTGGTTTCTACCAAAAGCAGTCAGTTATTCAACATATTTTCTGGCAAGACAAGTTATATTCAGTTCTGATTATTTGAAATCCAGTGTTCAAGGACTGCAGAAGCTTTTTCAAGTGACAAGCTTGTATTTTACTGACAGTAGCATCACAGGGATATATATCCTCCAGAAATTGTTACCTCTGTCAATTAAAAAGAGAGAGAAGAATATCAAGTCAGCTACGCAAGTGAGATGACCTCAGTTTTGTAATTTACAGAATATACTCTTCCAAAAAAACTGACTATGGCTTTGTACTTTGTCACTGAAGCCTACTATGGGTTTTTACTATACTGGCTTTTCAGGGTATGGGATTCTACACTGCAAGGTTGGTTTGTTTTTTTTTTATAGCAGCAGCAAAGAGTAAGCAGCAGCAATAATTACCATGGCCTAGACTGGCCACACTTTTAACTGTTTTCTTCAGGCAAACCTTCAGGCTTCAAAGATACACAAGAAAGGCATTGTACTAATGAAGTAGTTCTGGATGCCTTAAGGAAATATTTCTATTGACCAGATACTTATGGTGGCTATGATACAGTCAGTTTACATAGTTTGCCAATTTACAGGCAGCTGCAAATCTCAAAGATTATGTTGAATTCAAATATCTAGAAGAACAGCTTTCTTTCCCTCTCCACACTGCTGTAATATTCTGAGAAGCTAGTAAGTAATCACAGCAATTTATCATACCCAAGATGTTTATCACAATGCTGTACCTGTATCTGTTCTGCTGAAAAGCGAGGCTGTCAACAGATAGAATTAAGTGTATTTTCCTGTCCCGGGCTGTTAAACCCCTCAATCAAGTTTTTGTTACAGTCATCTAAGCTAAGGGTATCACTGGACATCTTGGAGTAGGTAGCTTGGCCTGTGAAATCCAAGAGGTCTTCAAGAGCCTTGGCATTACTTGTCCCATTTTGGTCCAAAGAAACACCTGGCATGAGTTCATTCATGGGTGAATATTCAGGGATAGAGATAAGTTCTTCTTTTGAAACTGGGCTATAAGAAAGATAAAGGAAGAAAGACACAGAATAAGAGGTGTATAACTTTTCATTAAGCAACCATCAAATAAAACCTCTGATTCTTCAGAAACCACCATTCATCTTAAGGCAGCTGCAGCAAGGTTTTAACTAGAGAATGTCCTAATCCAAAGCAAAAAGATATTGCCCTGTTCAGGATGGAAGGTCACACCTAACCTATATCCCTTAATGATTAAGGTTTGTGGTGGCTGTGTGGCACGAGCACTCATCTCCTAAACCCACACCTGATAGTTTACTTAATTGAGTTTACTGATCATTATTTCAGTCCCTGCACCATTCCTTTACCTAAATGTTTATTCCATCTTTCACATTACTGTCCTGATCCTGCAAACACTTGCTTAAAGCACATATATTTCAAAACTTAAATAAAAAGTTATGTCTTAAAACCTTATGATACACTTCAGGCATATAAATCCAATAATTAAACTTAAGAAATGCTCCAACCAGTGGCTTTACTTTAACTAACAAGGCTAGTGCATTTTAGTTTGGAGAAGAGAAGGCAGAGGAAGGCTTTCACAGACATTTCTAAAATCATGATGTGGTGGTGGATGAGTTGAGGGCAAAATTATCGTGCATGAAATCCTACAAACACAAAAAAAAAAAAAAAAAAAGGGGGTATCCAATGCCACCAATAAGAAACTGGGTTTAACAGGGATCAAAGAACATAATCTACCCAATGACATTGTACTGTACAGACTGCTTCCAGGGGAGGTACTAGACACAAACATCAGCTGGTTAAAAAAAAGAAGTTGGATAAACTCACAGGCAGCACATCAACCAGTGGCCACTTAAAAGGCCAAGGCAGACTTGCACCTCCAATATCCCAAAGGCTACACTTCAGTGATCATGGATTGCAGGAAGTGGTAGGCTCAGGTGCCCTCCCTCACTAGTTTTTTTAATTGATACTCTCTGAGATCAAACAATGGGCTACATAGCCTTCTGGTTGGTCCCAGCAGGGCATTTTCTATATATTTATGCATATTTGCTGGAAATACCGAGATGATATGAGAGGTTCAACTGGCTTACTAATTAAGGGAGAACAGTACAAAAATTCCATGTTTAAAATTCAGACCTAGCTTTGACTTAGCAGCCTTAAATTAACTGCCTATATATATATATGCAAATAAAAATATGTAAAATTAAAAATCCTTCTTTTCTGCATATCCTTCCATCAAAATGTGAGAGTATTTAAATCCACAAAGTTATATACTGATTTTCATACATTTCTGCTTGTTAAGTACTTAAAATTCTAAATCCATTATTTTCTTTATTCTGTTTGCATGGAGGCAGAAATGCTCATGCATCACAGCTATGCAGCCAAATTAAAAAAATGGTGACATCAGAACAATATCTACAGTAGCTGCTTTCACAAAACTGTCTGAATGGTTTGGGAAAACTTGCATGGAATCCATAAGTAAGGACTGTGGCAGGATTTCAGAGTTCTCTCCCCCAGATATGTGAGAGTGAGATGAGGTTCTGTGGCTCTTGTGCCAAACTGCCAGGAGCATCCTGGCAGGAGCAGAACACACCCAGTGCACACCCAGCTGCTACCGTGAGGGGACATGAGGAGGAAAGTAGCAAAGTATTAACAAACAAAACCCAAAATCCCGTGTCTCATATGAATTCCACAACCCTGTTGGTAGATACAGTCTGTACCTGACATCCATGGACTGAACCTCATCTGTTGAATCTTCCATGCTGTTAGATTTCCCATCAACAGCTTCCAGCTGAATAAGTCCTGAAACTGACTTCAGTCCATTAGCAACTACATCTTGAGAAGGGATTACAGAAGCAGCACTTTCTAAGCTTTTATTTTTCAGGCAGGTTGCCAATCCATTGATCTCTATAAAAGAAAATTAGACATTATGACAGCAGGAACTTTGTTATTTAAACAGTTTTAAGTTACAGATTGTGTAGAAAGGAAGACTGACAATGCAGTAGACTCAGTTTAATCCATGAGTCATCATACTATACTGTCATGCCTCTATTCCACTCCAAAACTGTTCTTTATGCCACATCTTTTAAATTTGAGGAAACAGGAAGAAAATGTTCTTTTATGTCATGAACTAAAAACCTTAGCCTAGGAAAGAAAACAAAATATAGATAAATGTCAGATATGTCTATTTTATTTAATAACATTTTTAATGAAGTGAAATTAAATGTAAGATTTAGAGTCATACTATAAAAAGCTTGGTTGTGAGCAAAATTTTTCTACCTAAAAAGTTTGAAGGTAGGTTGCAGCAATCACATATTGGCAGATTAGAACTTTTCATTTGCAAAAGTGCTACATCAGGTACTAAAATGGAGGAGAAACTTTATTCTGCTTTTGCTTAAGTGGCAAAGCAAAGCTGTCTCCAGTTTGTGACGTTTGACACTGATGCAAATGTAGCTGTTCTTTTTGAGATGAAAGCAAAGAATTTATGATAATACACAGTGCTCTGCCTCAGATCAAAACAAAATCTGAAGAGATTCAACAGTGAAAATAGGTCAGAAAAATATGGCAGTTTTTACCTGGCTGGTTGAGAACAAGGGCCTTTGGTTGCTTTTCCACATTCAAAGTTGATGGGAGCTCCAGTTTTGGCTCTTCCTTCTGAAATCAAGTAATGACTCAGCTGTATTAGAGGGAGGACTGTAACATTCATGGAAATGATTGGACTCAAAACTTGTGAGATTGACCAGGACCATAAGGTGACAGAGACAGGAAGACAGGACTTTTTTTTCTCTTTTTAGTTAGGCACAGCTTTTTTGCTTGCTTTTTTTTTTTTTTTTTTTTTTTTTTTTTTTTTTTTTTTTTTTAATTTAAAAAAGAAAACATTCTCTGAAAGTAACTGAACAGTTTCCTTAGTAGATTAGAAATGAAAACCTGACTGTCACTTCTTAGCTGGACACAACTGCCCTCTTTTCAATCCCACATTCCTGACAGGTGTAACAAAGAGAGCTCAGTTATTAATTCACTGGCTGGCACAAAGCAGGAAGACACAGCAGCAGCAGCAAACATTACAGCTCCAGCATGCAGGAATGGGCTGTTGCCCCTTGCCTAGCTAGTGAGGGGGACAATTATCCTACTTGCAAAAGCTGCATAAAAGCTTTGTCTATGTAGCAGGGACTGTGTCACAGCAACAGTCACTCTCAGTTTGAAATGCATCTAAAATGTCATCTAGAGCATACCTAAGTACACTCCCAACAATGGAACTACCCTAGAATTTGAACAAAAAAATCCTGCAACCACATACTGTTTCATACCTTTATTTCTGGGGTTTCACTCTTCCTTGTTCTCTTCATTATTTCATCTATTCTCTATAAATCAAAATAAATTTCAGGATGAGAGGGCAGACAAAATATGCAACACAAGAGACAGGGGAAAAAAAGACAAAGAACCTTTTCTTTACTGTCATGACATCCTCTCTATCTGTCTTGGAAAAGGGAGAACAAATCAGAAAAATAAAGAAAATTAAAGACAGAAAACATCCTGCAGCTGGCTGTAACCTATCAGATCTTACAGAACATGACTTTCAGCACATGCACTTTAGAAACAAGTATTTTAATACCAGGTGTTTGCAGCTATGAGTTATGCTCAGTTCTGGAACAAGACATTTGTTTAAAACCAACAGAGGTTATTTTAATCTAGTTGCTTTTCCAACTATTTTCAAACAGTTCCTTTAAAAATGGTTAGCCTTTCTGGAATAGAAGAGCAAAATGAAACATCTGAAGTTATTCTTGCTGGAAACGTGTAAGGCACTATCCTAAAATACTTCTGTTTTCCTTCTTTCTTCATTAAAAAGGAGATTATTTGAGATGTAAAACACTTGGATTTGATATTTTAATCTGCAACTGCAACATGCCTGCAGTTCAATGGTGAACAGTTTAAAACATATTGGCATAGCATATACGGATAGATGACCTTTTGTAACCAGTCAGGTTCTGCAGCTGTTTTCTTTCCTGCCACACAGCTGTAAACAGAGCTAATTTATGCAGCTTCAGCCACCTCTGTGTGCAGTAGTGACTAGACAATCCTGCTCCTCTGCATAATGATGCAACCAGAGACACCTTTTTCCAGGTGGGGGAAAAGCTGTTTGTTCATCACAAACTTTCTCAATTAAGGACACAGAGCTTTTGCTGAGTAAGTTTTAAACAAAGTCACTCATGTTTCTCAGTAGTTAGTGATGTCTTGGGTCAGGCAGAAATTAACATTGTTCTTGGCATACTATTCCTTGTCTCAGGCATTTAACTTCTCAGGTAGAGGCTGATTCTGTGTTTGCTCAGTGCCTAGTAAAAAATCATTTGCCTCAGGCAATTCCACTTTGTTACAAATTTTGATGATGGCCATGTTCCCCTAACAGGCAAGTAACAAATACTAAATTTGGCATAACTATTCACCTTTAATCCCTCCAGATTATTGTCAGTAGATACGACTGGGTGCTTCCTGGGTTATGTATTTAAACACGAAATGAAATAATTATCCTGAGATGCAAATACCCACCTTCTTCCGTTCCAGCCTTTCTTGCTCAATTTGCTGCATAATTTGTTCTCTTTCAAGACGAAGTTGTTCAGCTGCCTCACGGGCTTTGGCTTCTGCTTCTTCCCTCTAATCAAAATGTGCAAATATGTTAAAATTATTTATTTCAGGCAGACTACCAAATATTAAGAAATATTTTTTTTTACATGTATAAAAATTTCACATTTCTGTTTGAGATGATACCTGTTTTTCAAGTTTGGCTTGGAGCTCTTTTTCTTGCTTTTCCTTTAGCCTTTGTTCTTCCTCAGCTCTTCTCCTGGCTTCCTCTTCTGCCTTTTTTCTAGCTGCCTCTTCTTCACGTTTTCTTTCCTCCTCCTTCTTACGAGCTTCTTCTTCCAGACGAAGTCTTTCTTCTTCTGCCTTTCTTTTCTGCTCTTCTCTTTCAAGCCTGCAAAAAATGTAACAGAAGGCTTAAAAGGCTTCATCTTGTTTAGCATGAATCCTACTGTATGTACATCAGTAACAGATAACGCATCCATCCGCACAGATTTTCATGAAAGATGCCAGGATACAGTGAAGACATTGAGCACATGCTCAGAATTCAGGATTGCTTTTACTCTTACTTTTAACGCCTAAAACACTCCATAGAAATTATAATTTCCATTGAAAATCATGTGTGATCAAAGAAAACATTTCTGTTCTAATTTCAATTAGAGTGTCAATAATAAAATTAAGTTTCAAGAATGAAGACAACCCTCTTCCCCTGTACTTGACACCCAGAATGCTGGCATCTATAAACATGCAAGTTCTTTTATCTTCTACTTCATTTGAAGATAAACAGGTAGGATGAGTAGCAGCAAAACACAGTGGAACACTGGAAGGAGTCTAAATTCCACCTGAGTTGTTCCCTGGCCCACTGAGGGACATCATGCTCCTTAAAAATTGTCTTATAAGTGGCAGGAGCTGGTCATTTCACTCCCCCACCACCCACTGTGTTTTTAATAAGAAAACCCATAGCTGAATCTAGACCAGCAGAGTTAGTGATTTCCTATTAGGGGTTTGAAGAAGTGCATGGTTTGCTGACACTTGCAACCAGCATCCCGTGTGAAGAACCACCCAAAACCTGTTCCCAGAACAGAGCCAGAATTTCACTGCTCAGACACAGCAACCTTCATTCTGCCCACACTTAGAGCCCTCAATGCCTGCAGCAGAGTTAGGCAGAAAGATGAACTTCAGGTTAATTATGAATGATTCAAGCTTTGCCATTTAATGCATATCCTGCTGCTGCAAGACTGTTTCTGCTACATGATCTTCTCATTTAAAACCACCTCCAGTATTTTTTTACAATGCAGAATACTTCAGGTATGTCAGACTGCAGTTTGTACTACACTTCAGCATGGACATGCTTGAAATATTTGGAAAAGTAATAGTTTAGTTCAGCCCTTGAAAAGGCCAAATGATTATTTTCTAACTTCATTAATCACGGAGTCTGCAAAAGACACTAATGAAATACGAGTCTGAAATAAAAGAAATTAACAAATATATATAAGCTCCCACTTGATTACAAAACTACCACCGTTTCAAGCATCTTCAGTGATACAGGTTAAATCATTAGGTAATAACTTTCACAAAGCAACGGAGAGACCTTTCTCGTTCTTCTTTTTCCTGTCTCTCCCTTTCCTCTTGTTCTTTTTGCAGGCGGGCCTGTCGTCTTTTTTCAGCTAGGATTTTTGCAGCTTCTTCTGCATCACTTGTTCCTGCTGTGATCTTCCCTAGGAGAAGACAACCAAGGGTGGAAAGTCAGACAGGGAACAAAGAGAGTGCCCAGCAATTCCAGGTTCATACTGAAGTTGAAATGGGCAGAGAGAAGATGGAATAGATAAGGGCATCCCTGGACATCAGCATTTTCACATCCTCATTAAGAAGTGCTTTTGATACATTAGTGAAAACTGTATTCACAGGTTCCAGCATGTATCTTCACACATTCTCATAAGCCTGTGACTGAGCAGCTTCATGAAAAGAACAGATCATCACCGTTTAAAAGTCTCAGGGAGGCATGGTATCTTGCACTAAGGCTCACCTTCACTGCTCTCAGCCTTTCCAGCAGAAGGCACATGCTTCTCAGGAGTCACCTGGCCCATGTCATCAGCGCGTGCTCCCGGGGACTTCAGGTGACTGACATTTTCTTTCTCCTTGTCTGCTTTCTTTTTAGGTGTTTCCTGGCTGAGATTGGAAGTGGCACGATGCTTCACAGGAGAAGCTGGATATTGTTTGGTATTTTTAGGAGACTGAGGATAAGTCTTTGCAACTGTCCTAATGGGAGAAAACAAAAATCAAACAAGGCCAGATATTATAAAGCTTGGAATCAAACTCCATCTTCACATTTCTCATTCTTTCTTGTCTCTGGCTACAGAGGAGTATCACCTGTTTTGCACAATACTGAAAAGAATCACCTGGAGGCAATCAGAACTTAAAATGCATGGAACTAACATGGAAGTGCACATGATTACAGAAAATTCTCATAAAAATAAACCAATAATACTGTCTAAGGTTGAGGTGAGATAGAAAATTGTAGGCTACCTAAACCAATCATTTTAGCAATGACCATTTCAAAAGAATTCTGTCAACTTTACTGTTTCTACAGTCCTTCTCAACAAGTAAACCAAAACTATGGCTCCCCTCTGTCTGTAGAAATTATAATGAGCTACAGTGTGCTGCTTTCATCTGAACACCACATTGCCAGCCATGGTCTTTTTTAATAGTATCTGATTTTCCAAAAAGCACCAAATACTAGTATATACAAAGGTAAAGCTGGGTGCTATGGAAAGAAACAGAATTAATCAAACCATTATATTGTCAGCAACACTGTTTGAGTTAGTGCATTTTTCAGCACCAACACAACAGACTCCAGACTCCAAACTCAGCCCCTGCAGTTTTTCACAAACACTTGTGGTGATGGCAATGCAGCCCACTTTCATTTCAGGGGAAGCAACAACCCTGAGGTCAGTTCTGGGAAACTGGAAGGGTGAAGATACCTGATATTCACTGAAAATAGGTGCACATAAAGAGAACAGATTACCAGGAAACATAAAACTACACACAAACACCATTCATTATTTATGTAACACCAGTAACTAGCACTTGTAATGTTAAAAAAGGCTGGGATGTGTGACTAAGTAGTATAAAGAGATTACAATCTTAAAATAATGATTTATGTGAGTCTTATTAGAATAAATTATCTTACATTAAAGTGAACATTATACATGTATTTCTAACCTTCTTCCTGGATACATAATTATGATATAAATGTATTATCCCTTATCACTTTTTTCATCTACACAGTTTAGAGTTTCATACACTACAACATCCTTTCTGGACTATACACTCATTCTGGCAGACCACAAGCATGAAGAACATGAAGAGATGAAAATTAATGGACTGGAGTGGCAAGTTTTGTATAAATCTAACTATAGTATTGTGTGGTCAGAGACTATTATAACCAGAACAGCATTTGCATGACAGAGCAGACAATAAAAATAAGACATCTTTCAACTCCTTCCCAAACTCATGTACTCTGTGGAAAAAAGGGTTCTTTTCTACCATATTAGACTGTATTTGAAAGAGGCTGAGACATTAGGAGGAGCTCACTCAGAGCTGCCTGGTTTGTGGGGAGGAAAACAGAGTATTGCACCATCCTTACTTTCTTTCTCCCACTGAAGAGCTACCACAGGCTCCAAAAGTCCTCAGGCTGCAGGAACAGTAGCACCCAACTAAATTTGAAGTTCATCTCAGGTCCCCCCTGCCCACAGGCCCAGGAACTCCCTGTCAGCTCAGGTCCTCGCCCTTGGTCCTTGGCTGAGCTCAGCTGTAGGTAAGCCTGTTCTTCTTGGCTTCCTAACCTGCTGATCCTGACATGATGTCCTGGCTTGTCCTTGGACTGGCCTCAGTAGGGCCTTTGTTGGCTGGGCTCTTGATTGACCCTGGTCACTTCTTTTTCCTGCTAAGGGATGGGGTGCTGTAGGCAAGGTCTCTGTCCTTGTCTGACCTGCTGCCACCCATGACTCCTGCTGTTCCATGACAGAAACAGGCTTTGGAACATGTGAACAGGCAAGTCAGATTCCAGTTCTTGAAAAAAGCAGCAATGAGAGAAGCCAATGAGTATGGTAGTGTTGATCAAATCTGGTCTTAGAATTGTTTTGGGTTCCTCTTTAGGATATAGATGGGTTTCCAGGCCCTTCTGAAAGGCAGATTTCAAGGCCCCACCTACACGTGTACATCTCACTTGTGTCTCATCATTGCAGTCATTTCCAACTGCATGTCATAAAAATATAATTGGTAAATAAAGTGAAAACATTTTTCTCATGTTTTTCTGCAGCACAGAGGGTGCTTCTTGCTAATTAGACACTTCTTCAAAGCAGAGTCCCTTCTCACTGTCTTTGGTTCACATTTCCAATTTTACCACACGTTTCTTGCAATGCTTTTGATTTAACTTGTTGTGACAGAAGGAGCAAAACAGGCTAATAACTAAGGCTGAGTCACCCTGAGTATTAGCACAGAAGTAATTGTTCTCTTATAAAGACATGACAATCAAAGAGGTCGGTAGGAAGGAGTCTAGTCATGAGAGCCACATCTCTTGCACTGAGTAGGCATTAGAGCAGACCAGCTGTACAACTCAGCTGGCAGGTTAGATATATGTGCTGAATGTATTATTTTGGTACTGCATCTTTGAACTTTTAGACTTTTACAGTAATTTTTTTTTTTTTTTTTTTAAAATCCAAACTGCTACAGCCTCTTAGACCAGAACAACAAGAAAATAGTAGAGTTTCATATAAAGTAGCTAAAAGTTAGAAAAGTAGAAAAGACTGGTTACTGCAAGGATAAGAATAGTGCAGTGTGTGGAAAGCTGAGAAAGTCCATCAGGAATGAGAATATTTTTTCAGAATTTTTGTATCATTTACTGAATGCCAGTAGAAAGTACTAAATCAACATTGTTTTCCCCTTGTATTTAAAATATACTCTCAACTTATCTTTAACATTCCTTGATGCAGGCAGAATTATTACTGGAAAAAATACTCCCTCTAAACAGTATTGAAGTTATGCTGCTTTACATGAGAAAGACACAAACCTGATTGAGAAGGCAGAAAAATAGAATTATTTAGAAAAAAAAATTATAATCACTTGTATAGAAGCCATTTTAGGTTTAAACCACTATAAGAAAGTAGGAAACACAGAATTATGCCTGATAAGGATCAAAGAATTAAGATGACAAATCACAAAAATGCAAGCTGGGGTAGTATGCCAGTTGTGAGGCAACTTACTCATTCTCAGTAACTGGTTTTACAGGGGAATACAGAAGCACCTTCCTCTCCCCAAGAAACATTAGCCCTGAGCTGACATGGGGGCAGCAGCATGAAAGAAGCTGTCCCCTACATGCACTGCTAGAACATCTATCAGGTGTGAGGATCCGCTGATTCTTAATTGCAATGGCTCCTATTTAACTACAAAAGGGATAGTCCATTCTGCAGAACAATGTCTCAGGAAGAGCTTATGAGGGGTTCTGAGCTTACTTTTGCTAAGAAGAGAAAATAAAGCACATGTAACATACAAATCAGATTTCACATCCAACTCTGGCCATAAACAGCAGGGCAGAGAACAGCATACTCTCCTGAAAAACCACCTATGTGGCAGGTTACTGGTTACAGCTGTTCACAAGGCAGACTGTAAATCAGAAATCTTCAGCAATGTCAGAGCTGCATTGTTTTTCCCGTTTCCACCCACTAATTCAACAAAAACTCTGCTGAAACCATACCAAGGATCTGTATGTTCTCAAACCTGCTTTCTGAGATGCTCGGATCACAAGCTATTTATTTCTAGATTCTGGCATTTTTACTCCGTGACACTTTCTCAAAAAGCAGTTTTCTTTCACTCTTAGTTTTGATCTTTTGTAGCCAAAGACAGATTCATTTCTCTTTTTACATTTCTTAAGAGAAGAAACTTAGCATAGGTCTGCAGAATAGTTTTTTGAATAGCTGCATTATTATAGATGTTTGAAAATCTTGAACTGGCCCGCTATCTAGCTAACTGCTGAAAAATCCTTCAAAATACTCCTGATTCAACATTCTACCCCTTGTTTTTAATCTTTCCAAGTTAAAACAAAAACCAAGGGTAGTAAATGTAGTACATACAAAATAAAATCTAAAATGGGTCACTGCAGGACATAGAAGCTACTTCTGTGGGGAATTCACCACATGCAGATACCTTTCCAACAACTCAGTTGTAAACATTTAATAAGTTTGGGGGGCACTTTTTTATATTAGTCTATGTTCATATTCCATCAGTATTCTGCAGTTTGACTAAGCATGCACATTTCTGATGTCAAAAGTGTTTCCCCCAGGCTACAGGGGGCTGTCACCCAACAGAACCACCAGGTGAGGGGTACAGTTAGTGAAACCATGAGCAAAGGACAATGACCAGCCTGGGATGTGGAAAGGAAACATGAACCACCACCCATCAGCTGCACCACTCATCAGTCACCTTTCCCTTCCCCCTTTCTCCTTCTCTCGTGAGGTTATGCTTTGGCAAAAGAATGTGACACAGAGGCTTTGTCAGAGCTTTCAATTTTTATTCACTGGCTTACGCTATGGCTCATCTGAAGACACTTAAAAACTAAGTCCTACTTCCTTGATTCAGTCAGGTGCCATTTGATTTATTTAGGGAGTATTCACATCAAAGACATGTGAAGGACACAGGCTTTATTGCTTTCCCGATCTATAAGAAAGCACACTTACCTATTCTCTGAGGGATACTGCAAGAATAAACCTATTAAGGTATAGATCTTCAAAGATGAAGCATAAATCAAAAAATTACCCAAACCCCTCATCCTGTTATTATTGATCTTGTGAAAGAGCTGAAGAAAATGAGTGTTCTACACCATCAGTATCCAATAGCAGTTGAAAAAAATTAAAGATAATTTCTCAATTGTTCAAACTCTAATCCATTAATTTTCATCTTAATCATCTGATCCACATTAAGATTCAAAATAATAGTTTTGGATTTTTTTCTGAGATATTTCTTGATATATTTACTTTTCCAAATAACATGAAGTTGTGAATTCCTTCCCTGCTTTTAATTGTTGTTCAGCATATTTTCATTTTTTTTCCCTTTTCACACCTCTGTCTGTTCACTCGTCTCAGATGTTATGTTTTTGGTACATAAAACCTGACCTTTTTTGCTTTCTCAGTAAAATTTGCCCATTTTTAAATTATTACAAATTAATTATAAATTATTAAAAATTAACTGCAACTCTCTTCTGCCACTAATCACTGTGTCTCTTTAGGCTGAAATTTTCTTTTCTTGTTTGAGTCTGTTTCAGTTATTTCACCATGATAAAAAGAACTTTTTATTTAATAAATTATGAAATAGCATATTAAGAAGACAAGTTACTGGCACTCAGAAACCAGGATGACAGCTGTGAAGAAGAACTAGGAACAAGAACAATACCAAGAAAACTTGAATGCCAAGTCACATATTCTTAAGAAAATAAATACATACAGCTAATTGTCATGTAAATCACTGGCCATACTTTGCTCAACAGCTTTAGAGGTTAAGGTGCTATGCAGGATCACTAGCTACTAATGCTGTACAATATCTATTCTTATTTCTTCCAAGGTATTGTTTCAGTCATATAGTGTGCTAGAAGTAGAAAGATTAAATGTGTAAAAATTGTTAGGTTTGCAAGAAGAACAAGTATTTGTATACATATTTAGTCAGACTAACACTATACCTGAATGCCAGATAATGATCTTGCTGGTCATGGATTTAAATACGGGCAGCAAGGCTTTTGGAACTTTCCTTTTGATTGTATAATCTTATCTCCTTAATGAAAATTAACACTGGAATTTGAGTTGTAGGAAAAAAATGCATTTATTATTAGAATTATCATCTGTATATAATAATACAATATGGTCATTAGGGCACTTTTTAATTTTAGAATTATGAAGGGAAGTTTTGAAAGTGCTGAAGGAGAACTCTGCAATCAATAATAAACATGGTTTTAAACTCTATATACTGTATCTCTCATAAGGTCAAGAAGGGTGTTCTAATTGGGCCATGTTAAGATTAAATGCTCGGTAATACATTTCTAGCCATGGTCAGAATCAGATTCCCTTAAGAAAGAGAAGGAGGGGGGGGGGGGGGGGAAAGGGGATCACTGCTGTGGCTCACAATCACAGAGAAACCTCTGTGAAACCTCTTAACTCCTCCATGCAGCATCTGTTTCTTCTTCTAAAAACAGTATTCCTTATAGGCATGAAAACATTTTACTGTACAAAGTTTATCATTATTTGCTTCTCTGGGAAAAAAATTCTCCATCATTTCCTAATCTTTTACATAAATTAGCACTACAAATTAGGACTAGGCATGCCTTTCTTATGAAGCGCTAAAGAGCTGTCTCTAAAGAGACACTAAAGAGCTAAAGAACTTTTTCTAACCATTGGACGTTTCCCGGATTGTCTGCACTAACCTTCTGTCCTGCTTTGGCCTGATTGGAAAATTTTGTAATATTGACAGATGATTAAACCAATGAAAGGAATGAACATGCCTTGGTGAACATGGGAATAGCTCTCTTGGCTTCCATCCTTGGAGGAGGTGACGGGCCGGGTCTGGGTCAGCGAGCCCTGTCCCAGCAGGCAGCTGGGGCTTCTTGCCAGCAGGGACAAGC
>CM031857.1:101796775-101894335 GCA_018697195.1 Certhia americana
GGGGGGAAAGGGGATCACTGCTGTGGCTCACAATCACAGAGAAACCTCTGTGAAACCTCTTAACTCCTCCATGCAGCATCTGTTTCTTCTTCTAAAAACAGTATTCCTTATAGGCATGAAAACATTTTACTGTACAAAGTTTATCATTATTTGCTTCTCTGGGAAAAAAATTCTCCATCATTTCCTAATCTTTTACATAAATTAGCACTACAAATTAGGACTAGGCATGCCTTTCTTATGAAGCGCTAAAGAGCTGTCTCTAAAGAGACACTAAAGAGCTAAAGAACTTTTTCTAACCATTGGACGTTTCCCGGATTGTCTGCACTAACCTTCTGTCCTGCTTTGGCCTGATTGGAAAATTTTGTAATATTGACAGATGATTAAACCAACGAAAGGAATGAACATGCCTTGGTGAACATGGGAATAGCTCTCTTGGCTTCCATCCTTGGAGGAGGTGACGGGCCGGGTCTGGGTCAGCGAGCCCTGTCCCAGCAGGCAGCTGGGGCTTCTTGCCAGCAGGGACAAGCTCTTTCTTAGCAGACCCTGCAAGACTGTACCAGTCAGAGACTGTGTTAGCACCAGGAGCAGCTTGAGACAGAGTGTCCCAGGGGCCAAGAACAGCCGTGCGACTGCTGCCATTCCAGAGCAGGAGCAGCCACGTGGCCGGGATCGGAGGGGCCGGGGCGATCTCACACGGACACCTCGGCATGGCTGGCAATGAACTGTGTGTGCTCAGTTAATTCGAGCCAGCTTTACTATGGACAGAAGGATAAAAGTGTCGGTGGCAGTTTTTCCTGTTTTCAACACCCCAGCAGAGTCGGGCTGGCTCACACAGTGCTGACAGAGATCACACGGCCAACAGAGAGGCACGGCGAGCCATGTTCCCAATGCAGAGCTTGGACCAGATCAACCTTTCGGCATTACAAGACTTTATAAAAACTGTTTCAGTTGTTGGTAAAGCTTGAGAACAAATGACTCTACAAACACCAATTCTCTCCTGAATTAGAAAAAGGAAAAAAAAGGTGAACACATAGAAACAATAACATGGGACTCTGAGGTCAGTAAAGAAAAATTTAATTCTAGATGAAGGGGGTTGAAGAGATTCTTTGAGCTTAACTTGAAATTCTTTTATAAAGCTATAGTGAAGATATGTTTGGTATATCAGACTGTAATTTTTTCCCTTGTAACTCATGGAAATGCATTTGGGGGATGTAGCATTCTAGCACAGCTGTGAGCTTAGGCACCAGTAGTTGAAGCAAAGAGATGTTGCTGTGATCCAATGAGAAATTTGAACAGAGAAAAATGAAGAACCTTGCCCTAGAGATAGTAGTAAAAAACCACTAGTCCCAGAGATGGACAAAAAAACCTTCTGCTTTATGCTAAAACAGCTCATCCTTAAAATAGCACCCCAATAAATTGAAATGGCCCATGAAAGCAGTGGTGAGAGAACTGCAAGACATGAAAAAGACTTTGACACTGCAAACAGATTTTTCTTTTCCTGAGTAGCTAATTCGCTGTGACACTGAAGCCACGAGAAAATTGTTTTCTTGTAGAAAAGTTTCCGTAGTATGGCAAGAGAATCTCTTCTCCCTAAGTGAACTGAAGAAAAACTATTTTAGAAGTAGTGAGCTAACTAAAAGTCCCAAATTTTGTCTCTACATTGTCAGTGGAAAAGAAAGAAGCGTGGGGAGGGAGAAGTGTCCTGAAGGTTTATTCTAATTTTCTTATTATTTTTCTTTTAATTCTGTTAATAAAGTTCTACGTATACCCTTTCAAGTTTAAGCCTGCTTTGCTTTTTCTCCTAATCCTATCTCACAGCAAAAAATAAACCCCCGACATTCATTGGTGTGTTAGCCAGGAAATCTCAAATTAACAAACCCAAACCACTAGACATAACTAGTGTTTCTGTCCAGTTTCAAACTGAAACCTCAACACCTTCATCTGCCCAGCAAGAAGTACTAGACTCTCAGCTAATTAACTTCCCACCAATCATTTTGTTTAACTAAATGTGTATCTTGTTTTGTCTCATACTGGCTGAATAGACTGAAAAATGCATTCTGAGCAGGGAATATCAGTACTTGCAGAATAATATACAGTCTCAGAACCCAAAGTTTTTTTTACTTTACATTGCAGAGTGCCACTAGACAATGAATTGCTCAACATTTTAGTACAAAAGCTGATTGTCAGTAACACTGCATTTCATTCAATTTTTCACAAAACGGATGTAGTTCATACCGCAGAATCTGATGACATTACGTATGTAATATTGAAAGTTTGAGATTTTGTAGCCTTATAATACAAACCAAGAACTGCAGTGTCCCAGTTACATGCAAGGGGATGTCTAAACCAGAAAGGATGCTGAGAGTCAGATGGTTTCCTTATGTTGTCTAACATCACATTCACACACAAAATCATCCCCCACTAAAGGGCTGTGCCTTCAGAGCTGAAACAGAAAAGGAATGCCAGCTGGTTTTTCAGGCAGAAGAAATTTGTCAGAAAGGAGATCATGAAGCCTAGTTCAAAATATGGCCAGCTTCAGATTATAAAAGATAAATAAATAAGACAATTTTCAAGACAGAAGCGGCACCTACAAACAGGGTCTAAGGGAAAAAACCCAAACCAATCAACCAGCCAAATCCATTAGGCAAGTACTGTAGACCAGGACTACTTGAGCATACTCCTACATTAGAGCCAGACTTAATATTCTGTTCTAATAAACTGGGAGACCTATTTTGCTTAGACTTGAGTTACAAACTGTGGTACACATAATACAGTTTTCAGCAAAAGACAATCAAGAAAAGCAAGTTAGTTGCCAGTAAGACCAGATATGCTATTGATCCACAGCTCTGCATTTAAAAAAACCCAAACAACCCACACACACACACAAAACAAAAAAAAAAAAAAGCAACAAAGCCACAGAAGTCTGCAAATGAGCAAAGGTTAAAACCAATGGCTTAGATGACACAGTGAAGTGTATTTATGGCACCAGATGGTCATGCCAACAATAGGAAATGCATATATTAAATGCAGGAATTTCTAGTTAGTATTCATGATAAGTGCATTTCTTCACATTAGGCAGTTCCTTCAAAATAAAAAAAAAGCATATTTAAAAAAATGTGAAGAAAAATTTCATATGAATAATGAAATGCACTGTAATCTCAAGACTGAGGAAAGGTAGAGAGAACTGTCTCTAGTGGGTACTAACACAATAGTACAGATACCAGATTTGTCATCTACACCTCTACTCTCACCCATGAGTATATGCATGTTTGTGTAAGTAAAATTAAGTAGATTTTACACAACACTTCAAAGGAAGTTCCTCAAGAATCTATGCCTTATTTACAGGTAATGAGAGATTCACAGCATAATAGTCCACTAATAAGAAAGGCATACTTAGGTGTTGCAGGCGATGCAGATCTTCTGGACATGGCAGCAGGAGAATCAGACCTTCTCAGAGGAGATCCCATACCAGATGATGAACCAGGCGTTGCAGGTCTCTTCTCCTTCTTTATCTTCTCAGTCTAGAAGCACAATTCATTTTAATTTCCATAATTAGGATCAATAAATCAAAAATGCATTTGACTGTTTTATTAGCAAGACGGCATATAGAGATTTGTGTGGCACACTTGTAAAAGCTTTTTAAACAGCAGCTCTCAACTGAGGTGCTATTAATAGTTTTTTATTTTACATAGGCATAGCACGCACCCAATCCTGTCTTGCATGGGCAGAGCATGAAAATTTCAGATAAGTAATACGTATCAGAATCTCTGTAAGAGTTCTTGGGAGTGGTGCTGGTACTGGGGGAATCTTCAAAACCATCCATATGCTCCTGCTTAGACATGATCAGCAGTGCAAACAGGCATCTGACAGAAAAGTTGCTTCCTGTGACACCAAATCACACCTAAGACTGACACTACACAAATCTTTACTCCCAGCTTCAGTTCTCTCACTTGCAGCTAATTTAGATGGCAGGAATCCCCCTATAATTAAGTATTACATATATAAGATACAGAACCTTATGTGAATACTATAGCCCTAACATAGAATTTTTTTAAAGCATGCCTTAAACTGTGTAGACTCAGTATAGGTCAGTGACTTGCCTTTTCTTTTCTGGAAACTGCAGTGGATCGATCATGCATCTTTTAAGCAAACAGTATTTAAAATGTCCACAGAAAGAGTTAAAGCAACTGGTGTAAAACAGAGTCATTATCAATACACTTTGGGAGTTTCTAAAATATATGAAGCTTGCTCATGAACCAGCAAGACTGGATAGTCATACCCAGGGGGGAATTCTATTTGTCATCCCCATTCCCAGAAGTTACGAGCCAGTCCAAAAACACATTTCAGTGCCTCAGTTTTCTGAAAATAGGGGTGTTGGTTCCAATATCAGCACTCAACTCTGATTCCCAGGAGGAAGAAGGTACTTCAAATGCTCCTTAATAGGAGCACAAAGGCAACAGGTGTTGGCAGGGATTACTTTTCTACTGCCATTTCTTATAGCAGGGGAAGCACTTCATTTGTATTCATGCAAAGGAAAAGATAACAAGCAGAAGTTGCATCAGTTTACTCAGCCGTGAAATCAAAACCATTACAAACTCACCTGAGTACCTTCAGCTGCAGTTGCCCCTTTCATGGTATTGGCAGTGGAGGGTGAAGTTGCCTTCTTCCTGTCGGTGCTTCGGGTGGGGGAAGGCTTGTAGGGAGATTTAAGAGGACTAGCTGGTGCTACACGAGGACAGATATGGAATACTAAAGAGTTATAGTACAATAGCAAGAGCAAAAGGGAGCACAGATAGAGGAAGTAAAGGAGGGGAGAAAACATACTTTTATGTTATAATGTTCAAAGGTAGTTTTAAAGTGCTTTTTAGTGTTTTAAAGTGTCACATATAATGCATTCAACATGATCCCATATTTATTAAAAATGTTTCAACTGAAACATTTTATAGGAAAAAATTCTCTAAAATTTAATATTCTTTTAAACTCATATACCTTTTGAATCACCTGACTAAAACTGTGACTATTCTACTAAAATCCAGCTTCCTTTGCATATGGTAAAGAGTAAGCAGATAATGCTAGTTGGGTGACATTTGAACGCATACTGCAAAACAGGAAAGGTGACAGAAGCATAGGGACTTTTGTCTTTTTTAAAGCCTAAACATGCAAAGGCTCCTAAATACGTTAATTACTTTCCCATATAATATTTAATCAAGAAAACTAACCAAAAAACCCCAAGTGTAAACAAAATGCTGTTGTAGGTATTTCAGGTACTGTTATTTGAGGGAGACATCAATTTGAGTGTGACACATTCATTACAGCTTACAGGGAAACTTTTTTCATTTGCAATATGAACAGGATTTTTTTAAATGGGATATTTTACTCCTGATTTTGGTTCATATTGCCATCTAAGACAAAACTTTCACATACATATAGAACAATCAACAGAGTATATGTTTTATCAATAAGACAGACACTAATTGCAATCAAGTGATCGAGTGCTTCCAATTTTAGTCAACTAAAGTCAGGAGGGATATTGACTTTGAAAAAGCAGTAATTACGCACTAATGTAAAGAAAGTCATGTTCCCAAATTTTTTATTGGAGGCAGGCCTAATAAAATGTTTATTAAGTCTTTTTGAATGCTTTGAAGTTTAACTGGACCTCTGTATTCTTTGATCCACTTTCCAGCCAGTTGGCATAAGGTCACTGTATATTAATAAAAACATTCAGAAACTTAAAAGCTGCCTAAGAGAAAACTTTTTATTTCAACTGTTAAAAGAATTAATTATCTATCCAGTAACAACTGTTTGTCTGAATACCTTGATTTTAAGTGACATTAATAATATGTTGCTGTAGAGTCTTGAAACTGAGGCTCCTGATTTCTATACTTACATAAAATGCAATAGCAGAGTAATTTTGACCTGAACATAATGACAGGAGGCACAGTATGAGCTTGTGGAAAGGAAGATCCCTTTTCCATGTTCACAAAGCTACTTCTATGGTAAGAAGCAGATGACAAATGGGAGATCTCCCTCAACTACTCTGCTGGCAATTACTGACAAAATGTCAATGGCCTTTGAGATTGTCATTTGCAACCTGTTCTACAGCCTGATTGCCTTGTGGGGAAATGACAAGAGGATGCTTGTTCAAAAAGCTGTTCCGAAAATCAGCCACCCTGTTTCAGCTCAACGAAAAAGCACTTTGCAGAACAAATTGTACCCTTGTCAGACATGCCAGTGTGTTACTTTAAAGATCCTCTGATGGAGAGAGATAAACCTGAGAGTTTACAAACAAAGCGAGTGAGGAAGGACAAAAGTCATTCTTATTGATTTCTTTGACATCAAATACAAGACATGAAAAAAAATCATCCATAGGTGGCCTCAGCAGTTCAGCTAAAAATCTTAAGCAAAATGTACTGATCTAATTTTGAATTGGGTTTTGCTCACTCTTGGCAGTAGTCAGTCCCTGAGCAGTAAGCAAACTGGAAACTTTCTCAAGTACTGTAAGAAATCATTTATGCTTCCAGTAGAGGGTGTTTTTAATGTAGAAACAAGGGAAGCAATTTTAGAGGCATTCAATATCAATATAAATGTCCCTAAGCTGCACAGAGAAATAACTCACAAGGGAAAGTAGGTTTACTTAGCAATTAATTTTTAAATAGCTTTGCATGAAAAGTACAGATGCAGAACTTATGCCTGTTTTAACCAAGATGTGTAAAAAAACACTCATCATAAAAATGCTCAGTATTTTATCATCTAAATAGTTTAATCCTGGAAAAGTGTTTCCTTTTGCAGACAGGCATTTGTGTGCACGCTTTGGGGTGCTAAACTTTTGTCTTGTTTCAGTCAACACTGTGACCAGGTATGGCTTTATAAGAAGAAACTATGTCAGGCACTTGCCTAAGTATTAGCAGGACTGGAAACATTATTTTTGTAGATCTTTGCAAAATAATGGCTTTATTGGTCTACCCTTTACACATAGGAATGGTAACTATCATCCCTTAAAGATCAATTGTTCTGAAACTGAAATCTTCCTTTCAATATTCTGTGTTTTCATATGCATATGTACACCTATATATACATAGGTGTCATATACATACAGTCACACAGTTAAAGACAAAAAGATATTTAACAGATAGAAACTGGATCCCTGGTAAAAATAATGAAGGCTCAGTGGTGCACTGGGATTTTTGTTCTACATACTATTCGAGTATGACAGGGCTGACATTAATTAATCAATCAAAGCCTCCGAGAGTTGTCACAACCCTGTCTAAAAACCTGTTTCTTAAATGAATATATTCATTTTTTTTGATAGTCTGCAGTTTCAATGATTTTATTTTTATTTTCTAAAATAGATATTCAGAACAGCACAGCCAAGATAATCTGCTTCTCAAAGATTTTAAAATCTATCTGAAACAACTTAGCTCATCACTGATTTTGCACTATCCTGTAAATTACCATTTGTTTCATAGTACTCCATTTCTTCCAGCAGCTACATAAATGCAGCTAAAAACATACCTCAATGGTTTCAAACTGAGGAAGTCACATTTTTACCTGGAGTATTGTACTGCTCAGAAAGCATTAATGTACTTCTGCTTCTGGCTAAAGATGACTGTGTGGGAGTCAGCAGTCGAGAAACAATAAAGTTTTCCATTGGACTAAGATGCATGCGGTGAGCTGAAGGATGGGAGCAAATAAAATAAAATTTAAAATGCAAAGAAATAAAACAATGTTACATTAAAATAACTGTGACAAAATGATGAAATGATCACATGAAATAAAAAAAAATACTGAACTTTTTGAGATTTAAAATACTTGAAGATAATTTTCATTCCCTCTGAAAAAACCCTTCCAATTTCTCCATTGTTTTACGTTTTCCACCTATACATTACACACAGTAAGGTTAAGATCATGCCGTATTTTGGCTTTACTAGAGCCATGTTCCATTCTGCAAA
This sequence comes from Certhia americana, assembly GCA_018697195.1. Classification (NCBI taxonomy): domain Eukaryota; kingdom Metazoa; phylum Chordata; class Aves; order Passeriformes; family Certhiidae; genus Certhia; species Certhia americana. The sequence goes on from CM031857.1 coordinate 101,804,725, forward strand.
ATGGTCGCTTTCATGACTCAGCACAAAAAAGGTTTGTGTTCTTCCCCAGTAGGAAAGGTAGAATACTTGGTGGAACAGTGCAGCTGCTCACTAATGTGCCACCTGTGCTGGGACTGCATTTGAAATCTGCCATCTCACCACGTTACGTAAGTCTTATTTATACAATATGCCTGCATTACTTCCTACCCCATAAATATAAGTGCCAACTACATAAGACATATTTATAGATGTTCCTATTACATGTATATATAGCCATCTGTCATAAAAATCTCAAAGCTACTGATGAACTTCAGCAATTCAAAAATTAAAATAAATTTACCTTCTTTTTCATTCTAAAAACACATCTTCCAGTAAATATATTTTTCCCATTAGAGTTAAAAAACAGGGATAGAAGAAAAAAAAGGCAAACACAAAATAAACCTAAAAAAATTCAAAGAATTCACAGTGAGATAAACCCTTCAGTCCTCCTTGCAGTGTTTAGCAACCACTAATCCTAGAGGATGATCATCTCTTGCAGAGTCTCTCGAGGATCAGAGTTTCATAAGAAATTAATGGGCTCTACAACTCTGGTGACCAGATTGACGTCTCCCAGGTGGCTCATCAGATGTACCCCTGCCTATGGAACATCCCATATCTACTGCCAGACAACACCATTGGTTTGCTTGTTTTTCCTTATCTTGCTAGAAAGTCACAAACAGTACAATTATAGGAAAAGGCTGCAGTTGCAGCCCTGTTATAACCCTGTGTGCTAGAGTATCAAAATCTGGAAAAGAAGCAGTAAAAAACCCTCAGCATTTGTGGACTATGATGTCCAGCATGGCAGCACAGCCTTGGGACATGCTGCAGAGCCATGTTATTAAAACAGAATCTCTCAGATGTCTGAGTTCCTTTGAATAACAGACACAAGCAAACCACAAAGCTACATGGACCAGAAGTGCTTTAAGCAGAAGGAGAGTTTATGCTGGCAGGAGACCAGCATGTTCACTTGCCTCTGTCGGGGGAATGCGTTATGGCCGCTGTGGAGGACGAGAGGCGTTTACTGATTGGCGACTCCATTTGCTTTGGCAGATTCATTGTAGAAGCTGAAAGTTTGTCACATGCTGCAGAGAAACGCATTGAAGATATTTGTATTCACACCACAGTGTTGATAAACTCCAAAAATTAACCTTGCATTTGTACTCCTGGCCCTTGCACTGATCATAGCACTGAACTGGCACGAGATGAGCTCTTTCTGACTGCTGAGGACCAGCACCCTATGACACATGCTTTGGCAGGCAACTTTTCTGCTTGTGAATGTAATGGTCCAGTTTCAAAACAGACTATTTTTTATACTGACACTGATAAATAATTATATATCAGGTCTGAACAAGTAAAGCTGTTCTGATACAAGACACTCAATACCAGCACAAGTATAAAGTTACCCAAAGAAAACAAACTGCACACATGACCACTCTGAACTCATCTTCATTCTACCTTCAGGCTGGAAGAGCTGAAGTTCACATCAGACATTACTCTAATAATAAAATGAAATAACCAATATGTGTGCACCTGTATGAAACGTCACTGTTTTAATGCCTGAGCTGGCATCAGACATTTGGCTTTATCTTTCTGTCCCTTTATCTTTCTATCCATTTTTTGGTACATTTTTCTTCTGAAATACCATTTGACAAAGTCTGTTTGAGCACAATACCCATTTCCTACCTTGGCATTGATTCAACTGAATGAAAGAGAAATATTACTCAGGTATTACTACAAAGTACTAGCACGTGATGATCACTATCTGATACTCAGAACCTAAAAGCACAGATGCTTTGTCCCCTACATTGAATTTTATTTCTTTCAAAACCAAATAAATTTTCGGCTAGAGACATGTACATGGCCATAAGTCTGCATCTTCTGAGTTATTGCATTCCCTATTGTGTCCATCAAATCATTGCCTCAGTGGGGCTTCCATGATTTGCCTCCATTGCTACAGTAAACAGTGCAATTCACTACATTTGCTTTTTTTTAAAAAGCCTATATAATGCTGTTACGCTGCAAAACATCAGTTGCACAGACAAATACCTTTGCACGTGAACAACAATCAGTGAAAAAATTGAATCTCTTTGCACAGAAATAATAATAATTCTGTGAGATGATAGGCAACATTTACTGTGAATTTAGCAGGAGTAATAGCCAAGCTTAACTCCTCCTTTGAGGGAGAGAAGGAACCTACTTCTCAAAAGCACAGGCTGTGTTTTCTTTTCAAAATGCCAAGTACATTTGCAATCAAGATTAGAAATCCTATATGAATCCATTTGTAATTTTGGAGGACTCATCTACTTCAGAGTCCTTTTGTGGGAATAATAATTTTAAAAAACTCAACAAATCACAGATAAAACCCTGCAGAAAAAAGATAACTGGATAAAATATGATTGCTTAAATAAAATCAACAACTTGAATTTGTTACAAATACCAGCTTGGCCAAAATTCATTTTAGGAGGCTAAAAACATAACATAGTTGTTTATATCAAATTTATTTGTTCTTAAAATATTGCAGAAGGCAGCCCTTGAGATGGAAAAAGAGGGTTGTTTTGATGAAACATGGCCTTCATAACACATTTTCTTAATGTGCAACTGAAATTTTTCTCAACAGCACCTGTGCACGTCCATTAGAACTGTCAAATATACGTGTAATTATACACATACAGAGCATCCACAGAATTAATAAAGATGAGAATCTGAGCAGTAGAAGTCTACAGTTACTGAGAAAACCATGAAATGCCTCTACGGTGCTGGAATGTGAGGCATGCACTGCTCCACCATGGCAAAATTAAAAGGAAATTAAAAAGACACTGGTTTACATCACTAAGGGTAATGCCGTAGAGTACCAGACTGAAATGATAAGAAAACAGTGGTTAGGAAGAACAAGATCAGTGGATGGATTACAGTGATTAGAACAGTTATAAACAAGACACGATGGCACTGTGATTCTCTGAAATACCATTGAAGGAATCAGCAGGAGCAGTAGAGGTCACAGGGTCTGGAGGAAGGGTGTTGGCAGCTAAACCTAGAACAGGGGGTGGGGTATTTTCTGATTCACCTACACAGCAGAGAAATCAGAGCAAAAAGAGGTGAAAGAAATTACTGAATAAGTTGGGGGAGCTGGAATTAAGCATAAACTGCTTCACAAAGAAAACTGGTTTCTTTCTTAAAGTATAAGAGACTTCTTTCATTATTATATATTTTTAATTTCCTGGCTTTTCTAATGACCTATCATGAAAACTATGATATGAAACAGAGCTTGTCTTTTTAAAGTTAAGTATACTTACACATTGTTTAAAAGAGAGTAATTGTTATATTTCATCAACAACCAAACATGGATGTTTTTCCCTATAACATCAATTTACTCAAACCTGACAAATTCAAATAAATTATATGACTTAAAAGAGAAAACATGCATCTTTCTGAAATATAAAAGCAGCACATGACTCATTATGTAATAAAAAGAATTTTCTCTGAAGCCAAAGCAAAGACAGCAGTAACAGACTGTACGTGGGGAAAAAACAAACTATTTTAAACTGCACATGCTGCATAGTCATCTAGAAATTCCCATCAGGTTTTTAGAAGTACCAAACAAAAACAGATCATCTTTTGCAATCCTTAGACAGGACTCAGTCCTCTGGTGAATATTAAATTTGCTAACTGTATGCGTGGGAAGACAATGTGGAAGAAGCTACTAAGGGAGACCGTGCATCAATATTAATTTTAGCATTTAGCATCCTCCAAACAGATTCTGGTTACTCTATTAAAATGATCTGCATTCCTGAAGTTAGGAGGAACCTGTCTCCACAGAAGGTATTAGGGAGAGGAAGCCGGCAAGCAATTGCAAAGCACTTATTCACACCCTAAGGCAGCAGCCCCTACAGTACCACCCTAACCATAAACCCAACTGTACTTACTATCTCCACAATCTCATGCATTTTTCACTTCCAGATCTGCAATGCAGGCAGCCTGTTTCACTTACCATCTCTGCCTCCTGAGCCTGCAGCCAGTGCTCCTCCCCACGACCATCGCTTCTGCTTCTGTTCCAGCTGCTGGCTGCGTTCAAGGGATCGGCGCATCATGGCTTCTAAACGTTCCTGGTAATTTGGGTACAAACCCAGACACAAATCTCAATCAGTTCTTTGGGGGCTTCCTTCCCCCGCCTTCCAAAACCATGCTAAAAATACACAGTCCCCCTGTTGCTCCACACAAGATGATGACAGGAGCTTGCTCACAATAAAAGAAAAAGAACTGAATAAAGAAGGTATCAGCATGCTACCTACCTCCAGATATGTGTATCCTTTGTCTGCAAGCCACTGAGGTCACTACAGAGGCCTAAGTAAATAACACAGGTTGCATCACTGCCTAGCATCTGCTCCTGCTGGTGAGGCTGCTGCTGTGCTCTGGACTTAATTTGTATAAGAATAATGCTCGACAAGCATTAACTCCTTCTTGTCTATACAGACATCAGGATTCTTCCCCATCCCTTTCTGAGCACAGTTAAAATTGCTGCAATGCCAGTGGCTCCACCTAGTCACTCAGATAAATGATCACTTCAAACCCTAAGTAGGTTACTTTGCAGGATGCCCTACTTATTTATTTATTTTTACAAAAACTCCCTCCTTTCTTCTGTGATGTTCCTTAACTCTAGGTGCTTAAGACCTGATTTTTTTTTTCTCTATTTATTTTAGTGCATGCCTAAATGCACTACATCATAGTGTACATCATACTGCTCCAAGATTTACTTTCTTCCTCCCCCCACCACCCCCATGTTCTTTTCCGTGAATTAGGATTTTTACAGGGGGAAGAACAGAATTCATATTTTTTCTCTCCCCAAATCTTGCTCTACCTTTAACTTACAGCTAAGCATGGTCACTTTATTCCCCTCTCCATCACCTCTTGACTCTCAAAAACCTCCACTGAGTTTCATCCCCACCTCCTCCCTCTGCTAGTTTCTCAGTGATTTATTGTTGTGGCAATGATCCCTGCACCTTTTCTTTTCCTCCTTTCAAGCAGATAAAATGTGGTTCTTCCCCACCCACAATTCCGTCATCTAACAGCCTCTTCCTTTCCTCCTCCCAGTACCTCATTCACATCTGGCAACCTCCTCACCCTCACATTTCAGCAGCCCAACCCCTACTGTGAAAGATCAGTCTACACTTGCTGCCTCCAGCTCCTGCCTCAGAGGGTTTTAGCCCTTTGATCCTTATTAGCATTTTTGGTGCTATTCCTTATTACCTTTGCCATGTCCCTTGGTTTAGTATAAAACTCCTACTCTTATCCACTTCAAACTGGATCCTGCAGGCTTCTGTGATCACATCATACCCATTTTGATTTTTATCAATCCCCTGCGCTATCTCAAATAACTTTTGGCAGCTCAAATAAATTGTGTGGAAAACCCTTCATATATCTCTTGGCCAGATTATTTTCTCTCACTGATTAATGCCTTTGGTCTGGCTTTCCTGAGATATTTTACAAAAAAATTCAGTCTTTGTTCAAGAGTGTTTCCTTCAGGCTCTGCAATGGTGGTGAGCCAGTTGTCTCTGATGGAGCTACTTCAGCACATCAGACCCTAACATCAGGCACCTCCAGTAATCTCCATACTTTTATACCTGTATCTGTAAATTTTGTCTTACCTTCCTGGGCTTCTGACTCTGGTCATTGACTTTCTACATTGCCAGATGTCCCCCTCGTCATCTTCTGGTTATCTACAATATACTTTTGCCTCTTCCACATCTTTGAAGAATCTCTTCTACTACTATGACCTGCAGTAATTTATTTCTGAGCTCATTTTTTCCACCTCATCCAACCCTGCTACCAGTTACCCATCAGTATCAACTGCAAGCCATTACCTTTTAATCTTTAAGCTTTCTTCTAATTTTATTACAAATCAATTGTACCATAAAATATTCTATTACCCTCTATACAAAGACTGAAAAAAGGAAATTCTTGCATCGTCTATCATTCCCAGCTCTCCTGTCCCTGTTACCTTTTGGCCAGGTGACCCACACTGCTGTAACAATTTCTGCTGCTGTCTCCACAAAGATGATCTTTCAGTCGTGTTGTGAACTTACATTCTATCAGGTAACATCATTCAAAGACCACTAAGTGCAGGCAGCTGCTTCCCTGCCCTCCCTCCCCCCCTTCATCCCCCTCTCTGTCTACTCAGTGCCATCAGTGTCCAGGCAGGCATGAAAATGAGAGCTCTGCCTCTTTCCTTCTCCCTACAGAGCAAATGAATGAAGAAGCATCACAAGGCTCAAGTGCAGTCACTTCAGCAACAGCACAGAAACCCCCCCAGCCCTGAATACCCCATTTGCTTCTTGCCTGTGAAAAGGAAACAAACTTCCCCCCTCTGGAATCTGAAGTCAGTCCTCTCTGCTTTAATTTGCCACAGTCTTTCTTCCTTCTCTTACTACCTGATGATACAAGTTTCACACTTAAATCCTGTGTGTGCAGGCTTTGTATTACAAGTTCATACTTTACTTTTAACTTCCCACCTCTCTTAACTTAATTCTGTTTGAGTCCCTCTTCACAGTCTTTCCAACCTCACATATTTCATCACCAGTTCTCTGCAGAGTGCTTGTTTTCACTATTTTCTTCTACTATGCAGCTTGCCCCAAGCTATCTTTCTACCCACACTCTTTACCAAGAAAAATCACCTTCCCATTTCTTTCTCATTAAAGCATACTCTTACATAGAACCTTTCCTTTTTTCTTTTCTATTTCTAATGAATACTGTTATTCATTAATCAAAAAAAGATAAAATAGACTAAAACAGTCATGTTTCAATTATTTCTGTTTGCTGTCTTGTTTGGAGTTTTTTAACAATGCTTGGAATAAGCAATATTCTATAATTTGCAAACCACAGAAAATACATATACCACCTACTATCGAAGTATTCTTTTAAGAATAAAATGCATGCTGAAATAGATTAAAGAAATTAAATGATGTTTCATACACTTTTGAAAGCCCATGCTACCTACAGTCTGAGATTGAAATCTTCAGTTACATTATTTGGAGACAATCATTCATTTTCATTTGCAAAGAGCCTTTCATTACAGCCCTATAGAACAGAATTATTAAACCTCACAAAACCTCTGCAGATATAGGTTAGATAAAGAATAATACAAAGGATGCTTTTCCCAAAGAAGGGAGAGTTATTAAAGAACATTTTAAGCTGGCACAAACCTAAAAAGCCAAAGAAAATAATAAGACATAAGCAAGCATAGCATAAACAACTCATACATTAATAATTTGTTTCACGACAAAATCTAAACCACAAGAAAAAGCTTTCCTTCATCAGCAAACAATGCAGAAAACCCTTCCAGTCTATGTTACAGATGAAGCACCTTCTTGAAAACATATCATATTATGCATGTGATCTCATTTGGGAACTCTAACAGCTACAGATAGAGCAAATAATATCTGCTCTCAAGGTATCGTGAGTTTTCGCACAAAAAACCCTATAATGCACAAGCACTGCATGTGCATTAAACTAAGAATTAATAAAATCATAAGAGAGAGCCATCTACTGCTAGCATTCAAAACATACGTTACTTTCCAAAATCCAGTTACTCATGCAAGTTTTCCTCACCCTGAGCAATAGAATATGGACTTGTACTGTCTCAATTAAAAACAAGCCCCCACCCCTTTAAACTCAGTCAAATGACTTGTTTTCTCACAACTAAGTTCTTCTCTCTGTGTAAAATGCAACACAGATATGACAGCAAGGAAAAAAAATGTTTCAAATATTATGACTTTAAATAATTTGTGCAAATAATTCTAAACCAATCTCTTTATAAGATAAACATCGGAAAGAGCCTCAAACCATCTCTTCCTCCTCACTTTATATATAGCACTGTGTGTAAGTAGCTCACTGTTTCCTGACATTATCAGTTGGCTTTACCTTTGGAGTGGAGTACAGTAAGTAATTAAAGCTACAACATCTTGGAGCTTTTCACTCTGTTGTGTCTAAGCGCATACTTTTTATAAATGTAACAAAGAGTGCACACACAACCAAAACAATCTCTTCCCAATAACATGTGTTAAGCTAGAGATCTATTTACTAGGTATTTCCAAGTTACATGGAAGTTCAAAGACAGGAAAAGGGAAAAAAATTATTTTAACTGAAAAAGGACTAGCTTTACTTTTGTCTAGCTCCCTGTTAAAAGCAACTTTTAAATCACTTCTGAAGAACAACACACTGCTTTCCTCAAGGCTCAAAGACAGCTTTTACTGAAAGAAGTGGGCAGCTTTAAAAGTAATACAAAGGGAAGGGCAGTAATACTGAAGACCTTTGCAGATAAGAAAGATGCAGTCAATGTAGACAGAATAATTACTAAATACTATTTATTCATTTCCTTCTGAAGAATCTGACACTTTCACTGTACTCTGCAACAAGCTCCAGCTGTCCCAAAGAACAATGACAGAATACCTCAATTCCTACCAAGAGAGATTTTCGAACACCATCTCTTACTTGGCATTGTAGAGGGGGAAAAGTAAACAAAATAAATCGCATTTTAGCCACCTCTTTAAAAAGTCCTCTGCAAGTAAAACAATCAAGCAGAGGATGCTGATATAGGAGCCAACAAGTCCCCATTAGTTTTCTAAGATCATCTCCTCTCAGACTCTTTCAGATGCAACAACAATATTTTGCAGAGAGAGATTTATATAACTCTTCCTATCACGAATGTGCAGTACTTTCTGCTCTGTTAAAAGACAAGGAAAAATAATTCAGGGAAAATATAAAGGACAACCAGTAAGGCAGAAAGCAAGGAAGAAAATCTCTCTACTTGTCATTTCAGTCATTTGATGAGCAAGTAAAATGGGTACTCCAGTACAGCCAGTGTAAACTGGTGTTAAAAGGAGAAACACTGAGAAGAAGCTATAGTACACATTGGCTCACTGGCTGGGGCACACACCCCCCACACCCCAGGTGGGGGAAATACATGCTCAAAGCTCTTCCAGTAAGATGGTCTTACATGGCCAAAATTACTCACAAGCAGTGAGTAACTTGCAATGCCAGGGAGTTGCAAGTTCATCACCATTCTTACTCAGACCTCCACGGTTACTATGTACACAGAGATTGAGGGCATAAGAGCAAGGGCCAGGGAAGGTGGGGCTAAACTGGCAGATCCTTTAGTAGAATTCAAACAGAATTTGAGAAATGAGGGACAAAAACTCTGAAGGGAAGCTAGGAGTTGATGATGTCTCCCATTCCCATTTACCTCCTTCTCTCACCCTCCCCTGTTCTATAGATTCCCCTCTGCACCCTCTTCTCTTTCAGAGGCTCCTGGACTTTCCTCCTACAGGTTTAATCCATCCCCAAACATGCAAGCATCCTCTCTTGTCCTCCTGCTCACACAGCCCTCTCTCAGGCTCCTCAGCCTGGGGGAGGAAGAGGGTGGAAAAGAAAGGGAAAGAATCCACACCCAGGCCTGCTTTAGCTTCCAAAAAAGGCCATGGACGCTTTATGCACAAAGGACCAGCCTTGGTGAGCAGAGCTAGGAGTGATACATTACGACCAAACACTTGGAATCAGCCTCTCCCTCACCATTACAGAAGTCTGCCCTCACACATGCAGTGTCTTGGGGAGCTGGAACAGGCTTGCTGATACTTGGAAAAAACATCACAGTGTGCTCAGCCTCTTACACCTATTTCTGGGGAAATGCAGGAGGCCACTACAGGAGATGGGGTCAGCCTCCACTAAACAGACACTTTCGGTCTGATCTGTCACAGCCTCTCACATCCAACAACTCTGCTCTCATTTCTTCAGCAAAGGGAAACTGAATGCAGGGAAAGCTGTTGGATACTTGCTCTTCCTACACCTCTCCACCTTTCTGTCCTGCTCTACTGAAAATTTTGAGGACAGGGTTTTGGATGTTTTTGTACTTGCCCCTTCCCCTTACAACCCTCACAAAGGGAATTGGTTTTGCTTAGCTGCAAAAGGTTATTACAGCAGGAAATGCTGTGGAAGGAGCACATGACTTCAATGCTGTTACCACAAGAGAGAGACCTCCTACTCTTTGTTTCTGCTTTTTCCCATTTTTCTCAAAAGAATTTGAAACAAACCACATGACAAAATATTTTAAAATTAATTCTCAACCATTACATAGAAGCTACAATGAGTGTATTAAAGTTGAACAACCAATGACAGGATACAATCTTTTCTTCAAGTAAAGTGAAAAATCAAACAAAAAATTCAGTGAACAGATGTATGTTATTGTGAAATCATGCAGAAGTGTTTTACTGCTTTGCAAAGTTATTTTGATGAAAGGACAGGGCAGAAAAATGGAGGTCAAGAACTGTGAATTTCTAAAGCTTTTTTTATCTAGGTATTGAGGAAATATTTTCTTTTGGCTTTTTTTTTTTTTTTAAACTACTGCTCCCTTTTCCAAAAATCATTAATTCTTTATCAGTTGCAGGTAGCAGTGATAATATTCTCCACATAATATCATGCAGAGATATACACACACACCCTGCATTCAGAGAGGTGTACCAGAAATTGGACTCACTAGAGCAAAAAAAGAACCTTTAATGATCTCAGCAGGGAGTACAGAAGAGAGGAAGGGCATGAAGATGCTTAAAAATACGTGATTCTGTTTTATGTTAGAATTTGAAAACAGCCTAGATTCTTCACTGCTTTAAGTACAAATTTCCGAGTTTCTGTCACTGAGAAAAAATGGAAGAACAAATTTTCACAAATATTATTTCTGTTTCATGGCAGCAAACAGAACAGTAAGAAAAATCTTTCCCTTTTTGGAAACACTCATCTTTAAAGACTTCCTTCCAGAAAGCTGGTGCTTTATACTTGACAATCAGAGTCCCAGATATGTTAGCAATAGCAGATGACTATTCCAGGAGATCAGACAAAAATTTAAGAAAATGTCCTGGGAAGTGCTTTTGATGTACAGTGGTGATGTGGTTTGCAGTTCCTGCAGTAATTGCTCACATCTCTCCAGTCCTGCCCCCACCCCCAATCGTTTAATGCATGTCAATATTCAGCCATGTTCAATGCTGCCATACATCTCCCAGAGGACCTCACCTCCTCCTCTTTAAGCTTTTGTCTCCGCTTTTCTTCAACAGCTGCTCTCTTCTGCTCCTCTCTCTGCCTCTGTTCCTCTAGTCTTCTCCATCGCTCCTCCATTTGCTTTTCATACTGAAGTTTTGCTCTTCTCTCCTTCTCCAGTATCTGCTGCTCCCTAGCAGCTTGTGCAGAGAAAAAGGTGCATTTCACATCATGCAAATTTTCTTCTATTTTAAAATTATTTGGTAACATGAAACAATAGTGTAAAAAAACAAATACAAGTACACAGGGTTTTAGTCCACTAAGATTAAAAACATAGTGCACAGAGGTGCTGAAATGATTAGTAAATCTAAGTGACTTGCTCAATAAATAAATAGAGAAGCCCTTGTACACGAAGTTTGTACCCCTTACCTATGTAAAAACAATGTACAGAAGAGTTTAACCTTTTTTTTAGTGTTTCAAGTCCCTCTGAAGCTTAAAGCCAAATTATTTTTTCAGATATACTATTCCTAGTAAGCTTTGAAGGAAATCAGTTGTATATGTTGAAGCAAAAGCCTTTGGGACTTCTTTAAATCTGCACTTCCTGTTATGGAGCTGCCTTTAAAGTACACACATAAACAACATATGCCAAGTTTTCTATGAAGTTTTAAAAACATAACTTTCACCTCATGATTTGGTGCTACATCTTTACCCACTTCTGCCTCTTCACATGAAAAAAATTACTTCTGTTACTGAGGCTTTGCCCAGCTGTTTATTCCAACTGGAGAAATTATCTTCATGGAACATTACCCTGTTCCAGAAATGTTTCAGAAATACATACTGGACTGTTGCTTTAGGTGTACATAGGAGAACAAGTAGCAGGAGTTAATGTGGCAAATTGAGACGAAAAATCCATTTCCCATGCAAGTGTATCCCACAAAAAAGGCAGGAAAGAGGAGTTCAGTAAGCATGCCTATATACACACAAGCCTGTAGTGTCACATACCAACACACATACAGTCAGTATCAAAGAAGGAATATTGCCAGGCTAAGAACTTGAAAGTCAGGGAAAGCCAGAATTAACACTATTTATGCATGAGCTAGTCTTTCTTCCTGCTTATTTCATCAGCTTGTGTTTCTTCAGTTCCTGTTTGCTTGTGCAGCACATCATCACCCTTCTAACTCTCTCAGATTATCTTCCCATCGTTCTTAGGTGCTTGCCCAGCCATCCCAAATGCCTTTTCTAAGATCAGCCTTTTCCCCTCAGTTCCTGCCCCCAGGCTCTTCAACCACAGCTGTGACTTTCAGTCCCTCTTAGCCTCATTCCATCCCCACTCCCTTGGGTGAAAGCCAGAGTCCTCCCAACACCCAGATCATTTTCCAACATTCCATTTCTTTCCCTTGAATACAGAATCCTTCTACAATACTTCTTCCTCAAATTCAGCCTGCTTTCCAGAACACCTTCTTGCTTATTCTTGTTGGAAATACAGTTGATGTTGTCTTCCCCTTTTGTCTTATGAAAACCCACTCACCTTCCCCACTCAAGACAGGGCAGTATGAGGGGAGTGTCAGTGATGCAGTGAACCTGGATTGAATGCACGAAGTTCAGACTTGTCAACACAAAAAATTACCTCAGAGACAGTGGATAACAAGTGACCAGGCATTAATTATTCCAACTGCTAGCCACATCAGGTAGCGCAGGTGAAAAAAGCATGCTGGAGCTCATAAAAACCAAAAATAAAGTGAGGTTTCAAGAGATTGTGCTGAGATTACCTTCTGAGAAAGTAGGTGAAACCTGGGACTGATTCTGGACAGAGAAGGAAACGATTCTGTCATCATGGACACACGTACAATTCTCATGACTTAATTTAGGGATGCTAAATCACTTTTAATTAATGAGTTTTGATTAATGAGTTTTGGCTAGGGTGAAAAAGTTAGTTCATACTGCTACACAGTACCTGCTGACTGCTTAAAGATCTGACCCTTGGGAGAACACGCTGCTTTTTTCTTAACTTCTAAAAGAAAATTCTCACAGTCAAACTGTGACCAAAATCCAAAGCTCCCCATTACAGAAATGGTCTTAACTCAAAAGAAATATGTTTCCAGGAGGCATATATGATGTCTGGGAGAAAACTGCAGACACCACCTTCCAAATCCCCATGGCCAACCACTCCCAAAATCTCCATGTTACAGTTTCCTTCTCATCTCTTCTACTCCAAGTCCTTTCTAATCTAATCATTATATCACTTTCTTGGGAACCAGAAAAGAAGGGATAATCAGGAGGAAAGAAGAGATAGCCTACACTGAGCATGCCTGGAAGAGAAGTAAGTCCCAGAGAGACGGAAGTTTGGGCAAGATTAAGTACCTAAGAGAAGCAGATTTTCACCAGAACTACCAAAAGGAATTGTGCTGACCAAGCCCATGATAATGAAAAACATCAAGTCACTGGACTCAAGCCCCAGACTTTGCAAAGAAATGGTCAAAAGTTTGTTTATTTAATATAAGAAGAACAGCATTTTTCTATGATTCTTGTGACAGGTGCCCATACTTGTTTAGTCGCCATTTCCTTTGAAGATAAGCAAAATATATGCTTATCTTCAATTTTACAAAAATCATAAAACACTGACAATTCCTTCTGCTAGGTATTGTCAGGTAATCCCTATGAACAGTGCTACTGACCTTTCTTGTCAATACAATAAGGAAAAGTGAAGTTAACTGTTTAACATTTCTTTTTATACAGAGAGAGATACAGGAAGTCCAAATCAATGCTGAACAGAAAATTTCATTTATGTGTACATATATGTATACACACACACACATATATATGTATATTTTAATTGTGTATACACCCAATCCCCTTAAATATATATTCATACTTTTTACATACATATTTTACAACTCTCTCAATATTTCCCTGGTCATATTAATAGATTAAAAATAGCTGACTGCTTTAAAGAAAATCTGAAGTTATTGCTTATGTTATTCAGGAACTGAATAATGTTTTTTATTGCTCTCCTGAAAGATTAACCACTTTACAACTTACAGAAAAGTACACATTTTAATACTGTACTTAACAACTCTATTACATATTTTAATATGGCTGAAACCAAATAGATGAAAATTGAGGTTGCTTTACTAAATAATCCTACATATTATTCTGAGTATTATTCAAGGCTTATTTGGTATTTTCACAAACCAGGATCATAACAGTAGTATCTTAAACATAAACCTATATTCAAAGGCACACAAAGAAGAAAAATCAACTTGTAACTATAAAATATTAAAAATGTGACTGTAAATCCAGAAAGATTATTTTTTATAATTTAGAGTTAAAAGAAGTGATAAAGGCTAGGAACAGACTGAACGACAAGGTTTAAAATCCTAAACACAAAAAATGCTATGTTAGTTAAGCCTATTAAAACATATATATATAAATAATATATATACCTCCTGCCAACTTACCAAGGTATTTCTCCCTTTCTTCTCTTCTTTCCTTTGCCAGTCTTTGTCTTTCATCACTTTTTAGAAATCCATCAATAGCTGAGGACAGAGGGGAAAAAAAAAAGGCTTAAAAAGCTGTTAGCAAAACTATAAAGAAGGAAGTCAACAGAAATTAAAAGAATCCATCAAAAAGAAATCATAACTACTACATTTAGCACCTCCATTAACAAAAACAATTTAATGAGCTGGGATTTGGGTACCTCTTGAGCACAGTCCCCCACCTACTGCTGGACTCCAAGCACGGTTCCTCAGCATAAAAGCTGGACTGCTCCTCTCACAGCAAACAAGCATGCTGTTAGGGCTTGTTTCAAAACTTGAAACTTCCTTGGGAAAAACCCTAAGGATGCGATTAACATGCATTTATCTTTGTTAATAAGCTCATTTTGAATTTTTTGGCTAGAAAAGGTAGCTCAGAAAAGCAGTAAGCAGCTATGTGGAGTCCCAGCCTCCATATTTATGGCTGACAACAGCCCCCCAGTTTCCTTGCTCACTCAGCACCATCTCATTTCAACAACCAGCAATTACTGCCAGATGAGGCAGCAGAAGCAGCAGCCCTCCTGCCCTCTTTCCCAGGCAGGAAATACTTTGTTTCCTCCCGCAGTTGGTATCTAAAAGTAGGATACTTGTTTGGGAGGAGGTTGCCTAAGGATGTTTTGTACCTGGATCCAGAAATCCCAGCTGTTTGCGCAGCATGAGCAGCTGAAAAGCCCAATTTGAGGAGGCAGGAAGGCAGAGTGTGACACCCCAGGTGCCTTGGGGTCACCTGCCTGCATGCCCTGGAACAAGCACTAAAGGGACCTAAGATGGACCTTCTGCAACAGCAGGAGTAAGGCCCCCACCGAGTGCCTTGAGAGACCATCCAAGGGCTGGTATCCTCATAAAACAGCTGACAGGGCCTCCAGTGCCCTGTCTTCTCAGGATCTCCTGAGGTCTGAGCAGTGCTGCAGTGCCAACAGGCATGGCGTCTCACAGCACAGTTTACATCATTTGCAATCATTATCTGGGCTCCCTACTGAGTTACTGAATTCCAATTAAGTCCCCTTCCTTTTGCTCTGAGAACTGCACTTGTTTTATCAGATAAATACGAAAGGAAAAATTACATAGACTGTAAGCCCAACTACCTTCCTGACAAGTCACACTTGCAGGTTCTTTTCCAAAGGCATCCTGTCTGTGGGAGCAAGGGTTTTGCATAGGAAGTACCTTTCTATAAAATTGCACAGTTCTGTAGGAAGCTGAAAGCCAGCCTCAGTGGCCCCTGGTGACAAAGGCAGGGTCTCAGCTGTCACCCATTATAATAACAGCTTGCTTTCTCCCCAGGCAGCGCCTTCAAAGACCATCTCTAACCCTCCTCAGCACACACAGACTGCGACTACCTGAAGGCAGCCAGGCCCCCGGAAAAATGTGATTATAGCTCCCAGCTTGTTAATTACAACTAAATTTGTGGGTCAAATACATAATTATTTATTTACTACCAAAGACTCATCCTACTTCCACACTAGTCCACTTGTTTGCTCACTGGTCTGACATTTATTTTCAGAATTGATGAGGAAGAAGGAGACAAGAGGTGTCAGCTCAGTAAAGCAATCATGGTTCGTAAAAGGTTTGTAATTGCTTTGAAGGGGCCTGCAATAAGTAGCCAAGAAGGTGAATCAGCGTGAGTACTTTACAGCTCCAGTGGAAAGTTTTTCAGTGGTCCTAAAATCAAACAAACATGAAACCTAAAACTCATATTAGAAGCAGCAGAGGGATGTGAAATTCATATGGATCAAGAGCCCAAAGATGGAAGACTGAGCTTGGGAACAAGGAGGCTGAAGAAAGGGAAAGAAACAAGCAGAGGTCTTCTGCAGCCAAGGATGTAACTAAGATGGAGAGGTGGAACCTAAAGTACAGGAACTAGAATGGGGATAAATGGAGGGATGGAGAGGAACAGCAAGAGTGTTCTTGGACATGAACTATATCCACAAAATCCTGCACTGATTCTCATCACTCTCTGGTGTACAGCAACTATCTCAGAAACACAGCTTCACAAACACAGCTGGTAGATGTGGATCTAAAAGCCTTGCTCACAACCCCATTGCTATCCAAAGTTGATGCACAATTTTTCAATTGGCTTTCTCAAGCATTTGAATATCTCAACCTAATTCAGAAAATACTAAAAGATGATCAAGGCTGTAAGGTCACATATTTAAGAAATGAGAATGTATCCAAATTGAAACAGTCTGTATAATCTTTATTTTGCCAGCTCCTACATATGTAAAATATATTTTCCTTTTAGGTCCCTTCGTTTATTCGTTCAGTGCATAATTGTGGAACCAAGTTCAAAGTTATTAGTGCTTCTTGCTTCATTTCTTTCTGAAACTGAAAAGTAGACAGAGCTATACATGAAGGCTTTTGGAGAACAGCACTCCACACTTGGCTATGTCACAGATGAAACTACAAATACACAGAATTACTGTTCATTACACATGCAATACACCAACATGAAAAAAAAAAAAAAAACAAAACCAAAAACCAGTGGAAGAAAAATGCATTCTAATACATACAGCCATCAAACACAAGACGGCAAGAGTAGCATTAAAATAGCACAGGCATCCTCAATGCTGGCATTTCTTAACTCAAGTACCTGACTTTGCAAATCAGCATGCCTGCTAAAAGTCAGAAACTTGCTAGCCTTCAGAAAATAAATATAGTTTTGAAGGACAGAATAACTGATCCCTGGATGGCAGCTTGCACCTTGGGATGATTTTCAAAGGCCAAAATCACCATACTTTATGCATCTCCACATAACATTCCTATTACATTATAAATGTAGTGGGCACAGTAGTTACCTGTGGCAAGGAATTTCATTAATGACAGGAATTCAAATTCCGTTCGGCAAAGCAGACTGCAAGCAGCAAGCTGGCACAGGTAACTATCCCGGGAATAGTGAAAGGGCATCCCTGTCCCGTAACAGGGAACTGCCAGCAGAGGGCAGAAGGTCTGAATGAACGAGAAAACCCCGCGGCGAAATCGCTCTCACTGAGTGAGCTATGACCCCGGGTTAAGTCTGTATACGCAGCTTTATCCTGAGCCTTCCTCATATTTACAGCTAAGCCTCTGATCCCTCACTTAGAGAGGCACGTAACAGCTATAACAACATGTTTAAGAGTCAGGATGTAAAGCAGGCTGGTTGTTCTTCTGCCAACCAGAGTAATGAATACAAGGGGATACTGGCAGAAAATTCCCTAATAAACGTTTATTAGAGGAGTAAGGGAGCTGCTCAAATAATAGCATCAAAGATTTTACTCTCAGGAAATGCACATATCAAAATTGCTTCTTACTCTATCTCCCAGCCCTCCCCAGAAGTCTCCTTCGCACGAAGTCCCCACTCTCTAAGGCATGCACTTAGGCACTAGGCTAATTCCTTGAGATTGTGCCTCATTTTTTGATTGAGGAGGGCCAGCTGTTCATCTGTGACTTTGTTACAATGAGCATTTTTAAAGGAAAAGACCATAACATAAAACTAGTTCAAATGTCAGCAGCAGACCTGCAGCAATAATGCATCAGCTAATGCTGCAGCATTCCTTCAATACTTCCATGTTACTTGAAAATAAATATACACTGAAGTAAAACCCAACATGTTAATCACTGCTTCAACTATTTTTTACAGGCAAGGCAAACCTATTCAGACTAATGCAACAGTGCCAGAACATGTCCACACACTGCTCTGCTCCACATACTGCTTGTGAAAGCCTCTCGGTTGCTCAAGACAAAGGAAGGCTGTCCTGATGAGACACAAGGCAAGCTCTGTCTTTTGAAATCTATATCCTGTTTTTGGTGAGAAAAAAAGTATTCAAGCAGGACAATTAGGTTATTGGAAGCTGAGACTACACCTCAAAAGGACCAACAGGCTGCCTGGGCAACTCCTCTCCTGAAATTCACACCTGAGTAATTGTCAGCAGGTAAGGTCTCCATTTTTATTTTTTTCCACTTTGTTATTGAACCCCCACCCCCATCTGTCCTCTCTAATACCCCATGGTAACTGGTTTCACAGTATATTTATACACAGCAGATATTGAAGCACTTCTGGGCATCCTGACAGAAGAAAAGTCAGCTGGGCATCTGAGACCACTCACACAGTGTTCCACACACCAAGACGTTTGGCCATCCTGCATGACCACATTCAACACATTTAGACCTTTGTCCATTCTCCCTGGCATTGTCCAATGCTTTTAAGACCTTTGTCACAGACACCGATGATGCTGAATTAGGGAAATTCCTCGCTTGGATGCAGTTCTGCCAATGGGTGACCTTGCCTCGGACATCACTGCATTTACACACACTGTTCTGCTGGCAAACTCTGTTGTTTCAAATAACAGTCTTCTTAAACTGATGTTTTGCTCCCTAAAACCTGCTTTGTCTCCCTTGGGACTATTCTTTGAGACAATAATGAACAGACGTTTTCCTCCTGTCACCATTTCTCTCTGAGTATTTCTGAACTAAGAAATGTTCAGGTTTTCAGCTATTAACTATACTTTGAGGGGAAAAATAGTTATAAAGCTGCATGTGACTGTACCTGGATGGCACTTTCTATCTGCAAAAGGCACTTTTCCTAATTTTTAATTATTATACTGCTGAGAGGCTACAAGGTAGAGGCAACATGCAAACACCACAAAAACTTTGCAGGTAGGTTGAATAAGATTTAGTGGACTGTTGTCCTTTTTGATAATTATCTTTTTCTACATTTTCATTAATTAAAAAAATTCTCTATTGTATTCAAAAATCTTTATGCAGAGAATTAAAATTTCTCCAGTTTCAGATATTTAATTTTATTTTCATATTTGCCAGGCTGGATTTCAAATATAACCAGAAAAGAAAAAGGAGCATTTTCCATTATGTCTAATTAAAATACCAGGACAGCTATTTGTTGTTATAAAGATGTTAAGTGGATGAAGTCATTAAAGGCAAACAGTTGCCAAACAGAGACATTTCAGAACCCCAGGCTAATTGTCTCAGAGGTGGCCTGGCAGATAGAACAGAGAAGCTGTCAGGGACTGCACGCTCTGGTTAAACAACTAGGACATCTGCCTTATGCTCCTGCTCCCCACCTTGGATTTTCAAATTATCCATTTGAATCAAGAACTTCAGCTGTAAAACATACTTACACAAAGACTGCAGTACCAAAATATATCCTACTGGTATGTTTATTTAAGTTTAGGGTGAAATTGCTCCAAATGCTGGCCAAATAACATTGAAATTATACATAGAGTATATATAGGTAACTTTTTGATCACACGTATTAACAGACATATCTTAATTACTGCACGAGAGAGAAATATAAATGGCAGATCTCAGTTTTGCATGAGCCCACGGACACCTAATCAGCTCCATGGGATTGTGTACAAATATGTGCACAGCCCTAACAGTGCCCCAAGGAGACTCCAGTGTCAGGCAGACACAGCAGATGCATCTCAAGAGCACGCAGAGAAAATTTTAAGATACATTAGCAGAACGTTTTTAATTATGAAAACACTAGATAATTAATCTTGTGTTATTATTTATTTAGTTTACTGAACAGGTCGCTGCTAGACAGCACCTACCCCCCAGAGCCCACACCAAGCAGCAGCACCCTGTCCATGTTTTCTACACTGATGTTTTATTCATGTGCTTCTGTAACCTCTCAAGCAGAAAGGAGTCCAGAGGCTTAATCAGTGCTTGGCAATGTCTTTCTCACAGACGTAACACACGTGAACATTTACAGCTGTATTTTACAAACACCACTAGACCCAGACCCATTTGGATCTGTAGGTAGGATCTTCCCTTCTATAGCCTGTCCAGAAACTTTCTAGAAGGAAACAGTGCATTCTGGAAAGGAAGAAAAAAAAAAAAAAAAAAAAAGCAAAAACAACCCAAAACCAAACCCCCCCCCCCCCAAAAAAACCAAACGAAAAAACCAACCCAAACAAAAACACACCAAAAAAACCCAACCCAACCAAAAACCAAACCAAAACAAACCAAAAAAACCAAAACAAACAAACAATCCATAACCAAACTAGCCCCAAAACCCCAAAAATACTGTTTCTAATCACAATTAACATTTTGAGACTTCGAGGTTTTGCAATGGTGGCACTATCTGGAAATTTTATACTAAAACAACAAGCAAACCTGTGAACCCCAAAGCTATAAACATTTCAAAGACGCAATTTTTTCCTATGACCGAAATAGTTTTCTTCTTTCATTCACTTACTGCCTATCTCTTGAACCAGCAATAGTCCCAACTTGTTTTTACAATTTATGCATTGATAAACTTGCACAGACTAGCTTCACTGACTTCTGCAGAATGACTGTGTTAAAACAGAAAATACGGAAATACCATGTTAGGATCAGGAAGCCCATGCTTATCCCACTCAAGTCTGAAAAAAAAGTCACATAACTCATGTACTACCATATTGAATGGAAAATTCATTTTTTGGTAGGAGAGTAGCTATAAATACTGTAGACACTGCTCGCCTAGTTCACTTTACTTTGACTTTTGCAAGAAAAAGCCTCAGTGTAAGACAATTAAACACTCAAGTCACAGTTATTTTGCCCAAATTATCTAAGGAAAACTTTTTAGGATTAGATAAATTTGTTTTTCATCACAGTAAATTCAACCTAAACAGCCTCATTTTAGGAACATATACCTCAAAATGAATGAAATTCCATTTATTCGTAATAATTTTTGTTTCCAAAATGAACAAGAAAAAAAGTTTTGGATCCATAGTGCATAGATGCAGTCAGCAGCACTGTATTCAATGTGTATTCTACACTGATGTTTTATTTATGTGCTTCTGTAATCTCTCAGGCACAAAGGAGTCCAGAGGCTTAACCAGTGTTTGACAGTGTCTTTCTCCCAGATTTACACACATGAAAATTTGCAACTGTATTTATGTGTATAGTGTAGTCTAGCACAATTCAATTCTAATTATAAGTGGGTTTGGACTAACAATACACATCTATGTATAATATCTGCTGATGCTATATATTGATTATTAGGTATTAGATAACCAGAGCTTAGTGAAATGCTAGCATCTCACTGAGAAATTCAGATATTTTTAGCACGAGCAGACCAGATGGGAACTGTAAGTATCCATTTCTCCCACCTCCAGCTAGCTTGTAATCCCCAAATGCACATTAAACCCCACTTCCTGTTCAAGTTAATTGGCTTTGCTGGTGTGTGGCACTGAATAGTGATCTTATGCTCTGGTGGATTTACAAATGTCACCGCTGTATTGCGCGCTCCAGTGGCAGCTGAAGTGCACAAAGACAGCAGAAGCGAAGGGAGCACTGAGCTGCTGTCCCGTGTCCAGGGTAGCAAGAGCTTCAGCAGAAGCCTTGCACAGCCCTCAGCTGGGCGAGGAGCTGACCTGCAGCTCAGGTGCACCAGAGCTCATGTTCCTGCTGAACACTTCATCAAACCTTTGCAGCAGCACCCCATGCTGCACATTTAAAACTGAGGGGTGCAGGAGCCAGTATTTGCAAATATTATCTGTAGAAAACAGAGCGCTTCCCAGATGTGAGCATCCAGGTAATTTGGAGCACACTGGGCTGAGCTCCTCTCTTCATGCTCAGGCTCTTTGGCCATGCAACTCCAATCACCTTCCCCTCTGCAGTGGGTGGCTGTGCACCTCCACACAGGTCAGACACTGCCACAGCTTCCACATCATCACCCAGCGTTAAAATTTTGCTTCATGGAGAAGAGGGAAGTTGGAATGATTTTCCTACTGTGGCAGTTACCTGGAAAATGTCAAGCTGCCCAGTTCAAGGCACCAAAATGCACTGCTGAAGGCCATTCTTGCGCTGCCAGAGCTCCTTCTCACAGCACCAGTCCATAGCAACTGCAAATCACTTATTTCAGCTGACTCAGGGGGCACAGGACAGCATTTTGGAGGAAGCCCCAGCAGCTCCTGTACATGCTGCCTTCCACTGTGGCCTTTTGGCAGGCAAAGTAACTGCCTGCAGATGGGGCAGCCAATAAAGATTTTTTAAAAATCCTATAATCAAACTGTTAATTAACCTCTATGTCTAGGTACCTAAACAAAATCATGACAAAAAATTACAGCCTGCTTCTAAACCAGCTTCAGCCAGAAAGTTTTCTTTTGGAGTCTGAAGTGAAAATGACAAGGATTTGTCAATATGCTCTCACAAACTGTCCTTAAAAAAATTTAATCACAGAAGAAATAATAAAACAAAACAAAAAAATCTACAAATAAAAGGCTCATACTTTGATGACAGAGGTTTGGTGAATGAGAATCTCAGAGATGGCAATTTGTACAGTGCAGCACAGACCTTAAACTTTCCACTGCACTTGTATGTACAGGGATGGTTCTGCAGATTCCTTTTACCAGCTTTGTTTTCATTTCAAGTCTAATTTAATAGAAACTGCAAAAGAGAAACTGGCGCTTTGGGATTTGCTCTGAGCTGCAGCAAAGATACAATTAGAGAACCAAGAAAACATACTTGGCCCCTAACAATGCTTATGGAGGCACGAGGTGTTGTCAGCATGTCCTTTATTACTACAGCAGGTCTAAATGTTTTTTTCCCCAGGCAGTAAAGTTAAGTTTTACCATTACCTTAATCTACCACTATACTCTGTCCTCCCTGACTGAAGATTTGGAGAAAGCTTCAGGATGTTTCTGTTCTGTTCTTTGTGGTGAGCAAAGTAAATATAAAGCATTTAACAAAGAAGAATCCACTCGCAATTTTCCATTTATATATATATATATATATCTATCAAAAAAAGTGTTGGTGACTTACTAACATGATATGCAACTATCAAAGATTAACCTAAATAACCTCCACTTTGCTCTACCCATACCTTTATTGCTGAAATAGTATATTATTTCAAATAGAAGCAGCTACCAGCATCAGATGTAGAAAGCACATTTTCCCCGTGATTTGGCAAAAGCTTCCAAAACAAAAAGAAGCAAAGCTGATTAATCCACAGCACACATGATCCAGTGAACTTCATCCTCTGTGGACTCGGCTAGTTCAGGAGCAACAGTTAAAACGTTGCTTTTGCTGTGCTTCACATTAATTATATTTCCCATTAATTTATTTCAGGAAGAACACCCATTGACTATCAAAATCAAACCAATTTATTCTAGGAACATGCACTGTAAATCCTCATAGGGAAGAAAAGCTTTAACAATTAAACGTTTGCTTTAAAGCTTTTTCTTGCATTTTAGTAGATGAACTACACCAACATAGTTCATATTTATAATGTTATGTATGGACATACAGTTTAAACTATATTTATGATCAATGTCAATTAATCAAAGTGTATTCCACACAGCTCCTCGTTTTGCATCCCCCAGTCTTGGCTCCTATGTATAATTCTTAATAAACTACATAATTTTGATGGGATCCAAGTACCCTTTTAAATCCAGAACATTAACTTTTGCCTCTGGCATTTATGCAGTCAGTCTCACCCAAGAATCTAATCATTCTAGGTCTTCCATCAAGAGCTAACACGTCCTTGTTGGGACTTCTGCTTACTTTTCTACTTGTGCTTTAGCTGTGAGCCTCTGACACTCAAGGAATTCCAAGCACAAAGCTTTCAGTGTATGCAAGTCCACCTGCAGGACACTGCTGAGACCTGACCATGTGCTGGCAACCTCTCTGCCCCAGAGAACAAAAATATTACATACATCCTTTTGTACATGATGTATGCATCTCTATACAATCATCTATGATTACTGTTCTTGGTCCAACAATTTAATATTGACCACTGTGCATAGAAAGTGTTAATTGCCTCTGTTAGAAACCTATCAAGGCTCCCTGAAGTGCAAGGCTCCAAAACCAAGATGCTCAACTCCTACCCTTGACCTATATTAAAGGGCCTGAATTACTGGGAGCTTCTAGAAGTCTAGGAAATATCCTGTAGTAGAGACTGCCTTAACACTGACCCAGGCAACCTCATTTATGCGTGGAGCTGGTACAGCTTGTTGAAGGAGTCCAGGTCTGTGAGGGAACAGTGAGAACTGAGACGTGTTGGGTCCTACCTCCCTTGCCCAAATCCTGCTCCATTCTGACAATGTTTCCATTTTATGGAAACAGAAGACCTTGGACCTATTATGTTAGTACTTGGAAGTTTATTTTTCAAGGGGAAGAGACAGCATGGAGATACACAAATAAGGCTGAACATTTCTGCATTCCTTGAAAGAGTTATGTGAACTGATGTTCTTAAGTGGAATTTACTTGGAGATTCAATACCTTATCAAATGTAAAAAAGATTAAGTTTGCCTTTTTACCAGTGCAAAAGAGAAATCTTTGTTTAATCTCTAATTTCTCGGAGGATTATTCACTGAGTTCCAGCTATAAATTTTACTAGTTATTTATGCCAACTCAACACAAATCACATTATTCACAGAGCTCTTAACCTACAGAATAATAAAGATAATTTACCAAACTCAAACTTTCCACACAAGAGAGGTAAGTGGATTATGCATCCACTGACTTTTCAGGTTTCAAAAAGGTTGAGGTTTTTTCCAGGTAAGAGTTTGGAGAACTTACAAAAACTTGCAAAAATCTATAAAATTAAAGGATAAATCAGAATATAAAGTAACTAGACTATATGCAAGTGCTTAAATGATACGTATGCTAAGATGAAAACATAAACTGAATACAGACCTGACAGCACGCTTAGGTCAACACAAAGAGGGCAGTTGAGACAGAGTGGGTCACTAAGCTTTGCAGTAAAGGAGCACATAGCACAGAGATCAGATCCTGTAATCAGTATTTTCTGTCGAAGTTCATCTAGTGTAGCAACACTACACAGGATGAAGGGAAACTCCAGTTTGCACTGGTGTCTCCTACCTTCTTTTGTGACCTTGGTGGTCCACAGAGGAACAAGTCCAGAGGTAGAGTTAATATTCCAGCCAACAATGTGACAGATCTTCCTCTTGTCCTCGCTCAGGGCAGTCCTGTGCAGGAGCAGGCACTGTAGGCACCAGGGGAGAACTCTGGAGACTCACCTGCTGTTCCCATGGCACGAGCATTTTAGAGCCTTTAGACACAAACAGGCATATATACACGTGCATTCTACAAGCACAATGTTTTCTTTTCACTGTTACCAGAAGTCATTTCAAAGACCAGAGACGCTGGCCCAGCATAGCACTTTTTATGAAAATACAGGTGCTTATGAAACAACATTTCTTGGAGTATTTCTGTTGATCCTTCAGCCATCTGGAGAAGACTGACTCGATTCAGGACAAAGTCCAAAGCTGGCATGTAAGTGCTAGAGTCAGTAATTTAAAACATCAGTGTCCAGATGCTTTCTGGGCACAAATCAAGCAGAACATTACTTTAAATGCTTTAAGAAAAAAAAAATGTAGTTTATATTTGTCCAAAATGACAGATGTCCATTAAGAAACTCATACGGTCTTCCACCACAGTATAAGAAAAGCTATTTGGTTCAAAGGTGACTTTTATTACTTTATTCCTTCTACCTCTGTATACTCTTATATACAGAGCAATGATTTTGTAGTACTTTGCAAAGCAAATTTCTGTTCTCATTCATAAACAAGGGCAGAACTAGAAATCTGGCCCACAGATTTTTATTTTTCTGGTAATTTAAACTCTTCAAACAAGTGACTTCACAAAAGCCTCTACAGGACACTGAAAAGCCTAATTTCTTACAGGCCTGTGCCTTGATACCAAATTCTCTACTGAAGTGTTCTCAGAGGTAAGGGTCATTCCTAATCAATTCTCTCCTGAAAGTGGTGAATTTTAGGCCATGTAATGTAGGCCTAATTACTGTGTCCTGTGGCATCACCTGGTTTTATCATCTTTTCAGGAATATACCACACTTTAGACTATCATTTATTACAAATTTGGTTGGAGCTGACTGATGGCTCCAACACCTAATTATTAGTGAGAAGAAAGAAGCATGGACAGACAAATAGGTGTAATCCTCTATATTTAATTTCTTTTTTAATATATACAGACAACTGAGTTCTTGAAGCAGTAGCAAGACAGCTGCAGCTTCAAAAAAACCTTAAAACCATCAAAATCCTTACTCATTTGCATGCCTCAAGAAATACAGCATATTAAGTACACAATGCCCTACATCAATAAAGGCTTTCTATCTTCAAGGCCCCAGCTACTCAAAGTACGATGGCCTTGAATAAAAAGAAAACCCACAAGAATTCAGAAAAATCTATTAAAACTCATGGAAATTTCTAAAAAGAACAAATACAGTCTGCATATTATAGTTTTTGATAACCTAATAGTTCTGAGAAAAACTTCTAACTTCTGCACATTTTCTGAACAACTCACCTAGAATAAAGGTAAAAATAAAAATGAAGACATAGATCAGAAAAAAAACCCCAAATTTAAACACACAGTTTAAATATTTCAGGAAAAAGACATATGATGCTATGCTATACTGATATTAATCTAATTAATTGCCTGACATTTAAACTGACAGGCTTAAAGAAAGGCAGAGACAACAAGTAAGATGGGAACTGTAAAAGAAGCTTAATCCAGTGTCACAATGTTAAACTGCCAAGATAAACTGACCAACAATAATGTCAAAATAATTTTCAGTGATAATATCTTTTGGGTTATTTATAAAAAGCAGAATGAGAAACAGAGTGCTTGCAGTTTATCAAAACATCACTGTTTAGCTAAAAAAGTTGAGATTTTCTCAAATAGATGAGTTTGAGAAAAATATTTGCAGGAAACATACTGAGCTCTAAAAGGAAACAAAGAATCATTTGCACAAGTGAACAGTAGCATAAATGTATTAAGGTTGATGATGCCTGAATTTCCACTCAACCTTCTCCTGTGTGAAATGCCACACTGAAGCCACCAAATCTAATCACACAGTCTGACTCTTTTCGGCACACAGATTTATTTAATGCTATGACATAGTCTAGTAACACGTGGTGTGGATGAGTTTGCAGGGATAAAAGAAAGCTCTTCAATAGAGAAAAATGCATGATGAACGCGAGGAATTGAAGGTCGCGTACACTTGGCAGGCAATACTTTGCTCTAATTCATTTTGAAAACACTTGAATGATGATTTACCAATTAAATTATCTACTTGTAATACAACATAATTATACATTTTGGAAGACAGAGGCTAGCTGGTTTAATTCCCTCTAATGTGTGTTTAGACTTTGTAAGTCTACAATTAGCCTGTATATGGGTTAGCTGGTACTTTCTACTTAAAATTCAGTTTTTAATTTTCTCTTATTCTTTGTTCCTCCCTCTCCCCCTTTTCTGATGTGTCACAGCTGTGGTTTTAATAGAACAATTACTGACAGAAAATTTAACCTGACTGATCCTGCAAATAAAACAAACGTAGCTTTATTTGGCACCAAAACATATAAATTTGCAGCCAAAAGTTTAAAATTTTGCACCAAAAAAAGAGTAAAATAATCCTGGTTTAATTATTGAAGTTGTAATGACCTGTCTTATCACCTTTCCCTGCCCCAATATCAACACCAGATCCCAAACTATTTTCTTTCGTATCTGGTTATTTTTCTTTTCATGTCACAAAACCAGTAAGAAAGTTCTAGTTTTATATGGTACTTCAGTTCTTGATATTTGCACCATTAAATCTTGCACGTGCAGTAATTCAGTATCTGAATATCTATTTAAAATTTGCTCATTATCCTTGCCCTTAACATCTCACTGTGGTTTCCTGTGAAACTGTTCACCTTTCAGGCTGCCAGAGCTGACATTACAGCTACAGAGTAGACATACATACAAAACTTTCCTAATACCAAGAACATAATCAATTATTTAAAACAATTCCTATTCTGGATACTTCCAACAAAACTAAAGTTTTTAAATAAAAAGTACCTTCTCAGCTATACCTCAGGGATTAACCAATGCAAGTCTGCAACACAATTATGGAAATACCATACAATTATCAATGAACTAACTTTTTTATCTTCCAGCAATCTACCAGGTTTAGTCAAATTAGACTGTCATTTAATCACTTTTTGTTGCTGTTTGCAATATAGTTATTTAGGATTTACCACATATAAACATATCCTATGTTCTACCGCAAAAATAAATAGGCTGTAGCAGGTAAGTTCCATGATTGACTGAAATAATTTTCCATGAATTATGCAATCTAAACTAAATTAGAAGTGATAAACAGTTGCTAAAGGTATTAAAAATTATTTGGAAACCATTTAATTACAGCTTTATACTATTTACAAACTGCACAGACACTGGACAACAGAAGGGGTTAATCCAAAGGAATTCACAAGCAAAACAAAAACCAAAACACACCACAACCTCAGGAGTCCCCACAAAAGCCAATGTCCAAGCACCCTGACCACCACACAGTAACAGATGTACTGGACTGCACAAGAGTTTTGGGTGAAAGATGTTGAAATTACGTTGCACCCATCTGCCCTCCACATTCACTCTTTCATTAGGAGGGTTTGTACACAGGACACCACTCCCTTGAAGACACCTCTGGCATGGAGAAGGGGCCATTGCCATATGGACAGATCCAAACTGAGGTTGCAGACTGGCTGTACCTCTGGGTAAGTCACTGGTAGCCCCATCTCCAGCCCAACTCCTGGCCATCCCAGCTGGGTCCCTGGATTCAGCTGCCCACCCTACTGGCATGGCACTGCTCACTCTGCAGTGCTGGGGGAGAGAGCACAGAAACTGTGCTGCATTATTGCCAACACATAAAACTTCTTTGTTGCACATGAGAGAACTGTCAAAGTGCTCAGCTCCACATGTCTGTAACTCACAGCCCAGGACCTCCTTCATTGTATATGGAGAGCACAGCATCACTGAACAGCCCTATAAAACCACAGGACCAGTGAACACTGACTTTCTCCCAGGCTCCTTTTTATTTCTCATCCCCTTTATTGCAACAGAAACCTGCACACTCTTTTCCACTTCCAAGAATCACTAACTGGCATAAAATAGGATGATTTTCCACCACATAAAACAACAACAATTAAAAAAAAAAAAAATGCTCATAGGGTGATAACTAGTCTGCCCACTAGATAACAACTGAGTAAAACAATAGCTATGTCAATAGCAAGTAGTGTACTAGGTTTTTAACACAAATGCCTCATCAAGTCCAACTGCTAAGTGAATTGGTTTAAAATAAAACAAGCTTTGTATAGTGATATTTACTTCTCCTGTTTTTTTAACAGATGATTATGAAGTGTGATGTACTTTTGACAGAAAATAGACTGTTTAAAACTGGTATTATTACATTCTTCTATTTCTATCTTAGTAAGTAACACATGCCCACTACCCATGCCTAAGATCATGCTGGGTCATAAAAGAGGTTCATAAATAAACAATTTTAACACACAGAACACACTGGTGCACAAGTAACCAGAAGCCAGCAAACCATCCATTTGTTCACTGCACAGAGGCCACCAGCTGCTATCAAAAGAGAAGGAAAAATCATTCTGCTCCATAACACACATCCCAAGAAACCAGTACCTGCTCCTGCTTAATAAATGAGAAGTGATCAGATAAAAACAATTTCAGGGGAAAGAAAATGTTAAACATACACGGCTATGTTTTGGGTTCCCCCACCTCGCTTTGTATTAACCTCTCACCTTCTTTCTAAATTTTTGGATATACTGCTTGTCAACATTTCCCCAAATTACAGGCTAGAATGCCAACAAAAATCATAGTTTTTGAGTGATGAAATGAAGTATTTTTATTTTGCAGCCTTAAAAAAGCAAGACTTAGGATGGATGGTGTTTTAAACACACATCTCCTGAAGGGCAGATGCCTACCCTATGTAATCCATCATGGCAGTTCAGCTAAAAGATCAGGGCTACTTGCCTAATAAAATCTGCAGCTCTAAGAGTCCAAGGTGATAAGTCTATCAAAATCCAGCTAAAGATCCACATATTAATGAAAGCAAAACAAAACAGGACAATCCCACACAAACACAGTAAGTTCTGAAATTGATAAAGGTAGAGTCAGGAGGAAATATGAAAGGTTTCAGTTTGAAAATAGGAAGCCTTCAAGGTGAAAATGAAATCAGCCTGCTTTGCAAACAACTCTCATTATTAATATCATAAAGATCTAGCCAGATGGAAGACAATATCCTGCACAGTGCAGCTGAGAAAAACAACAGCAGGGAAACAAAATCATTCTTCTTTTCAACTGTAATACCAAAGCCAGCACTAAGAGGTGTTTTCAGAAAACACTCTGCAGGGTTTACTTTGAATAAAAGGTATTCAGCCTCTCCTGAGTCTTGTATATAACTGCCACTGCCACAGACAAGCCACAATTACTTCCTTCTCTCTGTTGAAGAGGAGCTCTTAAGGATATTTCTGACAACCACTTAAGCAAACAGCATGATAGTCTCAAACACAACATTCCTAAACACTATTTCAAGAGGTCATATATGTTTCCCACCCTCTTACAAATGTAAAAAATGTGCGTGTGAATAGATGATATTCAGTTGCATTCAAAATTACTTTAGACAAATATATCTGCATCTAGTGATGTTGGCAACTGAGCTTCCTTCCTCTCACTGGAAGTGGATGCAGGTTTTTTTCTAAGCACTTCCCACACTCCACACTCTGTGAAAAACTAATAGGTTGATTACTGTGATTTATACAAAGCTAACTTCTACAAGAGAATCAGTGAGTAGCACTCAGTAAATATTGTCTTTCTAGGCAAAAATATATATAACCTATATAGTGAGCATAATTAATTTAAGATTACTTTTCTTGATGGCAGAGTACTGTCCGAAGTGTTGACTGTTATATGAAGAGCCAAGGACTGGATTAGCCCTTACTCAGCCATTTTAGATTGATTAACAGCATGAAAAGTAAATAATAAGATTTAGAAAAATATTTACGTGTGACTAGATAAATAAGATACCTCCCACATACATATATATGGTCGAAGGGGGAGGACAGAAATTGAAAAACAAAAACCATGAAAATTGGAACAGTTTTCTACAAGCAGAGTGATAAATAAGAGTGCTGTGTGCACATCTATCTTTTCAAACACCCCTTCTGTTTGTTTATTCATTGGAGAGCTCATGGCAGGCTTATTTAACCTTGAAAATTGGTGAGCATCCTGGCTTGGAAATAATTTTAAGGGCAGGAAAGTTCTCTCAAGTATCAAAGGAAAAACTATTGCCACAACCTCCATGTGCAAGACAGACCAGGAATCAGCCAAATGGGCAGCACTGTGCATGTTATAGCCATGTTAAGAATTTTGATGTGGAAAGAACCATACGCACATTAAGCTTCAATGGTGGTGAGTGTTCTCCTATGCTTAGTTTTAGAATTTATTTAGCAAAGAAAGCAATATTTATATACACCTAAAAAAAACATATATGTATACAATGCTTCTAAGAAGATGCTTCAGTGTTACTAGGATCTTTACCTGTTTCCACCTTTCTGGAATATGCTGAGTTCTGCAGTTTCTCCTCATTCTAAGCAATTTTCTTCTTACAATTCAAGAGAGAACAATAAATAAATAAAGATGTCCTCTCCCTACCTTTAGCCTTCTTTTGTGAAAAAATTCAAGTTACATCAAAATCAGCTCCCTGCATTCAGGCTCTGGTTATGCATATATGCCCCTTCTCTGGCATGCCCTGCACCTTCCCAATTGTCAGCACAAATCTGCATGAGCTCCCCTGAAAACCTTACCCCTCAAACAGAATGCCATCTGCCACACACAGCACACTGTTCCTGCAGCCCTGCAGCTTTCAGCACAGCTGTCCTGCACCCCACCATCACACACACCTCCCCTGACTCACAAACTGCCCCAGGAAGCTCCTGAGGGATTGCCCAGGCTGGTGTGACATCCTTGGCAGGGCAGGTGCCAGCAGCACTCTGCTGTCAGAGGTGGCTGGCACACTCCAGCACACCAGATGCAAGCAAGCCCACGCACCCCACTCACGCTTGCTGTTTTGGGAAGCTTGAGAAGACAACAACCAGAAAACAGACATTTTTCAGTACCATAAAGTCTCTCCCCTACACTCAGCCACTCCATTCACAAGGGAAGGTGGTTTGGATGCTTCCATGGGCTTTGCCACAAGCCCTGACAGCCATAAGGCTGGCACTCCTAGCCCAGAGCAGCTCCAGGCCCCACAGAGAAACCATACATGGGCTTTTCTTACAAAAGTCACACATCAGCTCTTACTCCAAAACTTTATTTTTAGCACTCCAAATATGTAGTTGGCTTGTTGCTTTCTCGAGTTGGTGCACTGAAGGGTTGTAGGTTGATACAAGCACCACAGCACTGCCCAGGGAGGAAAGGACCTCAAAAGATCACCTGGTCCAATATCCCATGAGAAAGGGAGCCCAGATGAGATTATGTTAACATCCTGTTCAACCCCTTCTTGAAAACATCCAGTGATATGGCCTCCACCATGTCCCTCAGCAGCTTGCTACAATGGTTATTGTCACTGTAAAAAAAGTTATTTCTTTTATCGAAGTAAAGCCCCTCCCAGTACCATTGCTTTTTGCTTTCTCCAGGTAGCTACTTGAGAAGACAGGGCTTCCATTCTCTTTGTAGCCATCCTTTAAGTATCCTTGAAATACTGGAATATGCTGATGAGATCTTCCTGAGGCTTCTCTTCTCCATGTTAAATGCCTGGTTTCCAACAGGAAGAACAGAAAAATAAGAACAAGTGCTTGCTGATGCCCAGTGGGGCAGAAGAAAGATGGGAGCAGAAGACCAGGCTGCAGCACAGATGAAAGGGCAGAAACAAGAGATGGATGTTCTTCTCCTACTAAAATTCTAGGAACAGACCTGCAGCAGGGTCCTGCAGTACTGTAAGCAGAACAGAGCCTAGTCAGGAGCATCAAAACAATCTGAGCCAATTGTGCTATTTATAAGTCAAAGAATTCTCATATGTTTGCATGTTTGGAACACAACACAAAAGCACACTGCTGTTTTTTCATCACTGCACATTAAGACAGGACAGACTTAAAATGACAGTAGCAAAGAACACTTGTTTCCTTACAGTCACTGACTAGATTAAGTAATACTGTTAATGTTATTTAAGAGAGGTGCAAGCATAATCTTCTCCAGTATACCTTACACTGAGTCCCTTTGTTTTCCAACAGAAGAAAATAGAGAATCAATGCAAACAAATAAATTATATAAAAATGAAGTATTAGAATATAAGTATTTCAAAGCTCACATTTTATAGAACTTTACCTAGGTGTTCCCTGACAAGAATCAGAAACATGTTTTGTACTCACCTGACTGGGAAAATAGATTTATTTTTCTTTTTGAACCAAATTAGTCCAAAAATATTTGATGAAAAAATGTTAGTTATTAATCAGTATCCAGATGTCAACATAGAGCTTTCAGTACTGCTTTAATAATAAAATATTCAATAAAAAATAGCCTAAATTTAGACATGGGATATAAATCCTCTAGTGAAAAACTGTTCTTTCTCTGTGTTTAAGAATTCTCCTTATGATCCCTCCATCATTCAAACTTCACTGAGGGATTATTATTCAGCTACAGAATTAAAATCCAAACTGATCCTAAATCATATAGGGCTTTTAGAAACCATCTGTTGAATTTTATGCCTCAAAATTCTAGATTACATGATTTCCTATATAAAAAGTGATATAAACACCAATATTTCAACATGACACTTCCCTAAATTCAAGTTCTATTATATTCTAAAATACACATATGCCTCTATTTTAAAACTTCCAAGTAATATCTTAATCAAAATGTACATAGGAGGACACTTGAAACAACATTAATTTGTTATACCCAGTTAAACATTTTTCAATAAATATTTCTCTTGTAATTGTAGCAGTTAAAGGTATTAAAAGGGAATACTACCATCTCTTCAAGATCATTTGAAATGGTTTTGCTAAGGGAAATGTGGCAATCAGAAGAAAAAGTGAAATTTAACTTGAAGTGTTTTCTCAAGCCTAGCCTTACACTTCAGGTGTATATAAGCATTGATATTTGGCTGCTTAAGGAAGAAGGAATTGGTAAAAATGAAGTTTAAATAATTAGAAAGCAATGTCAGTACACCAGAACTACTTTAAAGCAAGACTGAATTAGTTATTACAAAGTACTTCTGATTAGTTCTTACAACTGAACACACACTCCAAAATGACATCAAAGTAATCTGCAAGTATTTGACATATCCGAGTATCCTTGCAATGACCTGACCCAAACTAGAACAACATCAGTATGTTTTTATCTGAAAGGATTCAAGGATACATAGATGATGTATTGGGCATCCCTTTTATTATGACTAAGGTTGGCTTATCTTGTGGCTTTACACAGAATTCTCACTCTATCTGGTTTTATGTTTTCCATATGAAGTAGAAAGATACAGATGACTTTCATTTTTTAAGTTTAAGAACTATAACCTCAAACAACTTCAAATGGAACTTCTCAAGTTTGATCATTGCCTTCTTGGAGAAAAGAATTCTGTTTGTTTCTATTTATACAACCAGCAAGACTGATATGTATTTCTTTCTAAAGCATTCACCGTATTTCATAAAAAAGAAAAATCACTGATAACAATTCTGCAATTAAAAATTAAAACTATTACATCATTCAGAAATAACACATCAGTAAGTTTATAACTGTGATGTACTGGAAAACCATCTCACTTTCTCATCCTTGGCTAAAGCTGTTTTGACCTGAGAGTCTCTGAACCCCTTTTAAGGAATATTTTTTTTCCTTTTCCACTCCACCTATACTCATCTGCAGAGGTATTTAATTCCGTGAAGTTACCATTTCTGAGTCCTCAAATCTCTCTTTCAAGCTTTAAAGCTTTATTTGCCACCTTCTAAACATCTTGTCATTCTACCTAGACAAAAACCCCATAATTTCTACTTCATACACCACTTTTCGAATTAAGTCTTTGGATACCAAAGCCACTTCAATGCAATGCTCAGAAACCGAGGGCGACAGGCTTGCTTGAGCAGAAAAGCTTTGTCAAGAAGTAAAAAAACTTCCTCCTGATAAACGGCAGAGGAGCAGGGAATGGCTCAGGGGTCCTTGCAGGCAGGCTGTGGGCACTGCAAGCTCTTCTTGTCACTTGTGGGAACTGAGCGAGCAGAACTGTTTCGGGAGGTTATTACTGGTTCAGCGAGCAAAAGGAGCTTACTTACACGTAGCAGAGTCCCAACTTACAGGCCAATTAAAAGCTTCACATTATTGCACCACATCACTGAAAGCAAGATGAAGGAACTCAGTCAACTTTGCAGATCTGCTCCTTCTTTATAAATAACATCAGAATAATTTTTTTTTTAAAAAAAGCAACAAAAAGACCCACACCAAAAAACCCACCCACAACTAAAGAGTTCTTTCAGTCACTAGTTCTGCAGCCATCGTTTCAATACAAAAGGATGCCCTTGAGCATCTGTACACAAAACACTGTTTTTACTCAGTGAATATTGTGATTTCCTTAATGCAGCTAATTTTGAGTCAGCCTGCACACAGTCCTTTAAAAAGAAAATTGCCTCTTTGCTAAAGGAATGTTTTCATAGCACTTTACAGTCAATTTCAGAACAAATTCGCTTTTGCAGCGAGTAGTACTAGGTTCTCATCTACTATACATAATTATAACAGAGGAGATCATTTGGATGCTATTGCTTCTGTGCTACACCAGCTTCAAATTCAGTAACAAAAATAACCAACATACTGGGGCATTATTTTCCTAGGGCAATAGGGCAATCAAAACCAGGCACATTTAAGTAGCGATAATCAGCATAGCTACGGATCTGATTGGAACTACAGCAGTGTGAGAAGTAATTGTATTAACTTTCATTTCAAGATCCAAGCCACAGGAGAGGAACTGGGCCAGCTTACAGCAGCCAAGCAAATGCTATTTTTGATAACTGCCTTCTGGTGTTCAGAATCTAATTTCCATACAAAAATACCCAATTTTTTTGCAAGTGGAATGGATCTTCATAATTATATATATATATGCCCTAGTCAACTGGCTTGAGGAAGTGTGGATCACGCCTATTTGTTTCACAACATGTGGGATACTGGTTTGGGCAACAGGGGCTTGTCTCTGACTTCATAATTATTAAAATCTATTAGGTTTATCAAATTACGCAACTAAAAAACAGAACTAAAAACCACCATGAAGTGTCCTCCAGTTCTTCCATTATTCATTAAATCAGAAATAAGCAGCTCAACATAAGGCATTCAAGCTGTTATGAAATTCACTTATTTGTAAATGACAAATAAAGCTCATTCTCAGTATAACAGCTTTTCCTGGGGAGACAATTTATGTGAAAGAAATTAAGACATTACCATGCCAAGACCTAATTATGGGATTTTGTATGTAGTTGCAGCCTGAAGTGTATCAGCTCTGCTTTTAAACTTCTACAGCAAAAATAGACTTATTAACCATTATATTGTAGACATGACATATCAAATGTGCTCCAGGAATGAGGGCAGTCTATAGGATCACATAGCCATGTGCCTTTATCCTGCAATGGAGCTGTACAGTTGGATTCCCCCAGCCCCAAACAGGAAGGCTCTGTGCAGGTGCAGAAATCCATTAATGGCCACAAGCAAGGCTGTGTCTCCAAGAGGACTGGCTTGCTGCCTGTGACAGCTGGAAATACCTGCACACTGCTGCAGCAAGGCTCATGTTCAAACTGCCCCTCTGAAATCTATTTGGAAGAATTACCTACTCAATATAATGTCCCAGCAGTGTGTAGCTACACTGCAGGGCTGCTGGCACCCGAGAGGCAAAGAACAGAACAAGCCATCAGAGTCCCTACAGTCTGTATCTACAGCACACATGATTTAGTATTCCAAAACTAAGGTGATGAGTATTCTGTGGATAACTTATGTAGATTACTCACCCAGCAAGTCTGTCACACACTCAAGCATGGTATTTGAAAATACTAGGCTGTTTTCTGACTGCTTTTTAAGGCTTAGTAAGAAAATTTTCATCCTACTCACTGTACCAAAATAGCTTCAAGTAGAAATATTTGGCCTTGGGAACAGAATTACTAAACTGTGTGTAGATACACGCAATCCAGAGTGTGCCTAACCAAAATAGCTCAAGCCTGCAAGCAGCAGATCTTATTCGGGGATTTCTATTTTATGTTTGCACAAAGGCACAGCAGATCCCTCACCTTCTCGCCTGCCCTGCACTGTACACTGACCAGGCAAGGCAGAGAGGTGTGGGAGGGCCACACTGTGCATTGCTAGTGCAAGGCAAATAAGAGACACCCAAAGCAGCATACCCAATGCCACAGCACTTCTGCACCTCTGCCTTGGAGTGGTTTGGCAGGTTACAGCTGGAGCAGGAAGTTGTCTGACACACTGGAGGGAGGTGACATCACAGCTCTTTAAAGCTAAGAGGTAAGTGTTGACCTGCCCAAATTAGGGAAGTTTACATCTAAGCCACACAACCTGATGTGCCTGATTTAGGATTTTGTTTAAGGCTTAAATTTATTTAATCATACACTTAAATACAATGTTATGCCTGAGTATGACAACTAGTTTCTTTCAGACTATTAAATCCTTTGCAGTATTTTAACTTTATTCATCCAAATGTACGTCCTTTTCATTGAATCATAAAATTGTTCAGGTTGGAAAAGAGTCCAAGATCATTGAGTTCAGTCTTTGACTAAACACCACCCTGTTTTCTTGAACACATCCAGGGGTGATGACCTCACTACTTCATAAAGGAGCCCATTCCAATGCTTGACAACCCTTTCAGTGAAGAAATTCTTCCTGATATCTAACCTGAACCTCCCCTGACACAGCTTGAAGTCATTTCCTCTACTCCTGTCACTGGTTGCCTTCGTGAAGAGTTCAACCCCCGCCTGGCTACAACCTCATTTCAGGTAGTTTTAGAGAGTGATAATGTCTCCCCTGAGCCCCCTTTCCTCCAGGCTAAAGAGACCCAGCTGCTCCTCACTGAGTTATTCTCCAGATCCTTCCCCAGCTCTGCTGCCCTTCTCTGGACACACTCCAGCCCCTCAACATCTTTCTTGTAGTGTTGGATCTGGAAACGGACACGGGACTTGAGGTGCAGCCTCACCAGTGCCAAGTACAGGGGGACAATCACCTCCCAGGTCTTTGCTTAAGAACATCATTTTGTGAATCAAAATCAAGGGCGCAGATGGCTCTACAGGGCAAGAAGGAAGGGCTTTTACTTGGAGCGACTGAGACCATTTTATTTATCTTATCAATTTTAGTTATTTATCTCATTTGTTTGAGAACAGTGAGAAGCATGTAATAAAGCAGCAGCATCCTCCATCATCTGCACACAAAAAAATCCAGACCAAGCTAACTGTTTTGGCATATGGAACCTAGGGAAGAAACAGCATCACTTTGAAAGCCTCCAGAGGCAAAAAAAGCTTTTAAGAAGAAAAACAGAAGCAAACAGTGTATGTGGAAAGACAAAGTTAGGGTATTATGAGGATTTAACTACATGCTCTTCTAGTTTGTATTTTCTGCAGTCACTCAAGCCCTAGTTCAGAACATTTTACAAAGCCAGTCAATCTTTTAGAGTAATCCAGTGGAAATTCCCTTAATGTGCACATCCCAGAGGCCTAGAGGGGTTCAGAGCACTATGCCCCTTTTCAAGGGTCAAAACTTCAGTTCTTTGGTATCAATATACTTTTGAAGGTTGTTAACAGTAATTCTTCTGTGGGTCAAAAAAAAAAAAACAAAAAACAAAAAACAAAAACCACAAGAAATAGTCTGCATTATCATGAAATGAGCCAAACTTAGAGCACACTGTACAGCTTTAGGCTAAGGTTAGTCAAAATAGGTGTAACAGCCAAGCTCAAGGGCTAGGCAGAAGGCTGTCTCAGGGCAGCACAGGGAGGGGGGAAAGTGCTGTCTCCTGGGATGTGGCAAAGCGGGGAAGGGATCCCCCTTTCTCCTTGCCTTGACTGAACAGGCATTCGCAAAACAAGCAAAAATGTAATCAGGGATGCCAGCATTTTAGACAGTGCTCCAATCCTGTCTAATTGATACAATAGTTAGAAGCTAACTTCTGTACCCTACACGCTGTTTGAAGGAAAAACAAGTTGTCCATCTAATAGACACATAAGAATGAGATTTCAATAAGATACTGCTTCATCAAACAGTTCAAAATTAAAGAGAGAATGCAGATTTGTAGCACAGCCAAGCAATGCTCTTGATTTGAACTTGAAACCAGTAGAGCCAAGCATGGAAGTGACATGCATGGATTGCTTTCCTTTGCAGAGACCAGTTCTGGACAATCAGGACATACACAACAGTACAGAAAGGAGATAAAGATGTGAACATTTTGACAAAGATGAAAAACAAGTGGATACAATACTGTGATTTCATTCCTGAAGGTAAGAGACAGGGGGAGAAAAAGCATATTAGGCCAAGTGTGCAAATTTCCATGCAGGAAACTGACTGAGGCAAGGAAATCAAGAATGGAAAATGGAGATGTTGAACTGTGTTAAGTCTTCAATACACTAGCTCCACTTATCTTTGTTTTATCTCCACTTATTTACAGTAAAAGCCATGATATTTGAACTCCATCAGAAACTCTATTTGCCTTATTTAAAATGTCAACACAGTAAGAATAAATAACCTTCTAAAGCAAAAACAGGACCCAAGAACTCTGACTTGACTTTATACCACTCCACAATTATAAGATCATCTGATTACCTACAGGTCAAACAATATGCTTTTCTGCTCAGTAGCACCAGACAATGTATGTTCTGGAAACAGCATTACTGCAGATGTTTTGAGATAAACGACTAATAGTAACATCATCATCTTCAAAACCCAAAAATATTTCTGGCTTCTGGGAAAAAAAAAAAAAAAGTTGTTTAATCTTGATTAAAACCACCCTAGGATTTTAAAGGACAACTTTAAAAGTCCCTTTGAACATAAACCAGTAAGAAAGAATTCATTTTGGTATGGAGGATTACATTTATATCTGATTAAAACAGAAAATACAGAATAAGGAAGAAAAGGCAATACTCTCTATATAATTAAATTTTCATTCTCAAAATTACTCCTAGCTCTAACAGATAATTGAAAATCTCTACAAGTCTACACTATGGTTACGTATTTATAAAATGGGATGTTTAATCTGTGCAACAAAAAAAGCAGAAAATACATGGTAGACTTGTAGATTTTATGTGGCAGACTTGATAAACTTTTCCTTGTTGCATATATTCAGCAGAAAGTTACCTTTCAAACAGATATCAGACTTCACAGTGCAAACAATGGCCAAAGGCATTTATAACAGGCAATTTTTCCACATATGACAAATTCTGTAGAGAGATCAAGTTTTTAAAATTATTTAAAATTAACATCATTAATTCTAACATGACCAATACAGTTTCTCTCTAAAAATAAATCATGCATCATATTTAGGAAATACTTCTATCACAAACCCTTTACTGGGTTTTAAAAAAGTTTCGCTCACATATATTGCATAGAAAATCTCCACAGAAAATCAGCTTCTGAATGATCATTAATACTACTCAGAACAAAAGACTTTTCACAGCTACAGGCAGTTGACTAACTGTGAGGACACAGGCTTTGAGAAGATCCCAGCCAAACCCATCCTCACAAGCTCAGGAAATTTCAGCAGGTAAGGCTGTCACCCTCACGAACTGGCCTTCCTCCAAGACTGCCTTCCCCAGTATTACTGGGTAATTCAAAATACCTCATTGTTTGTAAATTGTTTCCCACAGGCATTACTCCTGACATCTATCTGTACCAAGGACACTGAAATTTAT
The DNA here is from genome assembly GCA_018697195.1 of Certhia americana. Lineage (NCBI taxonomy): Eukaryota > Metazoa > Chordata > Aves > Passeriformes > Certhiidae > Certhia > Certhia americana. The sequence continues at coordinate 101,845,952 of CM031857.1, forward strand.
CTGCTCAGTCACTCAGTACGCATTTTTCTAACAAACTTTAGTGAATACTCTTTACACAACTACTCTTAAAACTTTATCAACAGAAAACCCCATCACAGTATACACACATTTTTTCACATCAATCACGAAATCACCGGACAGTAAAGAGCTTTCCAGATGTTTAATATCTTTGATGAAGGTTTCTACAACCATCTTTTAGAAAAGCCAAGCATACTCCTCCTGGATCACTCCACCTTGCCTATTTGCTGACTTCCTGTGAAAAGCCCAATTGTATAAAATAGATTCCCTTACAGAACACTCATAGGCTCTTCCCAGTGTATCATATTTCACCTACTCAGTTTTATGCTTGAAAACTTCCATTTTTCATTCTTCACTTCTCTAAGAGTTTTTAAACCTTTGTATTAAGGCTAATTTCATCTAGGATCAAATACAATTTAAGCAACAGATCAAGGTATATCCCATTTTAAGAAAGACTTGGACAAGAAACACCCCTAAGCTCCTCCACACAAATCACTAAAGCAAGTAACTAAGCTCCAGTGATACAGCCTTATGTTTCTTGACTGTTCCTTTCACACATGGACCATTTAGCAACCTACCACGAAGTCTGGCAGGGTCTGTATGAAGGGTGACATGTTCACTGTTCTTTTTATGTCTTTGCCAGTTTGCTCCTCAAGAACATTTGCCTTGCAATTTTAAATTTTGTTAAATTTTCCAGAGATTATGCTCTCTTACATGGTCTCATTTGGATATATTTCCCCCTTGTTCCTTTATTTTCAATACTCCTTTACTCTGCTGTTTAACCAAGTTTTAAGGATTCAAACAAACTACTATTTTGATAGACTTTGGTTTTTCTTTGGGTGAAAAAAAAAAATCTTTTCTATCGTAGGAAAAAAATGCACAAAATCTTTAATATTTGTCTCAGAGCTGCACTGTGCATTAGAAGCACTAGATAAAAGGCAGTCCCTGTCCCCCAGTGATTATAGTTATAGTAGTAATAAGGCATTAAAAATTACATAAGGCAGCTCTGGCAGGAAAACTGGTCAAAGACTAAATACTACCTGTACTTAGCAAATGATGCAGAAAAAGAGGTCTCATTTATTCAGAGTTTTGAAGCATCAGTAATGGCTTCAACTCCAAAGCAGGGGGATACAAAACCTGCTAATTCTGTGGCCTTCTAGCTGTATCTGGAATGTAATCTTACATTCACCAGGAAGCACACAATAAGCAAAATATGTACCCAATATCAATAAACAGAATTAATACAGTATGTTAAGTCTTAGTCTTCATGACTACCCTCAATTTAGCAATACAAATACCCTACACAGATAAACAATTTGTATTATCAAAACTCAAAAAGCCTGAAGCTTGATTATTTTTGTGGGTTTTTTTAAATATTTTCAAACCTCATCCCAAATGAGGATTCTGAATTACAGACTTCACAGGAATCCATGTGTATATGTGTTTACTTACAAAACTTTGCTAATACAGGGACTGGCAACTGTCATACCTCTATCCCACATTTCTGTTTAATCACTATATTGCAAAAAGCTAAAACACCACAAACAGTGTTTGCTTAAGTGGCACGTGTTGTAACCTCAATGGTTAAAGGTAATACTGATATACAGTATATATGGAACAGTAATTCTTTTGATGATTAAACTGAGCTCTCAGAGACAGAAGCAAGAGCATGACAAATACCTTCATGACACATCAATGCATCTATAATTAAAAGAGAACATCCCATGAAATTTGCCCGCCCTCTTAAATGAAGAGATTTAAATGAAGTGATAAATGCTTTGAATTATTACCAACAACCAACTCCGTTGGTACCAAACCAACAACCTCCTGGCCATATCCTGCCCATCATACAAGTCACAGAGATCACAAGCAGCCTTCCCATGCCTAGATGGGGCATTTCAAGTTACACACCAGGGAAGGCCATGGATATACTGAGGAAGACAGCAGCTTGGAACAAACTGCTGTCACTGGAAAAGTCCCACTGACTGCATCTTCCTAAGTCAACAAAAGGTTTCTGAGAAAGGCCCTGGCTCCATGAATTGCTAACCAGTAGCAACAACAGTGGAAAATGTCAGAGCAGACTGGCACTCAACCTTTGCAACAAAAATGGTAAACCTGACTTGTAAACAGCAATCATCTTCCTGCCTCTGGGCTCACAGGCATCAGCTTCAACAGTGCTCAGAGGGGCCATAACCGACCCTCCTGTGCCACTTGAGCATCCGCACAGGCTGAGCAGTGCAGAGTAAAGCAACTGCTACAGCTGTCGGCATATCATGAAGTGCATGGCAGCCATGAATTGTCTCTCATTTACAGAGCAGTACCTTAGGACAGGTACAGCACCTCCAGTGTAGCAGGAAGGGTGAGATCCAGCCTAACTTCAGCTGCCCAAAACAGACGCTCACCACTGAGAGCCAGCAGCTCTCAGCTTCCCTCTCACTCACTCACAGAGAGCTGGGGTACTTCTCTGACCTGTCACCTCCTCCTGAGGGAGGAATTTAGAAGTGCCTATTCCACTCTACTCAAAGGGAGCCCAAGACAACCAGGGTAGACAGATGTCAGATGAATTCCTGCAGAGAACCTAATTGTGCACAGTAATGCAATTTGTGCACTCTCCCGCCAGTGAGGCATTAGGGCATGGCAGGGAATGGCAGATTTTATACAGGTATTTTCAAAACACCAACTGTCTTCATTTGCCAAAACCTTACTTACTAACAGCCAAAAAATGACACTGCACATGTAATAGTAAAGAAGGAAGTTTTTATTTCAACTTTTTTTTTTTTTTTTTTTTTTTGGGGGGGGGGGAGGGTGGAATCTCAAAACTCTACGTTTTTATTAATGACAAATGAAGAACATTAAGCAGCTGAACATAGATCCCTTACAGGAAGGGACATTTAATGATGAGTTTTCAGCTAAGGATCAAAGGCTTCTAAAAGAGCTTTAAAATAGGAGTTTCTAACAATTAGACTATCTAAAGCTCATATTTTTCAATTCCATTACATATTACTCTACACAGCACCATCAACCTTTGCATTCCTGAATGAAGGCATCACTTCTACACTGTCAGAGGAACAAACCTCAAGGCAAAGAAAAGACAGAACAAGAGGACTAAAAAGAATTGAAGAAACCAGCTAAAGCAACTTAGCAAAGGAACTGAAATACTAGGTATTTCATTTCATAATTATCTCCATGGACTGCTAAAGAGATCAAACAACCTCAAAACTGATTACATCCAAACTGAAACATTTAAGCAGAGTGCCTAAAATAGATGAAGTGAACCCAGTTCCTGATGTAACACTGACCTGTAACACAAATCTGCACTTGACAATATCTTCTTCACCTGTGCCAAAGCTGTGTAAATGTTCATTAGCACGCACCGTTTAGCAGAGTTTCAAATTAACACAGTAATAGTAGCAGCTTTCCAATATACCCTTCCAGGTTCAGCACTTGCTCAAGATGAATGCTCAGAGCAGCATGGAATAGACAGCACTCATGCCCTGTTAACCTTAGAGATAAGAAACAAACTCGAAGAGAGTTCAGAGTTTTTGTAGTTTAATGAAAGCACAGCAAGAGAAATGCTTGCAAAAGGTCACGAGGAAACAACAGCAGTACAGCAATGCCAATATAAAATTCTCAACCTTTATTTAATCTTAATCCCATTATTCTTTTTCCCATTGTGACAATAAATCCCACTGAACCAAAGGGATGCACATCATCTTCTTTCCTGTAAATCAGTATAGAAGAATCCCAAGTACAAATAAATACAGGACACTTCAGAAGAACTCTTATGTTTACGTATATATATATGTGTATATATATATGTGTGTGTGTGTGTGCACATAAAAACTGCAGAAGTTAAATCTGTTGCCAAAAGATAAAAAACAATAAACTGTAAGAAAAAAAATAGTCTTACTAAACAGCTTTTTTCTTTCTGTTTACATGCAGGATTAAAGATTAGTAAGTCAATGCATCTAGTAGATGCTTTGGTATGCAGCCTCATACATTGATTTTCTTTTCCAGGATCATCTAACAGAAGCCGGATGCTCCTTTTAAATGTCCTTTCATAAAAGCAGAGATTTGACAAAAGCAAAGACAAATCAATATGCAAACCCCTTACATTTTTACATTTATATATAAATATATAACAGCACTCCAATGAAAATGGATGAGTTGCTCTCTACTAATGACATTTCTTCACAAAATAAGAATGTATATAGACCCTGTTTATTTTTTAATTAATGTATGTCATTCATTGTTAAGCATGGCTTTGCTCAATTTTAGCTTGTGTCTTATTATTTATACCGCACAGTTTTTCAGAGCTTCAACACTAAAATGATGAGCTTCATTTTTGTTTTTAAGTCAGCATCTCTAAAAGCAAAATTACATACCCACCTGCTTTCCAATGTCTCATCTCCTCTCCCTAACATTTATTTTTTGTCTTTTGAAAATTCAAATGACTGAAGAGCTCTATGCCCTTCTAGAAGATCAAGTCAGTCACTGATTAGCAAACATGTCTTCCTCGCAAAACTCAAGCCTCTCAGTAAGTAAGCTAAGTAGAAAGGGAAACATCAGAACAAATGTCCTGAGTTAGTGACTTCAACTAATAAAGATTTTTACAGTAGATACTCAATATTGGAGAAAAAAAAAAACCAGTGCATCATAAGAAGAAGAAAAACAATTGCTCATTATTGATAACATATACATAACCACAGCCAGGTCCTGGTAGCATCAGCTACCAAAGGAACATACTACATGTAAATAGCACCAAATAATACCCTTTTCTGTTGTTCCCACACAAACATCAGTGTGAGCTTCCTACCATTTTCCCCTCATTGACAATGTTCTTCAGAGAACATGCAGCTGCACAGAAAAATCACTGGATAACTTGCCAGAATTTACCCAAGTATAGCTGAAGCAGAGACCTTCAGAAGAACCTAGAAACTTCTACAGAAAAATGAAAGAAAACCCAGATTCTTTCCTTACTACTGACATCGGAGCTGTCAGTCCTGGGCATGCTACCTCAATTATGGTTCATGTCAGTCATGCTTTAAGACTTAGGCTACAGTAGTAACAAAGACATAAAAATCAGATTACTAACGTTTTCATGATATATTTCAATTGCAGATTTTTGAAACTGAAAGCTTTCCATCATTACAATAAGTTGAGCTTAACCCTATGCTGCCTTGTGGCTGCTTATACACCAAGACAAGTTCCATCCACAGGACATGTGGATGCTCAGTGTCTCAGCTTTGAACTGTAGAGACTTCACACCTCCTCACCTTCCTGAAATCAAGTACAAGATTTGCCTTTGTTGAGGTTACAGTTTCCTCCCTTATCACCTTCTCTAAGCATTCAGCCACCTTCAGCTTTACATTCCTCCTCAAAAAAAAAAAAAAGTAGTTTCATACCTATTCCTTCCAACTCTTCCTAAAATAAAGTTGGCTGTTCATACTATCCCTGCCATCACATATTGCTCTGTAGTCCACCCCCTACCTCCACACACATGTATGAGGACAGTTTAAAAACCACCTCTCCCAAAACATATTTGACTACTACTCTCATTCTGTCAGTGAAATGAAGCTACACCACCTTTCATCTCGTTATATTTTAAAAGACAGGACATGAAAGCAGGTGGAGATTTCCCTTACTTTCTCAATAGTCTTCTGTTCCAAAGTTTAACTTTCCATCTCCTACACATCTGTGCTGTACACAAAAAACCCCTCACTCCTCCCATCTGCAATTTGTTCTGCCATCCATTTTAAAAATCAAACATCCTCATGTTACAAGCAAAGTGTTAAGAGCTGATAGTTCTCTATACTTAGCAGGCAATCTGTATAGGAGTTTAAAATATATCCTATTTTCAAAGGCAAAAACCTTAATGATATTTTTACATAACACTCAAAACACGACCTTATTCCCCTCCCTTATTTATATTGCACTAAACTTTTTGTCAAGTCAAATAAAACAAAGCTAAATAACATGAACATTTTTATAATTACTTTGAAAGCTCTTAAATCTGAAACTAAGCAGTTGTACTTGGCCTCATAAGTTCCCTTACCCTCAAATTTGCTTGAAAAGATCTGCCCTTGGGCATGTAAGGCTCTGATAGTGGGTTCTACTTATGGCTCCCAGTGAGAACCACAGCTCAGCTAAGTAAGAGAAAAGAGAAAAGGTGTTTTTTCCAGATAAGTACTGCATATCCCTAACTATCTTAGTAACTTAAATCCTGAAATACTGAAGGACAGCATGTATGTGCTCGGAACAGATCTGGTGTTTGCTGATGCTGTAGGTGGCAGCAGGATCTCTTACTCTCTCCTAAACTCTGGCATCCTCCAGAAAAATCTTAAGAGAAAAACAGCAAAGCTGCCGCTGCTTTAGTGACACAATACACATGACCCTGTTAAATTCCTTTCTACTAAAGAAATGGCAGAAGCTTATAACAGCAAAGTCCCTGCAAACAGTCACAGCAGCGTGCTTGCCTGCTCGTTTAGCTCCAGATGTGCCCACAGCCTGGTGCCATAAATCCCACCATATCAAGAACAAAATATCCAAGCTTGCTAAGTGTTATAGCTGACATTTTTACTTCTTCCAGCAAGCTTTCATCTGACATTTTTCCTTGACAAAGGAAGGTCTCAAACAAGGAAAGCAGAGACTGCAACATGTTCTTCCATGCAAGCTAACCAGTAGTGCCATTTATCTTAACTGTATAAACCAAGGTGAAAAACCTAGGACCAAATTAACAGCAATATATGAAAACAAAGAGCCTTGCCTGCCTACTTAAATGCATTTACTAGACTTAGAAATTGATTAATATTTAGCAATTATTGCAAGAATGCATTCAGAAGATTGCTATCTCCAGCATTTACAAGGAATCTGAAAACAGCATACAATGATGATACAGGTCAGCAATCCTCTCTTGGTTTAGTTACTTTTAAAAATCATGAAGCATACATCCAAAACACCCTGATATGAAAGATATGTCAAAAAGGGATTTTTTGCTTGGTTGGGAAGTTTTTGTTTATTTTTTTTTACACCGGTTTTGTTTTCCTTTGCTAATCTGGAATTCCACCATTACAACTCTAGTTAATAAAATGACTCACCAGGGTTGCTTCATTAGGTGAAAGTAGTTTTGGAAAGTAGTTTTTTCCAAAAAAAACAAAACCAATCAATGGATTCAAAACTTGTTCTAAACCCGAAGAGATGTGTCCTAACTTCATCTAGTCTGTTCTTGAAACATAATATCAAATATTCACCCTGCAAAGCCAGGAACCAAAATAGAATACTTTTCAAAGTAAATTGGACATCTGAACATTTATTCCCACTCTCGTGTCTGGAGCTTCTCTAGAACCTGAACTGAGTTGACCAGAACCACCCTGAGCAGTGGTTGCCACCCTGCAGCACAGCTACAGCAGAGTAAATGATCACAGGTGCTGTGTCCCAGTATTAAAGGCTGGGCCACAACACCCTGTGTGTCTGTAAGAGCAGGAGCCAGCTGCTGCCTTAAGAACCTCAAGGCAAATACATTCACTTCTCTGTTCTTTTCTCCTCTCCACTTCCTCATATCATGAACCAAGCTGCTCCTTCTTCAGACCGATGGGCAAGGAAACCTTGCTTGTTTGGAGTGTAATTGGTTGGTCTAATAAAAAGAGGTTATCTTTCCACAAACCCTGCCACACTAGAAAGATACATTCATCATAGGATTCTCAGCAAAGGCAGCTGACTGTGGAGCTCCTTGCCAGGCTGATTAGACACAGCCTAACTGCAGGCAGAGCAAAGTTCAGGACACACCTGTGTGAGGAAAGGCTGTTGTTTCATAGTGCAACAGAAGGGAGCTGTGCTGAATGGGGAGCCCCGTATCACCAACACTCAGACTGAAAGTCCACACTTACATGGGAATCCCACACTCTTCCAGAATTTTGTTTCACATGTAGATACAAAGCAAAAGATACAGACACGGCTTAAAAAACCCAGAGCAAGGAAAAAGAGAAGGATGAGTAGGCTGAGCTGGCTGAAGAAATAGAAACCAGTAAATATTTTGGAACAGGACAGGAGGAGTCAGAGATGCAGCAGAAGCCACATCCTATCCTGTGTATGTAAAAAGAATGTTGGGAAGAAGGAAGAACAGGTCTACACACAAACACAAGAAGGCTGCTCTCTAAGCACCAGCCAACAGCATTCATCTGGGCTAACAGGCAGTGGGACAAAGAAAATTAAATCCAGAACCAGAAGCACAATCCTGTACCACCTTCTCAAAGCAATGCTAGATGATGCACACTGAAAATCTTTTCCTCTACAAACCTGACACCATCAGGTCTTACCAGTTTGTGTAAACTACTACACAGGAAATTCCCAAAGATCCCAAACTGTATACTCAAAGAATGTCACTCTAGCTCTACCTTCAAAAAAATATGTATATCTATTTATTTCACTGCTCCCCAATAATAGCACTTGGCATCTGTCAGACAATGGTAAAACTACATTTTTTTACTGAATGATACCCAAGAAGAACAAATTTGACTTATTCTGGCAAGGCACAAAGTAATGGACTACATTACACAGCTGGAAACAGACAGGGGGGGCTGAATGCTTTCAATCTAAACTGTTGGAATTAAAGCTAGCTTTTAGCTACTAAGCAGTTTTCTATATTTCTTTAAGAATTTTCTTTCTTGGGGCTTTTCAGGTATAGAAGTTTATGAAGGACTGTATAATATAATCCACTTGAAGCATTGCTCCTCAGAATCAGATCCAACAGCTCTCAGCCATTGGGGATGAAGGTCAGAAGAGGAAAATTACATCTTCCAAGTACTACTTTATACCACGGAAGTTTTGACCAGAATTTCTCAAGATGTGTGCATCATCAGGAGATATCTGGATTCATTTCAGTGCAAAATAGCCATTAGCAAACCATCCTGAGGACTGCTGTCCCTCCACTTTTCCATGTCTATAACTTAAGGAAGTACATTACATTGCAACAAGAGATGCTGTGAAGACTAGGAAAATATTCCTCAACCTATTTGTTTTTGTCACCTTTGATTTTCAAAGAGCTCTTTGATATGATGATTCTCCATTTCTGAGCAGTAATGCCTGAAGCAGAGGTCAAATAGAATGGAATGCATTTTCTTTTCCTTTCACCTTTTTCCTTTCATGATATCTCTGCCTCCTCTGCAGCTGCCACAAGAATAATTTCAGAGCTACTTTAGCCCTCTGGGGTCCCACTGCATGAGGCAGGTGGGCTGGGGAGAGGTCAGTTCCTGCTGGAGCCCATCTGACAGGCCCAGTCTCCATCACACTTTTCTCTCCCTCCACTCCCTAGGGTGAATAGAGGGAGCTCTGCTGCTCACTGCTTACAAAGAGCAAGAATTATTGTATATAGTTATGAAATTGGAGCAAGAAGCTGACTACAGCATGGGAATATGTACATAGGTCAAGATATATCTTCTGGATGCATCTCTAAATCCGGTAACCATTTGAGGGATTCTAGGAAACATACTGGATGCTTGCTGTGATCTTATACCCCACCATTAATGCCTTTTTCTAGGCACCAGGGAGGACAGCAGGAAAAAAGACACTGTTTCTCTCACTAAGGTGGCCACCCTTATGACCTTGTAGGCAGGAGTGAGTGAATGAGAATAGGGAAGGAAGAAAACACCATTAGAGAGAAAAATAAAAAGCCAACTTCTAAAACCTTAAGAGTTATCCTAGTAAGGTATCATTTTATCAATAGCACAGATGCACCATTATCAGCAAGTAGGCACCAGAAGCTCTATGCAGTGCAGGGGTTTTCATCAACAGAGAATTTAGTGATCTTTCAGGAGCATCACTGTGCTATTTTAAACACCTTTTCAGTTGCTACGTGGCCTGTAAGCTTGTCACTGTGCTTTAGGGAGCATTCAGTACAAGGAGGTTGCACGAAGACTTCCCTTATAGTATTCAGTTCATCTTCAGCACTTCAAACAGACCAGTCATGACAAAAATTGGATCTGAAAGTGGATGTGCTTGTACTGTGTAACATGACTTTCAGTTCCATTCACACATGATTTGGACAACTTCATCACAGATTAAATATATTAAAATTAAATATAGGCTACTTACTCTTTTTATGACATCCTTTGTCTGTATGTGACTTAAAGGAAGACTGGATAAAGGCAGTGACTCTGTTATAAAAACAGAGATTACAAAAAACCCAGATGCAAAAAAAACCCCATCCCAAAACAGGACAAATGTACTGCAAGGCATGAAAGACATGTAAAACTGCCCATAGCATATAAAAATTATTATGAAAACCAAGCTACTTCCATTATCTGTAAATGCTTCAATCTATGCAGTCATTTCAGTTTCAAATTTTCTTTCAGATCTGTAACTTGATAATGCCATTAAAAAGCAACCTTTCTCCATAATACTTTCTCTAAACAATTTCTGCCTTATACAGCATCCAAATATTTTCACTCAGTGCCATAACCTGGCATCAACAAGCCATGAAACACATCCTGACCCACAACCCTGCAACACAGCATCCACATCCAGAACCTCATCAAAAACTCATTTGTGCCAATGGAAGGTCACCTTCTTGTTTCACTGCACCATTAAAACCACTTCCTCTGACTACTGCAAAGTGCCATGTTTACTTGTAACCACAGCACTTAGCACCACTAAACTCAGGAAACGTAATGGAAATACTTACATCTATTAATAGACCATTAAGCATATGGGGAAAACATACCCTGTGGCTGATGCATGGTATCAAAAGTGAAGAAACCACATGAAAGTAGAGCTCTACTCTATCCCTTTCCTTCAGGAGAGGGAAAGGAGAACTAGCTCATCCACCATTTATTTTGGAAGCCATAATTTGCTCACTGTTTATCAACATTTTAAGAGGCCTGACAGCACATTCCAGTTCTCTCCCTGAGGTCTCTTTCCCTGACACAGAGTGGGTCTGCACACACACGGATGCCACATTCAACACAAAACAAGGGAATGAAAACTGGCAAGATGCAGGTAAGCCACCAGCAAAAGGAAAAGGAAAGTGCTTCCCATTTGTTGATACCACCCACCCAAGGGAAGGGAAACTAAATCCTTTTACTTAAAATATGCAAAAATCACATTAATGATGTGTGGATAAACACCGCAATATTGTCCTATTTTCCCTTCTGAGACAAAAGAAAAGGCCTTTCTTGGGTGATTTGTCATGTAGCAAACTTAGGAGCATAAAAAAATATTTTTATTTCACATGACTGGAGTTTTTTCAAAATTATTTTACTCCCAATATAAATGGATATTGAAAACTTATTCCAATTCAACAATCAAGGCTAGTTTATTCAAACTGGGGTATTCTTCCAGCTCTTACTTGATCTATTGCTAAAGTGAGAAGGCAGCAGAGCTCTGCTCCGACCCCTTCAGCACTCCTGCTGTGGTTACAAACCCAGGCATGCCACAACACCTTTGGAAAGTTTGTATCTTTCTCTTTTGATCCTAGCCACATAAAGAATTTCAGTATTCCACACCCACCAGCAAAATTCATTTCAAACTATGAATATTTGAATGAGCATTTTTCTGAAATAAAGCAGAGCCTTGATGGCTTCTGCTTGGCACGAGACAAGTAATTTGATAATTCATGTGGACTGAACTGGCAAGGCGTACTTGCAGATCTTCCTTAGTGAAACAAAACCACAATGCATCCCCCAGCATCTGGCACCAAAACAGACAAAACTGCACTAACTGTAATAGTGTTACTACTATTTCCTTGAAGATTTTTTGAGATGCTTTTACAGTGGCATCCACAAATTGATATATGGTATCATGTATTTTTATCAAACACCCCCATTCCCATCCTATCAAAATCTCAGGTATAAGTGATAAATTCTCATTCATTTTATTTATTGAAATCACTACTAGGAAAAAGAAGTATCTCAGAGAAACTATTCAACAAAGAAAAACAGATTTATGAAGCTTCATATTATTTCTTCTAAACTGTGTGAATGCACAATACACCTAGGATGGTGGTAAGGTTATGGGGCATAAAATCCATTTTCCTTCTAGTGCAAGCAGATGTATTACCATGCACAAAGACAAGGCAACTGGCTCTGGCACACTGTACCAATGCAGAAGACACCCCAGACTAAAATTCTCATCATATCACACCAAGTTAAGTTAATCAATATTCCATGGACTGGTCCTCTTGGAAAGCAAATGCAAGCACACAGAAATACCAAACAACACATGTAATTACTACAGAAGGGGTTGACTTCAAAAGGTTGGACAATTTCATCTATTTGTACTCCAAATACAAAAAATGAGAGTTTCCAGATTTTTCAAAAACCAGAAAAAAGAATTTGAATGTCCAACACTGCATCAAACATGTAGTTACTCTTATAAAGAAAAATAAAGTTAACTCAATGTTCAAATATTATATGATGCACAGGAAACAATCTCTTCTGTTAAATCATTAGAAGAAGCTGCATTCAACATTGTTTTTCCAACTGGTCCAATCAAAAAGCACATTCGTGTAACACTGGAACACAAAAAGTTGCATTTTACACATTGTAGAGGAATGAATTCAACAAAAGCGAAACACTAATATGAAAAGTTTGCTACTGGCATCTTTATGCCAAGAAAAGTAACATGAAAACACAGTGAAAAACAAACTTTGGCACACAGAGAAAAACAGTTTAAAGCAAGCCCACGCCTAAGCAAACAGCTACCACAACACAACTGTGCAAACCCCACACAACATCAGGAATACTTCTACTCATCACTGCTTTGGACCTTCTCACTGAAAAGCTGCTAAAAAAACAAACACCTGCTGTGTAACTGAAGTTTATGCAAAGATCACAGAAATGCTTTATCAATCTCAGTGAAGTAGACATTCCTCTGCAGCACCTCAATGCTACAAGAATAATCAGCTCCCCCTCGATCAAAGGAAAGCAGACACAAACACATGAAAGAAGTAGCAAAAACCTTCAGATATTCAAGTGCAAAAGTGAAATTGACGTCTCAGAATTTAGGGCAAAACAATTTGATCTGGCATTTGGCAAACAAAGATGACATGCACACAAATAATACATTAAATGAAAAGAAGCACAATACTTCACAGAACTTCAGATCACAGAGGGCATAGATATTAAACAGTTACAGGAAAGTGCAGCTACTGTGGATAACACATTTAAAGAGTTACAAGAAACAAGAAAACTAAGAATGTGACCATATATTGATATTGAATATATTAGTTCATTACAACTGCAAAAAGCCTGAAATGTACATGCATTATGTATGTACATACGCAGAGTTCAACTCAAAGTCAGAAGTAATTCCATATGAAACATTTGGATTACTACTTAACAACAATGAGAAATATATTTTACTAAGATTCTTCAAACATTCAGACCCACAGAGAGTGCTAGGGTTTTAGGATCTTGACAGCTTCATGGCACAAATAAAGAAAAACAACTATATATTATTTGAATGACAAAGTCTGTCAGATGCATTACAGTCTTTCAAACAAAATTAAGGATAATCTTGAGGGGCTTTTTTCCCATTTCAATGGTTAGATAGATTACCACTTTGTGAAACCCACTTATCTCTTATCTTTACACAGAGACACATCAACATCATTAATCACAGTGGAGATAAGACACAGGGAAAGGTATTTCTAAATATCCTATCTAAAGTCAGTCCATGGTAATGTGACTACCCAAGATTTCAAGTTTGTTTTGTTTTTTTTCACTGGGTAAGATGCTTGAACACAAGTATATTGGGAAAACTGATATATACCCTGTTCCTACATGCACTAATTCCAGGCATAGAAAATACACCAGAAATACATCAAGTTGTGATGAAAATACCAAACAAGAGTCAATTACAGCAAAGTAACTCAGTAGTTATGTAAAATGACCTAAAACAGGCAGATTAAAACAAACCCTGTTACAGCACTGAACTTTGCTTTTGATTACTCCAATAATCTTGACTAAGCATTACTACTCCTTCCACTCTGTAAGCATATTATCCAGATTTTCCCTCTCAACCAGTAGATGTCCACAAGAAAAATACCTAAATGCAGTTAGCATTCTCAAAATTTGTATTAGCTTCCTGATCAGCTTCATTTCTCCCCAACCTGTACAGTCCAGTTATTTATTAAAATTCTATAAAACAGTATCTTAAAAAAAAAAAAAAAATATATATATATATAAATTGATGTAGAATCTAAACTGAGAATTACTGCTTCTAGGATCTGTTCAACAGCTTGAGCCAGTCATAAACAAAGGGCTGGAAGCTGCAATGCCCTTTCAGAGATCTGGTACAAAACCCTGATTTCATGAGGAGTGGTCAAGATAACTAAAACAGAAGAGCCAAACAAGCTACTCAATAATCCTGACACTGGGACCTTCTTGCAAAGGTGAAACACACAAGAAGCAAAAAGATGTTTTTTCCCAATCACCTGAGTAGTCCAGAATTGAACAGAATTAAAGACTTGCTCTATTCTGTAGCCTTAGAAAAGCATTTGTAAGTGCATAACAGACTTAAGATTTTTAAAGAGTTTCCCCTGTCAGTTTTGGTCCACATACATTGAATGACTGATAACCAAGAAAATCAGAATTGCATTTTATTTATTCATGAGATTTACAAAAGCCTTACTATATAAATCTTCATACAGTATCATCACACAGGATACATAGTTTCATTTACATTAAATAAGTACATGCTTCTTCAATTAGCACATCTAGAAATAATTACCCAATGTAAAAAAAAAGCATTCCATTTCCACTGCTATGGATACACTAGCCACCAAAGCAAATGGAGGTATGTGACACTATGCATTGTCCTGTAAACACTAAAGCTTTCAGGTGCCTCGATTTCCAAACCTGTGCATTTCAAATGATATACCTTCCTTTTACTTCTGCAGTTCTGGAATTCAAAGGCAAGACATTTTTCTTCACTACAGTTAAATGAACTTTATTGGAAAGCGGTTTGACTTTTTCTTTTTTTAAGGACAAAAGCCAGTGTTAAAATACTTCAAATACCAAAACAGTAACCTTGAGAGAATGTAGTGTATTAAACTGCCCTGAACTAAAGCCAGTACTTGCAAATGGTAACATCACATGAAAAGCAGCACATGAATTAACCTTGGGGATAAACAACCTTGAGTGTCCACATACAAGAGAAAACAGTACAGTACAAAAAGAAGAGAGTAAGTATACATTATTTAAAGCATTTGGTCCTATAAGAAATTACTTGGAAAAGCAATGAACTCATGAAGAAAAACCCACACTATTTTTAAAGGAACCCACACACTAATTCCTTTCACACAAACTGGTTTTATGACACACAGTCTAAGATGGCACAATACATAATATTTGTATCTTAAATTCTTCTAGGCATGATCATGTTTTCTATAAGGAAAAAGCCCCAAACAACCAACAAACACATTTTACTCTGAAAATCAAAGTGCCCAGTATTTCAACCTCCTAGCACATATATTAAGCAAATCTCAGCAGGCAGGAAAAAGGAAGATGAGAGATTCAATACTGAGCCACTTGTCCTTCAAATGCTCTTCAGTCATTACTTTTACTATAGACAGCAGCAGCAGCAATAATGCCTACATTTTGGTCACCTAACACTCCCCCTGACAAAAAGATTCCTACAGTGTCTTCTCAGGCTATTGTTTGCCTCATGCCTTTGATTTTTGGCAAAGGGATATAACTGAGCTCTGCAAATATTATTTTCTTGTGCCACAGAGTTTTGCTCCTTGTTTGCAGAATTATAAATAATTTAACAATATCCTCTCCCCTAACAGTGAAGAGATTGAAAGAAATTCCCTTCTTGCAGGCTTATTTGTTACAGCTTGGTCTGGGCAGACAGTCTGAAGTCTCTCGCTTGCACTAGCAAGCAATCCTGGCAATTCCCCCAGCACTGGAGGATCCTACAGATCAAAACTCAGATGCTGCAAGAAAACTACAAAGTTTGGGAAGGGGAACTGTGGCTACAGTCACTGCCTGTTGTTGGGGCAGCACCCTTTTGGGGGACAACACTGTGGGAAAGAGCATTTTACTCTGTAACAGAGAGGTGAGACTCTTCCAATCCCTGCAACCAAGACATACACACAAAATGAACTAAGAGAACATCCTTTCCACACCCACATTAACGATTCATGTTAGTAGCTGTTGTGCTAGTTACAAAATTGGCAAGTCCCACAAAAAGAGCCTCCTTCTCTGCTGCAGGAGATCCAAATCCCTTCTACACTGCTGTCTGTAACACACACCACACATACACAATTTTTCACACCACATCCTGTACTACCTTCCAGCAGACAATTCAAATAACGAATATGGCCAAGACCACGCTATACTGCCTTCCTTGGGCATTAGTGTTCAAATGCCAATTGACCACAAGTAATTACATCTGTCTTTGCCTTTCCAAGCCCTACAACACATGACCCTTTTGATACCATCTTTAATTACAGTATATGCTACCTTTTCTATGGATTCCAAATCTCATACAGGGTGAAAAATAGATTATGTTCTGGTCACTATAAGGAGTGAAGGTTTTTTGCAACATTTGCCTCTGAAGTTAGAATGTACAAACTACAAAAAAACACTAAAAGAGAAAAAATGTCTGAGCAGTGTGCAAGTGAATATTGGGAAGAATTCCTCATGCTCTAGAAAAGAGGTGGGAAAAAAATCCTCACAAATATGAATTCTGAGCATTATTTTCCACTTGTCTTCCATGTGAAATACTAACAAATGGAGACCCAAGAAATGCCTGACTGCTCAAGAGCAACAGCCTTACAAAAAAAGCCTCAACTGCTGAGCATGTGGAGAAGGGTGAGGAACAGCAAACACAGGTGTTCCCAGCTCCTTCCTTGGCTCCTCACACTGTGTTACCTCAGAGAAGCCAAAGTCTCATGTTCCCACTCCATAAATTTGGAAGAATAATCCTTCTTTATCTCCCAAAGCAATCCTAAAGCTTTTAGTCACTACAGCAGCTTAGGACAAAAGGGGAAATTAACTCCCTTTTATGCACCAGGTTTAAATGGTTTACCATCCACAAAGCAAAGGCTCCATACCAGATAATTAAGTTAAAAGTGTAATGAGTACCGGCATAACACCTTAATCACCACCCATCTCATACTCGAGCCCAGGGGAGGTCATGTGAAGAAGGAGCAGACAGACCCACCCTAACACCTACATGTGAAGCCAAGGTCACGACCACCAGCCTTGGCCCCAATATCTCATGGTGCTGGGGGAATCGATCCCATGCCAGGTGCTGCTGCGCACATACAGCACAGCACGTCTCACACACCCTTTTCACCCTCAGAAATTAAAAGTTGTGTTCGCTGAGCAGCGCGGAGGGACCTTAGCCAGGAGCCGTGCCTCTATAAGGGCTCTCCGTGCGCTGTTCACGCCCGATACCCGCTCAACCAGTTTGCTGCCCGGGCTGGGCAGCACCGGCACAGGCAGGCCCAGGCACCGCTGACAAGAGGTTTACGAATCGCTGCCTCCCCGCTCTGCACTTCGGGGCACAGCCGAGCTGCCGCCCGCCCCGGCAGCACCGCCGGCGGCCGGGGAAACCGCGGCGGCACAAAAGCCACCTCATGGCAAACACCTCCCGCACCACAAAGGGCACGGACTGGGCTCGCCGGGAGCGGGACCCGCTCCGCGTCCCCTCGGGAGCGGCCGCCCGGCGCCGGCACCGCCGCGGCTCCGGCCGGGAGCGGCAGCCCCATCCCTCCGAGATGGCGGCCGGAGCCGGCGGCACCTGCCGGGGAGCGACCCCCGCCTGCCCCGTCCCCGGGGCTCGGGCAGCGCCGGCCCCGAGCGGCGAGGGCTGCGATGGGACGGGACGGCGCCGGGGGAAGCCGCGGGATGCGGGCGGGGGAGCCGCCGTCCCCCGGCACCTCGCGGGACCGCGGCCCCATCCCTTACCTGTGGCCCGCGGGTGGCTGCGCGCAGCCCCCGGCTCCGCCATCTTCCCGCCGGTGCCGCCGCGTCCCGCCGGGGCCGGCTGGGCTGGCTGTGCCCGCGGCCGCCGCACAGGCGCAGTGCCCGCCCCGGCACCTGACGGCACGGCGAAGGGAGGGGAGCGGAGGGGCGGGCCGCGGCCAGGCCCGCTCGGCGGGGCGGGCCCGGTGCCCAGGTGGGGCCGCGCTCCGCCCTCAGCGCTCCGGCGGCGGCGCTGCGCTCGGGCCGGGGGCGGCCGAGCGGCTCTTGGTGCCCGGGCGCCTTCAGTCGGGTTATGTTCAGTCGGGTTATCCCCTGGAGCCAAACAACGCGCGCTCTCCGGCGCTCCGGGTGGATCCGGCCGTTTTCCCAGATTTTTCCATCCAGGTGTTTGCCGTCCCCTGTTTGTAGCCACGTGCGGCCTCGGATGAGTCGGTGGCAGCGGGGAAAGGCACAGCCGTGTCCTTCCCATCCAGCTGCGGTCGCGGTTCCCCCACACGGCGTCCCTTCGAGCCGGGCTGGCCCTGCAGCGGCAGGACCACTTTGTACTCGGTTTTAGAAGGCGAGAAATTAACAAAATCTTTATTTCTCCTCATCACTCACGTATTAGTGGTTATAATTCATGCCAGAGAGCTGCTGATCAGAGACTGGCAATGCCCAGCAAACACGCAGCTTCTCCCTGCTGTCTCATTGCCCTTGCAGGCACTGCTTTGATAACTCATACTCCTGGTCCAGGAGGTGAGGAGAAACCTCCCAAAAATTTAACACTCACCTTGCATACTTCTTTTGCTCCCTCATTGCTGTTTTTGCTGTTTCCGAACCATGTTGGGACACAGCAGTGCTGCGGGAGCACACATGGCCCCAGGGCTTGTGGCTTTGGGGCAGCCCCTGCTCAAAGCTTTGCCAGAACTGGTGTTAAGATGCCAAACACCTTGTTGACCCATCTTCACGGCCAATTTACCAAAATTTACATGTAAGATATATTTAATCCTTCCACTTTTCATTCTTACTCCTTTTCTTCTTTTTGCCAAGCAATTTTATTATCTTTATTTTCTTTACCTGAAAGTACAGACCATAGTCAATATGAGAGGAAGGAGGACACCAGCATTTACTTTGGTGTTCCTGTTGTATCTCCTAGTAAATCACTGTTTCCTAAGAGGCAATTATTCTGTTGGGGTGCTGGGCAACAATTCTTCCATCTACACATTCAAGTGGTGTCCTCGTGTTTGGATTCACACACCTCAATAAAAATTTAGTTACACAGATTTAGGGTTCCTGGTGCATATAGTAATAATTACTCCTAATGTTGCTTTATCAATGAAATACTTAATTTTCATTGTTTATAACTCTGCCAGATTTTAAAAGTGTCAAATTATATATTCATTTCAGCTCTTTCTCCTGCTAACCCTACATCAAGGGCTCCACTTATTATTCTACCTGTCTAAAGATTAAATTTTCAGAGTTTTGGTCACATAGCAGACTTAAAACCCCACCTGTCTTACTGTAGCTGTCCCTCCTAATTTCCAGGGGCTCCTTTGGCAACAAAACCAAAAGAAGTAAGACTCTCCTGTAATATTAATTAATCTTTAGCCTGTTGGTGTCTGATGAACACATGGGAAAGAACAGCTGGTCTCAGTGCAAGATGCATGGGCTTAGTGATGAGGAAAAGGAAACAGAGAGGATGAATTTCCAGGACTGGGAAATAGGACAGCAGAGAATGGATGTGGGGCATAAAAAGGTGGAGGATTGTGTCCAGAAGATGGAGAAAGGGGTATGAGGGTATCTGCAGGGAGGGTATTCAGGCAGTAGCCAGCAGCTGAGAGGGGAGGGGTGGGGGCACTGGAGAATTTGCCCTGAGGAACATGAGCCCACCAATGCTGGCTCTGAAGTGGTCGTCATGAAGCCCATAAGCACAGCATGTCACATGGAGAAAGAAGTGTTCTCCTACAACTGTAATTTCCTCTGATAGATGGTTCACAGCATTCAGATTGGGGGTCATGCAGTGGAAAAAGAAAAAAAAAAAGATATTTTAAAGAAAACTTAAGGAAACTATACAGAAAAAAATGAAAGATCTGAAGAGAAAGCCCTCCCCTACAATATTGTATGTTGTTTGTGATATGAATCAGTTTTTAAATTACCTTTGCGGATTGTTTTTTTCCACAGGACTCCTGCCTCATTCAATACAAGGATGTCTTTAATTAATGTATAGTTCCTCAATGTTTCTCTTCATTTTCATCATGTAAAGTGGAATCTTTCATGTCATATTCTCTGTACATTCTTCAAACCCTGCCTTGAAGGCAGGTTAATTAATTTCCATGATGACTTTTCTGTGCTAGTCTCTTAACTCCTTCAAAACATTCATAAATTTAACTTTGTAACAGCCTTCTAAGTTGAAGTAGTACTATTATCATATTTTCCACCCAGAGAAGAGCTACTGGAAGGTAATGTGTCTGGAGTTGTCTGTAGTGGTTTGTTAATTCTTCCATGCTGTGGAGGCTGGCAGGTTGGTTTAAAGCAGGGAATAGTGAATTTAATACAGTGTGCATCCTCCATCACCTCAGAAACAAGAGCATAACTGTTCTTGCTCAGGTTTGACTTTAAATACTTTATAGATCTTTAAGCAGTAGATGTAGTGGGTTACTTACAATCTACAAAGCTTTGGTATGCACTTACACCTGGGAGTCAGGAGCTAATTTCAGGCATGACTGTGTATCTTTCTTTGTGACAGATAGAGGAACTCTGGGAAATTTTTTAATAATCAGCCTTTAAAAAGGAAGTTATGACAGTTTAATTTTGCTCATATTTCACAGAACAAGTTTATTTTCTTGACTATAACATCAAAAGGGGCCTTCCTGTCCCCTTTTGTAGTGGGACTACAGCCAGCATTTGCATGCTTAGAATTGGAAATGTCTCCATGTTCCTCTCTAACTCTCCACAGCCCACCTTCCTTTAATTTCCTTTCCTATCAGCAGAAGGAAAGCATCCTAGAGGTTGCATATCACCAGGAGCAATGGCAAGGTCCACTTTTGAGTGACAGAAGGATTACACAACTTTTACACAGTCCTATAGCCTTTGGTTGCTGAGGACTGGAAAGTTTCTCCTCACCTCCTGGACCAGGAGTGTGAGTTATCACAGCAGTGCCTGCAAGGGCAATGAGACAGCAGGGAGAAGCTGTGTGTTTGCTGGGCATTGCCAGTCTCTGATCAGCAGCTCTCTGGCATGAATTTTAAAGCAGTGCAGGAATTTTCCCAACACAGAACTTAATCTCTATAAGGCACATCACATTGAGCACTCCATTTGGGAAAGTGTTTACTGCAGACACTTTGGTTATTTGGCTTTCTTCAACTGAAGCTCAGTTTGTCCTGATATGAATGAAGCTCTGGTAATGCTTTTTCTAGATTGTTGTATTTTGAAGCATTGTTCTTTCTTTTAAGGTGTGTTGTCCACTGTTAGAATCACCACTTTAGATTTCTTTCGTAGAAAGTGTTTTTCCTCTCTTACCACACATTTTCAGGAAGTGCTATTTTTAAACAGGCCAGTGCAAATGGGCTACAGTAAGTGGTGATCAGCCTAAGTCTGTGAAGATCTCAGAGGTAAATCTGCAGAGAAGTAAATTCTTCAAGTCAGCTCAGGATGCAGACAGAAAGCTGGAGAGACTGATAATTTTGCCACCTTAACAGACATTCAAATAAAAACTGTCAAAAGTGTAAACTAATTTTGAAAATCTTAGGTTCTTTTCTCAGTGTTTTTGAGATGGTGGTATCTATGCAACCAAAGTCATCCCTCCCTAGGAATGCTTCTGAGAGAAAACAGAACAGTCAGTCCTGAGCAAACTAGCCAAATTTACAATGTTACAAATCTATATTGGTCCACAGTATTTGCTGTATTTTGCCATTTTGTGTCAATAGCTGAGAATTTGAGTGCCCAACAAAAGTCACGTGTCAGAAATGGTAGATTCATTTCTTCTAGGCAGTATTTGTCTGCTTTATTTTTAAAATCATTCTTCCTTTTCTGCAACTCTTGGAAGTCCAGTGCCTCAAAATCTCTGAATGAAATTCAGTGCTCAGACCAAAGTATTTTTTACTTTTTGCAGTGCAAAGTCATCTGAAGAGAAGTACTCCTCTTCATCAGGTAAGTTTGTTTTCTCCGAGATAAACAGAATATGACTCAGAAGTTTAAAAGAATGTCTAAGCACATGTATCAGAAACTGAAGAAAGGTGGTGGGTATAACAAAATATAGTTGTTCCTGATTGTTGAAATATTAACTCAGCATCTTAAGCATTCCCCTAAAATAGATTACAAGGGTGTGTAGGGGTACCACAAGGGGAAATAGCTTTAAACTGAAAGAGGGCAAGTTAAGATTAGATATTAGGAAGAAATTCTTTATTGTGAGGGTGATGAGGTACATTGCCCAGAGAAGTTGTGGATGCCCTGTCCCTGGAAATGCTCAAGGCCAAGTTGGATGGATCTTTGAGCAACCCAGTCTAGTGGAAGGTGCCCTGCTCACCACAGGGGTGTTGGACTAGATGAGCTCTAAGAGGTCTTTTCCAACTCAAATTCTATGGTTCTATGAAATGACAGAAACACTCATGGAGTAATTGACTGGTAAGAAATCTTCCTCATGAGAGATCAATCTTACATAAAAGAATCATGGGCACTGAGTCAATAAACCAAGGCACATTGTGATGACAGAGAAAATCTTTCTTTCAGTAGCTTGAAATCTTTCTATGGAATGTGTTGGTGGTAGCAGCCTTGAATTTAGCTATCAACAGTAAAATGGTGTTCTGTTTCAAACCACAGTTTTGAAATCAGAACTCATGATTGTATTTTTGAACGAATTCTATCTTTTAGCCAAAAATATTTTTATAAAAAATGGTTGAATTTGCTCAGGTGAAATGGCTTCAATTTCTGTTTGTCTCTCACTGTTCAAGAAGCCACATATACTCACAGGCATTATAGTTGCCTTTTTAGGTTCCCCTGATTGAAAAGCAGGAACAATGTGCAACTCAGTCTGTAAAAACTTGAACTACATCTGTCTGCTTTATTTTTGTGTATCCACATATCTAAGAGCTGCTATTAAGTGAGTAGTATCAGCCTAGTGTTAAAAAAATTTTTAGGATGAATCATAATAGATTGCTTTTGTATTTGTTATTTGACAAATGAGAAGTGTGTTCTTTCTCCTTCATGTGAAAGTAGATTTTTTTTAACATTGTTAAATGTTAAATTGTTAAATCACCCCTCCCCAATATCCTATGCCATATGTGATTTTTTTGTACTCCCCAAAAGCCTTGAACTAGGGGCATATTTTCACTTGCCTCACACTTTTATCCTTTGAAGTTCAGTCATATATATTTGATTTGGAAAAGGTTGGCACTAACAGGATTGATCTTCAGAAAAATAAGTGAAAATAGAGCAAGAGAGGAACTCTCTCATCACCTTGTCTTTTGTATTTACTGACAGTAGAGGCATTTTAAGTCATGTACAAACATAGCCCTGTATACACACCCTGCTTGCTGAGCATGGTAATGGGATAAACAGTAATGGAATGCAGCGCAAGCCTATTTCACATTGATTTAAACTGAATATTTTGTCATCAATATTCCATTGGAAGAGTGATATAGTTTATTTCTTTAGATCTTCTTTAAGTAAGTCCCTAAATATTTGCCACCAAATACCTGCTATTCTCCTCCAGATTCAAAATTCAAAACTTTGTGAGCCATGAATCTTAAGAGCTGTGTTACTAATTGCTTTGCAGATTTGTGGGCAGGTATCATTGGAGAATATGAACAAACTAGATTTTAAAGAGTTTTGGATTGCTTTTGATTCTGGGATGCAAATAAATGTTATTTGCTGCAGTATTAGGCAAAGAAAAGGCAAAAGCTCTGTCAGCTTTTCATGCTTTAAGAGGATATGACACAGTCTTACCTTTGCTGGGAGAGGCAGGAGAAGATGGGTCTTGCTTTGGAAAGGAAGAATGTCTGCCCTGCAGCCACAGAAATATTTTTTCTGTTTCTCTTCACCACCTGCTGAAGTGATTGATATTTGCCTGAAGGATTTGCAGTTATTTGTAGTACTTTTGTTTAACTGCACCAGGATACTTTGCCAGGAAGTGGAATATTCTTCCCCTGGCAGTATCTCAACTAAACATACAGGAAAAGATTATGTTGTATAGGAGAGAAGCATGGACAGGCATGAATGTTCCTACCTCAGATTGATAATGAACTGTTCTCAAGTTTATGGAATATCAAATCCTAAGATGTTTCTTAGATGTTTCTTTCTAATTGAATACCTAAAATAGCATTAAACTAATTAAGTTTAGCTATCATTCAATAATAATTATACTGCATCAGATTTCAGTCAGTCAGTAGAGAATTAGTTTTTCACTTTTTTTGGTTAAACTAGCATCCCAAGTATGATAAATTCCATCACTTTGAAGAGAAGAGAAATCATGACTACTCTGTGGATGAAAAACCTCTGCAACATATAGACCAGGCAGTTCAAGAAGTCATGTGGTCTTGAGACTACATAACTATGAGTAGCACTGCATTTGCACAGCCAGACTGCCTCACAGTCACAGTGGAATCACTTGCATACTCTGTGCTCACCTCTTCTTAAATGCTTGGTAAGTCCAGTGCCTCAGCCTCTCTGAGCACTATCCACAAGATAACTCTGGGAGAGACAAGATAATTGTAGGAGAGAAGTCTGTGTGCTTTAGGTCTGCTTTCATAACTAATTTTCAGTGATTTTTCAATCCTAAAAATTCATGAATTTTTACCTTTTAAGAATCTATGACAGACCCAGCTGTAATTTAAGAATATACTTAATACCTGCCCAGCATAGGGAAGTAGAAATCAAATTCTGATTTTTTACTTGATTGAAAGAGAGAGAAAGAACATTGTAAAGGATGAGGATTTTATTTACTCTTATAATCAATTTTTCATTCTTCCTTAAATTCCACAGACAAGGAGTGTGCCATGTGACTTGGCACACTCAGACACAGAGGAAGCAATGCTGGTCACAGTGATTCTGTGGCTGCTTCAAAGCATGATAAATCAGGCTATGCTTGGAGATGGTTACAGACTGAAGGCCTCCTGGTTATTAAAATGAAATCAATAATTTTTAAGCAAGCAGTGTTTGAAAAATGTTTGAGCTGAATCTGAAATCAATTAGTATAGAATATTATACTGGGCATTTTAACACAAAAGGGGAAGGTCTATTGATAAAACTTGTATATCAAGAATGAAATGGGTTTTCAGGCTGAGCTCCACTGGCTTAAACACTGCTACAACAAATTACTCAGTCTGCCTCTGAAGAGAAAAATCTGTTACTTCAGTTTATAATGTATAAACATTTGATTAAAAAATCCTAACTAGATATACTAAAAAGATAAAATGACAACTTCAAGGAATCTCATGGAGATGCATTTAGATATCATGTATTTCAAACCTGAATAAACATCAGATATTAATCAAACACTAGCTTACCTTAATTTCACAGGTTAAAAATCACTCTCATGAACAATTAAGCATCCATTTTCTGCCTCCCTACCAATTCAACCATGGAACATGCTGCTTCCTCTAGATTTGAATTTTATAGGAATTACAACTCAGCAAATACAGTGTATACTTTTCATACATATAAACTATACTATAAACCTCTGTAGCAAACATGAGAGACCAAAATAATTAAAAAAAATTGGTTAATTGCTATATTTTTATTATTGAATAAAAATAGGCATGAAAGATTCTGTGGAAATAGTGTTAAGAATGGTTAAACACAAAAGGCTGTTTTTGTAGCCATTTTGTGTATTTTCTGAATTCTAGCTCATTAGCTTTCCCTCTTCTCCCACTGAAAATCAGAATTACATCTAGCATGTATTTTCTAAATTTCCTCTTTTATATGTATTTACTGCATATTAGAATGTTCAAAGTTTGTTTCTAAATTAATTTATGATATTTATGAGCGAAGTTATTTACTGTGCCTTCAAGCTCAATTCGAAGATACAATCTGATTCAACTATCACAATTAATTGGGGAAAATTAAGATGTCTAAGCCCATGTTTCTATTCAATGAGAATTCTGACATTCCAGAATTTCTTTTTATTTCAAATCAAAGTAATGGCAATTACTTTCTCGTAGTTGAAAATATTTAATAATTCTACAAATTTCTTCTGTAAATATGAAAACTATGGCAAAGTTTTCTTTTGCATATCTTCTCACTGCAGTGTAGTGGTCTGTTAGCACATTTAGGAATAGGTCTTAGAATGTTATATCTCCATATTTACAGAGAAACTAAAGTACTTATTTACTTTTCTAACTGTCATGACAGACATCTACATCCCTATCTAAATCCAACTCCCAGGCTCTCTTGGATACTGCAGGCTCTCTGATACTCCAGTACAGTACAATATTTTTTCTATCTCTTTCTAAACAATCTTTACTTAAACTCCTGCTATTCACACCAACCCTTTACTTTCTCTGAAATCATTAATGTATAATGCTGTTTCACCATCTTTTTTTTCCCTCTTCCATCTTTCCTAAATTATGCATGTAATTCCATCCCATTATTCCAGCCACAATTGCTAATCCTCCACAGGTATTTGTGTTATCTAGTTTTGCATTCTGACACAATGGTTTTGGATTCTCTGGGTTTTTTTACCAATCCAGTATCTTTATGCCGGCCACCACAAGAGGCTAAACTTTAGCCAGCTGTTTCCCACTCCGTGTATCAGTACTGGCACTTTCATTCCTCTGACCTTTTGATATTCCTTTCTCACTATATTATCATCATGCAGATTACATGAACCTTTCCCAGCTTTGTTCCCTACTTTAAAATTTAAGCTTTCATCAATCAAATTAGCCTTGATCCCAGTCCAGACCTTAAACTACTCTCTGTGTGTGCATGTATGATCCTCTTCCAAGAATGTTTCCCAATGGCAGACCAACCCTAAACCTTCCTACAGGTCCTCTGTTGGTCTTCACTATCAAGTTGCACCTTCCTTCTAAATCTTTAAAAAACAAAAGAATTCCATTCAATATTTATTGCTGTTGTATTAATCACAATTAACTGGGTTATAATTTCAGACATTTTCTCTATGTCTTCCTGCTAGCTGCCAATTGCTTCTGAAGTTGGAGCAATTTTTCCATGTTCATTCATAAATCTTGACCTACTGCAACAAAAGTGTGCAAGAGTCAGAATGACCATCTCTTCTATGTGATTTAGATTAGCCAAACTAAAAAAAAAAAAGTATTTTAATGTCCTAACTGAATCAATACCATTTGACAAACATAAAAAACACCCACAGTGTGATGGACTTAGTGTCAAAACCAGTAATGCCAAAGCCCAGCTGGAGCTGAGACTGCCAAGGGGCATTGGTTGGAACAAAGCAGATTCTGGAGATTGCTAATTGGAAAAGCAAGTTCAGGGAAAATGGGCTTCTACTGACAGAGGCCCCTTGTGACAACAGGTATTGACAAAAAAAGCTGATGAACTCAGTGCCTTTCTCTGCCTCTGTCTTCAGAGCCAAAGCCTGCTCCTCAACTCCTGCCTGTACAGACACAACTGGGGAGGGAATTGGGCAGCCAGCAACAGAGGAGCAAGAGATTAGAGAAGCCCTGTGTATTCAGATCCACTGGGCTGGATGGGAATCACCCCAAGCTTACTGGGAGACCTGATGGGCCTGACTGTGAAGCCACTATCATTCCTCATCCTTAAAAAAGGCAAGAAGGAAGATGAGAATCATAGAATCACAGGATGGTTTGGGTTGGATTGGTTTGAGGATTGGAGGGTTGCCCTCTGGATGGACCAGTCAGCCACATCTCAGTCAATGGAAAGATCAGGGAGCACATTAATCAGCAGAGTCAGCCCAGGAAGGCAAACCATGTTTGTCCTGCTGAGTGCCTGCAGTGATGAAATGCCTGCCCCTGTGGGCAAGGGCAGAGTTGTGTCTACAACATGCCTTGGTTTGAATGTGGCTTTTTACAACACCATCCCCACTCTTCCCCTCTGGAAACTGCTGAAGCGTGTGCTAGACAAAACACCTATTTGGATGGATTGGAAGCTGCAAGGATAGTGATCACTAACTCAATATTTGGTTGGTAATCAGCAAAGCAGCCTGGGCTCAATACTGGCACCCATATCCAGTGCCTTCATCAACAACCTGGCTGCAATGCAGAGCTCATTCTGAGCAAGTAACATTTAGGATGGAGAACAGCTGCTGGTTCAACCCAGAAGGACCCTGCAAAGCTTAAGGATTAGACAGAGATGTTATGATTCTTGTAAGAAGTATGAAGTTCTGCCCCTGGAACAGCTGGAATTGTCCCATATATGGGTACAGAGTGAGAAGTGGCTGGTGAGGTCACAGTCCTGTGGGTTACAGCACACACTGGGGTGAACAGGAACCCATGGCTCTTCTGGAAGGAGGCTCTCACTGGGGTGCATCAGAGTCATGGCTAGCACATCACAGAGAATTTGCTGATAATCTCTGCTGGGTACTGGTGAAGCCATGCCTAAAATAGTTTTGGATGCCTCTGATCAAGACAGGGCAAGATTAGAGTGTGTTCACTGGAGAACTGATAAGAAAGTTATTGAGGAGAGGCTGAACGTGCTGGACTTAGCTGGTAGAAAGGAAGTTATGAAGTAACATTGCATCAGCCTGCAAGTGAGGATCATTAGAAAAGTGTCCGAGCCAAACTCTTCTTATCACTGTCAGCGGGTCTAACAGAGCAATTGCCACAATTTACAACTTGGGAGTCTCAGACTGAGCATCAGAAAATAAAATCAACGAGTAGCTGGGCACTGAAACAGGTCACCCAGAGGGAGTGACTTCCTCCAGAGGAGTGGAGGAATCTCTGTCACTGAAGTTTTTCAAGACTCTGGCAAAGCCAAGATTGACATAGTCTAGTGCTGAGTTGGTCCAACTAAAAAACAGCCTTTAGAGGTACCTTTCAACCAACATTTTGATGATCTTGCAGCAGGTCTCAGGTCTTCACATCTTATTAATAAAGCCTATTATTAAAATAATCTATTTATTAACTTGTTTGTTTTCAGGAGTGGTGGTAAAAGATTGCCACCTAGCCTGTTTGGAGAGAGGAGACTCAATATATGGGAAACACCTTGGTGAGTTGCCTAACTGGGACAACATCTCTCACCAACCTACTTTATGGAGACAGAAATGTAGCAAGAGACTTCTGCTAAGGAAAGGCTTTGAAGTCACACTTCTGTTCTACATCCCCTTGCCCTGGCACCCATTTGCCTTTCCAACTTAGTTGACTTAGGCCTCCACCACATTAAAATACGAATATAAACTCAGCTGCTCCTTCCAACATGTCTGAAACAAACAGTAATTAGCCTCTTCCTGGCCTTCTGTTATCAAAGCAATATCCAATGTCTTTATTCTGTAGAAAATGATTTGATATAAATAGACATATTCTATAGTGAACCATATTGATTCCATAACACCTCAGCCCAGTAGATTCTCAGACTGATCACACCACCAAGAGAACTTGCTTTTGCTTGTTTTTTGGGGAACAGTAACCTGCTTGTCTTCTATTTAGAACTGTGAATCTTTTACCTCCTACTATCAGAGGGTAGTGTAGAACCATATATGCCATACATCTGAACCCTTTCTTTTATTGTGGATTTGATTTGGGAGGAGCAGAGCAGCCATACTAGGAGAAATCAAAACTAGAATGTATCTGATGGCATACACCTAACCCACATGGAAGATAAAATAATGTAAATTTACAGAAGTTTCACAGAGCTGCATTTAGGTATTTGTCATACATGTTGAAACTTGAGTAAACATATGATGTTAATCAAACATTAACTTACCTTAATTGCAAAGGTTAAAGTTCATTGTCACGTACAACTAATGATGAGGTTTTTTCCTCCCTGCAAATTCTGCAATTCATGGAATGTGTTGCTTCTTCTAGATTTGAATTACGTAAGTTATAACAGCATAGTGAGGGCTGATGTTATTGTGAAGTCACCCTCACTAATCTCTGAAAGCTGCCAGTGTTCATGGGAGGTTCCTAGGGACTGGAAAAAAAAACAAATGTCACTGATTTCTTTAAGAAGAGCAAAAAGGAGGACCAAGAACCTACAGGGCAGCCAGGCACCTCAGACCCTGGGAAAGTGATGTTGTGAATGATTTCCAAACACATGAAGGAGAACAAGGTGCTGGGGAGTAGTGAGGATTGATTTATACAGTGGAGATTTTGCCTCCCTATGACAAGATCATATAAGTGACCTGGTGGAGGAAGGGAGAGCAGTGGATGTTACCTATGTTGGCTTTCAACACTGTCTCTCATAACATCATTGTAGAGAAAGTGATAAAATATGTGCAAAATCAATGGACCATGGGGTGAATTGAAAACTGACTGAACTACTGGATTCAAGGGGTTGTGGTCAGAGCACAAGATTGAGGTCAGTCACTTATGGTAACCTTGGAGTTAATACTGCATAACATCTTCATTAATGGTCTGGATGATGACACAGGTTGCACCCTTTGCAGATGACAGAAAACTGGGAGGAGTAGGTGATACATCTGATGAGTGTGCTGCCATTCAAAGGGACTCTGACTGGAGAAATGAGTCAACAGAATACTTGTAAAGTTCAAGAGAGGAAAATGCCAAGTCCTTCACCTGGGGAGAAAAAGTGAAGTACCTGAGGATGGACTGAAACGCTATGTCTGATCTCATTCTTCTGTTGTAGAAAGTTCAAGCAGTAGAAATCTCCTTTTACCTGCCCTTGTCTCATGACCTGATCCAGTAGTTCAGTAAAAGCTGATGCTGTTTGAATCACTAGTGGCTGTTGTTCCCACTCACGTGTTTGTGACAGTGGATACTTGGCCATGGAAGGGCTCCTCAACTTCTGACACTTAGAAGATTGAGCTGAAGACTGTTTTGTCTTAAATATTGCAGATAGAAAATGATGACATTAGGGGTTGCTGACACTAAAGCAGCACCAAATGAATAGGGCTTTGGATTAGATCATAAAATAATTTGAATTAAAAGGAACTTTAAGATAATCTACTTCAACCCCCGTGCTTCCCCATTACCATAAGCAGAGACATCCTCAGCTAGACCCGCTTGCTCAGAGCCCTGTCCAACCTGACCTGGAATGTTTCCAGGGATGAAGTATTCAATAACTCTCTGGGCAAACTGTTCCGGTGTTTCACCACTCACATTGTAAAAAACTTCTGCTTTATAAGTAGTTTAAAACTAAATTCTTCCACTTTATAACTGTTATCCCTTGCTCTGTTGCAACATCTGCTAAAAAGCTGGTCCCTATCTTTCTTTTAAGCCCCTTTTAGTACTAGAAGGCTGCCAGAAAGTGTCTCCAGAGCCTTCTCTTCTCTGGGCTGAACAGCCCCAACTCTCTCAACCTTTATTCAGGAGAGGTACTTCAGCTCTGGGATTGCAGCTGTGGCCCTCCCATTGACCAACAGATTCATGTTGCCTTTCCTGTACTGAGGACCCCAGAGCTGGATGCAGCACTCCAGGTGAGGTCTCACAAGAGCCGAGTAAAGGGGCAAAATTCTCTCCCTCACCATTCTGCCCACACTGCATTTGGATTCAGCCCAGGACATGGTTGTTTTTCTGAGCTGCAAGTTGCACATTGCCCATTTCCATCCACAAGTCCTTCTTAGCAGGACTACTCTCAATCTGTTCAGCCCCAGCTACTCTTGATCCTGGGGGCTGCTTTAGCCCAGGTGCAGCTCTTTGCATTTGATCTTGCTAAACCTCATGAGATTCCCATGGGCCACTCCCTGAGCTTGTCCAGATCCCTCTGGATGCCATCCCATCTTTCAGGAGTGGCAATCACACCACTCAGCTTGGTGCCATCTGCAAACTCGCTGAGGGTGCACTTGACCCCACCATGTCATCGATGCAGACATTAAACAGCACTGGTCCCAGCACAGACCCTGAGGGACAGCTCTTGACATCGTTCTCCATCTGGGCACTGGGCCACTGAACACTGCCCTCAAGATGTGACCATCCAACCAATCTCTCATCCACCAAATCATCCACCCATGGATCCAGATAGACACAGAAAGGGAGTTTAAAATGGGGCTGGGACTGAGAGAGTCTCAGAATAACAACAAATTATTCCAGTGGTTGCACTTATTTCCTGAGAAAGCTCCTCCCTAGAAGAAAGGCTGCAAGCTAAATAAATAAAAGATGAACAAGTGATCCTGCAGAATGAACTCTCAGACTGATTATAGGCTTAAGAAAAATACTTTGTTGAAATATGAACTTAAAAATAACTCCAGAACCTCACAGCTCAAGCAAATACACCTTTGAAAGTCCTTCTGGTATGAGAAATTTGTCCTACCCTTTATACTAGAATTTACTTTTCTGAGCTGGGATTCAGTAGATATAAATCACACCTTTGAAGCTTAGCTCTAAGATTTCCAAACACTATCAGATCTATCTATCTGTGGTTATGACAGTAACCAGCACCATAGTCTGTGGTGCAGTTTTCAGTAGAGTTACAGGCACTTCTAATTGTGCTGAAGATAAAAGCAAGTTTAAAAAGAAAATGAAAAAAGAAAATCTCTACATTTTTATGCAATAACTTCCCAATTATATTTTTCCATTTCTGCTCAGTGAATTGGTCAGTTACCTTCTCTTAACAGGGAGGTGAGTCAGGAGTTCTCAGATCCTTGGAGACAAGTTCTAATCTTGTGATTCAGATCAAGTGCTTCAACAGCTCAGCAGTGGACAAAAAAATCATACACCAAATGCCTGGTTCAGACTGCAGTGAAGAACACTGTTATGCTGACACTGTGACAAAGAACTGTGCCCATTTTGGGGCACCCCAGTATGAGAAAAATGAGCAGCAGATGAATAACAAGATTCCTGAAGGAACTGGAGTACTGATACTGGGGAGAGATTCATACATCTGGACTTGCTCTGCCTGGATAAAAGAATGAGGGGAAATCTTACTCTTTCCTGCAACTGCATAATTGAGGTGGAGGGGAAGAGAGAGCCAGACTCTTCTTGGCTGCACTTTGTGGGTGAAAAAGAGGCAATGGACACAACCCAAAGGGCACAGGACATTCCAATAAGATGCAAGAAAGTTATTTGTTTTCAAACTCTGGAACAGATTTCCCAGAGAGGCTGTGGAACCTCCAACCTTGAAAATATTAAAAAGGAAACAGGACAAATCCATGAGCAACCTGCTCTAACTCGACCTGCTTTGCACAGAACATTGGACTTGTGACTCCCAGGGGTCCCTTCCAACCTATGCAATTCTGTGAGTAAAACAGCTGCTTGAGGCCAGGATTTCCTCAAAGCCTCCAGAGCCTATACCAGCTCACAGCAGTATCTGTACCTCCACTGCTCCTCTCACCTCCCAGTGCATTTTTCCTTCAGCTTGGCTGGCGCTAACACAAATGGAACAGTGAAGTGACCCAGATTAAAAAGAGCTTTGGAAAAAAAAAAAAAATTCTTAAGTAACTAAACTGCCCTGAGATGGTTCAGGCTGCGCTGCTGCGCTGCACAAACTATTGTATAGTACACACTGTGGCAGAAGTTCAAAATGGGTATTGACCAGGGAAGGACCTAAAGATCGCTTATCCAAAAATAATGTCTTGCCAGTGAACACTGTTAAAATTTTTACATTTTCAGAAATTCTCCTGTTTTAATAATGTTAGTTCCATCTTTTCCTTTGCCATTTATACCAATGCAACATTATTCTGCCAACACAACCACAGAGAAATAGAGTAACACAAATACTGACTTTCTAAAGTGGTCAGTACCAACTCTATACCAATAAACATAAAACTAACTTCAGTATCATTAAAGGACTCATTTCACAGAAGAATTACAGTGGGGAAATTTGTTGCAAAGATTCCCAGGCTACTGCTAATTCTTCTCAGGCCAAGAGAGAAAAAGGTTTCTGCAGCTTCTGATTTCTTCTTATTGCATAGTAAATAGTACAATATAATAATATCTGTTGAAGAGATCATACAGATGTAGTACCTCAGCGGTGCAAACTAGGAGCATTCATTATTGTTACAGTGAAAAATATTAAAAAATATGTAAACAGGTAGGAGCCCCTAATCTGAATTTGATTGATAGATCTCCACTGGATCTCATTTTCTCCTCACATACTGTGTTCTTCAGCTTGTTCTGAGGATCAGTGATAACTCCCAAATTATCTTGAAAGTTTAAATTTCTCAGAATTCTTCTTTGGGGAATGCTCAGTGGTTTACCACTTACCCTTTTAAGACATGCACACCATCAAAACAAATTCCCAAAACCTGTTCAAGAGTAAATAACATTTTGAAAACCATTAATAAGGAAGGCTTGGGTAATAAAGAAGAAAATTATCAGGTGTCACACTCTCCTTCCTGTATTATTTTTGTAATTGATTTAGATGTCAATCTACATGACTAATCAGAAACACTCACGCTGTCTTCTCAATATAAAATTATTGTCTACTTGGCACTCAAGCTGTTTCCTCTAAATGTCTCACCATGTCCTAGACCAGACACATATCTTCAGTGTTTTTTGATTCTCCAGCGTCTGCTTATGTAACTATTGATAGGTTAACCTGAAGTGCCAGCAAACATGCACAATCAGCTACTGGCTATATTATCTTCTCTTTCTTTGTAACCATACAATTTTTTTTTTATTATCCTATACTAAATATTAAAGTTAACCTAGACTTTTGTAGTCCTAAACAGTAGCTTTACAACAGTTTAGTTTAAAACCTTTCATGAAGCCTGAGATCACTCTTTCTGCATTTGTGGACAAAACATACATCTGGCAATATGATAGCATCAATTCAAACTTGATTTGGGGAGAAGAGGGGCAGAGATGGGAGTTGTTGAGGGTTAAAGCATAATTTAATACATAAAAGCACAAGCTAATATTGGCTTTTTCCATCTTTCAGCAACTGTTTCACTAGTTGGTGCAAGGATAACAATACACCAGTAACAGTATTTGTTCCACATACAGGTGGCACACTCACACTTTTTAATGAAACAGTCCCTCCTAGGCTGTTGCACATTTCCAACACCTTTGTGAAATTGGTGCCCTGTTTTGGGAAGAGGTTTCTGCTTACTTGCCCATGCTTTGGTTAACAGCAGCAATCCAGACACATTACTAGGCTGGGAGTTGTATAAGCTGCTATTAAGGGGATGCAACTGACAACCACAGTGCCCATTCCTTCCAACCCAGTCACTCAAGAGGAATACAGTAAGATAGCACAACACACCAATGGGTCTTAGGACATCTTTTAAGAGGCTTTCAACTAACAGGGCTGCCAGAATCGGATCTGAAGATCCATCTCTGCATATTCCATCTCACAGTTACTTAGCATTGGCTACTTCTGCCATTTTCAGCAAAGCTTATGATCTAGCTGCATATTGTCACTTGTACAAGACAACAAGGTCCCTGTGTCAGAGCTGCTGCAAGACTCCTTCTGGTCAGCCACCTGCTGCAACAGTTCATTATTAACATCCCAATGTATTCCAGAGCAACCTGGAAAGGCAAGTTTGGACAGCCACCGTCCAGTGGGTAAAAAGGCAGCAAGAGCTTCCACACCTTTTCAGGGTCTTGGGCTTCTTGACAAGCCTTCAAGACTACAGATTTAATCACTGTAGTTTCTGTATACATCTTCATGAGCAGGGCAGATCTTTCTACTGGGTCAGGCAGCAAAAGACTAAGGTTTCTGAGAAGAATTTTTCTCCACCCTCCACCACTGTCTCCTACAGTTAGTTTCAAAGTCTTGTAAGTCAGAAGCTGTTTCCTCAAGCCCTGTGCACCACTTGGCTTTCCTTTCCAAGCACAGAGGCTAAACATAGTTCCCACAGTGTCCTGTCACTGTCTTGGGAACTGTAACAAGGCTGAATCCTCCCTGACAGCCAACACCACTGATAGTGGAACATATATAAGCTACACAGTTCTGGGTGTTCCATGGGGATCCTTCAGTATTTCTGCTGCTCTTTGCTCTATTTACTCCAGCTGGCAACAGCAGTATCCATCGTGTGCTGCTGCCAGTGCCAGAGGTGCACCTAAGCCCCACACTAACACACTTCAGTCAGCTGCTTCTTCAGGAAGAAGGTGACCTAGTTTGAAAACCCTAAAAAAAAATCTCAAGTATCTCCATTGCTGGAAATACTTATTGCAGACATGGACAACTCAGAGTCTCTGAAAGCCAGGACTAGAAACTTTCTACCAAGATTCTGAGGTGCCCTGCTTGCTCCTGCATACAAAGGTCGGTTTGGTTTCCTGTTTGTCTGCTCCCTCCAGAGGCCAAGCACACAAAGGCATTTAGCTGATCATCTTCCTCAACTGGGAATAAAATTCATCAACGTAACCATAATGAAGAGTAGGGCTGATGAAAGAATACAAGCGCTGGTGACCACAGAACAGACTCCTACACCATCACAGCCTAGACACACAATGACAAGCTACCCACTTTTTTAAGAGGGAAAAATGAGTGCCTACAAAACACAGTGAGAGGGCTTCAAAAGAGAAATTTACTGCCAAGCAAGTGATGCAGTAAGAGAGCCCAAGTGTCTGTCAGCTTCTGCTGAAGTTTTCTTTCCTTGAGCTGGCAGCCTGGATATAAATAAAACTGCTGTGCAAGTGTCCTCTCTACAAACAGAGAAAATACATGAAGAACAGCTCATAAGTCAGAAAACAGTCATCTCTGCATTTTTTGAAAGTATTTTTTGTCCCACTAAACTAGCTGCAATTACTAAAAGAAGGTACCCACAGTTTTTCCTTTGCCTCTTTACTTGGTTGCGATTGCATTTTATAATCACAATGTTGAGATTGGCATTCAATCTGATGGGCAAGATAGCACAAGCTATAACCTGAATTAATCAATGGGAACTCTGACTCTCGCTTGTTGTGATTAAAAATGTAACGAAGCCAAGGCATCCTCCCTTACTTCTTTCGCCTTCTCCAAAAGGAAGGGCAATCACAGCCTGAGAAGTAAATCCTGAAGACTCATTCTTGCAACAAAATGAGAAAGCATTGCCAGCAGTTACCTGCAAAAAAAAACAGCCATGGGCCTCAAGCTTAAAGGAACAAAAGCTTCAATAACACTACAAAATTATTTCAGATAATATTTACCTCTTCCCACATATCTTTCAAAGAGCTACACTTAATTTTAAGTGTTCCTCTATGAAGCAGTAAACCTGCCTATAAGATAGCACAGTGTCCACAGATGAAAAGCTAGGTTTGAGTCCTCCAGGGAACCATAGGGTAACTCAAGTCCCCTGATATTCATATCCAGTAACAGCAAATAATTATGAATTAGATTGGAGCTTGCTCAACCACAGGAACAGTTGACACCCCAATTCACCTGAGAGCAGGACTTACCTTCTGGCCAGAGATTCTCAAGGAGCAGCAGTCCCAGCATTATTTCACACAGAGATGCTACCAGCCCTATCACTTTATCATATAGGACATTGTGGGAGAGTGTGGCCAGATACCACAGAGAGCAATCTGCCAGCCTTGGTCATCAGCTCACTGACATTCATGGATATCACCCAGAGGACAGAGCCCCTGTGCCAGCCTAACCTCTGCAGGTTCTATCTGTACACTATTTAAAGTGTGTGAGTATAATATGGTACCATATACATGAGATCTATGGCATGCATCGCATATCTGTATGGCACGAGCACACAGTACCTCAGACATACATGATGGAACATGCAGAGCACAGCCATGACAAAACCTATCAGCAGTAACAAATAAATGGCACAGAGCTCAGCAGTCATGGGTTACCAGCTCCTCCTTAAGAAGGGAACAAGAGGTTGTTTCTCATATGCTTTTCTTCAGTTGTTGTGTCTGGACTGTATCTAAGGATTAGGGTGGAAAAGCATTAGGGCTGTCCAAGCAAATGCACAGTTGCCCCTATCGTATGATGAAGAGACAAGATTTGGAACAATGGACAAATATAATTTTTCAAAATGTTAATCACAGAGAAAACCTCAGAGTGGGAAACAGAGAACAAGGTTTGTATTTTAGGTGTGGGAGATTTAATTTTTGTATCCCTGTTTTCAATTTTGCACTCTAGGGAAAAAAACCATCAGCAATTCTCAAAGTCACACAAGAATGATTAAAAATTTATCTAGGAAATACTTTTACAGATGGAGCACCTTTCATAGCTTTAGAGTCAGCAACCCTGCATTGTTCTAGCTGGCAGCTGCTGTTCTACCACTGTTCTGTGAACAGAGCCATGGAAAGACAGCTTCTTGTGCAAGCAGTTTTTCCAGCCTCAAAGAAAAAAAGATGCAAGAGGGATGATACCATGCTGCCTAGACTGGACTGTGAAGGGAGCTTTAGCAGAGGACAGAGAAATATGGTGACCAAGGGTACTCAAGAAGACAATACAGCCCAGCTTATCAGTAGAAACCTAAGGGTGTTAAGCTGGTACACTAATAAGAAATTAATAGTGAAGTTGAAATCTGCAGTTTAGGTTGAGCCAGACATGACCCTGGGAGCAATGAAGACTGGAAGGAACTTCAGGGCAAACCACAACCGATTCTGGCAGGAACAGTTTAATCTCTGATCCGCAGCTGAAGTCTGTCATACTGAGAGCTGCAGACTCCCTACAGCAGCAGTGCGTGCGTATTTCCCCTTACCACTGACCATGCATTTACATTCCACACACAGAAGATCAGTTTTGGCAAGTACAGTTCCCATAATACCTGAATCTTCACTACACATTCCCTGTAATTTGATCACTAACCCTCCTGCTAGTACAACTGAAAGGACAGACACCTTCTGTATTTGGATCTCAAGAACTTTGAGAGCTTTTAACCATAAGAGCTGCTTATAGCCTGCTGAATACAATGAGGAAACCAATGAGCTTAGAAGTGGTTTATAAGCCTTATTCTGAAACATTACACCATTTATGTTCCTTCACAATTGAACCTTACAGACATACAAAGACAGTAAATTGATACATTTAAGATCAGTTGAGTAAGAATGCTGTACTGGTAGTATCTCTCCCCCAATATTTACCAAGTTTTTACAACAAATAGTAAATATCCACAAAATATTTGACGAAATTACTTAATACTAAGAAAATGGTATTCCTAGAGCAGGGTATTCCTAGAGCAGGGTACCTGATCCATGTAAGGAAAATAGACACTATAATGAAAAAAAAAAAGTAAAAGAGAAGACATTTTTACAAAAGCTCTGGATGTTTAAATCTCCTTAATAAAAACATGTAAAGCAAAGAGGCCACTCCGTATTTAAAGCAATTTTGTTTTTATCTACTGGGGTAGTCACTTTACATCATACCAAAAAGACTGTATAAGGAATACAATGTCAAGAATCAGATTTTTATGGCACAGAAGGAATTTTTCCATTAACCTGCTTTCAGAGTTGTTAAATACATTATTAAAGACAAAGACACTAAGGCTACCACAAAATAATATTTGTATGATGGTATTAGTCTTTATTCAGTTTCTCAACTGACTCCTCCAGTCTGAATGTGGACAAGAATCTTTCCAGTAGTCTGTTTCATTGATTTATTCTGGAAGAAAAGATTCTTTGTACTTTTGACACAAACCTAATTTCTTATTTATATTGTTACTCAAAGTTCACATAAGCTTTTATGTTGCACCTTACAACGTATGGAATTTCAGATTAAAATAAAACTCTACTCGTAACATAACCTTTTATATAATGTAAAAATATTCTACATGTTTAACATATCAAGAATGTTAAGCATTTACTTTGGGGAAAACCTATTTTATGCATTTTTCAGTACAAATCTAACTGTGAAGGCTTTGCATTTGTGTCTCCCTGTTCAGTCGGGTGCCACCCAGTGTTCATCGTTTGCAGTTGTAGCTCGGACACTGCATCAACCGCAGTTTCCAAAAAAATCACTAATCTGAGATGCTGCTCACTTTTCATCTTTACTCCTCACCCACCCCTCCCTCCACCATGGAAAATTTACATCTTGGAAATAATGAGTGTTTTTAATTATCAAAATCAGTATAAAAATAGCAGCATGCTACTAGACGTGAAAAGCAGATTCATCATGCATTGTGAGTTTAAATGCAGACTTCTGCCTTCCTCTTATATTATCAAAATCTTTTTTAAAGTTAACATCAAGGCAAGGGGTATAAGGACAGACACTGCATAGTATGATTTTATACTAATCTGAACTGGGTTATTTGCCTTTAATCAAAATCCATGATAATTACAGGGTAAACAATTTTTATTTCAAAATACAAGTTTAACTGGAATTGTAGTGATGAAAGCAGAAGAGGGAAAAATGCAGTCTTTTACAGCCCATGTCACTGTATCTCACTTACATCCAGAGATAAAAGCTCTAATTGGTGAAGAGACAAAATATTTGTGGCATGTCATTGAACCTTTGTGATAATCCAGCGTTATCCATTTCTAAAGAAATATAAATACTTTAAAACAAACATTGAAAATAAATCCTTTTGATGTAACAAACTACACTCTTTACTGAGAATTTTCAGTCTTCTTAAAAGTAAGGGACTTCACCCAAAAAATAATCGAAGTATCAATGCAGAACAATCCTTGGAGGAAAGAAGTTGGAATGTAAACCTCTGTTCCAAATTAGATCTGAAAAGCAAAAACACCACACCATGGTATTCATCCAAGTGTATTTTTCATCAAGCAACTCTTTTTTAAAGTTACCTTTACAGCTCAGTAGGAGACTTCCTGAACTTAGCACAGTCCTGGTTTTGCCTCATCTCATACCCTGTTTTCTTAACACATGAACAATTACTCCCTGCTTTTGTCCCCACCAGCCCTGTGATGACAACACTATGGCTATACAGGTGAGCAATTCAGTATAACCACGGTATCTGCAATACCATTACACATCATTGGAACAGCCATAAATTAGCCCATGATTCTCAAAACCGAAAATAAAACCAAATTTGAGAGTCTCTTCCCTAAGCAGTGACCTTCTAATCATTCTTCTAATACAAAAATCAAAGGAAAGGCTCCACTGAGCTCTTCCTATTAACAATGACCTTGGAGACTGTACTTCATTCCAGACACATGACAGTGATGCTCAGAGAAGTTACTCACATCTTTTCTTTACATCTTTTGCTTTCTTAAAGCATGATATTATTATTTTACTGAAGAGCTGACAAAAGCTTAAAAACAATCAGCTGCACACTTAACCCCCCCCACACATCTATTAGTTTGCAAATCTGTCCTACAGCTACTTATCTTTTTGATGTCTTACAATAGCATCATTAGTAAAAGCAAGCAATACTAGTTTTTCTAGCTTCAGTAAGTTAAATCTTCAGTAAGCTCAACCACTGACAGGCCCAAAGTGAAATTTCCAAAAGTCTGAAGAAAAATTCCTCAGCATTTTGATACTTTTAAAAGATTTGATCTAATGAATCATATATTAAAAACTTCAAAAAAGTCAGAATAATGTAAGCATTTTGAAAGAATTAGTCATATTATCAACTCACAGAGAGAGGACTAAAAAGATGAAGAATTAAAGCATAATAGTATTCTTAGAACAGTCTATCCAATTAAGTTAACTCAGTGGCTCAGTAAGTTACTACTTATCCTCTCAGCCAGCTGACCCTGCACACATTCATCTCTCAGCTGTAAATTAAAGTGCATCAACTTAGAAAACATTGCACAGCAGATTCTACTTCTGCAATTTATTATAAAATTTGAGTTGTAACAATTTTACTACTATAATTTCAGAGTATGCATGACCAATTACTAGAGTTTAGTGGTAAGCAGTTAACACAAGTGACTCTGACAGTCAAGATTATGGTTAACTCTAGAAAAACTACTAAGATGCAGCTTTTTGTAGTTTTAAAAAATGGAACAAAACAAAACAAAAATGGAAACTTAAACCCCTTGTTCTTTACAAAACAAATCCCTCAATTATTTCTGCAGTTCTGGTGGGACAGTGAGGCTGTAAAAGCTACAGAGGAATTGGGGGGGGGATTTTCTTTTAGGCTGCTCTCTAGGTATGTTTTAGCAGTGTGACACCAAGTCTCTAATGTGCTCAGAGGCCAGCTTGGGAATGACTGTAGGACAGGAGAGAGGAAAAAACTGGCACATGCATGCACACCACCTCCTGAGGCAGTCCCTGAGGAGCAAAGCTATCCTGAACACCCTTGCTGTAGAACAAATAACTTACTGCAAAAGATGAGGGCTTCAAGCATATGATAAAAATACACATTGACTACTTACATCATCAATATCTTCATCATCATCTCCAATATCATCAAACTGGATTTCATCATCATCTCCAGGGCCAAATGTGTCTGTTTCATTGATTTTAGCTATGAAGGAATTTAGAGAAGTTAAGGAGTGCACTCACACCGTGTCAAGACAGACTTAGTATTCTTGTCCAACACCAACTTTCAATTTGAAGTGGTAAGATTCTTACCATGTTCTGGAAGCTCTCCATATGCTTTCAGGCTTCTGGCTTCATCTGCATTGTATTTTAGAATAACATCAGCCTTGTTATCCTAAATAAGGATTTATCAGAATGTATTAGTCATCTATGAAGGAAAAATAAAACTCAGCAGAATGCATTATTTACAACAACTATATAATTAATAGTGGATTAACAACTATAATATTTCTAGAAGAACATCTTGTTCTCTTCCTTCCCCTCAAGTTCCTTTAAATTGGAAGTAAACACATTGGAGTATTTTCATTTCTTCTGAGTGATAACTTAATTATCTCCAATTACAAGTAATTTATAGATTCATAGAACGGTTTGGATTGGAAGGGACCTTAAAGATCATCCCCTTCCAACTCCCCTGCCATGGGCAGGGACACCTTCCACTAAACCAGGGCGCTCAATCTGGCGCTGAACACTGCCAGGGATGGGGCATCCACAACTTCCAACAAGACAAAAGAGAATTTGAGACAAATGAGATGTTGAGAATTCAACAACTTGACAAGTTCAGTTTCATGTCTTTGAAATTAACCTTTCTTCAGACAATAAACACAGTGAGGTGTTTAATGGTCAATCAGGAATCACAGAATGACTAGGCTGGAAGAGACCTTCAAGACGATCGAGTCCAATCCATGCCCTAACACCTCAATCAGCCCATGGCACTGAGTGCCACATCCAGGCTTTTTTTAAACATTTCCAGTGATGGTGACTCCACCACCTCCCCAGACAGACCATTCCAGCACTTCATCACTCTTTCCGTAAAAAATTTTTCCTAATATACAACCTGTATTTCCCTTGGCAAAGTCAAACCCAAAAAATTCCTAGTTTTAATACTTTAATGTATACAGTAAATGACAGTATCTTAAATGTTTTATAGATTTCACATATTAGAAGCACATTTCAGAAGCAGAATCTATCTTCAACAACCAATGAGAATGCCAACATTCATGAAAGGCATTCATCTAATGAAAACTTGACAACTGTTTTCCATTACTGTTTATATTATGTAAAGTTATACCACTCCTTTTTTTGAAACTTGAGTACAAACTAATTACTGCTGTCATGGGTTGCAGTGCAAAATGTAACCAAAACCGTGTATTCCATCACCATCTGATGAAACTGGGGTGTGGGGGAGTGGGGTATTGTCTGTCAATGTCAATGTCAACCTGCTGGGGCAGTTTTCTTATTTCTTCCACAACCCAGCCTCCCTCCAGGGAGAGATCTTC
Organism: Certhia americana; assembly: GCA_018697195.1. Classification (NCBI taxonomy): domain Eukaryota; kingdom Metazoa; phylum Chordata; class Aves; order Passeriformes; family Certhiidae; genus Certhia; species Certhia americana. Next base: position 101,889,531 of record CM031857.1, read on the forward strand.
TGCTCATGGGCCATTGAGTCTCACTGATACAATTACAGCATCCCACTGGGAAATGCTCCAGCCAGGGGGAGGAGCCAAGCATTCCTACCTGGATAAAAATCTGGGAGTTGGAACACCAAGCAGCCTTTTCCACTGGATTCTCAGAGGAAGACCAGGCCCATCTCTCACCACTGGACCTTCAGTGAAAGAACTCCACTCTTTCTACAGGAGCATCACTTCACCAGAGCCACATCTGCCACTGGGACTGCAGCCACCATGGAATGGGACTGCCACCAACACCCTGACCCACAGGGTGTCAGGTTGGATCCTGACTCTGTCAGTGGGTTTGGTTTGTTTGTTTCTTTTTCTCCATTGTAATACTGCATGTGTTTTTGTTTTATTGTTTATTTTAGTTCCCATAATAAAGAACTGTTATTCCCATCCCCATATCTTTGCCTGAGAGCCCCTTAATTTCAAAGTTATAATCACTCAGAGGGAAGAATTTTACATTCTCCCATCCAAGGGAGGCTCCTGCCTTCCTTAGCAGACACCTGTCGTTCAAACCACAACACTGCTAATTTGCCTCTTAAGGTAAAAGCCTAAACATCAAGGATACAAAATTCTGATTACCAAAAAATTCTAATTAACACAATAAAATTTTTGGTACTTGACTCAATCTCCCTTTGTACCACTGGATGCACGCACCAAACATCTACATCTGGAGAAAAAAGGTCAAGCTTGGTGACAATAAGCACCTTCACTCACAAAGTCTCAGGGTGCAATTTAGAACAAGTCAAACCAGATTTTGTCTACTAATTACAATCTTCCTGTAGTACAAGGAAACTAAAAATCATGATTTGGCATAACTAAATACAAATGCAAAGTTAGACAGGAATTCCCTCACCATACCTGCTGCAATTTAACAGTAAATAAAGCTACCTGTAAGATTTATATGAGAAATATGCCTCTTATAGTGAACACACTATACTAATATGAAAAATTATACTGAATTTTTACCTGGTAGTCTCTTAAGCCAATCAGTATAATATCAGATGTATTTATCCAGACCTGAAGGAGAAAACGTGTTACAGAAATTCAACTTCTGTTGTATAACACAAGAACCAAAGAGCACATTTAGATTTATGGAGAGACATAAAACATCTCACTACAGACACCACCTTCGTTTTCTAACCAGTATGCTAGAAATATCCAATTTAATGTTTTAACAGCAAATCCAAGGCCATAAATACTCATAATTACATTATTTTCACATGTTATGGAGCTATTACAGGGTAATCAAACTTCTTTGAATAGCTTCTAGCCAACAGGGTGGTTACTAAGCCTTAACATCTGAGAAAACAGTAAGAATGCATCAAGGCACCAGTTCATGAACTCTGTGAGCTGAGCTCCTCAAGGGCAAAAAAATTAAAGAAAAATCTGATGAAGGGGGTGATGGACAAGAACAGTGAAGAGCATAAAAAAAATGAACTGAGTTGTTTCTAGAAACTATGGTAACCAGAAATCTGCAGAACAGGATATACTTTTAAATGCACAGGGTGGTTCTATCCCACATCTGCTCGGGTTTTTTTTGAGTTTGGACTCAAATGAGTTGGAATTTCCTTTCTTTTAAACATAAGGAATAGATAAGTGGCGCTTTTTGTAGCAAGAAATGAATTCTGCAGCACTTAAGTGTTTATTTATGCACATTCTCCACTACGTTCAACAGTTTCTTGCAGGCAGCTATAGCACTAGTTGCACTGATACCAAGACACGTGCATTCACTGCTATCCAAAAATTTGAACAATCCAGAATGAAGACAGTGAATGCCTGTTTTCATTGGAAACAGACTGAGGGACCTCCTCCTTACCATACACCAGCAGAGGACAGAAGATGGAACACCTGACAAGGGTCACAGGGGACACCATCTGGAGATGGCAAAGTTAAGAATGCAAACACTCACACCTGACATCCCCAAAGGTACAAATCTTTGGAGATTAGCTTCCAACAGAAATATTTTGGGAACTGATGAAGTGGACATTGAAACAATGGCATTGGAGGGGTATTTTCTAAATAGTCACCATCTGCAATTAGGGAGATTTTTATTTTATATATGTATAATTTTCTAAATATGAAAAGCTTATATTTCATAAGCAGCTGAAAAAATGTTCCCCTGAAATATACACACTGAAAGGCAGCCCTTCAACTGTGAGCTTCACCCAAGAACCAAAGACTGCCTATTCTTGTGCCAGCAATGGAAACAGAAGGACAGACTACTTTACTATCAAAAAAAGAAGCTTAAGGTATTAAGTGCAGTAGAAATATTAATTTTTGTAACAAGCTACATATGTAAATTTTTACAATTACATATAATGCGTAACGTCACTGCAATGCTTCAGAATTACCTTTTTTCTTAGCTTCCCTCTAATATGACATAACCTCTTCACACCATCAAAACATAATGCCTCCAGTCTTCCATTGCCTAACATCTTGATCACCTGGGCATATTCTGAAAGAGACAGCAACATACAGAAACACAGAATCATTTAGGCTGGAAAAGATCTTTAGGATCAGTAAGTACAACCATTAACCCAGCACGGTTAAGTCGACCACTAAGCCATGTCCCAAAGTGCCACAGAGCAAAACTCCTGAACAAATCCAGCTTTAAGACATAACCAATCTTTTCCATTGTAACCCAAATTTGCTGTAACATTTTATCAAACATGAACTGCTGAGAGGCACTTCAAGCATCCACACAGGCTGCTGAATGTATCACATTTTTGTTTCATTACTGATGTTAACATTTTCAAATACTCTTCCTTCTTGGTTGAATCCACACTTTTGTTCCCTCCAAAACGCTTACTAGAAAAAATCTCAGAGCTACTGAGTCACACTCAGAGTCTGAAAGTTTACAACAACATCACAGCACCAGTCCTAAAGGACAACATCTCATTGCTGTCACTGAGGCAGGAGAAAGCTGCATGTCCTGTATAACCACTCACTGACACTCTGAATCCCTCCTGCAGAGGCTCTGTGGACAACACCCCACTGTCCTTGAAAGGACATAACCTGCTGTTATCAGACACTGTCTGGAAAGCAACCAGCAGACTTCACCTCTTCAACACCCACCCTCAATCTCTTCACTTTGTATTTAATCTTCTCCCTCACCAAGCTGCAAAAATCACATACTGGAGAACTCCACACAAGTTAGATAGTCCAATGAACCATGAGACTGTTCATACCTGAGGATAATGTTTCGTTCAAGATTTTGCTTGGGACATGTAAAGGATCTTAAGTTTCAGATGCATATAAAAGTACACTCCTTTTCTGCTTACAACCAACACAAAATACCAGAAATTTGTTCAGTGCCACTTCTTCTACAGTGATTTAAACCACTACCTTTTCCATATTTCTAACAAGCCAACTGATTAATTGGCTGCTAGGAAGCACTCCCATTATGTGAGCAATCACCAGAGTGTGACACACAAGACAGGGCGAGCTGAAAGGGAGGTGAGCTCACCATCATCAAAGGCAGGGCAGATGGAAATCCCAGTCAGCCCCCAGCTGAACTCTCCTGTGCCTTTCTTCACCTGACAGCATCCCACCTACTGCTCCTGTCTTAACAGCCATTACACTTCCAGCCCAGGAGCCAACTGAACCAAACCATCAGGGGACAGAACAGCTCTGACACTTCGGGGAGCTCACTGAAGGATCCAAGAAATGTTAGAGTCCATATAAAACAGAAAAGTGGGACTGTGAATCCCAAGGACAACTACTGGCAAAACTGAACCACATCTGCTAAGCCAGCTGCTCACAGACCCTCACACAAAGCTATCAAGAGGTTTCTAGGAATGTTTAAGTGCTGTTTTACACAGAGCATTGCACTAAGGTCAGGAAGAGGGAAACATCATTCTTAAGTGGTAAAACTATTGAAAAATTTCCCTTCTACCTTCTCTTACACTCAATATGTCATTTGGAATTCAAATACAACCCCAATTAAGAACACCTCTCTCTATCTGCCACTTACAGTATGACATTGCCATCCTATAGTTAAAAACTCACCTTGCCCATCTTCTTTGAACACCAGTTCTCTTTTTTCTGATTCATTCTCATTCTTACCTCGTCGCCTGTTTTTACCTCCTTTGCCTAAATTAAAAGTGGGAGAAGTAAAAAGCATGTGTTACTGTCTCTAGATATAGTGAGTGAAAAAAAGTCAGATTTATGGAGATTTTTATGCTTGCTTATAAAATATGGCTATTTTAAGTATCCTACCCAGATCTAGATTTTTTTGCTTAGTTTTAAGTCGAAATTTTTTAGCTGAGTAGTAACAAAGAAATTAAACATTAGAATCTCCACTGTTGAAGACATCCTGGTTTCTCTGGATTGACAGCAGCCTTCAAAATGATTTTCACAAGATGGCCATTTTCAGTTTCTGTGGTACCTGCTACCAAATACCTCAAAAATAACGGTGGGATAACCTTATGCACGTAATCACCAAGAGCAAATTAATAACCTCAGTTACTGTGGTGCTGAAATCTCTGAAATACCCAAGAGGAAGCTGTCCTTTTTAAAAGGTACACACGTGGCAACAGGATTAGATGCTCTTCACGAAGAGCAGAAGAGCTTCTCATACTTGCCTCACGGTTAAGATCTGCTCACGGTTAAAAACCCTCACGGTTTCTGCATTTCCTTCCCGGGCTAAGAAAGAAGGGAAGCGGCACCGGCGCTGCCCGGCGAGGGCACGGAGGGGCCCGGACGCCTCCTCGGCAGGGCCGCTCCTGACAAGCGGGCAGGGCCTCCCGCTCCCTGCCGGGCCTCAGCGGCCTCCG
>CM031857.1:101894361-102087785 GCA_018697195.1 Certhia americana
AGAGAATACCAGGGCCCATCTACACCACTGACCTTCAGTAAAGACTCCACTCTTCTCAGAGCACACTTCAACAGAGCCACATCTGCCACTGGACTGCATCCACCATGGAATTGGAACTGCCACCACACCCTGACCCACAGAGTTTCGGTTGGAGCCTTACTCTGTCAGTGTGTTTTGTTGTTTTTTCTTTTTCTCTCCATTGTAATCCTGCATGTGTTTTTTTGTTTTATTGTTTATTTTTGGTCCCATAAAAGACCTGTTATTCCTATTCCCAGATCTTTGCCTGAGATCCCCTGAGTTCAAAGTTATAATCACTCCCAAGGGAGAATTTCACATTCGTCCCATCCAAGGGAGGCTCGCTGCCGTCCTTAGGCAGACACCTGCGTTCAAACCACAACACTGCTTATTGCCTCTTAAGGTAAAGCCTAAACATCAAGTATGCAAATGCCTGATTACCAAAAAATTACTTAACACAATAATTTTTTGGTACGCTGACTCAAATCTCCCTTGTACCACTGGATGCAGCGCAGCCAAACACGCTACATCTGGAGAAAAAGGTCAAGCTGGGTGACAAAAGCACCTTCCTCCAAAGTCTCAGGTGGCATTTGAACAAGTCAAACAGATTTTTCACTAATTACAATCCTTCCTGTGTCCAAGAAACTAAAATCATGATTTGGCAAACTAAAATACAAATGCAAATTAGCCGGAATCCCTTCACCATACGCGCTAGCATTTAACAGCAATAAAGCCTTACCTTGTAGATTTATATGAGAAATATGCCTCTTTAGGACACACTTATACAATATGAAATTATACTGATTTTTACCTGGTATCTCTTAAGCCATCAGTATAATATCAATGTATTTAAAATCCAGACTGAAGTAGAAAACAGTTACAGAAAATTCAACATTCTTTTGTATAAGCGAAGAACCAAAGAGCCAACATTTATGATTTTGGATAGACATAAAGCATCTCACTACAACACCACCTCGTTCTTCTAACCCAGATGCTAGAATATCCAATTTACTGTTTTAACAGCAAATCCAAGCATAAATACTCATAATTCCGTATTTCACATGTTAGGGAGCTATTACAGGGTAATCAAACTTCTTTGATAGCTTCTGCCAACAGGGTGTTACTAACCTTACATCTGAGAAAACATAAAAATGCATCAAGGCACCAGTTCATGAACTCCTGTGAGCTGCCTCCTCAAGGCAAAAAAATTAAAGAAAAATCTTATGAAGGGGGTGATGGACCAAACGAGTGAAGAGCATAAAAAAAATGAACTGAGTTGTTTTAAGAACTATGAGTAACCAGAAAATCTGCCACACAGGATAGACTTTTAAATGCACAGGGTGTTCGTAATCCCCACATCTGCTCGGAGGTTTTATTTTGAGTTTGGACTCAAATGAAGTTTGGAATTTCCTTTTCTTTTAAAATAAGGCATATATGTGGCGCTTTTTTGTAGCAAGAATGAATTCTGCACACTAGTGTTTAGTTATCAACAGGTCTCCATACGTTTTCACAGTTTTCCTTGCAGGCAGCTCATAGCACTAGTTTTGCACTGATACCCAAACACGTGACTTCACTGCTATACCAAAAATTTGAACAATCCAGAATGAAACAGTGAATGCCTGTTTTCATTGGAACAGACTGAGGACCTCCGCCTTACCATACACCAGCCCAAAAGAGGACAGAAGATGGACACCTGACAAGGTCACAAGGGGGACACCATCTGGAGAATGGCAAAAGTTAGAATGCAAACACTCACACCTGACATCCCCAAAGGTACAAATCTGGAGATTAGCTTCCAACAGAAATATTTGTGGGAACTGATGAAGTGGAACATTGAACAATGGCCTTTGGAGGTGTAATTTTCGAAATATTCACCCATCTGCAATTGGGAGATTTTTATTTTATATAGGTTACTTTTCTAAAATATGAAAGCTTATATTTCATAAGCAGCTGAAAAATGTTTCCCCTGAAAATATACACACTGAAAGGCAGCCCTGCAACTGTGAGCTTACCCAAGAACCAAAGACTTGTGCCTTCTTCTTGTGCCAGCAATGGAACATCAGAAGGACGACTACTTTACTATCAAAAAACAGAAGCTTCCGGTATTAATGCAGTAGAAATATTATTTTGTCAACAAGCTCATATGTAAATATTTTTTATACAATTACTATCATGGCGTAACGTCAACTGTTTCCCTATCCAATGCTTCAGAATTACCTTTTTTTTAGCTTCCCTCTAATAGGAACATACCTCTTCAACAGACACCATCAAACATAAGGCTCCAGTCTTTCCATTGCCTAACATCCTTGATCACCCGGGCATATCCTGAAAGAGACAGCAACATACAGAACACAGCATCATTAGGCTGGCAAGACTCTTTAGGATCTCAGTACAACTTAACACCAGCACGGTTAAGTACGACCACTCACCATGTCCCAAAGTTGCCACGAGCCAAACTCCTGAACAAATCCAGCTTTAAGACTAACCAATCTTTTTTCCATGTACCCAAATTTGCTTACACATTTTATCAAACATGAACGCTGAGAAAAGCAGACAGAAGAAAGGACTTCAAGCCATCCACACATCTTCTGAAGGTATCACATTTTTGTTTCATTACTGATGTTTAACATTTTCAAATACGCTTCTTCTTTGGTTGAATCCACACTTTTGTCCCTCCAAAACGCTTACTAGAAAATCTCCGAGCTACTGATCATACACCTCAGAGTTCTGAAAGTTACACAACATCACAGCACCATCCGAAAGGACAACATCTCATTGCTGTCACTGAGCAGTGATGAAGCTGCATCCCCTGTATAACCCCTCACTGACCCTCTGAATCCCTCCTGCATATGCTCTGTGGGCAACCACCCCAACGGTCCTTGAAAGACATAACCTCGGTTATCACAACTGTCTGGAAAGCAACCACAGACTTCACCTCTCCAACACCCCCCTCAATCTCTTCACTTTGTATTTAATCTTCTCCCTCACCACGCTTCAAAAATCACATACTGGAGAACTCCACACACTTTAGATAGTCCAAGGACCATGAGACGTTCATACTAGGATAATTTTCGTAGTTCAAGATTTTGGCGTGATTCGTTCAGATTTTGCAAAATTCGTTCAAGATTACATTTTGGGACATGTAAAAGGATCTTAAGTTTTCAGATCATATAAAGTACACGTCCGTTTCTGCTTACACCACACAAATACCAGAAATTTGTTTCCGTGCCACTTCTTCTACAGTGATTTAACAAAACCACTACCTTTTCCATTTTCTAACAAGCCAATAAAACCAACTGATGAATTGCTGCTAGGAAGCCTCCCATTATGTGATCAATACCAGAGTGTGACACCACAAGACGAGGGGCGAGCTGAAAGGGGGTGAGCTCACCATCATCACAGGCAGGCAGATGGAAATCCCAGTCAGCCCCCAGCTGAACTCTCCTGTTGCTTCTTCACCTGACAGCATCCCACCACTGCTCCGGTCTTAACGCCATTTACACTTCCAGCCCAGAGCCAACTGAACCAAACCATCCGGGGACAGAACGCTCTGACACTCGGGGGCCACTGAAGGATCAAGAAATTTTTGAGAAGTCCATATAAAAACAGAAAAAGTGGACTGTGGAAATCCCAATCCAACTACGGGGCAAAACTGAACCACATCTGCTAAGCCAGCTACTCACAGACCCTCACAACCAACTATTAAGAGGCATTCTAGGAATGTTTTAAGTGCTGTGTCACACAGAGCATTGCCACTAAGGTCAGGAAAGGGAACATCATTTTTTTTTTTTTTTCTTAAGTGGTAAAACAAGTGAAAAATTTCCCTTCTACCTTCTCTACACCTCAATATTTCATTTGAATTCAAATACCAACCCCAGTAAGAATACCATCCTCTATCTGCCATTACAGTTGACATTGCCAGCCTATAGTTAAAAAACTCACCTTGCTCCCCATCCTCTTTGACACCGTCTCTTTTTTTTTCCTGATTCATTCTCATTCGTACCAACCTCGTCGCCTGTTTTTGTACGCATCCTTTGCCTAATTAAAAGTGGGAGAAGTAAAAAGCTGTTCCTGTCGCTAATATAGGAGTTAAACAACGTCAGATTTATGGATATTTTCATCTTGCTTTATAAAATATGCTATTTTAAGTATCTACCCAGATCTAGATTCTTTGCTTAGTTTTAACGTCGAATTTTTTAGCTGAGTAGTACAAGAAATTTTAAACATTCGAAATCGTCCACTGTGTGACTACATCCTCGTTTCTCTCTGGATTGACAGTACACCTTCAAATGATTTTCACGAGATGGCCATTTTCCAGTTTTCTGTGGTGCCTGGACAAATACCATCAAAATGAAACGATGGATAGCTTAATTCACGTAATCACCACGAGCAAATTAATAAAACCCAGTTACTGTGGTGCCTGAAATCCTCTGAATAACTCAGTAGGATCTGTCCTTTGTAAAGGTACACACGTGGCAACAGGATTAGACGCGTCGTCACGCAAGACATAAGACTTCTCATACTGGCCTCACGTTAAGATCGTGCCACGGTTAAAAAAACCCTCACGGTTTTCTGCATTCCTTCCCGGCTAAGAAAGACGGGAAGCGGCACCAGCGCTGCCCGGCGAGGCACGGAGGGCCCGACGCCTCGCTCGCAGGGCCGCTCCTGACAAGCTGCAGGGCCATCCCCTCCCTGCCGTGCCCTCACGCTGCCTCCGACCCCTTGCCTCGGCCAGGCGGACACGTGCCCTGGTCCCCGCCGGGGTGGCGGAGGGCCCGCTGGCTGGCGGGTCCGCCGGCGCCCACTGAGGGGCCCTCCGGGCCATGCACTGCGCCCGCCCAGCCGCGGCCCGCCGCGCCGCCGCGGGCAGCGGCGAGGGCAGGGCGACTCACTTTATTTGGCCATGGCCCCGAACGCTCCGCCGCGGAGGGGCTGCGGGAGTGGCGGCGGGAGTCTCGGGCGGTGGCGGCGGTTCGGGCTCGGCGGCGGCTGCGGGCGGGACCAGCGGCGGGGCCGGGGCTGCGCGGGCTCGTGCGCTGCGCTCCGGCCGCTGCACCCACACGGACACAGCGCCGCCCCGCGGCCCGGCGGACTGCAGCGCCACAGGACGCGCTCAGGGCCCGCTCCCCACCGAGCCCCGGCCACGGCAGCAGCCCCGGGATCGGCCACGGGAGCAGCCCCGGGAGCGGCCCCGGGAGCAGCCCCGGGATCGGCCCCGGGATCGGCCCCGGGATCGGCCCCGGGAGCAGCCCCGGGATCGGCCCCGGGAGCAGCCCCGGGATCGGCCCCGGGATCGGCCACGGGATCGGCCCCGGGAGCGGCCCCGGGAGCAGCCCCGGGATCGGCCCCGGGAGCGGCCCCGCCTGCGCGCTCGTGGTGCGGCTCCGGGAAAAGCAGCAGGAATGAGCTGCTCATTCCAGAGCCGGGACACCGCGCAGCGCTCGGGGCGAGCGGTGTTAGTGATAACTCCTTCCAGGATCTGCAGGACCTGTCAGGAAAGACGGGGCAAAACTATTTACAGGAGCTCTTAGTGACGGAGCAAGGAGGAATGTGCTCAAATTGAAAGAGGGTAGGTTTAGACGAGACGTTGCGAAGAAAGTCTTCGCTGTGCGGGTGGTGAGGCGCTGGCACAGGCTGCCCTAGAAGCTGTGGATGCCCCATCGCGGAGGTGTTCGAGGCCAGGCTGGATGGAGCTCTGAGCAGCTCCAGGGAAAGGTGTCCCTGCCCATGGCAGGGGGTTGGCACTAGATGATTTTCAAGCTCCATTCCAACCCAAACTATTCTATGATTTTGTAAACCAGAGGGTACGGAGGTGAGGAAGGGTGAGAGCAGGAGCTGTGGTATATCAGCCCCGCTTTCTGTCTTTGCAGAGTTTCTTGGGGATTACAAATTATCCAGTTTACTTGTAAATAAATTTTAAAATGTTTTCAGATAGGCAGGATAAAGCCTTGTGTGTACAAAGGGTCACAGCTGTGCACACCTATGATCCCATGAAATCGCAGTACCTGTATCCATTACCGAACCTCTCCATGTTCTCTTACACCTTTCGTTTAGTAAGCTTAACTTAGCAAAACCTCCGGTTACATTCCTTACAAATCCTCTATCGCAATTATGGCAATTTTTTGTAGACTCTGCAGCCTTTGAAAACCTTCCATCTTTTCCAGGTTGCAAGGTTAAAAAGAATCACAGATATAAGCTTCCAAGTTGTATGAGCTGCTAAAACATGGGCCTGTTGTTTATGGAGTGCTTCTGCATATATTATGTTCCAAACGTTTATGAAGTGCATTAATTATCTGACATGCCCATATTTTCAGTGTCCAGAGGAATACAGGCATTGCAAGCAGTGTTATTTAGCAGCATATTAAGTGGTACTTTGGAGTTGACTGGAATCCTGGGGTATTAAAATACAATATCCTTGCACTGCAGTTTTGGTGTATATTCTATCAGATCTCTAGGCACCGGCTGAACACGAGTTCTTCCTTTGTGTCCAGGTTTACCTGTCTCAATATGCTGTGATGTCGGGACACTTGCTTTTTACAAACCCTTTCTGGTTGGCAAAATATACTCAGTGTGCTGTGAAGGTAGTTCAGAGTTAGTGATGAACATGCAATGACTTTTGTAACTGGGCATAACAAATGATTACACAAAACAACCCTTTAAGATGTTTGAAAGTTTATTCATAGTAGAAATTTCAATTTCTTTTGAAGACTACAAAACCTGCCATTAGACAGGAAAACAAGCAATGATAACTTTCCAAAACTGTTCATAGTTACATCTGGAACAGTTTTAATTACACATTAATAGCATGATTGGAACACCTCTTAGATCAGACTCTGAATAAAACAATCATTTAAAGTATTCATTACAATTATTTATTTTTAAACTAGCATTTCAGTTCTATGACAGCAGTGCCAAGCATCTAACAGATGCTATTGTAATGGTCTAGAACAAGGTACAATACCACTGATTTCCTGGAACAGTACCCTAGACTCACTTACATGCCATGCTGAGAAAACTAGTATAAAGTATGATTGTATAGAATCGTAGAAAAATATTTTATCTGTGATTTTGTCATTTTTTAAAAATTGTTTAAGTAGACTTCCCCCCCAACTAGGTTGCAAAATAATTACATCCCTCATAAGTACACCTTCCCTTTGATTAGGTCAAGAGTATCAAGTAAAGCTAATCATTTACATCATTTTCATATGTGAAAATTCATCTATTAACCATTGCTGCTTAGTAAGGGCCAGCACACTTTGAATCCTTTCCTTCCAGTAATAGAAAAGCACAGCTTTAGTTGGTAACACCACATTTACAAAAGCAAAACACACACACACACACACAAATCCCAGACACATTAATCTATTTTCTTATGGCCTTGTCTCTTCAGAAAAAAGTTTTAACTATTTTCTTTTCTTTTAAGCTTCATTCAATGTTATAGTGATTATGAACACAGAATTTTGCCCTTACTGGACATAGATGGCATTTAATGGGTATTGCAACTACACTCTTCCCTCCGTTCCCTCATGCTCTCAAGCATAGTAAATGGTAATTTCACACTAAAAAAAATAAAAACAAACCATGGTTAACACATAGAAAATTCAGCTGTATCTGTATTGACTTCTTTTTTTAATCCTCTAAGACTCTGAGTCACTTGCTATGCTTTGCAGACCAAGCAGCAGTCCAGCAATGAGTATACACAGTGTGTCATATGCTCACATTCTAACAGAAAGGTGCTGAGACTCAGAGAAGCATTATGTGGATTTCTCTATAGGATATTACAACTGCAACTATAAAAACATAAAAAAACGTGTCAAAGTCATGAATGTAGATCCAAACCAGGAAGTAAGGTACATAAACCATGCCTGGCCTGTAAAATACACCTCCCTGATTAGGCAGGCCCTTTATACCTTGGTTTAGAAAGTAACTTAAAAATATACTGGATCTAGACTTCAACACATTCAGCTTAGGGTGTGCTAAATGTTCCTGTTTTGCTACAATTTAAAATGTTCATTCTCTGCTGATATATATACATGACTTAACAGCAACATTTCCAAAAGTCTAGACTAAATTAACAGCTCACTTGAGAGTGTAGATACGTCAAATGCAGGAATTAACTTTGCTTCGCTATTTGGCTAATGATCAGTGAGCTTGAGGACTGTAAAATACAGCTACAATAAAACTACTGAAAGTATTTCTATATTATTTTAATGTGGATATTGCCAATAGTGAGGCAGCTTAATACCTCCTCTTTTCGGTCTGTTCTTTGTCAGGTACCTACATACTCACACTGAACAGAGCAGGAACTCCTTCCTGAAGTGAAATGTCATTACTGACACACTGGCAAGTACTGCCATCCTTTTATTTCAACAGCATATAAATAATGTGGTTGACTAGATATGACAATATTCTAATTAACACTTTAAAAGCCACCAGAAGGTACAGTTTCTAGATTTTGAGAAGCCTGACTTAAATTTGCTCACAGAGCTGAAAAATACATTTTTTTGAGAGGTAAGGTTTTACTAAATTCCTCTGGAACTGCTGACATTGTAAAAAAAAAAAAATTAAGATGGCCTTTTTCTGCCTCTACTTAAAAGTGTTTCTTGAAGGAAGGGTAGATGCTTCTGTACAGCTAAAGGGAACTTCAATGCTAGAGCACCAAGTAAGGCAAAGTACTGTTTCCTTGGGAAGAGCTGTGTTTTCAAATTTCTGAGAGCTAGGTTAATTTAAAAATATTTGTTTATAAAACCAATTTCTTCACAATTATATTATGGATGAAATATTTAGCAAATTTTAAGGGCTATAAAAGTGGGATCCTTTGCAAATCTAGCAAAGGAAGCTTCCCCAAGGAACTCAGAAATTCTGGTGGAAGAAACACTCCCATTCAGAGCAAATCTGTGGTGTCATAAAAATGATTCTTCCTTTCAACAAACCGCTGATGATTTCAGGGGAAATAAGCCAATTAATCACCATAAAAGAAATTTAATACCACTAAGCCAAGAAAATACCTTCTTACGCAAAACAAAATTGCATTGTTCACCAACAGCCATTCACCCACATCTATATCTTATTAAAGCTGGAATTCCCAATAGTCATTTTCATATCTGGAAGGACATTACATAGCCTTCAATTTTGGTGTAATGGATCACTCACTATTCAAACACATTCCAGTGTCCCTTCTCATTTGGGCAATTTCATCTTCTCAAGAGCAGCCATCAAGATGGGCCTTGAATTACTTTAGACAGTGGGAGGCCAAGACTATTAAAAGCTCATATCAGTATTTGAAGTGAGTCTTCCACCCTCATTACCAACTCACTTCCATCTCTGGAAAAGTGAGAATGTTCCCTCTGAATGGCTTCATCTTACATTACTGGGACAACACTATTTTCATGGTAAATTAGAATGACCCTTTTGTAACTAAACGGATCTTTATGACTTGCCTCTCATTTTGCTTTTGAAATCAATTAAAATTATCAGAAAAGTAACTGACAGAGCATTAGATCCATCAGTTTTGCAACTGCAATGAATGCAGTTTAAACCTACTCTTTGCAGGCTGCTGCTTATTAGTGACCAATATGTTTTGCTTTATCTTTGAATGTTGCCTTTCTTCTCTAATGCCAACATTCACTCACTGAACAATTCCTTCGCAGCTTAAACAAAAGTCATAGAATACAGATAAAATATTAACAATGGATTATAAGAATAAACCATATAGAAATGTCCTCTATCAGAAAGTATTTAGCAATAATTCCTGAGTCCAGAGATTAGATGGGAGATTGGATTTTCCCATTAAAATGGGAAAAAAGGGGTAACAAAGACAATGAGATATGGAGCCAGTTATCTTTTCTCTGGGTTATATTACCTATAGGATATATAGTATGGTGAGAGATTCACTGTTTTAATTTCATAACATAACATGTGGCATCAAAAACACAGAAATGTAGAAAAGACATAGGCAAGGAAAACTACTTATCCATAGTATTACATTCAATAGCTGTTTAACAGTCAGGCTTCTTTTAGAGCTGTCCAACAATAGGATTAATCCAGGTGAACTGCTTAATCAGACTTACTTGTCATAATGATTAATAATATCTAAGTAAACAAGGCATGTATACATTAATGAAAACAGCACAGGAGTGTACTGCTTGTGAACTGTTTACAAAAACATACAAAATGTTGGATGGCACAATGTATAGTGCTAATATAAACAGATTGTTTAAGCTAAGTGCTTAACATAAACTGTCCATCTCGACCTGTAATAAAGAATATTTTAGGGGACAAAAAAATATTCCTTAGAAAAATAATGCTATGTGGTGCAGAGTGCTTTATTCAGTGTATATTTGACAGAGGTGGCATTTGTAATTCTTCTGGTTTACTCAGTTGTGAACAGGATCATTTTCATTGTTTCCACTTGTCACTCCATTTGCAGCTCCAGTAAGATCAGTAACTTGCCATCAACAGTTTAAAGCGAGAGTAGATGAAAGCAGTAGCAGCAGCAGGAGCAGCAGCATTATAGGTACCAGCTGAGACAGAGTGTGCTTGCAGGTGTCTGTCTGATATGTGCTACCTGTTGCCATGATTTGTGCTATCATCTTATGCCATGGTACCAAGTGTCTGGTTGAGGTCATTTCACAGGGCTGTTGAGGTAATTTTTTTTATACCTCTCCTCTGAGCAAGAGTAGAACGGCCAACTGGCTCCAAAACTGGTGACTGATTACGATTCAAAGCAGAGTAAGTTGCTGCCATTGCACCCTGTGGAGTAGAGGGGAAAAGAACAGTAAGAGTATGCTGTGACTGATGCACACACTATAGCAATGCTAATTGCCAGAAACTCTGAACAAATTTTAACTTTCAGTCTATTTTCATCTACAAAACAGATACATACTACTGCATTACTCAAGTCCTAGCAGCGTTAGGAGTGAGTGTTTTTTAGGGTAATAAATAGTTTTACATTGCTCAAAGAGTCAAACCCAGAAGGTATAATCTAGGCTGCCAAATTCTGTCACTATGTTGTGTGAAAGAGTTGGGGAATGAATTGGTAGACTCTCTGCTTATCACTTATATAACCATTTCAGTTTCTAACAAAATATTTAAAAATCACCCACATTATTCAGTATATAAAATTTATTTTTAAAAAATCTAGAATGTTGTGATCTGTGGGATCAGAACTCTTCCACTTCCCACTTGTGTTTTTGGATGCTAGAAATTTCTAATTGCCGACTCAGAGAAAGTGTTAATTATATTCTTCAGATCCCTTTTATGTTGCACAAGAGATTCTTGGAAGTAGGACTGAAAACAAGGCTGAATACAAAGAAGTAGAATTCAATTATTTTTGATTTTCCTCTGCTTGTTCAAAGTGAAAAAGTTCCAGGTTGTTTCAGACAGAGTACAGAAATATGATACCATAATAATTAACACTGCCCTTTTGACTTCTTTTCAGCTTTCACTGTGATCACAAAGTATTGTTTTCCTTCAGTTCCTGCCAAGTACCCTCCTCTGAAACTGTAAAGTTAGCAAACGATTTTACAGCTCCCTATAGTCACCTGAGATTTTTCACTATGAGAAGAATGATTTATATTAGCTTCTGAAAGCACTTAAGCCTTCCAGTGTAAGTCCAATAGATTTCAAACACAAGAAAATGAGTGTCTTATTCATTAGATTTATCACCTGTAACTGGTTTCACATTAAATCCTCTTACGTATTACAAGTTCATTTTATGGCTTAGTGCAACATCCAGTTGTAACAACTTTTTCACAGTATATAGAAGAGACACATGCTATCCCCTAACTTTAAAAACAAAACCTCCTTTGTTTACACTAATTTTGGCTAAGTGGCAAGCTGAAAAAATATCTATTTACCTTCACTAAATGGGGAGCATCCTGCCTGTTCAGCTGGTATTGAGGCAACTGATCACAGTGAACTATCCAGGGGTGACTGAGAACTTGGGCTGCAGTCAGTCTTTGATGAGGGTCAACATGAAGCATTTTTGAAACAAGGTCCTGTCAACAAAGATCAATGGAAATAACAGGAGAACTTCAACTTTAAAACAGATTAATAATTCAAAACTGTAAAAGAAGATTCTAGAGGTATAAAATGCGTTCATAATGTCAGTTTAAAACAAATGAATAGCAATGTAGCAGTGCTAACAGTGTATCTTTTAATTATGTGACTTAGACATTTGGTAACACAAAAGGAAGGTATCCAATTAAACATGGAAAATTTTAGCATTTTAAGTGTCCTTGTAGAAGGGGCAAAAAGGATATTGCACACTGAGGTTCTGAGCCTATTTGCTGTCAGAAACAGAATTCTCAAAAACTTAATACTTCAGTGGTTCTCATTATGATTTAGACTACCTGTATGATTTTTGAATGTCATGCTTCCACATGAAGTTTTATCAAAGCACATCTCATCATGGATAACTGTGTGTGTGAATACTGATAAAACACTGTATTTCTCAGGACAGCTGTTTACTACAGTGTAAGTCACACCTGTTCTTTCCTCCTACATGCAAGTGACTGCTGAAACATGAACACATCAAAAACAGGAAATAAAATTCTAGGCACATTCAATATTTTACTATAACAATGGGTAGAACTTACCCAATCATCTTTGACATAACATATACATTATAATCAACATGCTATATTGCAATCCATCCCTGATCCCCCAAGAGACAAAGCAAATACACTTGCCTTAGCTGTGTCTGAAACACTGTTCCAATAACCACCACTGAGTGAGAACTTTCCACTTCCTATTCGGGCCAAAATCTCCTCTGGGGTGTCATCAGGACCATTTGCAAAAGGAGTGTAGCTATTTAACCAAACAAATTCAATGTTAGTAACTTCCATTACCTGGGCCTCAGCAAGTATTATAAATCTGATTATGAGTTCCACACAATTATAGGCAACAAATAGTCAAACAGTTGTAAAAAGATTTTATTCTTAACGTGTGAAAATACATGACACTGACTATAGATCTGTTCTTATTGCATGTATTCCCTCTGTATCTGGTCTGAAGAGCAAATTTTTCCTATAGCAGTTCAAATATTGGTGGTTCCTGAATTACAATAAGTATTTCTTAAGCTTTCATATTGTAGTGAAGTATTAAACCAATCCATTCTGTTGTAAATCTAAATGTCTGATAAAGAATAAATGCTGGTTTAATGCCAGAGCAAGAAAGGTGCACCGGTTTTCCTTGCTTGACTATATACACTTCTGATGCTATCATAATGCCCCCAACCAAAAAAGAGATATACTTAAAACCAAGTATGTTTGTCAATCGCTTATTTATTTTAAAATACGAAAATCTTTGATGATGCTAACTCTTAACCAAACTGGTAATCTGAATAACCTAGCATAAAAAGATAGTTACTATTGCTTCTGCTAAATATATTTTATTTTGAACTTCTGGTACTATGTCAAATTCCTTATCTTTTATACAACTAATTTCTGTTGCATATACAAATGCCTTTCTAATATACATTTATTGTACTCTAATTGCATCACTTCTAGTGACTGGATTTTGCACACAAACATGCTTTAATGCATTGCAATTGTATTTGCAACACATTTCCTTCCACATATATATTGCTTAATCTATCTTTTAATTTTCACATGAAACAATAAATTCTTAGTGCAAATCACCTTTAAGCATGTCCTGGTTTGGTCTGATTGGGTAATTTTTAATATTGATATATGATCAAACAATGAAAAAGGCTGCTAAGTAGAGGGGACGTTTGAAGGAAAGAATTTTTCATATCAGTCCCTCCAAACTTGGATTTTACTAAAGGCAAAAGCATATTCTCAACCCCAAAGATGAGATTAATCAGTGCTTTGATAGAAACATCTGCAACAGTGGGTCTACATTTATTAATGGTTTTGTTTGTATTGGTTTGGTATTCTACAGCAAAGCAAATGATAATCACCCTTACCCAGTGAGCATGGTATAAAGTAGAACACCAAGGCTCCATATGTCACAAGCAGCATCATAACCTTGCCTCTTTAGAACCTGAGGGAGACAAATGTTTTTTTTCTGAAAAAAATACTTAGAAATGTTTTGATTATGCTATAAAAACGGTAAATTTTCAAATTTTTACTTCACAGAGTGATTCTACTTGTTACAGAACAACAAAAAACAATCTAGCAAAAAAATCCCAGTAAAATATACTAAGGCTAATGATAAACTATCCTGGGTTTTACCTCTGGAGCAACAAAATTTGCTGTGTAACATGGAGTCATCAGAAGACCATTTTCCGCTCGCAGTTGTTTTGCAAAGCCAAAGTCACAAATGCGAATTGATTCTGGATTACCAGATTCATCAACATAAAGAATATTGCTAGGCTTCAGGTCTCTGTGAACAACCTTAAAAAAAAAAAAAGAAAAGAAGAAACCATTAAATACAATAAGCTAAGCACATGAAAAGCTTTTTATTATAATTAGCAATTCTGCTACTTAAAATTAAGTCTCCCATCAGCGTGCTCAGTTTCCAGAGTTCCAGACTGCACCATCAGCTGCAGTGTTTTGATGCTCTGTAGTGTCTGGAGCACAAGAATTCTATCTTGGAAACTCTTAACTATAAAACTCCCTCCAGACATCCCCCACCCGCGATTTATTTGCACAGACAGTTACAGATGTCTCTTCTGATGGTTGAATCATTTATTTCCTTTAACATGCATAACTAACAGGCTCTTTAAATCAGAACCTTTGGATACTAATATCTTTTGGAGTCAGGGGTCCCCATAGCTGCTGATGTATCACCTTGCTATGTAACCACGAACTAGACACTGCTAGAATAACTCTATTCCATTCTCTGTATTCAGACAGTATGAATTAAATCTCAGAAAAACACTTAAAACCTGATTAAGAAGGAATTTTAATAATAAATCCCAACAAAGTATCAAAGAGGCATTCTCCAAATATCAAAAAAGTGCCTGTACTGGTTCACAAGTGGCTGCTTTTGCAGGGGCTCGAGATGTAAAAAGATTGTCAGTACTGGAGAAGCTGCCAAAGTTCTGGCACAATTTGAAGCTATGTTATAACAAGCCTTCACAAAAACCTGGAATGCACAAATTCCAGGACAGTCTTTGAAATCAGATGACCTGCTATATTTTCTTCACAAGACAAG
Source organism: Certhia americana (assembly GCA_018697195.1). NCBI lineage: Eukaryota > Metazoa > Chordata > Aves > Passeriformes > Certhiidae > Certhia > Certhia americana. The sequence continues at coordinate 101,909,500 of CM031857.1, forward strand.
CCTACACCCTGCAGAGACTTTACTCTATGTAAAGAAGAGATTATATACCACTGTAAGACAGCAGAGTGGACCTAAGTGTCCTTTAAATATTGAAGTAGAACATGAGGGCCTTTACCTTCCTTGTTGTCCTGTGTTTTATTAAACACAGCTTTTCATAGTTAAATTTAAATGGAAGAGACTGTGAAATATTTCATAAAAATAATCACATTAGAATGAGAAGAATTCCAGAAATCAGAAGCTCAACAAACTCATCCAAACCTAGCAGGGTTTCAGGAAAGCAGTATGAGATCAGGGAGTAAGGGTGTAGAGGGTCATGCACATTGCAAAGCCATTTAACACATTAAGGCTATTTACTAGACTTAATGTGTTACTTTAGTATTTTCCAGCATACAAATCCTGTGCCTTTCTTAGATTTAACAAACCAAGTACTTAAAATTATGTAAATAAGCATCTTGTAAGTTGAAATATACAAATGATATTAAAGAATTTGATTTGGAACAGTAGGTGTTAAGGGCAATACCCTGGCTTTAGATGTTAGTGTGTGAGAGAACCAGTTCCTGATTGCCCTTGTTTTTTACCTTTTTCCCTAATAATGAGGGAAACAACCTTTACTGCTCCAAGAGGCAAATAAAAAACACCCGGTTTTATTCTTGTTGATGTTTTTTTTGTTTTTTTTGTTTTCTTTGAAAGAGCTTCTAAAAGGGGTAGAAAGGAAGAAGTAAGCAACGGAAGCAGTGCAGAGCTGGGGATTTGGCAGTTTCTAGAGCAGTCTGCTTGAGTTGTATGCTTTTTTTGGAAGAAGGAGATGCAATTCTCAAGTAGGAAGAAGAGAAAATGTAACTGTCTAGTTCAAATTAAAACACTACTTCCCAAGCTATCAAAATGTTTATGTCAAAGAACAAATGAAACATCGTCCCATGTTAAGCTGTTTTCCCAACAGCAAATTTTGAAAATATTTTAAAATATAATGCTTTTAAAAAAAATGCCAGATTGTTTAGATTATGTTGGTATTTTGTACAGAAATCACATTTTATTTTAGAGCAACAGAAGAGAGCAAAATTACATGCAGGAACTTTCAGTTCTTTCTATCTTAGCATTGTGCTTCTGACTACAGCCTCAATTACCTACCAGCATTTACAAGTCTGCTGCTCCAAGATGATATGACACTTCTTGTTTATCTGTTTTATGATGTCTCTTGTGCCAATCCTTAATCAATGTATGTTGGCCCTAATACTTTTAGAATGCTCTGTGTGAGTGTTGGAAGCACTGCTTACTCTGAGGATTTCATTCCTTGCTTAGCTAGTTTCTCAGTTCAAATGTATCTTATGAATGTCCATGAGGAAACTCTTCCTGGGAAGGGTTGTGGAGACTGCACAAAAATGCAGACACTGTCAAACCAGATTTTATCTAATACCATATTCAAATAAGCTCCTCCAATGTCCAGAGGAGTTTCAACAGGAAAATCTACCGAAGACATGAGGGACTCTTCCAGAAAAGAATTAGACTACTGAAGTGCTCACTATTTACATATATAACCAGCTTCCCTGTGGAGGTGTACTTAATATAAGACTCAAAAATTTCCAAAAGCAAACAATCCAAAGTGCATGTGGTCTAATACAAGTCAAAAGGCAAATATTTACAGATTTCTACAGTAAAGAAACAAAACCCCCTAAAATCCCTTACTCGATGCAAGGACACCGGGCCTCTTTTAGCCACGTGTGGCAAGAATTAACCAAGTTATAATTTGTTATTCTATTATTTGTATTTCCATACAGAAAGTATCAAGTTTTGATCATAATTCCCATGGGTGCTGCTGGCCAAGGACAGCCTAAATAATCTGTGCACAAAGACTCAAATAAGAAAACACACATGAGCAAGTGACTGAAGCAATGAATCACAGAATGAGATACCAGACAACTTTAATGATAAGTTTTCTGAAATAACAGCTTCCAGACACGACAGTGTGTATTGAATTGCTATTTATTACTTAAAATAATTTGAGTACTATATGTTCCAAAACATCTTTTCTTGGGTAACATCATCATGTATTAGCAGCTTGACTTTTTCCTTGCACCTTCATTTTCTGCTTTTCCTCCATCCTCTTTCTATTGTTTACTTAAAAATGCAACATGTCCTGCCTTTCTTGCATTGCAATTATCACACTGTCCTTCTCTATTTTTGAACTACTTCCTCGGTCTCCAAATTAATTTCCCAAAGTCTTAATTTTCTGTCTCCTACAAGTTCCTGACCCTATAGCACAGGAGTAACAAGTCATAAACCATGATCTTCAAAACCAAGAAGTCAAAGGAATTACAAGTATGAAAGGTGAAAAATAGACTTTCAGGGTATATCACAGGATGAGATTGAGATTACATTAGGTCCCATGGCTATACAATGACACTGGTCCTAGGACTTCTTCCTGAACTTTCTTCCCCTCATATTCTCTCTGTTAGGAATTATCTGCATATTCCACAGACCTGCTGACAGACTGCATGAAGAACAACAGAAAGAGTTGCATCATCTCAGTTATCTGAACACATACAGAACTGATAAGGAAAGTTTTGATTTCAACACAAATTCCTGCTGCAATGTAATTGTTTACCAAAAACTACTTAATTACCACACAGAAGAATGTATCAAGATACAAATTATGCTTCTGAAAGAGAAGAGTATCAATAGCTATAAACATTTTGTCTGAGATGAAAACTTACCCCTTGTGTGTGGAGATATTCAACTGTTTTTGTTATTGTGAACAGAACAGCACTAGCTTCTCGTTCTGAGAAAAATTTTTGCCTAAGAATTTTATCCAGCAGTTCTCCTCCTTTCATAAGTTCTGTTACTACATACACATATTTTCCATCGTCATACACCTGCAAAAAGTGCATAAAAATTTAAACTTCAAAATATTTTTCTCTGCTGTGAAAACACAAAGAAATAGTGCAGGAGTGTTTACAAGCTGTTTTCTTCAATTGATTTCCATGTATTTCACAACTCGCACCCTATCCAAATGTTCATCTTCAGATGTGAATACAAAACCTTTACAAAAAAGCAATACCGTACCAAAGTAACAAATATTGGCATGAAAGTGTTTAAAGATAAAAAGAAAGGATAAATAATAGGTAGTTTCCTCCACAAAGTTTCACTAAAACAGAGAAATTAAGTATTAAAAAATGGAAACTAATCTAATTAAGGCAAAACCAGAGCTAATTCAAGAAGCAATTATTACACCAGATTAAAAATATAAACAGAGATCATTTCGACAGCTAAAAAAAACAGACAAAAAAAGGGGAAAAAAATTAATCTAAGTTTATCTCAAGTAGCCTCTGTGAACAGTGAATACAAAGTTACTATGATAAAAACCTAAAACTTACACATTACGCTGCACATAAACCCTACACACCAAAGTCTAAAAGTATTAAAATATGCATATTTTATCCCTTACTTCTAGTTACGGAATGCCCTAATTTTTGCATGGCTCAGGGAAGCATCTGAGAATTCTTTACATTCTCACCAGAGGGCACTACAGGCTGATTGATACCAAAGCACATTTTAAGGTACTTACACTTCAGCATTTCATTTCAGTTGCACTTTGGCAGAATCATAGAATGGTTTATGTTCAAAGAGCCCTTAAAGATGATCTAGTCCCAACCTTCCTCCATAAGCACATTTCACTAGATCATGTTGCTCAAAGCCCCATACAACCTGACCTGGGAGTTCCAATTTAATCCGGAAACAATTCCTGTTTTAGTGAAACCTTTTACAGACTGTTCCCTTTAATCATTTCAACCTTCTTTTATGGGGATGTTGCAGTGGTTTTTTTCAGTAAAACATGTGAAATAAAAAATAACTTATGTTTAAGTAGAAACAATTACCAATATAGATAGTAAAGTATAGTATTTATTTATAGTAAAATAAATTTAGGAATAGGTATCAGCTAAGTAACAGAAAATAAGAATTAAAAAAAGGGTTTTCATCCCAATTCCCTAGTCTTAACCTACCTGGGAAAATCATGGTAATAAAGTTCTAAGCATCAAAATAGTTGTTCTCTTAACAATACTAAAAGGATTTATTTCCTCACCAAATAATAAAAAAGAATGTTAAATAATTCTGTGGGCTTTACAAGCTTATGATCATAAGGAGATGAAGATGTGATGGGTTTCTCTGTTCTCATTTAACAGGAATTTTTCCCCCATGAAATATAAATGACTGAGCATCTGCATGTGTTTGTATTAAGACTTTAAATATTACATAGTATTCAAAAGCCGAATTATCTAAATCTAGATACTAAACTGGATTTTTTTTTTTTTTATAAGCATGCTTCCTCTAATCCTGGTATAACATGAGATCAGCTTATTTCATTTGATATGACAGAGCATACACATCTCAGGATTACAGAATTCAAGCAAAATTTGCATTTGGTTACTATTTTATCTGCTGTCTACCTGCAAAAAAACCCCACAGATAACTCACCCCAAACAAACAATTGCCCTTGCACCAACTCCTCTAATGGTACTACCAACTTAAGTTGTTTTTGAATAAATACTGATGAAGTTTTTCTTCACAGCTACACAGTATCATGCTAAAATCACAAATGTGCCACTACTTTTAAAAATTAACTGAGCACAAGCCACAGGTCAATCAATGTCTTCTCTATGAGGAACAGTGGAAGAAACTATAGCAAGAAACAGATGCAGGCATATGAACAAAATATAACGCAATGGAGAAAGAAATAAAGGTTTTTGCCAAGAGAAGTAAGATTTTACAGATGTATTATGAGGTACTTCGAAATTGTTACTAAGCACTTGGACAGGGAGAATACATATCTGGTATTCAGGTTTCTAAAATGTTTCTGAAAAGATTCTTCAGGCAATGCTTTAAATAACTCAAACCAGGACAAAAGTTCTGTTACAGAACAGTAACTATTACATAAAAAGGGTAAAATACTTATAATGGTCTGGCACAGGAAGTTTCTAGGTAGTTTTGTTGGAAGCTGTGTGCTTCCTCCCTTCTTACACTGTTTCCTAGGCATCCACTAAGGGCCTCTGTCAGAGGCAGGATATTGGATAAAAAGGACATCTGATTTAGTACAATATAGCTCCTTTTGTTTATATACCGTGTAACTGAAAAAGACCACTGATAACAATCAGAAGGAAAACCCCCAGAGGACTGTGCACTGCAGAAAGAATTTGTTCTCTTGAATATCCATTGTTTCAATCCAAACACCTTCAGAATTAAATTACATAAAAAGGCTGAATAAGAATGAAAACTTCCATCGTAAGCAAAACCCAAACATTACTACTTTTCTTATTGAAATAGAAGAAAAGAAAGAAGAAAAGAAAGAAAACTATTACTTGCAGAGTAATAATTTCCAAAGCAGGCACTTAAATGCTGAAGTATTTTCTTTTGGCACTTCAGTTTAGAAACATTTAAGTTTTGATGTGGAACTAAATGAAAAATTGGGCAAATTAACAATGAGTTTTATATATTTATAACAGAACATAGTGCTCTGGAGTTTGAAACCTGAAGGCAAAATACTGCTTATCTTCTCTGAAAGCTGTAACAGCACACCACTATAATGTGGGATATGCAAGTAATCTGCCCCATGGGTCTGTATTAGGATAAGAAAAACTTAATGTCAAATTCTTACAGATTTATACAAGATTCTATTACATATGAGTTTTATATCTCTTTTCTTATGCTGGACATCCTTCCATAATTTCTGCTTGGGGAACTGATCTGAAGCAGAAGTGAGTGAGAATTACAGCCTTTCTCCCTTTGTGGGCTGAAGGCCTTTTTTTTTGGTAGTCTCCTATTTGTGTATTGCTGCTGCTGTGCATGAAAGATGCTTCCTGTTAGAGGATGACTGATGACAATAAAAGATTAATTATGAAGCAAAATAATTCAGCATATATTGCAGCTGTTTAAGACTGCCTGGATTTCTGTTCTCAATGTAAAATTATCATCATGCTCAAGGTTCAGGTAAGTGTTCACATTCTCATGTTTGTCTTCTGCTTAAGTAACATAATCTCTGTTATGAATTAAAGTAACACATGTGGTCAGCATGCAGCACTAAAAGCACCACAAATGCTGATGCAGGTTCTGTTCAGCACAGCTCCTTTCAAGTAGTTTTACTGTCCAACCACATGAAGCAGAACAGAAAGTGGGACTGTAATTGTGGTCTCTTGCTTACAATAAGATAAGCTCCCTGGTGGGCTCCCCTGAATATCTACCTTATTTTCTCTGCCCAAGAAAGGTCGAACAGTATGATATCAATAAAGTGAAGACAGATTATAGTAGATCAACTTCATGCAGAGTTCTCTAGTGCTCATCTCCACAGTATTTATGAGCTGTTGTTTTAATGACTTCAAAATGCCTGACAATCTTTCAGCTGAGCTCAGCTTCCTGGAAATGGCTTGCTGTTTTGCCTGAGGTTTGGTTTGGGGGACCAGAATATTTCCCTGCAGTCTAAGAAAGTCATTAAGCATACGCCTTTTTAATTTTTAATCCTCTTTAATGAATAACCAAGGAGACAATTTTCTTTTTCAGTTAGATCATCAGAATATTCTGTTCACTACGAAAACTCTCTACCTCCCAGCTTATGTTATTCCTTGCTTTTTATGGACAAAGTGTTTCCATGGTCAGAGCAAGTAGTACAAGGAATAATGCCTAGACAATGTTCATACAGAGGCCAGATAAAGATACTGGGTAAAAAAGAGTGAAAACAATGGACATGGAAAGATGCTGTCTACTACTGAGTAATACTTGCTACTGTCCACGAAAACTACTGTTAGCACAACACCCAAATAAGTCCTTTGTTATATAATAATGTACATTAAAATTGCTTTTGATTAATGCAGGCAAAATCAGATTCAAAGTTAACTAAGCAATCAAAAAACTTCCTTTTTCTTAAAAAATACAGCCAACATTAATCTTATTCTTGTGCTAGGATTTATGAAGGATGAACTATTTGACTCCTTAGAATAACACTGTACAACAATATAAGCATCTTTGAGAGAAAATGCAGACATCTCAGTAACAAACAAGATACTATTGAATAAATTGCATTGGGACATTGTTTTATTTTTAAATACTGAAAAACATGAAAATAGATCTAAAACATGTAGCTTGTCATCTCTCAAATTAGGAAGTGATTCACAATTATAATACACTAAAGGATGTCTTTAAAACACTACTTACATCTTTCAGTGTAATAATATTTGGATGCTGTCCATAGCGCAGCAGGATTTCAATCTCTTCTGTTGGATCTCTTTTACTCTTGTCAATAATCTGTAAGAGCATGTACAGACATAGGCATAATTCTTTTTGTGAATCCAGTGTAATGCTTTGGTATGCTTATTAGCATCAACAGTTAAGCAGTATTTATTCTTGCAAAAGGCATGGATTATAACCAAACCCAAGTTTGTTGGATTGGAAAAGCAAGGCAAAGCACAAAATGTTGGGGGAAATGATAAAAATCTCTTTTGAAAACAATTTTGGAGGATAAGTGATCTGATCTCTTTGGCTGTGATAAATAATGCAAGGCTGTTGAGTAGATATGACTTCAGTGATCCATTATTTAATGAAATATGAAGTTTCTAATTTAACATGATATACTGGTTGGATGATGCTAACGATTTTCACAATGCTAATCTCAAACAAATATTTGGTGCAGCAAAAGAAAGCAGGAGAGAAAAAGAACAAAAAATCAGAAAAAGTAAAAATTTCTCAGAGTTAAGTCAAACACACATTCATTATGAAAGTACTTTTGAATCTCTGGCTCTAAAGTTTACCTTGTTCAAACAAACAAAATATTGTTTTGCCCGACTTAAATGTATTCTTCTTCTTGCTTTTCTCCTCTCCTGAACTGCAGAATTTCCTATTCAACAGTCTTTTCCACTGTTGTGTTACCCCTTCATCCTAATGCCCTTATTGCCACTCATCCCCTGCTAACACATCGGACACTGATCATCTCTTTTTTTTTTTTTTTTTTCAAGATTCCTTGAGGAAAAAAGTGCCCTAACAAAGGCAATAGAAAAGTGAGTGAATCTTCACAACAAATGTTATAGCTGAGGCAATTATCAGTTATGCCAGGACTTTCATGCAGTTTCAAGAAATTACTTCAAATTGAAAACAGAAGTCAAATCTGTTCTGGCCAGAACCAAAATAAAAATAAGTTTACCTGTCAAATTGAAACTGGAAGATTTCCAGGAGGCAATCTACCTACTTAATTCATCTTTGTATTTTACACAATTAAGTAGTAAGCTGTTCAACAATTCAAAAAAAAAACTGCCTTATAGTATAGGATTAAAGACTGGGGTTTTTTCCACTTATGAAGTCTGCTAATCCATACTTTTGCTTTCATAGTAACCATTTGGTCCCAGGTTATTATACAGAAAGACAGAAAACCTTATCATTGCACTTCTGGGAAATCTACTGATTTCAACCGAGAATTTCATATTCAATACTAAATTCAATACAATATAATTCAATACAATATTAAATTCAATACTGAGAATTTAATGCCTTCAAAGAAGTGCCAGAATGCCCTATAGAATAACATCAAAACAAAATTAAAAACCTTGCTAAAAACCAGGAAGGCAAAACAGAGTTGATGTTTATTCTGGAAGTTATACCAGACTGAAGACTGTTATGACGTCCTTACCTATTTGAGAATTTATGAATTCACTTTTACAGTTGCATATAAAATATTTTTATATAAAAAAAATTAATCTTAATCTCTTTGTTTCTCTGTGACAAATAAAAGACACTCAGTGCTAAAATCTGAAAAGTGTGGTTTATAACAAAGTAATTACCTTTACAGCATATTCCATGTTTGAAGCTTTATGAACACATCTCTTGCAGACAGAGTAAGAGCCAACTCCAATATCTTCCTTTACTTCATATCCATCAGTAAACTGAATGCTGTTCCTGTGCAACTGCTACCAAAATAACGTTATCAACTGATGAATAATCTTAATATGCAACTGATTTTTTTATTAAAACAACTTTTTAGAAATTCCTAATGATTTGCTTAAAATTTTAAACTGATGACTCTACTAGGTCAAAATGGTCTAAATCCCCACTACCTTCTGTTCAAAATTAGTATAACAAACTGTATATTATACATATTGTAAATAATGCACACTGTATTTTAGAAACTGATGACGTTATTTATCTGATTGCTGTTTTACTAATTTAAAGATAGAAACTCCAAACCAAAGAAAATCAGAAGATTTCAAGATAAAATAGTGATGCAACAATGGTAAAGAAGTATCACGGTTTTTATTATCTGAATAGACAGAATGCCAGCTGGAAAATTCAGACATACTGAATAGAATCAAATTGCCTGGAATTGCATGGAATGGAAGACAAAAATCCTTTCACAGAAATAAAAAGCTGAAAGGAGGACAAGTGCTCACTCTTGTAAGGGAAGGAAATGGTGTTCTAGTGTTTAGAGTTTGTGCAAAGGATGCAAAGCATTTGCAGGAAACCATCTGGCTATCCTGCAGCATAGAAAAGAGGAAATAGGAGTGAGGAAGTTGTTGAGGGGCACAGAGGAAAGGCAGCAGAGAAACAGACCTTTACAAGAGAATTAAACCATATACAAAGAGAAATAATGCCATCTACAAAACTATGGGAAAGAAGCAGCACAGAGAAGTTTGCAGAAACTTCTAGCAAGATACCAGGATAGAAATAATGCTAAGGCATATATCAAATCAGAAAGCTTCTTGAGAATAAAAAGGTATCTAAAGCTATATTTAAAAAAAAAATATTATTACACAGTAGCGTGTAGAAAAGCATGGCATGACAATTCTAGACATGAGAATGTTAAAGAAATACAAGGGCTATTCATGTTCTGTATAAATTGTGGGTTTTTCACAATTTTCTTAAGACATTTGCAAAATACCTGTGCAGTGAAAAATACAAATAAACCAAATCACACAGCACACCTTTTTATTCCTAGCTATACATTAAGAAGTTTTCAACACATGAGTGTTGATCATGAGTTGGTTTTATTAAAAGGAGAAAGAGAAGGTAGCAATACAATTTTTGCAGAAGTCTCTTCTTCCAGGTGACAACCTCACAATTACTAATACTACTAATAATAGAAGAGACTCTACTGGAGTCATGCAAATACATCAAGGAAGCCAAAGCTTGAGTGTGCACTGTAACACTGACTTGTATGATGCACTGAAATCAGTCACAAAATAGCACAGATCAGCAAATTCACTTCAAGTGGCTTGGGAGGGACAGAATATGTCCTGGGTCATGGATTCCAAGATGCACAGCAGTCCAGAACATCCAGATACAGTTCATAATAGTATCCCAGTGCCTCCTACATTGCAGGAGTCAACTGACACTTTCAAGTATGGGGAAAAAAAGAAATCAATAAATCAATACATCTGTTATTCCACTCCACCATATAATTATGGCTTGACATCAAATAGTTAATACAGTAGAGATGATAGATCATTCTCATTTAAGATTGAAGCCTGTTTGGACTTGTAGCTGCTCAGTAATTAAACAGGTCCTGTACCTTCAGAGGTTTTGTTTGAATAAAATAATCTGATCTTTACTTTTCCTGTATAAAAGATGACAATGATTTTGTCATGATACTTCATTCCTGTGACAAGGTAACAATCCATCCACTGAGAGACAGCACTAATTTTGTTTTAATTAGATGTACTCACCTGGACAATTGAATGCACTCCAACTGTCTGCATTGCTTGGCTTTCATCATCTGATGCAATAGCTACAAAACTAAATCCCCGAAAAAGTTGATGGGCATTAGCACTGGGTGGAATACCAGGTGAATCTGAAAAATATATCAGCTACTTACAAGCAGAGTCTTTAACATGTAGCTATGAGATTAAATACTGAAGTTTTGGTAGCACCTTGAATTTGTAAAAACAATTTCTATCAAATTTTGAATGAAAAGAATTAAAATTCACATTCTATCTTTTGAATATGTAAATTTTATAATTCATATCTCTTTACCTTTTGGAGTTTTTGCTGTAAACTCAGGGTCAAAATAAAATGTATCTTCAGGTCTGCCAGTTGCAGGTTTAAAAGGAGGATGAATTTCTCTCCGATACAATTTCTGAAGAAAAGGAACATATTGTAAATGGAAAAGTTATATGATATCATAAAAGACTTAACCAAGACATTTACTGGATTGATTTTTAATTAGATACTCACATTCCAATCTATTTTGGAAAAGAATGCATGCCTCTTAATTTCTTCTACTCCATCTGGACCTGCTCCTTTTATAGGGAAGAAAAACCTCTATGAATTATTTTGTTCTTGGATGAAGGAATGGCTAGCATAATTACACTTCTTAATGCTTCTGCATTAATTTAAATGTATGACTAGCAGAAATTATAACTTCGGTGACCACTTGAAGGGCAAACTACATTCTCACATTAAAGCCTGTTTTACACAGGAAACAAAATTTTAGTCCATTTAGTGATCTCCGATATTATAAATATTATGATCAAATTTAAAATATTCTGCTGAAAACTTTACCTAATCTGTTTGCTGGGTTTCTTTTGAAGAGCATTCGCAAGAGACTCTGTGCTTCAAGACTCAAGAACTGGGGCATTCCAAGTTTGGCCCTAGAGAATAAAAACAATTAATAGTATACAAACATATCTAGTAAGAATTAACTCTGCATTCCCCCTGTCTTTTGCCATTCAACAAGTCCATAATAAATGAAGTAGCATCACTGAGAAATTGCCTTCAGACATCAGACACAGAGCAAAAGTGCTGTCAGTCATGTAAACACATTTGGGTCTTTAATTTTTTTTTGGAGTAGTATAGTATTTTCAGTAATGACTCAGAAACTTAAGTAGAGGAAAAGGTGGAACAACATAGAGAAGAATAGCTAGAGGATAGCAGTTTATAAACTTGTAAATTTTTATAATATGCTTTGATCCACTTCTAGGTCTAGTTACTAGCAACTGACACTAAACAAAGCATTCTGATAGTTATATAATAGAAGGACTAAGAAAAGTACCACACTATGACACACACCAAGATGACCCAGGAAACAAACTAGAACACAGCAACTAAATTAAGGAGGTAGGATAGATCTTGCAGGCTTAGGTGGTTAAAAAAAAAAAAAAAAATCACTAATTTTTTCCTTTTTGCTTCCCTCCCTAATCTATTACAAATAATACTTTTACAACTTTTCAGTCCTGAATTTTTAGATTTAGGTTTTTGTACTTCTTTAATTTAATTTTGTTTTGTAATCCTTGCTGTATTTTTTTCCTCTCCATTTAATGTTGAGCCTCCATTCTCTCACTGCTACTAGGGCTTATTTTTTCTTTTAACTATGAAAATGGTAAGGAGGGATATGATTCTCTAATCACTAATTCATCCTGTAGTTTGTATTTTTCTGTAACAGTCCGTGACACAAGCTCTGTGTTTCAAACAGACCCTGATTTGTCTTGTATTATAGGTATTTGTAGATATTCACCTCTGTGTCACTTGAGTAAGTGCATCCACTGATTCACTATTCATTACTTTAAAACTAGAATTTACTAAATTTTCCATTCCTTTCAGCATTGAAAAAAAATAGGGCAGGGAGCAGGAAAATCTGAAAAATTTTGGCTTCTTTGGGCTCTTCAATAACATACTACAGACAGATCAAGGCCACCAGTGGAGAGGAGGAATGGGCAGTGGGCCATCCAATTCTTCCTGAGTGGCATGCACCACCACCTTCCACAAAATCCTGTATCAGGTACATGACAGAGGAGAAGGAAAGGCAACTGCCAGGTCCTCAGAGTTCCTGTATTATGTAATTACATGAGTGACAGCAATTTTTTTCTGACATTCCCGATGGACAATAACAAAATTTTATATGAAGGCATATCTCTTAAGTAAAGGAGAAAAGTTTAAAAATTTAACTTTGTTGCTGCAATCTATGATTTTGTCAAACTGCAGGGTTTCCCAGCCTTTGGCAAAACACACAAGAATAAACAAAAATTTGTCTTGATAATGCTGTGAGAAATAAGGAACCCCAAAAAAATTTGTTGTAAGAAGAATGCGTTTTCTGTGGATTTTTAGGAACAGAAGGTAAGAAAAACAATATATCGTAAATATACACTATGAAAACTGGAATTCATATGCACACCTGTCCATTTTAAAGTTTTATGAAAAAGTTAAGGAAAAATATACTAGGTATGTGGAAAATAAAAAGAAAACATAGATCAGAAAAGAAGTGTGAACTTATCAGAAAACATTTTAAAATATCTTCTGGTTTTCAGCTGCTTAGATGACCAAAAGAAAAACACTTCTATGCAGGATAATATTCATAAACATACAAAACATTAAAAGAGGGTAAAATGTCTTTACATCACAACATATGTCCAGCTATTTGAAACCATTAACAATTGCGAAGACTAGAAGGTGAACAAAGAAGTCGGAAAGGGCGTTAAGAGATACATTCTCAAATGAAATCTGAAAGTGATTACAGAATCATAGAAACCTATAATTGCTTAGGCTGGAAAAGACCTTTAAGATTATCAAGTCCAACCATTAAGCCAGCACCACCCAGCCCACCACTAAACCATATCTCCATGTGCCACATCTTTTTAAAAAACCTGCAGGGATGGCGACTCAGCCACTTCCCTGGGCAGCTTGTTCCAATGCTTTACAACCCTTTCAATGAAGAAATTTTTCCCAATATCCAATCTAAACCTCCCACAGTGCAATTTGAGGTCATTTCCTCTCATCCTGTTACATCTTACTATGGAGAAGAGACCAACCCCCACCTGGCTACAACCTCCTTTCAGGCAGTTGTAGAGTGATAAGGTCTCCCCTGCACATTCTCCAGAATAAACAAACCCAGATTCCTCAGCTGTTCCTCACAGGATCTATGCTCCAGACCTTTCACTGGATCCATTGGTCATCTCTAGACTTGCTCCAGCACCTCAATGTCTTCTAGTAAGAAAACCAAAACTGGACATAGGATTTGAGGTGCAGCATCACCAGTGCTGAGTACCAGTGGACAGTCAGCCCTGGTCCAGCTGCCACATGACTGCTGACACAGGCCAGTATGCTGTTGGCCTTCTTGGCCATCCTGGGTACACACTAGCTCATGTTCAGCACCTGACCAACACTCTCTGGTGCTTTTCTGCCAGGCAATGTTGCAGCTACTCTTTCCTAAGCCTGGCAAGTTCCCTTATGTTTTTGTGACCCAAGCGTAGGACCTGGCACTTCCTCCACTGAACCTCATCCTATTGGCCTCATCCCATTGATTCAGCCTGTCCAGATCCCTCTTTAGGGTCTTCCCATCCTTCAGCAGATCCATATACTCTTATCCAGGTTGGGGGCACCTGCAAACTGACACTCAATCCCCTTGCCCAGGTTGTTGATAAAGATGTTAAACAGGACTGGCCCCTCAGGAACACCACTTGTGACCGGCCATCAGCTGGATTTCAGCCCATTTAGCTCTCCGGGCTATGAGTGACTATGAACATCAGTTACCTGGAGAAATGCAAGGATATTCTACACGGCAGCTGAATACAGAAGATATTTATAGCAACAGTGAAAAGACTGTTGAGGAACAGAGCGGAGTCACATGCAGGCAAAGAGAAGAAGAGAAAGATGTGACTCATGAGACACAGATAGAAAAAAATGCATGGCTCCTGAAACAAGTGAGAATGCAGCAGAACTATTTCAGTCTAGCTTCTTGTAAATAGGAGGTGGTCAGAAGAAGTTCATGCTTGCTGTGAATAGATAGAACTTTTTAGTTAAAAGACATCAAATAACCACAACATGAAGATTGGATCTGGCATGGTGCTGAGGCAGCAGAAGAAACTAGCATTACCAAATAGATTTGCAAATAAGATGAAGGAAAACAAGGGCAAAGAATAACATAACATGTAAGCATTATGAAAGCAAAGGCCAGGAAAATAATGAGTGTTTTCTAGTGGTTTTCACATTCTAATTAGAGAAAAGATGAAAGAGTTCCATGTATTTATTTTTCAAAACGGGCTGTTAGTGCAAAAGAAATTCCAGCTTTGATATATGGGTAGACAAGTGGTTAACAGGACTGAGAACAATGATAAACAATGAAGCAGAAAACAAATGAGAAAACTAAGATAATCTTATGAGCTTCCATGGAAAAAATGGTATTACTTAAAAATAGATGGAAACAGAGAAGTGAACCTATGATATGAGGAAACAGACTTGTTTGCACAGTGTTTGGGTACAATCCCAAAAATGGGGCAGTTACGCCATAGGTTCTATTAGTTTAGAGAATATATGGGGAATTGGCAAGGAAAAAAACAGACCTTCATTAGCAAAAACAAGAACATTAACTGCATGAAGGAAACCAATTCCCACAATAGAGCTAATGGAAAATCTATGCTGAAAATAGCAAAGGGGAAAATTGGAGCTTAGGTGAGTCATAGGAGAGTACAGAAGGGAGGAGTATTGGGGAGCCAAGTTGTTGGCAGTATCATTAATATAAAGAGGTAGTGTGAGGAGCTGGTAAGATAAAGAAAGATAAGGAGTGAAAATACTTTCTCAAAAAACTCCAAAAACCTAAAACAAACGAAAAAAAAAACCAACAAGGAAAAAAAATGCAGAAGTTATCAAAAAAGATAAGAAAGTTAAAAAATATTATGGAAATAAGATGGGAGAGATCATATGGTTGGAGAAGTTATTATTACAGATTAAAGAGGCTGCTATGAAATCCTTTGTACTGGTATGGTGGAGGAATATTGAAGCAAATTAGATAGGCAGCAAAGGGAATTAATAATATGGAATAGGGAGTGAGGATTTACCAGTACCTTTGAAAATGAGGGAGGAGTAGAAATTAGATATTGCAGCCCGGAGGGCATCCCTGTAGAATACCTGATGAGATATATAAATAAGAGTGTACTCACTTGAGAATCATAGTCATGGTTTCTTTTCTGTCTTTCCCTTGGAAAGGTAGAGTACCAGTGAGCATTTCAAACTGTATAGAGTAAAACTTTCATCAATTACATTACCTGGACAAAAACTAATTTTTGACAAAACTACTTAGCATCTTAACCTTCCAAAATTCATGCATGTTAACAATCAAGTCTGCGCAAAACAACTTCATTGTACAGTTTCAATTGCTAGGAACATTGAGCAGCCTTTGCCATTTTTAAAGCTGCAAAGTATTTTCCTATATTGATAACTTGCTTTACATCCTTTTGTCTGAACAACTTAGACTATAATGCTCTGTGTTTCATTTCTGCTTAAAAAGTTTGTTCTAGGAAGACTTGATCTGTACAACTGTATTTTTAGTTTCAAACAAAGGGGAGGGGGTAGGGAAAAAGGTTTTCCTTTCAAAAGTTAGTGATGATTTCTCCTCATGCAGAAATTTTTAAAAAGGTCAAAATTTTGAAAATTGGCACGTACATAGCCTTCACTGAGAGGGGAAAAAGGTTAGCTGATTGACAAAGACATGCATGATGAAAAGTGGTTACTGTATGCATACAGTGGAAATAAAGCCTGAAGGAACATGGAAGAGCTACACATTACGTGCATGCACATTCTACAGTGCCTGGCAGTAAGCAATAGACACTGCTAAAATACTGATTTGTTCTGAAAGTGACTGAGTAAAAATAGATAAATATAATATAGGCACTCCTGTTGGACTGCACTATACTGCAGGGATACCAGATCTAAGTGAGGCAGTGAAAGCAGCCTGGCAGCAGTCATGGCAGCCAGCACTTAGGCAGAAATCTGATTTTTTTGGTTTAAAGATTGCAAAATAATTTAGTTCAGTGCAATTTCATGGCATACAGTTAATAACATCAAAATTATGATGAACAGCTCTGAACAGCTTATGCAAACTTAAGTCATCCTGAACACAAGGTATGCTCTATTCCCCTCTTTTCTGGTATGACACAAACATTCAGCTCCTAAACATAAAAAATGTACATGGATAACTTCAATAAATAATGTGTGACTATAGTATTTGTAGATCACCAATAAGAATATGAAGTTGCACTAACAGTATTCTTTAAAACACCATTTTATTGAAATAAAATTTGAATTTCTTACTGCCATCTCTTCACTACTGGTAGATACTTTATACTCTAGATAACATTTTTTACATATATATTAGAAAAATTAAATTTAATAATAATGCCAACACGAAAAAAGCCTTCTTGTAACTTTAACACTTAAGACAACTGTCAGGAAGATGTGAGAGGGATAAGTCAGAACTATAAGAAAAAAAAATTGTGGTTTAGAAAGATCTTGACAAGGTACACTTAAAAAATAAAACCTTTGTTAAAAGGTAAATTTTAAGTGCTCCACTTACACTTGCAAGAAGTACAGTTTCTTGAGCAAGGTCCTAATTTGTCACAAGCACACATATTTGTATTAACAGCTCAACATGTGTATTCTTTGTCACCCCCCCCAAATAATATATTCCAACATTAATAGGCCAATAGTACTTAAAGAATAAGCCAACATTGACCTTCCCTACTTATGTTTTATTTCAGGAGAAGAGTACCTCAGTGCTTCTGAAAACTTTAAATGAATGTTTTTACTTAAATGGCATCCCTTAAAACTGTCAATGTTTTAAAGAACAAATTGGAATATAGTTCTTAACAATGGCTTAAGCATAGTTCGTGTCTAGCAGCGCAAGAAAAGAAGCCAAATGATTTATTGGAATATCTTTAAAGTCTCCATTTCTACGCTATAAATTCTGTTTGCTCTAGTTACTGTGTACTTATACCACACCAACCATCACTCGAATTTTTGATCAGCTCAGGAATTAAGAATGATAAAAGTGGATACTTATAGATTGGTTATGAAAATTAGAAACTATAAATGCAAGCAACAAAAATATGTCCTAGAGGAAACTGCACTGTATTTCATATACTACTTTACAGAATTTGGTTTTAAGGTCATATTTTTCTATTCAAAGCTATTTAACACGGAGTTTAATTCGAAAGTATTTAACATGCAGTGCACTTACGACTGCAAAAGCCACCCCAGTCACAGCTAACATCTTACAGCAATTTTCAATTATACCATATCCACTTGATAAACACCAAATTATGTTTTCCAGCTTTATAAATTAAAGCTGAAGTTTAATTGTGTTTATGTTACCAACAACAAATATTCTACAACTACATTGTAATTATCTTTTAATTGACTGTTCTTAGTGATAAAATGTGCAGTTGTGAAGAGTGTGTGTGCTTGTCTGGAGAGAGTTCAGTTATCAAGTGCTACTTTTACATAGTCAGTTTTCAGATCACAACAGCATTCTAATCATCATAAAGTAATAGGATGACCTATTTTGAGACACAAGAGTCCTTCTTGTACTATAAAGCACACACATTAGTTGTACTGTTACAGTTATGTAGCAGAAGCAGTAAGAAATGAATACATTTATATAATTATTTGATTTTTATGTCAGAACCGCACACAAATGTTTTAAATATTAAAATATTAAATATTAAGTCTTTCAGTATTCCTTAAATACCAAATATGACCTATTATTCTTTTCCAATTCATATTCCATATTGGTAATATTTCCCCAACCCTGCAAGTTTACGTAATTAACCCTTGTAGAAATACCATAAGCAACTGAGAAACTATACTCCATATCAGCTCAGTGTCATTTAGATCATTTTAATGTGTGAGAACAACAGCTGTCATTATTCCACTAAACTTGTAATTACACTGTAAACTCTAATTAGAAAGTTACCAACCTCCTTTTTCCTCTTGAATGCAAATTCAAATTTAAAATTTGAATATGAATTTCTTCCCCACTTTGGAACAGACAGCATTTTCCTATCTACTTCTGCATTTCTCCTGGTCCCCATAACATTCAAACTACTATAGATATAAAGTATTTGAATTAAATGATAACAAAAATACAGCATATTATTAGTGTTGATATGATACCTAGTCCACGTTCTTGATCAAACTCTGTGGTATTAATTTCACACAATTTAGACTTTGTAGTTAAAATTCATGTAAAGCTCACCTTAGGGGTTAGTGTTTGATTTGTTTCACCAGACCTTGCAAATCACAATTTTGCTATTATTTACATTTACCAGAAACCTACCATTAAAACACCAAAAGACCACCAGTCTGCACTCTGTGTATGGCCTCGTCTGTTAACAACTTCTGGTGCCATATATTCCACTGTTCCACAGAAAGAGTAGGCTTTTTTTTCATGATCAATTGACTCCTTACTTAAGCCAAAATCTGGAAGGATAAAAAATAATTCCAAATATAATTAAAAAAAAAAAAATCATTCATGGTTGATACTTTTGCTTAATATGAAGCATTATGCTTTTATCATTTGTATATAGAACTGAACACTAATATGGGAATTATAGGATTCTCCTTCCCTCCCCACATTATCATAGGTCTGTAACAGCAGATACTTGTAAAGCAGGTATCTTATTGAAATATTTACAATTTCACTTATTTCAAGCTAATTACGCTACTTGCTTCCACAGCTAAATTATCAGTTAAAATTACTTATTTTATCATACTGGTTTACCAAAAGGAAAATGCAAAGATTTTACTGTGAATGGAAATGATTCTAGTATTGCAACTCCTTTATTCACCTGTCAATTTGATATGTCCCTCCTCATCAAGCAGGATGCTAAAAAACAATAAAAAGAATATAAAAAACTTTAAGTATCTTTTAAGTTTTGTTTTAGACAACATACTAACAACATTTAGGAATAAACAGTAGAGGACACACAAAGACAGAGAATTAAACATGCAGGAAAATGAATTATTAGAAGCTACATTCAAACTACACATTTTCTTTTTCTTCTCTTTCTTTTTAAAGATTAAGAAACAAGTTTATTGGAGTTTTATTCAACTATTTGATTAAATTCAGAATGTAATAACAGTTTTGGCCAGCTGCAGCACATGCAGCACTACTGTAATTGTTAAAAACAGCGGCATAGTTCTTTTTCTCTTATACCAGGTATGTTTTTGTATGTTTACATAACAGGTATTGTTTTGTAATTGCAATTCCAAAAGTTGTTGACCACTTCAAGTAACACTGAGTAATAAATATTCTCATACAGTTCTAAAGGACAGGACCCACAGGCCCTACAGTCAGAGCAGACCTTAGGCTTTCACCTTTTCACTTCACTCACAAGAAAGGCTACATTTCTCTAAGGTGCCAACTGCCCTTGACAACCGCTGACTATCATTGCATTGCAAAGCATGCAAAGTATTCAAGAACTGGATTTTGTAACACCCCCCTGCACAGTGGATTTAGTTCCTCCATCTGCATTTCATCCTGGGGGTAAGACATGACCCAGAATCCATCCCCTTCCACTTTACAGTTGCCATGGTAGGAGCCATTAAAGCATGTCCCCAAGTGCCATATGCTAACATTGCCTGCCAGCAGATCAGCATTTCCACCCAACTTGGTGTTGTCTGTGGGCTTGCTCAGGGCACTCAATCCCCACATCCAGATCTCCATTGAAGATGCTAAACAGGACTGGTCCCAGCACAGAGCCCTGGGGAACACCACTAGTGACAAGACTCTGGCTGGATATAATTCCATTCACCATGACTCTCTGGGCCTGGTCATCCAATCAGTTTTTTTAACCCAGTGAAGAGTGTGCCCATCCACACTATGGGAAGTCAGTTTCTCCAGGAGAATGCTGTGGGAAACCATGTCAAAGGCACAGAATCACAGAAGATAAGGGGCTAAACGTGAATGTCTCAAACATGAAAGTCATTTGGCTCTGGGGCCAACCACAGATTGCTGGCAATAACAGATAAGAATTGCTAGTAATAAGCAAGGATTGCTGGTAATAACACACTCTGAGAAAGAACAAGATGTGCCCAGACAAGAAGCCATGCAGAGATAGGGCAGCACTTTTCTGGGACAAGCATCCTCGTTCTAATTTCTGAAGATAAGAACAACCCAGTACAGCACAAGTGCAGGAATGAAGTTGAGAAGCAGGCATGGACTGTAGGGGGGAAGAAAAGACTATCCAATATTCCCAAAGACCCCCAACCCATTTCCAGAAAGGCTTGAAAGAAAAAACTGTGCCTAACAACTAATTTGTATAGAAAATGAGAAACTTACTTTCATGGCAGGGAAACCAATCTATAAAAACATAGCTCCACCAAGCCCAGCTGGCACTGCCCAGACCCTGGATATCCCATCAGTTGGACCGACACTGTAGCCAAGACTGGTGATCTCATTTTCTCTCCTTCTCTCTCCCTCTTTAATTGACCTTTTCTTTTCTCTTCTCTCTTCCATTTAATCTTACGCCTTTATCCGAACCCTACTATCATGTGCTTTTATAGTAGATCAGGGACTAAAATACCAATTTCCATGCCAGGTATGTAATTTACTAATACAACCTCGTGATTTTTTCAGACCCTCTGAGTTTTGTTGTTCCTTTCCACCACAAGCATTTACAAATCTTGGGTGGTCCTTTCCCCTTAAGGGTTGGATGTCACAAAAGGCTTTACTTAAGTCTAGGCAGACAATATCTAGAGCCTCATCCACCAAGCAGGTCACCTCGTAATAGAAGATGATCAGGTTGGTCAAGCAGGACCTGCCTTGCATAAACCCAGGCTGGCCTGAATCCCTGGTTGTCCTGTACATGTTACATGATGGCACTCAAGATGATGACTCCTTGTTCTTCCCTGAAAACAAGGTCAAGCTGGCATGCCTGTGGTTTCCTGGTTTCTCCTTCCAATCCTTCTTATATAGTTGGGTGTCACATTGGCCAGTTTCCAGTCACCTGGAACCTCCATGGTTGACCTGGACTGCTGATAAATGATTGAAAGTGGCTTGATGAGTTCTTCTACCAGCTCCCCCAGTACTCTTGGGTAAGTCCTGTCTGGTGCCATGGACTTTTGGGGTTCTAAATTGCGTAGCAGTCTGCTGGCCATTTTCTCCTAGATTGTGGGGGTTTCATTCTGCCCCCAATTTGTCTTCCAGCTCAGGGGGCTGGGTACCTTGACAACAACTGGTCTTGTTATTAAAGACTGAGGCAAGAATGGTATGAAGTACCTCAGGCTTTTCTTCATCTTTTTGTCACTACATTTCCCCTTACATCCAACAAAGGATGGAGAATCTCCTTGGTCCTCCTTTTGCTGCTGACTGTACAAATACTTTTTTGTTGTCTTCTGCTTCTGGGACTTACCAATATTGCTTTCATCCTTGGTGCTGCAAGGACCTCCATCCCTTAACTCCACTGTTACAGCAGACCAAAGGACCTTGGTAGAACACTGTTGCTCAAAGTGATATGCCACCCCAGGCTAATCTCTGGTTTTGTCCCCACTCCCCTTCAAAGAGTTTAAAGTTCTCTCAACATCCTTTAACTCCTGAGCTAAGATCCTTTTCCTCTTTCAGACAGGTGAAATCCAATCTTTTAAATGAAAATAGCTCATAAACCTTCCCCACCTCCCTCGGTTCAATTTATATAGTCAATTACTGAAGTTTAACAGTTGGGAAAAAGTGCATAGAAAGAAATGCTATAGAAATGAAATTAATACACTGTATTTCTCACAGATGAGCCTTACTTTTCTGGTTTTAGGTCCCGGTATATTATTCCAAGACTATGTAGATGGTCTAAAGCAAGTGCTAATTCTGCCAGATAAAATTTAACATCATCTTCTGTGAACATCACCTGAAAAAGTAACACAATGTATTTCACATGTGAAACTGTAAAGGTTACATCAGCACAAACTAAACAACAACAGTGGTTTTTCATCAGGGTTTCTTACAATACTTGAATTCGACTCAACACAAAACATTAGAAAATTCAAATTTCTTGGTTACACAAAAAAATAGGATTTTATAACCCACACTATTTCATACTTGAAATACTTGGACATACTTGAAAAAGAACTTTTAATGGCAATATATTATTCTTTCTGCAATCTGGGAGATTATCTGTTTCTGATTGTTGAAGAAAACAGACAGGTTGTAGTGAAACAAATATTTGGAAGCACTTAAAGAATGCGACTACCTTAGTTGGATGGGACCATTTCATTTACAGACAACAAATGGACCAAAGAAGACCAAATGCCTGAATTTCATCCACAAAGTAAG
Organism: Certhia americana; assembly: GCA_018697195.1. Taxonomy (NCBI): domain Eukaryota; kingdom Metazoa; phylum Chordata; class Aves; order Passeriformes; family Certhiidae; genus Certhia; species Certhia americana. The sequence goes on from CM031857.1 coordinate 101,932,556, forward strand.
AGAGAAGAAAAGTATATGTATATTGGTTTGGGAAAGACTGCCCCTAGGTACTTTGAGAAAGAAGTTATAGCGATGATAAAAACCCCAAGATGTAGTCCAAGACGCAGAAAAGGCAGATCAAGGAACAAACTAAGTGAAAACCCAGCATAAGAGCACAAAGGATCCCAGGTAGCAAGTCCACTTTTTGGATTAGAAAGATAAACTACTCTCTGTTTGTGTTCATTGAAATTAACATATTGTCCCAGTATATCAACTCTTGTGATCCCTGACAGAATACATTATAATTTAACTCTTCTGAGATTGCAGAAAACAAAAATAAAAACAGAACCTGTGTGATTTGATTCTATTTCATTTACTACTCAGTTATTTTATTTATTTTGTTTTTAGAATCTAAAACTAATACTTCAAGATAAAGCACACAGAACTGGAAAAAAGAATGGCAATAGGGAGGAAAGCTGAACATTATTTTAAACAAGAGTTCAAGAATGGAGAATATGTTTTCCCATTAGTAGTTTCATGAGAGAAAGCAATACTAAAGCTTGTACAATAGGTTGTTGCTGATGTTAATTCTACAAAAGAGCCAATATTTAGGGCAGACATACTTAAGAAAGGAAATCTCTTTAAGAAACATTTAAAAGCTCAAATAATAAAAGATCCCACAAGGAGGATAGTACATCCACACTACATTCTTTAAAACCATTGCATGGGACTCATCCTTCCTAACCTTAAACATCTGCAGTGTAGACATCTAGCTTTGAATTAATCACCTTTCCCTTTGTAGTCAATAGCAAAAAAGTAACAACTTTTAGTTCATCTTATCTATTTCAGAATCACATGGAGTAGTATGAGGATGACATTAATAGGATCCAGAATGTCCATTTCACTCACTAGTTATGAACACTTTTCTTAGATTCAGATACCTATAATGAATATTTCTCATCTAACCATGTTAAATTTTATAAAATGTGAGTAGCACAAGATTAAAACATCAGGAAGCCAATATATATTATTTTTTGGGAATCAAGAATGAACTATAAACTTTAAGAGAAAAGTATCTTAAATTTTAGAGCACTAATACATTACTAACTAGTAATATATTACTGTGGCAAAACAAACAAAGGGCAACTTGAAACAGATGGCATCATCAAAATAAATGTAGTAATTTATGTGGTCAGCACAGAAGTAATGTACATCTACATACAAAGTAAATTCTCCTCTTAATAACAATATGGCTTTACAAGTGCAAGTCCAGGCTACCAGATACACATTGGATATAATCTCTATCCAACAGATATTTGTTGTGAGTTTTTGAACATGTGTAATGGAAAACAAAAACTTGAAAAAATATGGCGATATAGCAGATGTTAACGTTTATTTTAGGAATTACAATCAAGTTAAATAGAGGTTGTAAAAGTCTGCAAAGTTTTTATTTTCTGTATCTACACAGACATTACCATTATAACAGAGGCAAAATATCCACTTTTTGGAAACTACTAAAAAAAGCAGAATAGTATTCTTGCTTTTTAAATATTCACACATAATGCAATTTTGCATTCATGGGTGAAAAATGAAAATATCTTCTCCGTCTGAATTCTGTACATTAAAACCAGACATAAATTTAGTTTGTATAAATCCAAGTTCCTAGTCTTGTATTTAAACATGGTAGCAGCAGGAGAAAACTGTGCCAGGTATGAAAAAACAGCACAGAAAGACTGCTTGTCTCAGATTTTTTTCACAAATAATGTAAATTGCCATCAGCCTTTCCATGAAGTGACTGTGCAAAACACCCCAACCAAACAAAAAATATATCTGGTTAAAAACAGATTAAAATTTTATTCAATGAAAACTGAATTTAAAATGTAAACTCTCCTAATAGAGATAATTTGTACTTAAATTCTATCAACAAGACAATTTTTCAAATTTAAAAACTGTACCTCTTTGGATAAGCGTGTAAACAAGTCTCCTCCCCTGAGAAAATCCAAAATAAGATACAGCTTCCCTTCTGTTTGAAAAGCTGAAAAGATCAATTTAAAAAAATTAAATATCATCTAACTTTATCCTTGATGAGCAAAGTAACATACCAAAAAATTCACGCTTATTTTTATTATTATAATTACTTTCTCTTTCTCCTTTTCGGGAAAATGCATTGAAATGAATTAGGTAACTGATCCTCTACCATGGACTAAGCAATTTCCATGCTATATGAAAGTAAGCAAATCATCAATAAAATTCCTTAAAAAAAAAACTTTACTTAGGTTAGCCAGCATTTTATTCCAGATTTTAAAGTAAAAAGCCAGATTTAAAAGGGCAAACTAGTAACTAATGAACCTTTTAAAATCTCTAGAAATCCAGCTTATCAGGGACATTTAGTCTAGTTTGCAAAAGATTGGCAAATAAAATAGTGAAGGGTACATAATTTAAGCCACATTAGAAAGTGAGAGACACATGAGGTATAACTATAGGAAAAAAGAAACCCTAAAAGAAAAATATGAACTGAAAAAAAAACAAACAAAAAAACCCCAGAAACTCCCCTTTTTTTTTCACGTTAGAAGTACTGATATCCGCCCTGCCTACACATAAGTATTGGGTTACAGCTGCTCATACTATTAAAATTAAAAGGCTAATTTCCCCCAATTTTGATGCAAGTGGAATTAATGCCGTTGCACACATTTTCTATAGAATAGACAAACAACGGTAAGAAATAACTTAAAAAATGTATGTCATAAGAAAGATTAGAAGTTTTGGAAAATAATGGCCAGTTATTATTAGATAACTGCTTTTAATAACACAAAGGGCTACACAGTCTTAGTCCCAAAAAGATTTAACACTGCATGAAGTGAGTCATGTGCTTCTCTTGCATGGGAATTATTACAGAGCAAGTCTTTGCACAACTGGGACTTAACACACTAAAGTTCTGTGATTTTTCTGAGCCACAAAGCAAATATTAAAAACTATCTTGACAAACACACATTTTCATGCTATAAAAATGAATTCATCTGCAACTCACCATAATGTAACTTGACAATAAAAGGATGGTTAACTTCTACTAGGATATCACGTTCCATTTTTGTCCGAACCCGATCTCGAACTACAACAGAACATGAGCAAGCAAGATTTAAAAAATTAAAAAATACAAAAAAAAGGATTACATTTTGACTCCATATTTCTCATGTTTCCTGATGTACTTCCCATTGTGTCCTGTAATATTATAATTGTCTGCAGTTCATTAAACTGTATGCAGCCGAGAACTGAAATGATTTTTCCACATCTTTTTCTTTATGCATTTTGATTTGCTTCAGCTTTTGCTTTTGAAAAAACCTAACATTAGGAAAATAAATTTAACAAAAGCAGATGACAAAACATAGCCACCCTCGAGTCTGCTCTATACTTAGTTAGCCTTTTAAACATTACAACGAAACTGCCACAGCTATGTACAGAAAGCATTCTGCTATTGAAAAGCATAGAGAATTAAAACCATAGCAAAACAAACACGGTATAAATATAATCATACTATCATAGGATGTTTAGATTGGTTTAACTCATTAAATAATTCACACTAATAAAATATGAAGTCCTTTATAATGTGGAAGTGAAGTTTTTTTTCATTTCCTTTATTATGAACTTAAAATAAAAATGCCATTGAATCAATGTAGCATATACTTCAGATTATATTTTTGATTTTAAGGACATTTACTGACAGTAAATGTGCATGGGGAAATATATCAGACATTGAGCACTTGCTGCTCAAGCTGCCTGTGTTGTCCCTCCATGGTGGCTCTGAACAGGACATGTAAGTGCTCCTATGCCACCAGAGATTAAACCCAAATGAGCATCACATGCCAGCAATGCAGGAATACAGGCAGGGCAGTCAGCTGAGCACAGCACCTGCTTCAGCTGTTCTCCACAACTCTCCTGCCAGCTCCAGTCAGGGCTTGTTTCCCCAGCTGAAGCTCTGAATCAGCCAGGACACAGACAAAACTCCAAACTGTACACAGGAGAGAGCAATCAAAGTTTGCTTTCAGTGGTTTAAAATGTTGCATTTTTCTCTTTTCCTCTCTTCTACATTTTGTTACTGCTCCTTTCCCAAATGTATCTTCCTGAAGGAAACATTCCAGAGCAATGAAGTCCCATCCAAAATTTAAGCTGACAGTATTCCTTGTACAGTTAACAAGACAGAGTTCTCAGATATTAAAACATAACAAGAAAAAAAAAAATAAAAAGAACAAGAAGCAAAATGGTGTTCAAGCATTTTTAGGCATTTATCTATCTTTTCCCAGAAACTGGCACTTGCAATAATACAGGTACTTACTAAAAAGTTATTTAGATATATTTTCATGAATGAATACAACTGTGAAGTTTCTACCTGCCTGCAGAAGGTATTCTTAAAAATGGAAGCTCATGAAATAAGTGCTCAAATACAGAGCAACATCTCATTTCAATGTTGACCTTTGCCTCTAAAGCCATTAAAATGTCACAAGATAGTTGTGCAGTTTAACTGTTTCAGCAGTTCGTCTGAACGACAAGATTGAAATTCAGAATATTTTTTTTAAGGCAGGTTGAGGTGAGAAAAAAATTTCAAAGACTTTCAAGTGTCTGCAGCTATGCAACAGTTACATGGAAAGCATGGACTGAACAAAACTCCAAGCAAAAAAAAGCATAAAGAACTGAGCTCATTTCAGACATTAGCATAAGCCATTATTTGACTTGACATCTGATTTTTGCTTGACTGTAATTTCCATATGCATTTTACTGGAAGCACTGATTTTCTTAATACATTTGATTCCAGATACTCTAGCAATGTTTTGGCTCTGTTTCTCTTTCCACATCATAAAGGGGCAATGAAAGATAACACCTTCTATCAGAGCATACTAATAAACTAGTCTCTGTAGTAAACAAAATTATATGTATATATTCTTGGATTTGCTCCAAACATTAAAAAGTTGGACTGTGTAGTTACATCAGTGTGTTGTGGCTAATACAGCTGCATTTCTATGAAAATATTCTCTCTAATTTTGATTTGTGGATCAGATACACTGTTTTCAAGTGTGGTCTTTTTATCTTTAATTATAGAGCACAAAAATAACTTTATGAAATAGATTTGGAAGAGCTAAAGAAACACAGACAAATCAAGTAATATGCTGTATTATTTAAAAATATAGTATTACATATATTAAAAGAGTTGCAATTATGGAAAATAGAATTAATTCCAGTTAATTTCATATTAAAGTTTCAACAGTAACCTTAACTTGCTTGCAACTCTGCTCTTCCTAAAAAATGAATCACAAGGAAGCAGTGCATGAAAAGGATCTGATAATCCTGATACAAAATGTTGAGAACTGTGGCATCCTCATGATGGTGTCACCTTTATGTTAAAGCCTTTTGCATCCTTGAATACTTAGTGCCTCAGATTTCCCAATTAAAAGTCATGCTCCCAATTTCAGTATTTATCAGCCTCTCCTACCTCTCCTTGGTTCCCACCAAGAACCACAGCTAGGACTGGAATTTTTACACGAGGTTAAATTGCAATCAAAAGGTGATGAAGAGAAGTCCTCGAACATCTTAAAAAAGCAACTGCTGAATGACCTTTGACCAGTCCTGAGCTATTAGCAGGCTGGGGAATGAAAGGCTGTTGAGGATATTAATATACCTTAAATGAGTGGAAATCAAATTTAGAAAAATAGGAAGTAAATAATGAGAATGACACGTGCCACAAAACACAAAGGAATCAAAATATAGGAAACTGTTCAAATACACATCCTCTGTAATAGCTTTAAGTGTAAGATCTGTGACAATCAGCACTAGATCTTCAGAGAAAAAATTTCAACATTTCAGCAAAGTTCATAATCCAATGTTTTTGTTCCCTCCATCATTCTACAAATATTTTACGATAAAACGTTATGTTAAAACAGAAATTCAATATAATCATCAATAACATCAGTAAAGCACTACAAGCTGTTGGAGCCATCCCAGAATTATATTTCAGTTTCAGTACAGCCATGAATTAGAAGAAGTTCACATAGACAAAACTGTTAAACAATGGCATAAAAGAACAAGCATACAATCTGGTTAAGGCATTAGAGGAAAAGATGACTTTCATTTTGATCGATGGTGAAAAATACCTTATTTCTTTTTTCTCACAAAATCCTCTGAGACAGAATTGAGATTGTTCAGGCTTAGACTTATTTTGCTACTGATAGCATTCAAGATCAAAACCACCCAAGAAACAGATCAATTCACAATTTGTTTCTGCTCAAGTAACTTGGATGATTAATTTAAGATTTAATAAAATACATTCTACATTGAGATCATATGCCAAGAGTCTGGGGCAAATGTACTGCATACGTCTGTTTCAAAAAAACAGACTAAGTCCTGTGTTTAAGAACTTCTAGGATAAAACAGCCAATATAACGTGCTTTTAAATATCATGGCCTAATTATAAACTGAGCAAAAGGCATTAACTGTATCCTTGGTGACACACAGCAAAGGAAAAATGGAAGGATATTAAGTTTCAAATAACAGCTCAGGAGCAAGTCAGGTGGCAGATGTAACACAACCACTCTATTAACCCACCATCACCTAAGGAAGGAACCTGCTGTCCAACTACTAATATGGTATTGTTAATCCTTAATCCTTCCAGGCTTACAAGACAACGCAGTGTATTCTGCTGTTTCCTGTTTCAGAGAAGAAAGCTGTAAGACACAATCTGTAGAGCAACACCTGTGTAAAAATTAGGTTTTGGTATAATGTCCCTGATTTTTCTTTTTAATTTCTGTTCCCTTGTCCTGAACAAGGCTTACCTTTCAAGGTGGCCTTTTTCAATACCTTCATTGCATAAAGCTGTCTAGCATCTGATCCTGAGATTTTTTTGACAAGGAAGACCTGCATTAAAAATCAGAAAGAATTCTTAAAAGAAAATAAAAGCAAGTCAGATTAATGTATTTTGCTATGAAATTCAGATAGTGACTATGCTTTCAATGGAACTTTATTTGAAGTTCTGGATTCTGCAAAGAAATTTCCCTTCAATTTTTTCCTTTCTCTTCCTTTATTTAATAATCTAAAAGGTTCATTCAATATACTCTGCCAATTTAATTTCAGTCTGATTTAAGTGATTTCAGTGAGTAAAAAAAAAAAAAAATTCTCTCAGAAGTTCATCCAAATTGGAAACACAAAAAAATCAGCTTTTTAAAATTAATCTCCAGTTTTATCTTACTGAAATTCATAGGATGGAACAGCAAATGTGCTAATAAAATAATTTTCAGATATGACAAAAATGTGAAAAAAATTTGATCCAAAAACCTATATAAATCAATGTATTACTAAATAAATTTAAAATACATCCTAGTGTTGCATGTACCAATAAAGAACAACAAGCCTCAGTTCAAGGGTGTTTCATTCCCTTCTTCAGTATCATGGGATTTCTTGACTGGTATTGTTTTTAAACACCCTTAACACAAAACTAATTCTAGCAGAGACAAATTTTAGGTTTAGAAATGAAGAAAAGAAATTAAAAAACTCAACTGTCACAGGTTTTCTGGCTATGGACATGTATAGAGACACATTATGGTACATGAGGAAATTAAACATGTTATATGAAATCAGTTTGATGTTTGTTTTTGTGCCCAATTCTCACTTACGTTAACACCCCTTACATTATCACTCAGAGACTACCAGATCATCATCAAGACACCCAAAAAAGCATGCAATTTACTCTTTTTAAACTAAATGGGCAACAGTGACATATTCCCAAATAATTAGAACAAAATGATTTATGGATTTTTTTAAACATCAATAATTTTTGCATAAAGGCTAAAACAACTGATGACAAGACTTGCACTTCTGCAGAAATTTGAGTCAGCTAGACAGTTTATTATTTTTGCTTTTTTAAAACTCACATTCCCCCTTCTCCCTTCCAATAAAGTACTGAATTTAGTATTATCAATAAAAGTGACTGCTGAAATGATCATTTATTAGCTTACTTTTCCTTGACCTTGTATGATTTACTTCCTGCCATCTGAAGATTTCCAAATAAAAACCTGGTTACGATTCTGGATCAAATCAGGATTTTGGAATCAGGTTACCCAGTGAATTCTCATTATGTACGCACACAAAATTTTATACTTTCTAAGCACCTAGATTTCTGAACTTAACTGGAACAATAATGTGACTAACAGTAACTTACTACTATCAAAAGAGAATCGGACCTGTTTTTCTAATTTCCCCCCATATCTAATGTGGATTTTTTACATGCTAGAGCTTGTAACATTCAGAACTGCAATTAAGGCTGAAAACGGATGTAAAGGCTCTGATGTCTTGCTGTACATATTCCATTCAGTCTTGATGATCTGTCTCGCCTTGTGAACTTAATTTTTTGCTTTCAAGTTGGATTTGGATAACTAAAAATACGAAAAATTTATGCCTAGTGAGATCTCAGTACTCATGAAATGCAGAAACACTGAGTCTTTGACCGGAGTGTATAACATTTATTTCAGTAGCCATTACTGCCTAAAATTTGTTCATCACAATTGCAACATGCTACAAAAAACAGCTTCTGTACTGGTGATGTCCTACTATAAGCAAGCAACAAGGAATACTTATCAAAAAAACCTTTCAACCCTCACTCTCTCAAACAGAGTAGTTAGAGAAGAATGACATTCCATTTTAACAGTAAATACCTAATTATTTCATATCAAGCCATTTTTTTCTATTGAACTTTGAAATCCACATATCATGCTAACATGAAAAAAAAAATTGCTTTAAAAAGATCTGCCACAATTACAGTGCCTAGCTAGCACTAATTTAGAAAGCAGTTTTAGCATGCAACATTGCCTTAATGCAAAACAGAGGCTGTTTTAAATATTTCACAACCAATATTCAATGCTATATTCCTGAATAATTGGCTCCAGAAAAGTTCAGTTACCAACCTTTCCAAAGGATCCTTGTCCTAGTACTTTCAGAAGTTCAAACTGTGAAGGGTCTGCTTTCTCATGTCCTTCCTTTACATGGTGAGTTATTGCAATTTCTTTGATACTTCCTTCTTCCTGGCAGAGGAAAACAGAGGAATAAATTTAGATTAATGGTTTACAAATATTTACAAATTCACAATATGTTAAAAAATACCAGAGCCACTGAACCCAATGAACTAGATGATGCCAAATATAGGCAAAAAACCACTTAGCAATGCTGTTTGTATTATTAAGACAGACAGCACTAGCTCAGTAACAATGTGGCTTAAACTTTTAGAAATACACCAGACAATAACAGAGTTGACTGAAGTCAGCTTCTGGTCTTGCTGTGCAAGACCAGGAGCAGGACTTCAATGATCTTAATGAGCCACTTCAGGATATTCTATGATTTCCCTCTAAGAGTATGTCTTCCTTGTTCCAGTCTTTCCCTTCATCTATATGCACCAAAATGTGCACTAATTAGTTAAAGTGATAGGTTAGTAGAGGCAGATCTCTAAAACTCTGTTTCTGAAGCGCTAATTTGTAAGTTTTTCCAAGCATTCTACAAAATTTATGTGCATAAATTAGTGCTGAAAGTATCCTTTTGTATCTGATAATTTCAGTACTGTATGTAAATGCAAAGCAACTGTCCACCCAGGTCAGCATGTTCCAACACATGCTTCTCTCAGACTGACAAACCTTCAAAAGATTCTTTGTTTCAAAAGATTACAAAGTTGGAAACCAGCTACACATAAGAAATTCTGAGAGTGTGTGTGAGAGTCTGTATATATTAAAAAACTCCAGCACAAGATTTGGAATAATGCACAGAACATGCTGACAACTTTTAGAATCAGGGAGTGAAAAAAGATACTTTAATGTGAAGAATATAGTTTTAAGACTAGTTTTAGAACACGCAAGACAAATCCAAGATATCCTCTAAGTTTAGGTGCCTGTTTCCATCTTAAGACAGTCAAAATTTTGCATGTGTGTGCACACAGGCATACTGAGTACTCCACCTAATAACCTGAACTTTCAGGAGAAAATGCAACCATCATTGACTCCCAGCTGAATCTTTACAGAGTCTGAAAGCAATATTGTTTCCATTTACTTGTCAAAGGAATAAATTGCAGGTGGACATTTTTGGAATTCTCTTTTAAACTGGTATATGATTAGTTGGCTTACATACAACTTAAGCCACCCACTGAATCTTAGAGAATCCCAAGGGAGGAATGGAACAGCTCAGCAAAACAGACTGCCAAGTACACATTACTTCAGATACTTTGATCCATTTCTGCTTAACTGTTTTATTTATTGCTCTCTGGCAACCTTGGGAAAGTCAAAAACATGTGAAACAGAAAGTTCTCAAATCTTTTTAATCTACTGCCTTCATGGAAGCAAAGCAATCAGGTGGACATAAGAAGGACATGGAACTGTTGGAGCAAGTCCAGAGGAGGGCCATGAAGTTGGTAAGAGGACTTGAGCACCTCTCCTATGACGACAGACTGAAAAAGCTGGGGTGGTTCAGCCTAGAGGAGAGACCTTGCATGGAGACCCCATAGCAACCTTCCAGGATCTGAAGGGGGCCTACAGGGAAGCCAGAGGGTGATCCTTCATCAAGAACTGTAGTGATAGGACAGGAAGTAAAGGCTACAAACTGAAAGAAGAGAAATTTAGATTAGGTATTAGGAAGAAATTCTTTACTGTGAGGATGGTGAGATACTGGAACAGGTTGCCCAGGGAGGTTGTAAATACCCCAACCCTGGCTGTGTTCAAAGCCAGGCTGGATAAGGCCTTGAGCAACCTGATCTAAGAGGTGTGCCTGCCCAGGGCAAGGGTTAGAGTTAGCTGACCTTTATGGTCTCTTCCAACCCATACCCTTCTATAATTCTATATTGCTTTAAAAGCATTACAAAACTCAACAAGAACAAGAAAAGAAGAAAATATATTAACTTGCTCTCTATACACAAACAAAAATTATTATTTTTGAATGCAATGCAATTATTATGCAACCAGCTTTCCAGTGGCTATTTTGAGCAACATCTAAAAAACAAAACAAAACCCAAACCACCATTTCACATTCCTGATACCAAGAGAATATTCCCAGACTTTGCATTTTCTCAGGGCTCAGTTACTCTTCAGTCCATAAAAGGCAGGCCTATTAGAACTCTGTTTTAAAGGAAAAGGAACTCAAATGATATCCAACTTTAGTTTGTCGGCAACACTTGTTTGGGAGCAAGATTTATGATGAGTGGTTGCCCACAAATTTGCAGTTTCCTTTTCTGATATAACTGCTGGATGTTTGTTATTTTAATCTAAACAGTGTTCTGCAAATGCAGTTAAAAATACAAAAGCTAAGTCTTTTACAGAAACACAAATTATATGCAGAGGTAATCAAGTCTCAGTGATCTACCCGAATTAAAATACTAGTCCTACACACTACAGAAAGAGATCTCTGTTCTCAACCAACTGCACTAATTACATCAGATGATAGATGTCATCTTGCAGTAAACTGAAAGAGAAGCCAGCTGCTCCATCTGGTACTGAATTGTTTGATCATTCCCTGATACTTGGCAAAAACATTTGTCCCATGTGATGAATTCAAAATAAATCAGATGCTGGAATACTTGGGTCCTCCTCTCCTTTCTTCCATTCCTTTACAACCTTCACACAAGTCCCGTTAGTCAACCCACCAATTGCAAAAGTGGGGTCTTCCTTCCAATTACAACTATACCCTACTGTTTACATTTTATTCCTATTATTTATAAGCTTGGAAAGCTCCATTTTCTCAAGTGTTACACTCTAGCAGAGTCTAAATAGAAGTCTCAAGACATGATTTCCTCTTCTTGGCACATAGTTCTCTCAAGGCCTTCTTCACACCAGAAAGTTACACTGCCTCAGAAAGCCGTTTACAAAAAACCCCAAAACAACCACGTGAGTCAACTTTTAAGTGGTTGCTACTGGTTTCCAGTACAGAATACAGAAATACAGAATACAAGGAAACAAACAGAAGGTAACATTCCTCTGAGCTTCCTTAACAATGTAATAGTGTTAAATCAACACTGGCCTAGAAGGGAAGTAAGTGACAAACAAGTTTAGGTATGAATTCAAAATACTCTATTCCAGAATAATTTCCTGTTCTGAAATAGTCTACAAGTCAGAACTACTCTGGGCAGTATCTCCATATAAGTTTATAGTAATATAGCTCACAGTATATGTCTTTGCACAAGAACACACCCATACACAAAGGAAAGAACACCAACTATGGCGCAGACAAATAAAATCTGAATGAAAAACTTTACAGAAAAAGACCAGGGGGATTCCGCAACACCAAAGGCAACTCATTTTTATCTTAAGTATTCAGCTACAAATTGGAATAGGAAACATGCCTGCCAGTAAAACAAGAAAAGGACAAACACCTTCTAGGGAAGCAGTGAAAAACTATTTAATCATTATCAGGCTATAAAAATAATAGTCTAATCATGTTGTACTTAATGAACATTAAACACTCATTTTGTTTCTAGTAATTGAATTTATGTGAATTTCCTTTACCTTCACTTTTTAATTCAAGAGTAAATTAACACTGCTGCAACATAAAATACTTATATTTGTTTCTGAGATCTTGTTACAGGAACAACTAATAGATAATGAGTTAAAAGAAAACCAGACTTTAAACCCTAAAGGAAGCAGAGTCTTACTAGGTACATATTTCTCAGGAGTAATGAAAAAACCCAGAAAAGCAAGAGAAAAACCTGAGTTTATCTACACATAGACTCTTGTGCAATTTACCCTTCAGAATTCCGAATGTTCAGCAGAGACCTGAAAACTCCTAAGTGTAAAGAAGTGGCCCATGCAGAGCTGGATGGAATAAGCTCATCAGTGCAGAACAAGCTATGTTATCTGCAGACTTTTTTCTGAGCAGTATGGTCCAGGAACAGCTGAAAAGCTGGTCTGGGACTACTAAATTGGGCTCTCAACTGGTATTTAGGAAAACTATCAGTAAAATCCACAATACCATTGCAACACTTGTTAGTGTTTAAATAGCAACTCAAAAAATGGAAGTATGCTTAGTCTACAAATTTTATGTAAAAAGAACAGAGAAGCAATCAACTAAAGATGAAAGTAATTTAAAAATATATATATGAAGGTGTGTTGCAATATTGGCAGAATAAATCAAAAGGAAATACTCTGAATCATCTAAACAGGCAGCACAGGATCAGATCTGTGCTCTTACTCGTAGCTGGAAGAGAAAAGCCACTCAGAGTAAGGAATATTAGCACATCCAAACACCATAGGAGACTCACTGCACCTAAAATTCTCAGCTTCCTGTAAAAAATGCATAAGCAAAGCGTGAACACGCATGATTACAAGTGCTCAGCACAGAAACTCCAAATACCAGGACAGAAATAGGAAATTCAGCAAGAATTTACTCTTAAAGAAGTGTAAGAACTAGATGTGAATTAACTTAAGCAGAACTTCAAAGAATAAACTGCTATGTTATGTATGGAATGCTTACTCAGGAAAGGTATTTCTGCAAGACATATTTCTCCTTTTCTAGATACTCAAAATTATGGGAGCAGAAATATTTTAAACACTTAAATCCTAATGACAGCATATTTTAAATAACGGTTATTAAAAGAATAATTAGTTCATCAGCTTCACAATGAGTGACAAAGACTTGAGTATATACTTTTCAATATACTGAAAGTATAAATTAAAATTATGATATGCATAAATTACTCCAAAGGAAAAAAGCAGCAGCTACCTAAAAAATGTAAAGTTTAGTGCAAAAATAATAATGGGCCAGTGCATATAAGTTGCTTCTGCACACAGATGACATTTAAGGGGTGTAAAGTCACGAAGTGACATAGAATTGGAAAGGTAAAAGAAAAAAAAGTACAGTGAAACATTTACAGCGTAAGACATTCAAACATTAAAGTCAATAGCACGTGACTCTAAAAGTAAATTGGACCCATCCTGAATAGAAAGACTGACTGCTGTCAGCTTCAGTGAAATTAAACTAAACAGAAAGTTGACCAAAAGCAAGATAGACAAAACTCAAGATTCCTAACAAAGATAAGCACGCACAAGGCTGGGGGTTAGAAGGGTCCAGGAAGATTTTATTTGATTATAATACTGTGGGATTTATAAAAAAATCAAATTAAAAGAAAATCTGATTAACTATGCAGAGAATAACAAAAACACAGCAGGTTTAATTTTTTTATCATACCAAGAGCAAAGATAAGTATGTGTAGTACACGCCACGAGTACCTATAGATTAAGACTCTTTGAAAGAACACTGTATTTATTTTTAACATGTTGAAACACTTCAAAAGGATTGGCATTAGTTTTTGGATTACTCTGAGGCCCATTATTGTGGAAAATGGATATCTTATTTGATGACAAAAAAAGAGTAACAGCAGCTAAAGGCTAAACAAAATAAATGACTCCTTTACCCCACCCAAGTTCCACCTGGAACAAATTCAGAAACAGATTTCTGAGAAAATTCTCTTTATAAAAGGTTGATTTAGCAAATCCCTATAGTCATTATTGCATGAGACATGTGATGAATAACTATCTTATCTTGAGTCCTTTGCATCAGGAAGTGGATATTGATGATAACACACAACATCCGCATGCTGCAACAAGAAGGGACTCACAAGAACTGAGTGCAAAACAAGGCTGGCTGCATGTTCACTTCCCCACAAAATGAACATTACCCGGATGAAGGTGAAAATCCCAGAAGTGCAGTGAATTTCAGCTGGCAGATGACTAAATACTGATAAAAAAACTTCCCCACTGCACACTCATTGGCTATACAAAATAAGGCAAGAAATGCAACACCCAAACCTGTAACATCAGAATAAAAGGTTTCGTGGTTGAAGAAAGTAAAAGGCCACATACCAATCCCTTCTGCATCTAACAGAGTTGGAAGTTATCAAAAAAAGGACAAAACATTAACCTCACACTCACTTTAAATAAAACTTCTGAATTTTACAACAATTTCTGGACAGAAAGAAACCCCTGTAGTATCTTTGCTTTTAGAACTGAGAAAAAACATAACTATCAGTAGGACTTTTGAATAAACTGTCATTTTCCAAGAAGAAGCACACATGACTAGGACAGATGTGGCTATACATACTCAAGTTCATCAAAACCCAGTGGGACGGAAATCTGATACATGCAACAAATCCTTGGATGGGTCCAGTAATCATAAAAGTTCTTCCCGGACATCAAACATTGTTGACATGCTGACCAAAAACTGTAAAAATGACATTAAGACTTTGCCTTAAGTTAAAAACTAGATAAGAAGATTAACACATTTTAACCTCAATAAATAATTAAAACCTTTATAATAGCTAAGAGATCTTAAGCAACTGCTGGAGAAATTAATTTAAATACTGATAATTCTAGTTTCAGCATCGACCAGGTTTCACCTTCACCTGTTAATTCTGTACTGGTCTTAACAGAGTAAAGAAGCTACAAAACAGAACCATCTTTGACATATAGTTACTTACAGACATAAATCTTAGTTATGACAATTTACTCCTTAAAAACTTCTTCAGATTTTTCAGCTCCTGTTCTTATAAAGTCTTCCTTGAATTTTTAATTTTTACTACTTGACTGTTCATCTTATTACAAACATGAAGCCTCTGCATCACTGATTTATGCTACACATAGAGCAATAGTCCCCATTCTTCCAGCCACAATCCTCCTGCCTCAACCTGCAATGATCACAGCTGCTGAGGGACCAAACATGGAGCTACGTTTAGTGGTACTGAGAGTCCTTCCAAGAGTCACTGCCTGACAATATCAAGTCACTCCTCCAAACTGCAAGATTTTTTTCTTAATACACCGTTAAGCATTTAACTGTGCCAATATTGTGACCTGAATATGTATTTAAAATTATTAATATATTAAAAAATGTTGGTGGGATCCCATCAGAAACTCTTTAGGGAACTATTTTAATGAGTATTTTCTGTTTAAAATCACATATTACAGTATTTTTTGTATCTATTTTATATGGTGACAACTTACACACGAGAAACAGCCAGAATCACCATTAGGAAAGATCACAGTTCTGAAACTTCAACTTCTATAGTCAGGAATCAGAATAAGACAAAAAAAACCCCAAACCCTTTTGATAGCTTTAATCATAACAATTAAGTCAATACCATATTATCCACATTGGCAAACACCTCCCTCAAACATCACACATTTTTCAAGGTAAGACCTAAATCAGTGTATCAGTCCTAAAATCAGTGTATGCTGTTGACCATACAATTTTCGAAAAAGCAAATCCAATGACTAAAGATCTAATTGCAATCTTATTTTTCTCTTGAAAAATATGCAGCAGCAAAGATGCTGCTTTTATAATTTTTCATTTGTTAGTATTGATTATGTAGCAACGTAGATTTTTCCAATTTAATTACAGAAGTAGCAGCTTTGTTTTCACCCCCTCAATCCCTTTTCAGGAATGTTTTCCTTCCTTTAGACAAATGCACTTTCCTGAAGCACATGTACATTCAGTACAAGTAAAGGTAAGGCTGAAAACAGAAAAATGGATTCCCCAGCAATTTATTTAACACTGCTCCAACAATGGTGATAGGTTACCTTGTACTACTTTGTTAGCCTCCACTGTACTGCTAAGAGCTCTGCTGAACATGGCTGTTTGGCAAAATATTTGTCTGTCAGAGGCAACATAATGTTGATCCCCATAATCAAATAAACCATTTCTGAAGTATTGACTATGATATCAAACCTCGCTGCTGAAGTTACATAAAGCAGTTACGTCCTGTAAGGACAGTAGGCTTATGGGATATCAAGTGATTTTAAAAGGATGACTCAATGTTGGCACAGTTCCCCAGCTCATATACACAATTTCCTTTTCCTCCCCTCCCTTGAGTCAGGAAGTCTCCTACATGCATTTTTACTTTCCCAGCTTGTTATGAACATAGGATGAATTTTCATATTATCTGCAAAAATGAAACCCTCCTTTTGACATATGCTTTTTGAACTAATAAAGAGCCAACAAACTGAAAACTAATTACTTTTACCTCTTGTATTAGAGCTTATAGAAATCTTAATTAAGGTAAAAACTAGAGTTAAAAATATGAAGAGTGCACCAGTCTATGTATTTTAAAATATCTTTTAAAACACATTTTATATACATTCATACATTCTATACTTTTTACATTCTATACTTTTTATACTCCTACCTTCAAATTCAAAACTACCTTAAAAATAAAACTCACAATCCAACAAGTACTTCACAGTCTCCCATTACTTTGATAAACAGTGTTAGTGAGCTAAATAATGGACCAAAATCCATTCCTTATAACTCTAATTTTCAGTTTGAGTCACTTAATAGCAATAGCCACTACTTATAAGCTCATGCACAAACAATTGTTCTAAAAAGCTGATGAAAAATCCTGCTTCTGAAGTAGCAATTATTCCAATACAACAAAAAGCAAAGCCGTACTATGCATAAAATTAAGTCAAGCTGATCTAAGGATATTCTGTGTATGCTGTCTGTTTTACACTACTCTTGCTTTTCTTTGGTAGTAGAGTAGAAGTTCTAAATGTGGACATTTGAAATCAGAAATACAGGCTTTCACAATCTGTCTTTGCTTCTTTTTAGAAGATGGAAAAACTTACAATTTAAACTAGCATCATATCACTTGTTGCAGATAGCATCTATTGTTTTACCTGATAGAAAATAAGATTTTCTAAAAGAAAACTCTATTTGTAAATGTTTAGTTTCAGGGTCTGGGTTTTTCTTGAAATTCTTAAATTAAGTCTCTCAGAGAAAAGCATTTTGTAGAGAAAACAAAGAAAAAAATTGTAATTATGTATTTATTCCTTGCTTTCTATTCTTTTTAATTTCTGGCTTTTTCTGCAACAATTTTGAGATCTAGAAGGATGTCTATGTCTGTATTTGTTCCATGTAGCTAACTCACAGAATGAAGGCTGCAGACCTGGTTACTGAGATAGAACTCCACTCATTCTTTTGGTTGTACAGATGAAGCAAGATAGGAGTTTGAAGAATGAATCCTGTCTCAGAGAAACAAGCCAGAGGGCAGGTAAGGCCCTATGGATTAATGTGGCTCACAGGCTGGGAGTGTATTCTGAAAATTCTCTCTTTCCTTAGAATGAAAATATAAAAGGACAGGACAGAAGTAGGACACTACCCATTCCTTCCCAAAGGAACTACGAGCCATAGGTTGTTTGGCAGGTAAGCTGAGGAATTCCTGTAAGCATTTGAAAAGCTCAATGTCACCAAAAGGAGTTTTGCAATGCAGTTCTCTTTTGATCAAACAGCACAAAATTAGCTCATGGACTGAAATGTGCTCGTCAGCATTGGAAAAAAATACTCATTGGGTGGAACTTCCATTTCTCAGTAACTGATATAAGTTTTTCTCCTACTTTGTAAGCACTAACATTCCAGAGAATTGCAATTAAAAAACACTAATTAAAAGTAAAAAAAGACCAAACTATTCAGAAGGAAAAATAATCCCTGAGCATATTCATTCAACTAATTTATGAAAGATACAAGTCCTGTTTTATAACCATAATTTCCTAAACATATACTGAAATCTATATGGATTGAAACCCTTCAGTTTGGTCTGCAATAACTAGCATTTTAAAATTAAGAGATGTTGAAGACAACCTAACCAGGCTGCTCTAAGTAGATAAAGCAATGTCATTTTCTGACCAAATTTCAGAGGAATACCTTTGATGTTGCCTGTGGAAAAGAACCATAATTCAGAACTATGAGCTGATAAATATTTATTTTATAAGGTTTACATTAAAAAAACCCTTGATGATAATGCAACCTATGTTCTATTGTTTTACATTCATGTCTTGTTCTGGTGTTTCACTTATGGCAAGAAAATTCCATTCATTTTTTAATATGCATTGCAAAGATTAATACCAATTGTTTAAACCAGTACACAGACTAGTAGGTGTCTACTGCTTTTACAAGTTAATAGACCTTCACTTAAGATATGAAGTCATTACACAAGAAGGTCATGGGGTTTTGGGATTTTTACCTCCTCACTGAAAAGTATTTCAAAGACTTACGGAAGGATAAATGCAAAAACTGATTTAACTTTCAATGATAAAATGTTCTGTCTCACTGCATGTTTACATGTAATGTTAAATAGTTCTGAAACAGTGCTTGGGATGATACAGTACTCCACTAATAATTTTTTTCAACTTAAACCGAACTTTTTAATGCTTAAATATATGCCCAACAAGACATATTATACAAATTAAACATTTGCTATGACTAAATTATCATTTAAAAGTTGAAATAACCCTAAAACTGTTATAAAAGCATCACTACCCTTCATACGATTTCAGAAGTAAATTTAAGATATTAATAAGCCTGAGTTATTTTAACTATCACCACACAGAGCCATTATTTTACAGTTTAAAGTACTATGAGATGTAACTATTAAAATAACCACTAAGTATTAAAACCCCAGAATTTTTTAATAACACTTGACTCACAGTGAGTGAACATACAGCTAAGCTCACATTTAACAACCCCCACCTCCCCCTGAAATACAAGTTTTAGATTATTTACATACAGGTAACAATTTCCTAGTAAGGCTAAATTATCAGCAAGTATCTTAGAAACTTCTACAACATATGAACATACCACAGACTTTTTTTAAGGAAATACAAAACGCTTTGTATCCAAACAACACCGATCCCTAAGCAGTGAAAGACTAAAACTGCTGAAATTAGAAGTTAAATTAAAGTAAAACTTCCCCCTTTCCCCCTTATTCTCTTAAATAAGAAACTAAGCTCACCCGAACAGAGCGAACACGCAGAGCCAGAAACCTAAACATGACTAAGAAACCATGATGTTTGGATTTTCTGACTGAGCGATCGTAAGTCTAGCAGGGAAGACCAACCCTGGCGTTTTTGCTGTGACCAGCTGTTCCGGCAATTAGAAAATTTCCTGTCAGGCAAGTCAGACATAGCTGGGGGGTGGGGAGAGAGAAGGGGGGAAAAAAAGGTCAAAAAAAAAAGAAAAGACATTAAAAAAATACACTGATTTCACACACATGCATACACACAGAGCCATGATAAAGAAAGACTGGGCAGCACTGGTACTCATGTTGCTGATACTTACAGAGATCAGCACAGGAAACTTAAACAGATTGCCTGATAGCAACAGGCTGTTGCAGATGTTACTGATTCCTGGTTCCCAGAAAAGAACAAAAGAGACCAGCATCTCTTTCAGAAATCACACTACTATGCAACATTTCACTAATTAAGCATAATAGCAAGTATTTTAAGTCCTATATGTGATAATTGTATTTTTATGAATTTAACTTTACAAAATATTTTAATATCTCACATATCACTACCTTATAAACTCCAATGCAGAGAATGCCTAAAGATTGTTTGTATTTACTATTGTTTAGTTAGAGGACCAGAACAGAGGACCTTGTGCCTAGTCCTTTGAAATCCTGCACATAGAAAATGCTACACAGATGTTCTAGGCCAAGGCAAACTGCAGAAATATTTGAATTGGATTGCCCAGCTCAAATGTCTGACTTGCACCAATATTGTATTGCTCTGTAGAGAGTGAACTTCCTGAAGTAAAAATGATCCCTAAGCTTTCTTTCAATGTATAAAAAGCCCCAAACACTTCAAATGTTTTAGGAATCAGAATTCAATCTAGTTACTTCAAAGAGTAAGAGATGTTTTTAATTTGATCTCTCTAGATTTAGTATGGGAGCTATTTTCCTGAATATTGACACTGTCTTTAGCTTTTTTGATACTTGTTAAAATAATGAATTCCAAAGTACATGCTCCCTTAGTGGAACAAGACCATTTTTCAAGTAATAAATAAACAAAGGCAAGTAAAAACCTTTACTCAAAGGCATGTACAAGTATTCAGCTATAAACATATCCAGGTGATTCCGTTTAGTGACTAGGTATCAAAGGAAACATACAGCAAAATACTGTAGTTCTGCTTGCACAAGACATGAAAACAAACCCACCCTGTAGACAGCTTCCCTTGACTGGGTTCTAACAAATATCTGGATTACTGCATTTTTTGTTATATTTGAATTCCTCTTCAGAAGGCAAAGCCAGTAAATTAAGTGAGAGTACACATTGCTGCTATCTCTATCCCACATCCTGGGTCCCTACAGTATCAGTTTCTAGTTTTTCCTTTAAATTGGGATTACACATCTCCTCAGTGTGAGCCAAGAATCTCTTGTCAAAATGAAGAGGTGAAATAAAGACCTGACTTAAGCCATATCCCAGAAGCAAAATTGTCCCCTTTTCGTGTTCTCTTGTACTCCTCTGGGTCTTTATTTGTGCCACATCTGCAGGGATGATCTTTCAAATTCTGTGTACTGAATATACACAATTATTATTACAATAAACACAGGCCTTCAGGAACTACTTACTACTACACAAAGGAGGACTTTGTGAATCAACTGAGGGCTCAGAAGTCCTCAATGCCAATGTGCTTTTTGCAGCCCAGTGTGGTATAGCTTTTTTTGAAGAAGCAGTCTTTTTTACAAGAGCAAGTAACACAGCATGAAGCATTATTAAATATTAGTTTCAAGATGAACAAAGCTTCTTGAACACAAAGAGCTTAATGCAACACAAAGATTTCAAATATTTAATAAATAGCATGAAAATTACTTGAAGCTTGCCTCTCTTCAATTGCTTCAAACTCAGAGCTACTTCCTCCTTCAGAACTGAAATACCTCAAGAATTTAATTTTGCAGTTTAACACCAATGTAGTTATTTGCACTTGAAAAACTTCAAAGAAATTTAAATAAATAAATGGAAGACCATTCAAGCTCTCTGCCTTTACATTGTCAAGAACAGATAAAATTACACTAAAAGCAGAGTGACCAGGAATCTTCAAGTCACTGAATCAAACTCTGTGGTACCAAAAAGAGCTAAAGGCAGAAATGGAGAGTAAATGGAAAGAGCTGCTCTAACTACAATATTCCTTAAAGATAAAAAAGATACTGGGGGTAAATAATAATTTTCTTATCTTTTTGTTGTGAAGGTAAGAGTGTATTTTGCTACAGATCTGCTGTATCTGCTAAGGGTGACAGGAATAAGGCACTTCAACTGCAACATTTGTACAATTACTGACTACTGCTCTCCCAAACCTTTTATGTAACTTCCCAGTGAAGTACAAAGCACAGTGCTCAGGGGTCAGGGGGGTTACTTCACAACAATAGCTCTCCTATAACTGGCATGAGTCTGGCAGGTGGAAGAAATTTCTTGCGTTCTGGGAGAACACAGCCTGCATGGTTCCCAAAGAGCACCAGCAGCCAACCAGAAACATTACGATATAAGCTACACAACTCACTTTGAGAATTTCTCAGAAGAGAGCTTGCCCTTTTAAATATTCCTTCATATATGAAGGAGGCAGGTTAGAGAGCCGCAGTCCCCAACAGGGAAGTCTCTGATGAAAAGAACAAATTGCTCCAGCAACTTGCTTCCCCTACCTTAAAATCTTTGATAAGGGTTTGTATTATACTTGTTTATCAGGAGATACAACTATCTCCAAAACAAAGGGAATGTGGTATGCCTGTCAGTCACAGTTCTGTCAATTGCAGAACTCTACTTGCACAATGCATTTCCTTGTCCTCCAGTACAGAAATATAAAGTGAGTTCATCTCCCATCTTCCCCTCATTGTTTAAATTGAAGAGAAAAATGAAATGCTGTCTAGACTTCCAAGAGAACAGAGCTCACAGACACCACAGAGAGTGGGAGAACTGAAAAATGCTGAGGAACTCTCAAAACAATAGAGAATATTTGGGAATCCATGAGTTTTATTGAATGCTGAAACATACAATCTAAGTGGAGTCCACCAGGTAAACTGACAATCTCCTATACCCTCAGTTTGAGAAGTGTAACAATGCAAATTAAGTCTTTACAGGGCTAGAAAAGCAAGTCTCTGTAGTATGGATTGCTTCCAATTATTTGCAAAAAACATAGAAGCAGCACACATATGGAATGAAAAGCCCTTGCTTGACAAAGGTCAACAGTTGAGGAACAGAGAGCTAATTTTTTGAGTTTTCAGAAGCTGAATAATATACTTTTCTTCATAATAAATACATTTGTATAGCCAAAGCAGCTATATCCTATTAAACAGGGGGTGTGGCAGCTTCCATGTGTCAGTTTACAGGCCTTGTGGGGCTACCATCTGTTTTCTCTCTGTGTAAAAAGTAAGCAGCTTGATTTTGAACATTGCTTACACTCTCAAATAATTCAATTTTTCTGACCAAGATCCAGGAAATACCCTGCGCCTAAGACACCAAATGCAAAATAAGTCACTCAGAAAATTCAGTAGAAGACATTGAAAGTTTGGCTGTAACCTTTCCTCAACACCTGATGACATCTTGGGGGAAAGAAGTATTCCAGGGCTTGCCTTCTTTATATATTAGTTTGATATCTAAGACCAAATGGTCTGCAGTGTTTACAAGGATGCTGTAACTTTTTACTTACACTAGAACCTGCAAGTTCATTCTCAGAGAGGTAAGGTGCACCATCACTAAGTTGCTAACAAAATTCATCCAAGTTTTGGAGAGTACAGTGCTTTGGAAGACAATGAAATTCCAATTTCCTCATATTAGACAAAAAAAGAAAGCATTCTTCCTTTTACAAAGCACAATTTGGTCATTGAGAAGGAAATGACTGGATTTAATTTTTACAGATGTAAATTGTTTGCCTAAAGAAAGCTTATTTGTTCAAGAACAAGTTATTTGATTGTAAAATAGAATTAAATACATGAGTATCTATTTCTAAGTATATTTAGTAGAATACACTAAAAGCAATGTAAGAATTACAGAGTACTTTAAAGTGTAAGTTTAGTATTTGTAACCCAAGCTTTTACAAGTAGCTACACAAGTAGCTGTTTCAGCTAAAATTAAGTATCAGTCTGTAAATAATGAGAAATCAAAAACTTGGATTATGGACTATGAATACTTGTGAATTCAAACACTTCCCTAATGTTTAAAAAATTATAGCTACTCCTTAAAGCCTCTACCCAGAACCAAGAATTTTAATCAAAAATCTGAGAAAAATGCACACACAGAAAATTGAAACATGAAGGTTGTATCAGTAAAAGTAAAATAAACATATCAAAACAATCATCAGAAACACCTTCATTGTCATGTTAACAAACATGACAGTTCTTAAACCTGGAAACTGTTACTGATCACCTGAGCAGGAATATCCAACAGTTTAGAGTAGTCCTGAAATTGTGCTTTAACTTGCCAAAAGCCAAACAAGTTTCTGAAACACTGAGTTTTCACTAGTACAGAATATCAGAAATTAAGGTAAAACTAAAAATCAGTTAAAGCCTCTCTGATAAAAATCTGTCAGTTTAGTTATACTTTTTTTCCCTGAATTTTCCTGAATAATGTTCTCATCCTACATTATTTTCACAGATAAAGACACAACAAAGGAGATTACCCCAGATTATTCTGGATTTAGTATTACTGGTTGAGTAATTGGTCCTATTTTGCCCAAAGCTGTAACTGGTGAATGATATTCCTCTCCTTATCTTGACATTCCCCGCTCCAGTGCTTTATAGAATTAGTGTGAGTTGTATGTTATATGGACGCATGTAAAGTACAGAACCTCAGCACTGACCAATTAAATACAATATTTCAACAAAGAGATTGCATTGTCCACACACGCTTCAGATTATTCCTGCAATGTACCCTTACCAATGTATTCCTTTTTCCAATGTTTCCAATGAAGCCTTTTTTAAGATCACACTTTTCTTATAAATTCTTTTAATAAAAAACACTGATTGGAAAGACAAAGATCTTAATTTTCATTTCTCCTGACTGCAAATAGATGTGTTATTTACATTCTACCAGGAAATAATAAATGAAAAAGACTTTTTCAACTACTCCTCTTTGCAAGCATTTCTTTTGACTACCCACTGACTAGTCACTGCTACCTTAGTATTTATATTTTTATTTATATATTTTTAGTAAGAGGATGACAGCCACTGAGATTTAGTTTTTTATCAACCTGATCTGCATATTTCAATATCATTTGTTTTTGTTTAGTTTTAATTCTATGTATGCTTTAATTCTGTATGGCCAAAGCAAGAAGTTAAGGGTAGTAATATGACCCCACCACCTGCATTGAAGAGAGAGTCATCACAGGTTTGAGCCTGAATAGATTCCACTTCTGCCTATACTGGAAAAAAACAATGTTTAGTCCTTGCAGGTTACCAACAAGAAATTTTCCTGCAACTTACAAATGAAAACTTCACTTCTAGCAAAATAACCTCACCTTTTTACAAATTCTTGGAATCTAATATTTTTCATATGTTTAATAATTAGATTTAATAATAAAGCTAGTAGAATGTAATGGTAATGCATCAGTTGTACTAAGTGTTTTATCAGCTACATAAAATCCAGATAACAGAACATAAAGAACACAGCACAAATATTATATGCTCTTCACATACACACAAAATGGGAAGCCACCTGCTAGACTAGCTGCAGTTTCAGGTTAGCTTTAACTAGCAATAAAGTATGCAGCATGATTGCAACAGCTCAAAACAATTAATTTGCTCAGTTAATTTACACAATCTCTATGGACACTGAGGTAAAAAAGCAATGGCAGGCAGCGTAAGAGTGAGAAAGGTAGCAAATAAAAGGCTTTAAATAGCTTCCCCTTTCAGTAATGTTCACTTAAGTTTTCACATTAGGTTAAGCTTCAGACAGCTGTTCTTACGTTTACTTCCTGCTGGTCCCAGGTCATTTATGAGATACAGATTAAAAAATGTTGGCAACAAGTGATAAAGTCAGATATAATCAGCACACATGTCGCAATAAAACCAGAGTACTGAATGAGTCCCCTTTTCAAAGAAGCAAGACTTTGAACCATACAGCATCTTGGACTCCTTAGAAATGGGTATCTTTACAGCTCCTGCTTTTCCTAAAACAGCCAGCAAATTT
The DNA here is from genome assembly GCA_018697195.1 of Certhia americana. Lineage (NCBI taxonomy): Eukaryota > Metazoa > Chordata > Aves > Passeriformes > Certhiidae > Certhia > Certhia americana. The sequence goes on from CM031857.1 coordinate 101,958,478, forward strand.
GAACCACCACCATGTAACTCAGGCTTTCCTGTTAATTAACTTTACTTTTGACCAAAAGAACACAGATGTAATGAAACAATTTATCTTTTGATACACTAGAGTTCCCATGTACATAGAACAGTGTTAAATTTTAATATTTATTTTAAACTTTCTATCACATTTGCATTATCAGCATTCTATCTGACCACTTAAGACAGCAAAAGGATGCAGATTTCAAGTTTTTACCTTCTATCTCCACAGAAATACGGCAACTTTCTATCCTGAACTTGCATACTTTACACACCTACCAAAGTATTTTGCATTCTTACCTGATTTGCTAGTACAATCTAGGCATTCTACAGTCCTCAGTTACAGCTGAGAAACTTCATAAATTGTTAGCAACTATGTAAGTGCCCCAAGTCTACTTAAGTGCAAAGTGAAGCAGAATAACTTAAATGAGTTTCAGCGATTATTTAAAATCATCTGTATCTTGCACCAAAAGAGATTATGAAGTGCTGCCAGAATCTCACATCCCACTCAAGTAGTATTTTATCACCTGACTGACAGCACTGGTGTCGCATTTTCAGTTTGAAACTGGACAGAAACACTAATTATGTCTAGTGCTTTAGGTTTGTCAATTTGAGATTTCCCAGCCAATGTACCAATGAATGTGGTGGGTTTATTTTTTGCTGTGAGATAGGATTAGGAGAAAAGCAAAGCATGTTTAAACTTGAAAGGGTATAAAGAAAACTTTATTAACAGAGTTAAAAGGAACATAATAAGAAAATCATAAAATAAAAACCTTCAGGACACCTTTTTCCTCTCACCCCACACTTCTTTCTTTTCTATTGACAATGTAAAGAGACAAAACTTGGGACTTTTAGTCAGTTTACTAGGTCTGAAATAGTTTTCTTCAGTTCACTTTGGGAGAAAGGTTTTCCTTGCCATGCTATGGAAACTTTTTTAAAAGGAAATAGTTTTCTTGTGGCTTCAATGTCACTGTGAATCTGCCACCCTGGGACATAGAAAAAAACCTGTTTGTAGTGTGAAAGTCCTTCCCATGTCTTGCAGTTTTCTTACAGTTGCTTTCATGGGCCATTTCAATTTACTGGGGTGCTATTTTAAAGATGAGCTGTTTTAGCACAGAGCAAAAGTTCTTTTTGTCCATCTCTGGGACTAGAGGTTTTCTACTACTGTCTTCAGGGCAAGGTTTCTCATTTCTTTATATTCAAATTTCTCACTGGATCACAGCAACATCTCTTTGCTTCAAATACTGGTGCCTCAGCTCACAGCTGTGCTAGAATGCTACATCCCCCAAATGCATTTCCATGAGTTACAAGGGAAAAAATTATAGTCTGATATACCAAATAAATCTTCACTATAACTTTACAGGATTTCAAGTCAAGCTCAAAGCATCTCTTCAATCCCCTTCAACTAGAAATAACTTTTTCTTTACTGACCTCAGAGTCCCATGTTATTGTTTCTATGTGTTCACCTTTTTTTCCCTTTTTCTAATTCAGGAGAGAATTGGTGTTTGTAGAGTCATTTGTTCTCAAGCTTTACCAACAACTGAAACAGTTTTTATAAAGTCTTGTAATGCTGAAAGGTTGATCTGGTCCAAGCTCTGCATTGGGAACATGGCTCGCCGTGCCTCTCTGTTGGCCGTGTGATCTCTGTCAGCACCGTGTGAGCCAGCCCGACTCTGCTGGGGTGTTGAAAACAGGAAAAGCTGCCACCGACACTTTTATCCTTCTGTCCATAGTAAAGCTGGCTCGAATTAACTGAGCACACACAGTTCATTCCCAGCCATGCCGAGGTGGAATCACCCCGGCCCCTCCGATCCCGGCCACGTGGCTGCTCCTGCTCTGGAATGGCAGCAGTCGCACGGCTGTTCCTGGCCCCTGGGACACTCTGTCTCAAGCTGCTCCCGGTGTCCAGACAGCCTCTGGCTGGCACAGTCTGGCAGGCTCTGCTAGGAAAGGGCTTGTCCCTGCTGGCAAGAAGCCCCAGCTGCCTGCTGGGACAGGGCTCGCTGACCCAGACCCGGCCCGTCACCTCCTCCAAGGATGGAAGCCAAGAGAGCTATTCCCAGGGTTTTTTGTCTTATAATGTATATTCACAAGAGGCATATCCACCCTCTTCATTGGTCCAATCAGGCGTCAATATTACAAAATTGTCCAATTAGAGCCAAACCAGGACAACTGGTTAGCTTCCAGCTATAACTGACTGATCAGCTGTAGTAACACCTTCAAAAACCCCTAGATTAATTCACACCACAGGTGGCAACATTTTACTCTCCCAGTCTAGAAATAAATGCAAGGTATACTCCTAAAACACTGGTCTGAGACATTAAAAAGCTAAAACAATCTTAACCAATCAGCTAAAGCATGACAGAAGGAATACTAGAGAAATGTTTTAACTTTTTTATGATTATAGTGTATTAAAATCAGTCGCTCACCAAAAAAAGCAGCAGTTTGGAAATTTCAAAAGGAAGTACAGCGAAACATTTGTAAGCACCCTGTAGTTATTGAAAGAGAAGCTCAACATTTTTGAGGGATAAACTTTAGCTGGTAGTCAGACACCTACCCAGCCATTTTCTCAATCCCCCCTGCTCAGCAGAACATACAGAAGAAAACCTCATGCACTGCCTTAAGAACAGGGGACAGCACACACCAGTTACCACCACGGGCCCAAGAGTATCAATTGAGGGAAAATTTATTTCAGAATTATTGCCAGGATAGTGAGAAACACAGATGAAACTAAACCCACCTTTTTCTCTACCCTCCCCCTCTTCTCAGGCTGATACCACTCTGCTGTCAAGCAGCACAGGTGGAAGAGAATTGTAGTCAGTTGTTAACACTGCTTCTGCTACTTCCTCAGATTTCCCCTGCTACAGCAGATATCCTTTCCACAAAGATCTGTTCTTCAAGGTTAGACTGCTCCAGTCCTGCCAGAAAACCTGATCCTCTGTGGGCTTCTCTGGGCTGCGGCTCCTGCCACCAGCCTGCTCCAGAACAGGCTCTCCACAGGCTGCAGCTCCCTTCAGGGCACATCTACCTGATCCAGTACGGAGATCATTTCCACTGTAATCCTCCAACAGGCTGCAGGGGACAGCTTGCATCCCCATGGTCTTCTCTGGGGCTGCAGGGGAATCTCTGCTCTGGCACACGAAGCACCACATTGTCCCTCCTTCTTCACTCATGTTGGTGTCTTGCAGGGCTGTTTCTCTCACACTTCTTTTACTCCTTACCCTCAGATGCAACACAGCAAATTTTACCCTAAACATGCTGTCACAGATCTTCACACACACAGTTGATGGGCTTAGCGTTGGCCATTTTGGAGCTGGTTGAATCTGACTCTGTCCTAAATGGTGGTGCAAACCCTCTCACCTCTTCTCACAGAGATCAACCCTCTCTTCTAAAACCTTGCCTTGTAAACCAAATACAATAGTTACATTACAGACTCAAAACAAAGAAATAATCAAGCAATGGTATGAGTCAAAATAAACTAAAAATCCAAAGCAAAACTGAATACTTCCCCAAAGATATATTCTAGTTTACATCAGAATTCAAGTAAGCATTGTCGTCTATATTATTCACAATATTAGAACAAACGTTCTCCTAGTGTTGCCGTCTAAGCACACAAATACTGTTCTCTTTTCTTACTGTTAACACTGCACCACTTCAGTCACCTGTCAGCAGTTGCCTCATTTCTTCATCTTGTGGCATGTACAGCAGAGCCTTGATGCTATGTGGAGGAACCAAGAGCAGCTATACAGTGCAGGGCTGCAGTCACCCAGTTTTCATGTCAGTTTAAGAGCTACATCTATTATGGTTATATTTGAAGACAAACGTGGAAAAGGCAACTCATTATCTCAACTGTCTCTGTGCACAACTTCAGCAGAGAAAAACTGCTATGGTGTTGCAATTATATCCATGCTGTATAGAAGGAAACAGCTTTGGCGATCTACTCAACCTGAAGTCTGCACAATTTGCAATAGCAGCATATGAACCCTGAAGTCCAACCAAATATGGAGTTTTGAAAATTGTTTTTATTGGCAAAGCCATTTATCACCAGACTTAACATTCAGCTAGTAGTCCAACACAAAAGTACAGGTAAACTTCATGTTTGACAAAATTCACAGGCATTGCAACAAGAAAACTGAACTCAGTATCTTCACATTATGAAATTTTGTAAACTGCAAGTTTGACATGAAGACAAGGAACCTTAAAAAATTATTACAGTCAGGAAAGTTCACTGACCTCTTTTTAGCAACAATCTCTATTTTTAAGAAGCCTATGTTAAGAATTCCTTTGATTAATGCCTTTCAATAAGAAGTACAATGGAAACTACACTTTCACAGTTGTTCCTCACCCTTGACTCTCCCCGAAACACTATTAAAAGCCAAGGAATGACTCTTGAGAACAGTAGGATACCAAACTAGACCTAAGTCAGTGAGAAAAAAACCTCTCTCAAAATATTAAGAACTGAGAGTGCACCCTATGTCCAGTAAACTCAAAACAACAAAACACTAGTGGCAAACTGCCTATGAATTAAGTGATGTCAGTGTGCTCCAATATTGTACTATTTCTATTACAGCCATCTTTTACTCACAGTTTGTTGGTTGATGTCATCTTCTCCCATAGGTTCATCCACAATTTGCTGTCCATTCTGTAAAAAAGACACAGAAATTGAAACTAAACACTGAATCCAAGTACAGAAATAAATATATTGGAGATAGGCTTTCATAGCATGTTGCTGTACTCTCTTCTCCATATTCTACAAAAGCAGGTAATTGAAAGTATACATGGAAAACTCCCTATTGCTGGCATGTAATAGGGAGTTTTCAAAAGCACTCTTACTTTGTTCCTCATGTACTCTCAACCTGGATGAACTCACAGTAAGAAATATGTAAAATCACCTGGCATTTGAAGCCTCACTACTACACAGCTAGATATAATTTTCCATTACTGCAACTTCTGCAGAACAGTTAAAACCTGATGAAGACGGGATGGCAGAAAGCCACACAAAACAAACAGATAAACGGGTTCTTTCTAAGAGCATGACCTTACATAGCAAATGAGCCCTTATTCGACCTGAAGGAAAATTTATAACTACAGTATAGGCTTAGAAGAAACATTGAATGCGACTCCAACTTTACAGCATTTACCCCTTTCTGTACTCCCCCAAGGGCCATTCTAACCAGCCATACAGAAAAAGGCTTCTGAATTTGAAATCTAGCCATAAAGATATAAAAATAAAAATCTTAAATCTTGTTGGTCAACAAAAGCTATTTGGAGAATTTCTAAGAGATATCTTTCCCTGAAATACTTTAAACAACTTTGCTTACACCACAAACATGACCAAGAGCAAGTTGTAAGGAAAAGTACGTATTTCCTAAGTTTTGGTACAGAGCATCACCTCAGACATTAATTCTTAGTTTGCTCCTAAAGTTTAACAGGAACTCAGTATCATTTTAGAAACAAATGAAAAACTATTAAAAATGGTTACCATTCTCCATTCCATTGAAGACAGAATTTGAGTTCATTTGTGCATTGTTTCCCTAGAGAACCCAAAGACTAATTAATCAATTTTTTCAAATTCTAATTTACTTAGAAATTACATACATGTATAGATTACCTTTTAGATGTCAGAAATTTAGTAAAAGCTGCTCAGAAATTCAGAGATTTTAGCTTCATTCTCCACCTTCCTTCCCACTAATCAAGTTTTTCAGCAGAATTCTTCAGAACCTTCCTAGCATTCTTCTGTAATAACTTCTGATTAATAGAATCTTCAAGCTTGCATATGGCTAGAGGAGAGTCTTTCATAAGTGACAGATTAAATCTTAACCACTTACGAATTCTAATTTTCAAATATTGCAAGCACACTGAATGTTGAATCAGATGATTACCAGCTCTCTAGCAACTTTTCTCCTGAGCATTTTTTTTTTTTTTTTTTTTTTTTTTTCCTGGAAGAAGCAGCTGGAAAAAGCTAAATTATAGAAATCATGGGTTTCCCAAATATGACATAGATGGGCTGGGTTTTAAGAGGGGGTGTTACTTCAGGTATTTTTGTTTTGTTGTGGTTTTGGGTTTTTTTGTTTGTTGGTTTGGTTTTTTGGTTGTTTTGTTTAGGTGGTGGGGAGGGGAAGAAGGCTGGGCTTTCTGATTGTCTTTCTTGAGCAGACATCTGGCACATGGTAGTGTGCTATTTTCTCATCTTTCCTGGCTTCAGGAAGGTACTAGAGATTTCTGGCATGATTCTGGCCTACTCTAAAAGTCATCTTTGCATGATGGAGGACTAGTAAGAAATCAGTGGCATGTACTATACATTACTACAGCAGTGAATATACTCTTTAAAAGCTGTCTCAGTTAAGGGCAGTCAATACAACCTTTTATCTGCAGCAAATGGTAATTTGAGGAATCACCAAAAGGCCCACATTCCCCATATTGTAGTATCTTCTACTTATAGTGTACAGGCAGTGAATATTACATTGTACTATCCTTCCTTAAGATAGATAAAAAGTTGGTAGCATCAAATGAAAAACCAGAAAAATACCAGTTTAGCTAACTAACAGAAATGAGTGTTCTTAATAAAGGCTGTTTACAGGGAAACATATTAAGTATACGTAGATCATTACCATCAAGGCCACAAGTCACATACTTCCCCTTTTCTCAAATTTATGACCTAAATTAACATTTGTATTTTAGCTACACATCTCTACATTCTGTTCATGCTACAAGATAGCTTCCTTAGATCTTACCAATAGGGAGAAAAAAAAAAAGAAAAAATCTGTAGAACAAATAAAATAATTCACTTTAGCTGAAAAGGAGGAGTCTATAATGTCCTAACAATAACAATGGCTAAGTCTGGGGCCTAAAATTTTGTATATCAAAACCATGTGCTCTACACTGACTCCACTCCTCATGCAGATCTTTAGAAATAGTGATTCCTGCTACAGTAGTCATTCTGCTAAATAATAATGTACATTAAGTGCAGGTTAAATAAAAATTTACCACACGATAAGTTTAAGTTTTCACATGTACTATTTTAAGACAACTGAATCTAACTGAATTAAGACAAGCTGGAAGTGAAACCCACTCTCAGAAGCTTCAGACAAGCCTTCCTTCAAAGACAAAAAGGCAAGATCAACCTCTGTTTCTAAAAAGGCTCTAATCTTCAACCTCACTTTCTCAACAGTCAACCAGAAAAACCACAGCAAACTTTTGCAAAACAAATAAACTGTTTTGCACAATCTGGCTTTCCTGTTTAATCCCGCACTCCTTATTGTTACTTTTCAGTTGAACTCAAGCAATGCATTCAAAACACACTCACAGGAACTAGGAACAAACTCAAAGAATCAGCATGAGCGCCATGTAGTCATGTCTGAGCCAGAGCACTGGATTAGCAAGGTCTTTCTAAACAGGTCTATCCAAGCAATGATTATGCTAAGGGAATCACTGGATGGTAGAACCAGTTTTTCTCAGAACAGTCTGAACCTTGTAAGGTAAAGAAGAATATGTATATATGATTTATGGATTGCTGGTATATACCATTAAATGGAAAGCAGCTGTGTGTTCAGAAAGGCCACAAAGTGCACAGCCTTTCATAGGAGTTAAAATGTAAAGCCTAAAGGTTCCTGTTGGAAAAGGCACTATTGAAACCAGTGTGGAGTGAGGAGGTCAGCAGCATGCTTAAGAGGTGAGCAAATGAAGTACGTTTTGTTTTGCTGGGTGTAGACTCCCTCTAGTATTTAACTAGCACCAAGGGCATGCCTCGATGACATAACAGACTGGGAGCACACATAATAGTCTGATGAATACAGACTAAGAGAAGGCTGAATATGTATCTTTCACATTCTTAGATTAGTCTAATTCAAAAGACAGAGACTCTAGACCTTGATGATTCTTCAGGTGCTCTCCTCCCGTAGCAGGACAACTAAGTAAGCAGAATTGATTCAAGATCTGGCTATTCTCAGAACTCTGGTTCCAAAAGTAAAATCTATTTCAGATGGCAACCCAAGAGTAGTATAAGAAAAATAACAGAAAAGGTCTACAGAAAATTTCTGCTTACACCTGAACACATCAAGAATCAATTTCTGCCAGGGAAAGGAGGGTGCACATCCCTTATAAAGGCAACCTACAAAATGATCTTCCAAACCACTCTGATTCAACTTCCTATTCTGTTTTCCAGTGGAAAAAATCATGTTAATTAAGGTACAAGATTTGTTTCCCCAAAGCTTTTAAACCTGTTGCCATATCTCACTAAATTAGTAGAAATCAATACCTAAACACAGCTGGGTTCCAGCACTTTTCCTGAAGGCACATGGACAGGAACAAAAAGAGATCCTACATGTTCTTTACTAGGTATAAAGCAGACAGACACAAGGGAATCTGTATCAGGCAGGTGGTACGTGAATGTCCCCCACGTGATCTGACAGAACATCTGACACACAAGTTATCAATCCTCAATATTTCTAGCAATCAAAAATTACAGGTTTAAACCCACTGAACTCTCAGGGTACAAGAACTCTTAGAAATTTCCTGGCAGAAAGACAGTTTAAAGAAAGCTTTTTAAAGATTAAAATTATTTCAAATCTGGACCAGTAATGCACAAAAAACCAGTAATGCATAAAAAAAACCACAGTGCAGGGACAAGGTGGTCACAAATAGCATCATATTTTAAGGTACTGGCAACAAGAAAACACAGTCATACCAAAACCCTTTGTAAGAAAGAAGTATACCAAGAAATGTAGCCCACATCCCCTTACAATCAATGAACCACTTCCTTTGAAGCACTGAATATCCTGCACTTTACATACTACAGTTATATATTGATCTGCAAGTCATAATACCACTTTTTTTTTAAAAAAAAATATGGTTCAAACATTTACTGCAAGAGATCCAATTCGTCTCAGAAGTCTGGAAAAACCCACCTGCACAGTAAGCCTAATGCTTTTCACATCTACCTTTCTGATTAGCACTGGATCCAGGTGGGTAATTTTGTCTGTACAATACACCACCCAGCATCCATAAATACAATTAGGACATAGCAATCTGGGGCAGGATATCTTGCTTTAAAAATAATGTCAGGTAATCATCATTCTCATTACAGTGTTTCTAATATGTATCCATGAACCATATCAATTGAAATATTAAGTGGGCAAATAATTGTTTCCTATTTAACTAATTTTTCCTACTTTCCCCTTAGTTTCATCAATAATATGACTGACAGTATACACTTGAAATTTTTAGATTTAGTTTAGCATCTCCATTCCTACATTCTGTTTGCAAATCAAAGTTACATTGATTTGGACCTTCCTTGCTAAAAACTTTGTTCCTTCCTACAGTCTAAATGGATTTTTTTTTTTTTTTCTGAAGAGCATTAAGCTTGTCCCCAGACCTTCTTCAATATTAGACACCTTATTCCATCCCCAGAATATCTCTCCTTTACATTTAGACTATCGTTAGACTATTTCAGGATGTTTAAATATTCTTTCTGGTAAATATTTTAACTTTTTTCCTCAACTATGTTTGTCAGCTATTTAAAAAACCCTCATGAAACTGATACCAATTGCATCTTTTGGAATAATTCCTCTGCTATTAAACTCAAAATTTCCTAATTATTAATACTGGCATTGAGAATATAAATAAGTAAGCAGTCCTTATACTATTAACAGAGTTCAGTAGACTTGGCAGCTATTGACTTTTCCATGCAATTGGTGCCTTGTAGCAGAACCATAAAACTCAGTAAGACAAAAAAATGTTATATTCTTAGACTTAGCAATTAATCAAGACTTAACAACAGTTAAATCAAGAATTAAACTGTACATCAGTGCAGAATGATGCTCTGAGGACACAAATAAGCAAAAAAGATAAGATGTCTGAATCAGACCCTTTATAAATTGTGATGTGGAAGTTTTAACATGTCAATGAGTAACATAAGGGATGAAGCCTCTCTCAAGTAACTCCTAGTTGTCAACTACCAAAACTCCCAGACTTATCCAACAACTGCAGTTATTGGATTTAAACACCTGAGAACTTCCCGTATTATTTATTATTTAGTCATTAAAACACTGGGTATATGCATAGATCAGAGCATTTTCTCTCTGTTGTTTTCAAGAGACTCTCCACTGACAAAGCCCAAGAAGCATGAGGTCCTTGGGTAGACGAAAGCTGTGACAATGCTTCTGGCTTGTTTCACAGCAGCACAGAATGCAGCATTCCCACTGAAACACTCATAACAAATCTGCTGTTAGCAACACAAGGCACTGTGTGGAACAACATTTGGTAAATACCTTTTGAACTGTGCATGCTCAAACTTGCTGTTCTAAGCAGCAATGACCTACCCTGAGAAAAAAATTGTAGATCCACAAAAAAAAAAAAATAGACTAAGAGAGCCTTAAGAGGTCATCTGAATTATCTCCATGCACCAAAGCATGATCAGTTGTTCCTACAATGCTGCTCCCAAGACACTTAAGTCTAAGCTTTTTTTAAATCTTCAGGAGTTTTCACAATCTATTCCAGTGCTTAAATAAAATATAAGGCTTTAATAGGATCTGAATTAATGACTTGTGCCCTAACTTCTGAGCTGCGAAGCCACACAGATCCAAAGCACTTACCTAAATCCTGACCTGATTAAAATTTACTAGATGTAAATAGCAGAAGTGATCCATCATCTTAGACTTCTCTAGTTATTCTCTTACAGCACTTATCCAAAACATTTTGCATATACTGTTAGACATAGTACATGTAAGTATTAAAACCTCCTTATAAAAAAACCCCAATAACACACAAGTATTATTTTATATAAAACTTTGTTAACTCAAGTTCCATTAATTCCACATAATTTATTCTCAATTTTATTGTCTAAGGTGACTGCTTCCTTTGCTGAGTATTAAAAGAAACAACAGGATGTTGAAACTTGCCTCCCCACAGACAACCTCAGATAAAAGCAATTAACTTGCAAATCATTTAGGTACAAAGCCAAACTTCTATGAGTTAGGACACTTGGGCAACTTTATGTGATTGCGTAAACCCTATCTACTTTGCCACCTTCTTCCTATGTAGTATGACTCAAAAATATAGTTTAACAATAGAGAAAAGCAGTCCCCTTTTCTGCACTGCAATGCTTTCCTTGGCTGGCATTTGTTTAGCACTGCGCCAAGTCACATTAGAAAAGAATAGTAAAAAGGTTTGCAGCTCTCAGCAAGTTTAATTCTCTGAATTAACTTGTTTTGAAGTCAAACAGGTGCCACTACATTACTCAAGATACTGTACATATACTGTTATAAAATCAAGAGTCTATGTAGCTAAAACCAGCTCCAAATCATGCATGGTCACGTGTTCACAAAAAACCCCAAATAAACAAACACCCGAGAAAATAAGAAAAAGACAGGGAAGGTAAAGTCTCATTTAGTTTCCTACCTGTACAAGTGGATGGGTAATAAATTATTACACAACACATCAATTCAGCAGCCTTAGTAAAACAAAGCAGAAAACCGACAGCACCTAATCTCTGTTCATCTGGTCCAAAGAGGAAAAAATACACACATTAGAAATCACCCACCTCAGTATATCCAGCCACTGCTGCACACCTGAAAATAGAAGAAATTCCTTCTGCTTGCACACATAATCTTAAGAGTGACTCTGGCACCTGATACAAATCTTATTACCAAGCCTGCATCTGCACCTCACCTTCCCTGCCTCCTGCAGTCCTAGGCCCATGGACATGCCCTGTGCCTCCCTGGGCCCCTGCCAAAGGACTGGACACACACAGGGAGGACAAGCCAGGCCCTTTCCCTACAAGCAGGGGCAGTCAGCAGGCACAGCAAGGCTGTGCACTGCAGTCCCTGCGTTGCACACACAGTTCGTCAGATGTGAACTGGTTTCTCAGAATGCACGATAAATTCTAAGGGTGAAATTTAATACTGCAGTCAACTAAAGCATTACTCTTTACACTTATTTTATAATTTATTATTTTGATACATTCTGCTAAGAAGAGATAATAAGCTGTGGAACTTCACTATTTCCTAAAATTCAGGATTTCTGAAGTGACTATAAAACAAAAGTCAGCAACAGGAAGACAGGAGAAGATAGAATCCCCATGAAGCTAAAAGCATTGTTTCACAAGTAAGTCTAAGTTCTAACAGTTACTAATTTTGGCAAACATGTTATGCAAGAAATAATTCAAATAATATTTACATCCTTAAACCACCACCTTTTGAATTTGCAGGACAAAGAGGGTTTTATTTTTCAGAGCTATGTATTGTTGGATACTAAAAATCACAAAATAGCATTTCTTCAGATCGTTTCCATATAGCTAAGCATGTTTCAATAAATCAATGCTTGGATTAAATTATTTAAATTTTCTTTTAACATCTATTTTAATTTAAACTTAGAAATTGTCAGGAAACAGACCTAGACCATAAAAATGTATTTTTAAGATACATACTCACTTATACACAATTGAATAGCTTCACTGAATAAATAGATTAATACTAAAAAGATGGTAACGCATTTCCTCTAAAAAGTTAAGTGGAGTGTTAAGCATACTACAGAGGTTTCTTGCATCAAAGGCAACATATGGTAACTCTTACTGCTAGGAATGAACTAGCAGTAACTTTGTGATCAAGGCACTAGAGTAGGTACCAAGAAATCAGAGTTCATGTAGTTCTAGAACAGACTCTATGAACGATGCTAGATGGGGTCACTACACTGCTGAGCCTCATTTTCTCATCTGTTACACAGGATTTTTTCACCCCTCTTATTTCCAATGGATGAGGTATTCAATCTTATTTCAGGGAATAAGGAGTGAATAAGTAGCACGGTATCATGTATGCAAGCACATAGCATTACAGCAACTGTGGTACTCAACCACTTCACCCAAACTTCAGTTTCTTGAAGGGATATTAACTTTTTCCAGTTTTACTGATTAAATTGCTCTCCTGTTGAAAGTCACCAAGACTGAAAAAAACCCAATTATATGAATCTACTCTGGCCTGAAAAACTGCTTAAAACTTTCACTATTTGAATATGGCTATGAATTATATTTGGTGGAAAAAAAAAAACAAACCCTGAACAAAAAAAAAAGCCTCAAACCCAAAACAAAACACCCAAGTGCCACAGAAAAAACACAACTCCAAACCAGTATCTTGAATAAATTCTTAAAGCTGGTAGAGCTGCCAACTGCCAAGATCAGTCAACACACAAAGCTAATATTTTTGATGTGCAGAAATAATTAAACACCCACTTCAGTCTATGTATCATTGTGACTTTAAGTCAAGCATTTCAAATGACAAACAATTACAGTCAGTGTGACAGACCACAACCAATTCAAAGATAACAGACACACCTTTAAATGTGTCAATCTGCTTACATCTAGTTTGTTTTACATGTCCCAGCTGGGGCAAGAAATATTGCCTACACTACAACAAACAAAACAATAACAGGGTAAGAACTGCTGATGTCATAAGAAAACCAACAGGACCATTCCAAGAAGTTAACACCTTTACAAGGAAACCGAGAGCTGCGGAGAGCACACAGTAGTGCATGAAGGTACTGAATTCAACAAAGTAAAGCTCCTGCCTTCTGCCCCACTCAGCTGACCACAGGACATCATTACTGTGTCACTAGGATTGTGTTAACCTGAAAACAAAGCAGGTAAAATAGTACCAATAAGGATGTGAAAAATCTGAACATGCCACACCCCCACGTTTCATGCAGATGATGTGTTTCTCAAGACAGTATTTACATATATATAAGATTTGTTATTTATCATGGCAGTTTGTGGAATATAGCGTATCCTACTTATTTAGATGAGAATTAAATTTCCAATTGCCATTTTTAACTCAGTACAAGAAAACATCACTCCTCAAATCAGTAAAAAATTCAGATTTCAGAATGCACCGTGCTGACAGCAGTTATGCATGAGAAGTGACAGCCAAGAGCTGCACATAATTTTGTCTATAATGGAGAGACAATGGATAGTCTTCAAAATTCCCACAGAGCAGTCCATTTAGGTGACTCCACTTTGGCTTTTACCAACTATTTACCTGCGTTGGCTATACCAGAAATGACTGTAAATATAGCCTTTGTTCCTCTGGAAGACAAGTACAACACTGATCACAAGCACAGGCTCAAGGCTACAACGTGGCAAGACACCTGGCAGATTTCAGCTTCCAGGCCAGAAATACATATTGGCATAGAGAATGCCACACTGATAATCAGAATAACATTACAAATTTACATTACACTAGTTTCTTTAAAGTATCAGCATGACTCTCAAATGCTAGCACCCTTTGTTTTCATGTAAAGTTTAAATAATTCTGGATACAGAATATAAAACAAAGAACAATTTGTGAAGGAAGACTCATACCATCTATTTAAACACCTGAACAAGTGACCATAAGCCCTGTCAAGAGCAGTGGAAAAGAATGAACTTTCTCCACACCCGATTTGGAGCATCTAATTAAAACTCCTAATGATAGGTGTTACAAATACTTCTCAGAAAGTCTAGCAAATGGCATCTCCTTATGATAGCCAGTTCTTTCAACATACCGGTGTCCAAAATTTGGCTGCCATAACTGTATTAATTCTCCTCACGTTGATATTAATATGCATAGCTGGGAGTACAGATCAGAGAAACGGACTAGTTATTCAGGCATTCAAATGCAAACTCAAGTCATCAATACTTAATTTGCTCGAAAGCAGATGACTTGCAATAACAGGCATATTCTCACCATGAAAAACAAACCTATGCTTGTTATGAATCCTAAGTAACCCTGAGTCAATAAGAGACAACATCATTCTGCAAGCTTTAAAGGTGGTGTGATCAAACTGAAACTACATACCACATTATACAAAATATTTTAAAAATAGTGTAACAACTTTACACATTGAAAAAGCCATCAGAGATAATGTGGATCCCTTACCTATTTGCACCTGTAAAAACAGAAGTCTTGAAAATGATTTTTGAAAACCAGAAAGCCACATTTTATCTAAGAAAATTTCCTGCATTATTTTCTAAGAAAGACTATATTCTACTGTTCTGCACACCTAAGTTACAGCAGCTGTTTGTGGTTAACTACACTTACAAAGTAAAGCTATTTAAAGGTATTCTAGTCCTCCTACTAAATTTGCTCCATCACAGATTATCACTTCTTTGGTGGTACCACTGTAACTACAGGACTGCACTGGGAAACACATGAAAAATCAAGTCAATTAAAAAGTCCATGGGTCATTAAGACAAGGAAAGTGTCAGTGAGCTGAATTTTAGAAATCAAAAATTCATAATTCCTTATGCAGATAATACAAGAACCGTGTTAGCAAATCGAAGAGGTTAGCGGACACGCTTTACTCAGAGTTACAGCTAAAGACATTATTAACATCAAACTATGACTGAAATCACAATGAGTTTCAGGCAAACATAAGAGTATTTTTGCCCAAGGATACTCTTGCAGAATAGGGTCTGTAATTAGGATATTGCTATGCTACAGATAAACACAACTCATGCAAATCAAAAATCTAAGTTATGTATTTAGGTCACTTGTCTATGTATTTGAATTAAAGTTCTGTATTTTTACTAAAATATCTTTTCTTAAATAGTCATTTCACGTAAGCAACCTTTCTAAGTAACTTTTTCCCTTTGAGTGTCATCTGAGAAGCTTTTGCAGGTGCAGTCTGGTCTTTTCAAGAACTGTTTATTCTAGACTAGGGCCTTGAAGTGCAAACCTGTCAGTTCATGCTGTTTCATGTTTTATTAGTGGACCAGGACATTTTTTGGTGATAAACTACTGTAGACTCATGTCAATATAAAAGTTTAATTATTTTTAAGGAAGCGATAAAATAGACTTGTTTTAAGTAGTTCATGACAGCAATTTAAAAACAAATTATGTCTGAAATATGCTGAAATAAGTAACGAAGTATAATCATGCATGTACACACATTGCAAATAACAATCTATTTTTCTACCTATCTAGCATATATTTCCCTATTATTGAAGTTAGACCGCATGCAGTAAGCATCAAAGACTAAAGCAACAGTTCTTTTCTCTAAATGATTAATCTAAGTGTTTTCCCCTATCACCTTCTGCCCCACCCGCAAGCATCACACTACTTTTACTCCCAATTTAAATCATTTAAGATCACTACTCCAGAATAACTAGCACCAATTTAAAAGTAACTACAATACCTGGCAAGAACTTAAAATATATATGTGCCTGTCAGATCTGAACTGTAGGTTCTTCTGACACCGGAGATTCAATGACTTTCAGCAGAAGGATGACAAGACAAAGATCAAAAGGGCAAATCCTGATACTGCAGAAATTCTGCATTGGTCTCTCTTTGCTCCTCTCACTAAGGAGAGAGTCCTAACCTTGCGACTAATTGTTGTGAGCTGGCCTGGGTCCACACCGTTCCACATCAGCATCACTTGAAGCAGCCTGGCTGCTTATCAGCTGGAGCCGATTCAGGTCGAAGCCGCACTGTCAGAAGCTTTTTCTTTTCAGATGGAATCTGGTCACAAAGTAGCACACGCACTGAGGGCTGCTAGGGACTCACAGAGCAAGCACAACTGACGGTGTAGGTGCAGTGTTTACAAAGATCCAAACCAACTAGGAAAATGATTAAAATAGCTGAAAGCTTCTATGGCCTCGGTCGCAAGTGACTCGAATTTCCAGCCGCTCTCATTATTCCAGCCTAGGAAAACTGACACGCGTCCTGCCTAACAAGGACAAGCATAACATGCGCTCCCCGCCACCACAGCGGGAAACCCACACTGCGCGGCACCCCGGGGATGTTCCCGGCAACACCGCCGAGCACAAAGCTTCACCCATGCTTCACCACCCTTCACGTCCCTGCGGTTTCCCAAATGCTTGCGAAACTGCCGGCAACCCCATCCTGCCGAGATAAGGGGGCAGCGGCAGCGGGCGGGGACCCACACGGGGAGCGGCCGCAAAGCAAGGGCACCGGGCAAGGCGAGGGCAGGCCTGACTCTCCTGCCCACCCCGAGCCGCGCCGGCGGAGGCGGCGGGGCCGCCCCGGGAAAGGGAACCCGCCGTGACAGTAACCAGACACCGGGCTGGAACAAAAGCGCCCGAGCCAGCGGCAGGTTACTCCCTCCCGGGAACGGGGCGGAAGGGGAGGGAGCGCGCCTGGAGCAGCCCGGTCCCGGGAAACACGCCCCGAGCCCGGCGCGGGCGGGGGAGTCCCGGCCGGTGCCGGCCGTGAGTCAGTGCCCCGCAGAGGAAGCGGCGTGCAGGGGCCAGCGCTCGCCGCCTCCCCGCGCCGGGCCGCTGCCCGCCCGAAACCTCGCGGGGGGGAACTCTGCCTATCCCCCGAGCGACGGCAGCACCGGCAGTCCCGGTCCCGTCTTCTCCTCGCAACTTTCCCCGCAGCACCCCCTCGCCTGCCCCGTACCTCGGTGCTGCTCTCGGCCGTGCTCTCTACAGCCATCTTCTGCCAAGGGTCTGCCAACTGCGCTAGGGGCATCTTCCCCGTCCGGCTCCCGCAGCCTCCACGCTCCGCGTTCCCGCTACCCGGCGGGGGCGGCCAGGCAGGCAGCGAGCGCTGCGGAGGGCGCGGGACAGCCCGGCTGGCTCCGGCGGCGGCTCCTGCGGCGAATGCTGCCCGCTGCCGCCGCCGCGGTGCGCCCGTCCCTCCCCCGCGCCCTCCCCGCTGCCGGGCGGGGCCGCGCTGCCGCCCTCCCCCGGCCCGGCCCGGCTTCCGCTCACGACATGGCGGCGGCACGGGCTGGCCTGCGCCTGCGCCCGGCGGCACCGACCGGCGCCGTTCTTTGCGCTCGGTCCTGTGAGGGGCTGCACGCTCAGCGCCGCTGCCGGGGCGGGCCCGGCCCACGGAGAGGGGCTGCGGGAACCGGGGCTGCGGGAACCGGGGCTGCGGGAACCCGGGGCTGCGGGAACCCGGGCTGCCACTGCCCCCCGGGCTGCCACTGCCCCCCGGGCTGCCACTGCCCCCCGGGCTGCCACTGCCCCCCGGGCTGCGGGAACCGGGGCTGCGGGAACCCGGGCTGCGGGAACCGGGGCTGCTGCGGGAACCGGGGCTGCTGCGGGAACCGGGGCTGCGAGAACCCGGGCTGCCACTGCCCCCCGGGCTGCGGGCAGGCGGAGACACGGAGAGTTTGTTAGCGCAAACAAGAGCGGAGGGAGAAGTGGAGAGGCGGGTGAGACGTGGTGTTGTGCAGAATATCATTAGGCAAAGAGGGAAAGGAATTAAGGTGTAGGAATTTGTAGCAACACCGTTTAAGTAGTAATTGGACCTGCGTGAGTAGGAGTTGCCTCGAAGCGGGAAAGTTATCTTTCCACAGGCCAAGAGACGTGAAGATAAAGCTGTCAAAAAAAAACACCCACAGGTTCCGGAAACGGCTTTTATTTTACTTTTTACTCTTAGCCGGTACACAAACATGTAAACTGAGACCCACACCCTATGGGTATTTCATGTTTTCCTGCATTTTTCTTTGTTACATGTCTTAAAATGCTAAGCACTGTCATAAACACCCATCGTTTTGCAACATTAGATAGTTTGGCCGATGCTGAAGAATCCTTGAGTCCTTGAAACATGAGACTAGCAACTGAAGGTGGGTGAGCACTGGTGTCAGACTTCTCGCTGTTGAAGCCACACTTTCCAGACCTGTTTGAGAAGGTCACTTAGTTTTCGACAGCGCCCACTGCCCTGAGCATTTCTAGATTTTGGCAGGTCACGTGATTTGTTCCATCCTTTATAAAAGTTAGCATTTTTTAAATACTTGGAAGTTTTTTTGGAGTGGGAGGAATGGTAAGAGTGCTAGTAATTACTATGTAATTACTAATGTGTGTGTGTGTGTATGCACACATTGCTGTGATGAACACAGGCTGCTTCTGTTTCTGTTTGGTAGCATTTTTGTTCCCATTTCATATTCATGTAAGCATAAATACTTGCCTAAAAAGATGAATAAAGGAGTTGGTAGGCAGTTGCTCATAATGAATCGGTCTTCAGCTGGTCCTACAGAGACTTCCATATCTGGAGTGAAAGGAATGATCACCTCAAGCTTGGAGAAGCAGATGTGCCCTTCCCTTGTTCACTGCAGTTCAGTCTGGCCCTTGCACCGACCTCTCTTTTGAAGGGCTATAATTGCTTGTGCTATCAGGTGGTGAGTTATACCAGGAAACAGGTATAATTCCTCCTGTTCCACTTTAGAACTTACCCTACCCTTTTTACTTTCTGTTGCCCTCAAAAAAACCCCCACCAGCCAACGCACCCTATTAAAGGCTGAAAAGGAATTGGGGCTGCTTCCTTCCAGTGTGGTGAATTTGTGGAACTCTGGCTGGTTAATGGTATGAAATTTAGTACAAGGCAGTAGAAAATGGATAATTCTGTTGTGGTTGGCAGACTTTATGCTTAATATCATAGTGTTTGCATTATGATATTAATCATAATGCAAGGAATAATTTTTTGTAGTTTGATCAGCACCAGGTCACTTCAGTCTCAAACTGGCTGCTGGAATGTTGAACATAAAACTAATTTTTTACAGCAGTCATACATTATGTGGTTGACACACAAATCAGGACTTAAAAAAAAAAAATCTCTGAGTTCATGTAAAAATTCAGGACATTAAAAAGAATGTTACCTTACATCCCTCTGGAAATACAAGTTTCTATTCCCCCACAGGGATATTTCACTTGACTTTATCAAAGCTCATGCATTTGTACCTGCATCAACTACGCAGTCAGGTACATACATCTGAGACGTGCCATTAGGGAGAAGAACCTGAGAACTGAAAGGCAGCAATCACAGCAAAGAAATTACACTAAACCTAAGCTTGCATTTCACTGAGTTCAACAAGTCCCTCTTTATAAAAGACTTCCTTCCTCTAACTAAAAAACCCTTTTCTAAAAAACCCTATCTCATTTCCTTTCATAGTTGCCTAATCCTTTCTTGCCATGGGTACATATTCTAAATTAGTAATTTGAATTTTAAACTCTTTTTAGAAGGGGAGAGGGGTCATAATTTGGTTATAATTTCTGAATTTTTTACATAAATCCTCTTTTGTCCTTTCCTGTGTGCATCTTACAAATCCAAAATGAAACAGGGGCAAAGTTCTTCTGCAGTTACAGGTAAGAGGGCTGCAAACAATAGGAATCTGACCTTTTCCCAGGCACTGAAGTACAGAGAGTAGGTAGAAGTATGCCATTTCATTGTTCAGAGGTTTCAGTATTATCACACCACACATTTAAATTTTATACAAGAGAAAGCTGCATCAGGATTTTAATAGGAGCTACTATACAAGGACAGACTTCAGGGCAAGAAAATCATCTGGAAAGTGTCTCCGTAGGGAATACCAACATATCAGTTAATCTCTGGGAGATGCGGGGGATTCTGACTTTCAAATCCTGCTAAGCTCGGAGGTGGATCATCCTCCCAGCAAGAGGTAAGATGCTGAAGATATTTTGCCTCAAGACAGAGGCTCCCATTTTTCATTCCTTTTGTCTCAGGACAAAGTAAGGTAATGCTTTCACCTGTGGTGGCAGACCTCTTCTTTTACCCTCTTTCCCTCTAGGCACAGCTATCTCTGCTTGACTGCAGTCACTGCTAATAACTGTCTGTCACCAGACTCGGTTGTGGGCGTTGATTTCACCTTCACATAAGTGGTTGCAATCAGGGTGCATCCACACGGATGTTTTATATGCATTGCAACAGAAAATTTGATCACGTTTGTTAGGCAAAGGGTAGCATATGGCACTGAAATGACAGTGTTGTATAAAGTCCCATTAACTTGTCATATGAATTAGGTGGGGTTCACATGCTGCACCTTTTTTTTTCCTCTTGTTTCTAACAAACCTCACTAAAATGTCACTCGATTGTGAGGGAGACATCAGCTTAACAGTACGTACCTGTCTTTTCCCACAGGCAGCCATATGATATATATGTGTCAGAAATTAGGGAAGCTTGCTTATGATTGGTGGTATCTAATGCTTTGCTTAGCTTTGAAGTAGTACCTACTTACTCTTTGCAATTAGTGCAGAATTAATTTGCAGAGTTAGTAAATCAACATAGTCATGTCATTTTGCTCCCCAAATAGTACGTATAAAACAAAATTAGTTTACTAATATTACTATCAGAATAATATTTGGGAACTTGAACTTGCATTTTTAAAAGGCACATAAAAGAGTGGAGAAAGCCAAACGAAACTGTGGCAACAAACCCCACAAACTGACACTCATCTAGAAGGTCTAGTAGTGCATTAGGTGGAATTATGATGCAGTATCTTCTGAATAGAATATGAAACAGTAAATACAGTGCAAAAGTGTGAAACTCTGTTTCAAGTATTATGAGCATGGCACTGAGGTGTGTAATTTGAATTTAATGCACAGAAAGCTATACAGAAGGTACTATCTGAGTTTATATGGGAAAAAAACTCCAAGGAGTTAAAAAAATAATACCATTTATTTGTATAGCTAATAGCAAAGAGAGTCTTACTCTCAAGACACCTGGATTCAATTCCTAGCAGAACACAAAGGACAATTGTGTAATTTAGTCAAACTCTTCATATAAGTGAGACTCAACTAAGCAGACTTAGTCTTTCTTCATGATCTTTACAAAAGTGTGAGGAGGTCTTGATTGGAGAAACATAAATACATCCTGCCAAAAAAAACTAAGGAAGCCTTACTGCTAGTTAGAATTGGTTCCTCTCTGCTTTAGGTGCAGATATAAAGAACATCTCCTTTACCTCATTGGAATATTGGAAGGATGGTTTGAGTGATGTTTGGAAAGCTGACACAGACTAGGGGAAGAGAGACAAAGTGCTGCAACAAGTTTCCAGCTGGTGTGAGTTGTCACAGCAGAGACACCAGAAGGATTTGATGTACAAATCAGAGTTACAATCAATAACTAAAAAGGGAAGAACTGAAATGAATGTCTATTGTGTACTAAGATTTAACCTGACCTTTCAAACAACATCTGCTGAAGGGTGCTTTCACCATTACAGGCCCCTGGATGATGGAATTCTACAGGAATGCAAACATTTCCTGCATTTTCCTCTGGCAGGCTCTTCTTTGAAGTTCTAATCCTGCAAGTGTAGTAGATGTGATAATGACAATAAGAATGCTTCTAAATCCTATGTATGTTAGAGATACAGTGTCTGACTCACTGCTTAAAACTATAGCTTTTCTGGATGTAAGTATGTTTACATAAAATTGCACTGAAAGGGTAAAGCATAATGCATCAGGCTCGATGGAATTACTTATCTGAGTTTTATCTGTGGTCACTATGCTAACAGGAAATAATTGTGCCTGTGGTTTCTACATCCTGAGTGGAAATCTGGAATTCAATAAAATATGGTCTCATTACAGCATACCTGTCTCCAACATGTGTTCTCATTTTAGTGTTTCTGTACATGCAGATAGCTCAGATTTATCTTCTGAATGACAAAATTTATCCTGTTAACCACAGAGTATAAGGAACCTCTTGCTGAGCTTTGAAATCTTACATAGAAACCTGCTGTCAAATATTGAATGGAAGTTGTCACCCCTTTGCAGTGAACATTGAGAAGCAGATTAGAATTTCAGATTATGGTAGTTTGAGACAAAAAGGAAATGGTAAAGAGTATGAGCAAGCATCAGTGTTGGAGGGTCAGGGTTCTCTTGGGTTAAATACAACACAAGATAGCTGTTCACAAAAAAAACCCAACAAAAACCAAACCAACCAACACACAAAAAAACCAAAACAAAAATCCAAACCTGAAATCAGTGGTGATAGAGGTAGGATATGATGATATATTATATAATATAGCAAAATAGCAATAAAAAACCTCATCAGCTTCACAAATCATTGCCATAAAACACGAGGTCTAGAAGAGGCTGAAGCATTATTTATGTACCCTACCTCCCCCAGATCTAGGAATTTAAGAGCCACAGTCCCTTTTATTATTGTTATGAAATTAGCTCTGTTTTAAAAATCCTACTGACAAGTAAAGCCTAGTTTATTTCACTTTTTTTTGCTATTTGACCTTTTATACCCTCCCAATTAAATAGTACCTCAGTCTCTTTGAAAGCTACTTACCAAACCTACTCTAACAATCTTACTCTTCACTTCTTTCTATAGATTATCCAGCATCTCTTAGCCAAGAATCCCCTTTAAATCTAGAAAGCTTCACTTCTCTTTACTGACCCTTAATTATACTGAACAGGATTCTCCAGACTGAGCTAACGGCTGTCCTTTATCCTGCCTGACAACACCTGATGTTCATTCCCTGTTGTATGGGGATATTTTCCATAATATGTGCTATTTCAGGGATCATACCTAAAAACAGAGTTTGTTACCTCTACTGGTTTGAAAGATCCATGTATTCTCTCAAGACAGTTCACTTGCTTTTCCATCAGCATCTTACCTTTGTGCCTTGCCTTTTGCCCTGTGGAGAACGAAGCAGTGCCAGAGGGGACCCAGGTTTGTGATCAAGTCCAAAAGTGTTCTCCAGTGATCAGTAAAACTTGTTACATCATCAGATATAAATCGATAAGGACTGTAATTGTGTACATTGTACAAGAGGCTGTGTAGATAGTATTTTCCTCAGCTCCTTATATGACCCCTGGGCCCCTCTGATTCAGTGAAATGATGGATTCACACTCCTATGGGCTGTTGATATGGCAAAAAGGAACTTCACTGATGACTGACTTATCCTGAAGTGTTTTTTCAACACTTATTATTGGCTGGCAGCTATCAACCTCCAAAGCATACAGGCACCCTTCCTTGTGCCCCACGAGTGATTTTACTGGTGGGTGGAGAGGTGCCTACTCTAAGTGTGGATATTTTACACCCCCAGCAACCCTTTCAGCACATTGCAGTGAGACAGTTCCACAGTGAGTGCACATTTCTGTCCCCTAAAGTCAGTGCTTACTGAAGGGAAGCATTAATGTGATGGAAGACAGCTCTGGAAGCATTATCTGGGAGCAGTGAAGAGAAATACGTCAGATGAAACAACTCTGTTCCCCCCATAAGTACCTCACTCTGCCCCAGCTGTGTTGACCCACTTTGTCCTATTTGATGGAGCAAAGACATGCTCAAGGTCTTGCTCCAGAGTCACAACCTTGCCAAAAGGGGTAGCAGGATGAGGAGGCAGCAACATTTGTCCTGCAGCTGAAGACTGTGTTAAGATGTGGTCCCTTATTTAGAGCTTTAGCTTTGCAAAATGGTATATATGTGACAGGTGAGTCAGAAACTGTAAACTATGCTGTCTGATACCTCTTGGAGGTTCTGGGCTTAAGCTAACATTATCATAATGGTATCTTGATCTTCTACTAGATGGGCAAGATACTGGAGAAGGGGAGATAGTGGAAGATTTTTGGCTTGTTGGTCAGTCTTCAGTAAGTGCCAAGGAAGGTACTGTAACATGTAGGATAAAATAGAGAGGGAATTCTGAAAATAGAAGATGGCTTTTTAAGCAGGAAAAAGAGCAGAACAGTTTTAAAAAGCATAAGGAGCAGTTGTGTCTTGGATGTGAATAGCCAGTTAAATCTATATATACTTGAGTCAATATTTAATGAATCACAGGAAATCGTAAAGGCTGTTGTGTTAACAGTGATGAGCCAGAGAGATGCTCTAAGCATTTGTAGAAATCTGTCAGTATTTTCTTTTTTAAAGTCACTTGATACAAGATTAATGAAACAAACAACCATTCTGTGTCTCATTAAATCCGTTACAACTGGATGAAATTTCCAATGGCTTATTTTAATGCTTGAAGTGAGAAGTAAATTTTCAGCTCATGAGTGAACCTATAAGTTAATAGAGTTTTTGGTATTACATCACCACAGATAGTAGAAAGGATTAAACAAATTTTCAGGATTATATTCTTCTACTGATTCACTTTCAGCACAACTGAAACTTTGTCTGACTTTAAAGAAGCTATTTTAAAAATCACAATTTTCAGGAAGGAATGACGTTATTTTGCCTGCTTCATGAGAATGAATGCTCCTCTGCTGTGCACAAACGAGCTGCTTGCCCTAGTTGAACAAAAGCTACGATGAGGGCTTTGATCAGTGTTGACAGTGTTCCTGCAGTATTTCAGTGCCTCATTCCTTTTTGCTTTCTAGAACCACTGCTAATGACGTTGGTTAAGAGAGAGTGTAAATTGCAATAAGATGGCCATCTCCAGAGACTGCTGAATTGGTCTGTTGCAAGGCTTCCTTAATTATTAATTTCATTACTACAGATTTTTTTGGTTTAATGGTTTCTCAGGACAAAGCGAGTCTTTATTAGCTCCTTAAAGCACCACTCATCTGTATGACAAAATTTGTACACTTTAATCTACAGAAACACCTTTTAGATTCATGACATATCATGTCATGAATGTTCTTGTCTGAAGTGTAATGTTCCATACTGGGCTTATTTTTTCCCTGGAAACAAGAAGGAAATCTGTCATTAATTTTCTTCCAGCCAGCTCTGACTGCCTTTTCTCAGTCCTCTTAGTCCTCTGTACATTTCTTCTTCTCCATTCTATCTTCTGAAGACAGACACAGTTTTCTTGATGTCATTCTTATGTTTCTTTCAAGGTATTCTTCATCCTTCTCCCTCAGCTTAAAGCTGGCACTTGGCAGAAGATTGCCCGCTCTCCTTGCATTATATTAAGTAGATCTGAGGTGCCCACTCACCTCATGTACATCTATTTCCTCGCTTACCGTGACTCCTCTTTCCTGCCCAATCATCATTACTTTTTAATTATCTGCATATTTTATGTGGTGCATCCAAAACTTTGCTTCCCCTTCACTCAACAGCTTCCCACTTGCTGCACAAGAAACCAACCTCTCTAAATCCACCTTGTTAAGTCATCATCTTCTCTGTAAATCATGTACCTTCAGGAACTGCATGTTGGCAGTGCAGCATTTCCTTCCTGTCTGTTGCCAATGCCAGGAGTTGCAGTCCTGTTCCTGCAACGTTCTCATCAGCTCACATCTCATCACTCAGTGACATAGCCAGGCTGCTCCCATCTCCCTTGACACTTCCACACTTTGACTTCTCATTGCTTCTTACTTGGGTTGAACCTTGTAGCTTGGCAGAACTCTGTCATGGCCTATTTCTTCTTTTTCTCCTTTATTTTGTTCATGGGCCTGTATATGCATGCATCTTCTTTTCTACTGCTTCTCAGCCTCATGCATTTTTTATGTCACTCTGTGCTTCAGGCTTCTCATGTAGAAAGGCCTGCTTTTCCCCAAATCCCCTCGAGTCTCCCTGTATCCACCTTAATAGTATCTCTCAGCCGCTGTCCCAGAAAGTCTTTTTTTTCCAAGTTAAAAAACTCTTCAAAGCACAGTTTTTGTACTGTCAAAAGCAGAAGCTTTCCAACCTCCATTTTAAAAGAAAGCCATGCAGTTGAGAGAGAGAGAGAGGTATTTTTGCAGATGTAAAGTCACATTCTATACTGCCCACAGGGCTCACATGTTGGGCATCTGAAGACTGACAGATTTCATATAAGGTCACTTTTCAACATTTTGGCAAATGGTTTAGACTCTTCTCTGGTTTATTTAGATGCAATTATAAAGTATTTGGAGGACTTGTTCCCACTTCATACAAGGCTAAAATTGCTGTAAGTCTTATGTTTTGATGCTTCCTAAAGAAAGAAAGAGCAGTGTTTTATATGGTTACAAGCTTTTGAAAAATGTATGTATACTTTTAAACACAGAATGACAATAGCAAAATATACCTAATTTGAGGGAGGGGGTGCAAAGCAAATGTATTAGGAGTATGCATGAGTATAAAAAAGTTTCCCTTTCTCACTTTCATGCTTCTCCTTTATTGGTGCTGTAGAGACTGAAAATAACTGCTCTCAGTGATGACATCACCATGTTTTCTGACTTCAACAAGGGAAATAAAATCTGACTGCTGACTCACTTGTTAGGTCTGAAGTAGTTATGCTTATTTGATCTATTTTGGCCATGAGTTTGGGTCTTTAAATATCCACCTTCTTTGTAGCTGGTACAGGTACTCCTATTCATGAAAGAAAATGGAAGTGAAGACTGAAATAATTTTGCACTTTGTTATCATACAGAAGATGTTGTTGATAGTAGGAATATATAAGATTTTTGCAGAGTTGCTTTACTGAAGAGTTTTCTCCTTCCATAGCAGGCCACAGTGTTGGTTGAGTTGTTGGTTGTCTGGGATGGTTGAATTGCTACATTCACCTCAGCTGACGCAGTGCCAGTGGTGTCAGCAAGCCATGGTTTGGTGCAGATCCACTGCTCAGATGCTTTTATTTTTTCTTCCTGGCCTGCCCCAAAATACCTCTGCAAGCTAAAATCAAATCATAATGTGGAAAATGAGTGTGCAAATGGACTCTCTTTTGTCCGTTTTATTATCTTTTTTTTTCTTTCCCATGTAGCTGCAAAGTTGGGCAGAATTGCTCCTGCTCACAAAAGAACATTTTTGATTTCGACATGACATATTTTATGCACATTATAGGGGGAAGAAAAGTTGCAGTTTAGTTTGGATGAACAAAGTAGCAGCAAATGGAGGCTTTTCCTGACAGCATACTTTTTTTGGCTCTCCTTCTGTATGTAAGTATCCAGGGGTCAGATCCTTTGCTGGCAGAAGATGAAAGGGGCTCTAGCTTTTCTGAGCATTTTGCATTTTCAGGGATGCCACTGACTTGCCTAAGCAGAATGGAGCTGTGTCCATAATCAAACGATAAAGTATATTTGAATGCAATGAATAGCTCTATATATTCAGAGCAAGGAAGAACACACACATGAAATAAGAATAAGGCAAAAATATAGAGATTGTTTCATTTGTGTTTTTTTTTTCCTCAGGAAGTTTAGCATTGCCTTAGTTTCACTTTATTTTTCTGTAAGTCTTAGAAGTTATTTCATATCAGATCTAATCTAGTTTTCTGCCATTAGCTCACTTGTTTTTAGTTTCTGCTTCTAAAGTTTAGGTTGGAAGCTGCTTCTTGGTGGTTTTTCACTCTTTTGTTATGATGCAGAAGGAAAACATACTGGCATATTTCTAAAGTCTCACAGACTTAACAAATCATTTTTGATTTGTCACTTTTAAACGTGTGCATTTCTGTAGGAAAAAAATCAAAGAACTCTGGAAATCGATGTCACAACAACACTAACAATAATCACAGAACCCCAGAATTACAGAATCACAGAGTGGTTGGAGTTGCAAGGGTCTATAGTGGGGTCATCTGGTCCAACCCTCCTCTAAAGCAAGTTCACCTAGATCTGGCTACACAGGATTGTGCCCAGGAAAGTTTCAAATATCACCAGAGAAGGAGATATTCCAGTGCTTTGTCACCCTCCAAGTAAAAGTCAAGTTAGAAAACATCCACTGCTCTTCCCTCAGATCTACCTGTCCAGTCTTGCCATGCAAGGATGTCAGCTTGGTCAAGCACGTTTTCCTCTTGGTGATTCCACTCCTTTAGAAGTCTCCCCCTAGACTTTAATTTCAACTGTAGAATGTACTTGCTTATAAACAAACTGAAAACTAATGACGACATTTAATTTAAATATGTGCTACATGAAAAGGTAATCTCTTCCAATTGAGAATATTTTGTGATTCTCTGATTCTGTAATGTACTGGCACAGTAAAACAATAAATAGAATTATTTTCCCATTGAAACCATAAATATAATTCAAATAAATACTTACAGAAACAAAAATCAATCTGGCTCTTAAATTTTTTTTTTTTTAAATGGGACAGTTCATCTGGTCATAGATGTTTTCTCCATAGCATCCTTCAACTTAGGAGTTTTCAAAACAGCTTTTTGGTATAACACCATGCATTTAAAATATCTGTGAAGAATTTTAATTTACAGAAGCAAAGTTTCCATGCTGTGTCATAGATTGGGAGGGACTTCATTTCACATCCCACAGTGGCATCTACAAGGTTCATGCTTAGTCTTGCTTTTAACTCTCCATATAGTTTGATGAATTCTGCACATAAACTGCTCTGCATCATATAAAACAGCTTATAGCTTTCAAAAGGCAAGGACTAATCAAATCTCATGGAAGTTTTGTTTGACAAAGAACTGAGTAAACTTGAGACAGAAACCACAGGTTCTGGCATAGAGAAAGCTTAAGTAAATAATTCTTTATTGTTACTACTGGCAATTATTGAGCTTGTTAAACAAGCTGGAGGAGATTTCAGCTAAAGAAACTGTCTGGAAAATAAAAAATTATAGAAATATTAAGTAAAGAGCATTACAAAAATTTGGAAAATCAGACTTACTGATTGATATGTGCTTTTTAATGTGTCCAAAACCATTATCATTAGTACTTTGTCTACCATAATATTATCTGTTATGTATTTGGTGATGTTTACAAAAATTGAAATAACTGGATTGAGTGTCATGCCTTCATATGGATGTGTTCAAACTGAGAATCTAAATGCTGAGGGAACATAAAGGACATCCAAGCCATTTCTATGTTTGATATTGTGTGCATTAGGTGAATGTGCATATGAAATACAATACAAGTAAAGAAACTATGGAAGGAAAATTCTTCTTGTCTTAAGCATTGTGTAATTTTGCCATAGAAAACAGAGTAAAGCCCAGGTTTTCTAAGGGTAATGTCTCAGATCAGGCCCTGAAGTAAGCAAGTATTTGTTCCGTCCATTGATTTCCAGCACATCTACCCATTTGTCCTGCTTTTTCTCTCTCATGGTTTAACCATTTGTAGCAGCAACATTCAAAACAGTACCTGGGCAGCCGCTGATCTACATGCTCTGTACTTATCAGCAAAGCAAAAGAAATACAAAACCCAACAGAAGTTCAGCAAAAGGTAGTTCAGCTTGACTTTTTAGCTGGAGGAAGCAGCTAATACTGGTGTTAATTACATGTCTTTAAGAAGGCAAATCTTCATTACAGCTATTGTTGCCAATTCAAAGTCAGTTAGATTTACTGTCTGTCACAATTCCTATCTGCAACTGCCTCCATACAAAAGACTGCAATCAAGAACTTGCCAAAATTAAATAGATGCGTGCATTGACATGCTTATTATAGCATTTATGATGCATTAAGTGCCAGGTGGATTCATGGACTATGAGAGAATAAAAAATACAGAGCAATCCCAGTTTTATGAATTTTTATTGCTTTGCGAAACACATCCAATGCCCTAATTTTCAGAGGCATTGAGATTACATACTGTCAAAAATACTGTAGGATGGAGGAGCAGGGTTTATTAAGGTTGAGAAATGTTGGCTCTTCTAGCACATCTGTAGCGCATTTTTATGGTAAGGCAACTGAACTTCACTGTCTGAAAATTGTAAAGTAGAACGTGGGCATTTTCACTAGCAATTTTATAATATTGAGACATGTACTGTTAAATTCTAACAGTCTTTAAATCATGGCAGCAATAAAAAGATGGTATACATATAATTTACCTGTAGTTGTATATTGTGTCAGTGGCTGAAGATGAACGTGAAAATGTGAGGAAAAATGTCAGTCACTTGAAATCAAGCTCAGCCTTGTATCTGGAGGAAGATGTCTGCACTCAGACAGTACTTTCTCAAGTGGAGCAACAAATTATGATTTTCCATGTAGACAAGCCTCTCCCAAGCTTTTCAAGCCCCTGGGCAGCCACTGGCAAGGCCTGTGTCTCAAGCTACTCACACACCACCTTGAATTCCTTGTCACTAGGGCAATACAGATGTAAGAAAGAGAGACCACTGCTGGCAGAAATCTCTTCTCTTGCACAAAATCAGTGTTGTACAAGAAAATTATTCAGACACTATAAGGACTTGCTGGAATCCTTTAGTGTAGTCCCACACAGCTCTGCCCCCGAACTCTTCTTGCCCAGAATCCAAGATTTGCTTCTTGTTTCTCCTCTCAGCCACGTTTCTGATGCCATGGCAGGAGATGCCCATCTGCCTTCCAGCCCACCATGTCTTGAAAGATAGCCTTTGATGTCTGGACAGACTTCACAGCAGCCTCAAATCTGACAGATGCAAGAGGTGTCCAACTGCATCAGGTGAGAGCTGACCTTCACTGATAGGAGCAGATTGGTGGCTGCACCTAAATAGGTCAGCAATACGCTGATCAACCTTCACTCCTTAGGCTGAAATGCTAAACAGCAACAACAGCAATGACACAACCTCAAAACCAAGAAACTGGAAAAGTGGCTCCTACTGTTTACAGGTGCCAGAACACTTTTAGTGACAAGAATGGAGGCCTGTGGTCAGGGTAAAGGATGGGAGTGGCGCTGAGAGCAAAATTTGGAGGGACATCTAAGCAAACCACAACAACCAGGAGTTGCTCAGATGAGCATATTCAGAGAAAGTCTTACTTCCCTGGCCTTGTAATAAACAGAGGGACCTAGTCCTAACTTACTGACCTGCCTATCAAACCAGACATGACTGCTGGGCTTCTGGGGTTTTCATACATGAAAAAGAGTCAATTAATTTCTAACCATGATTTTCTTTTAGACAGCAACAACAGCTTTTACAGAGATAGTATGGGCTTGTCCCATGTCCGCTGTGGCTATCCCCATTTCAAAAAATGAGGAAAAGCTGGCAAGCGTAGTCAAAGACTGTTTCCCAAAAACTGCTGTGGTCTTGATTGGCCTTCTCATGCTATATATACTCAGTAATTACCTGAGAAATTATCCTGGAAAAAAAGGCCTGTGCTTAAATCATAAAGAAATGCAAATAAACATTTTCATCTTTAATGTTTCTGAGTGAGAAAGGCCATGGTAAGGACTTTTGATTGTTTCTTTGATATCTAGGAGAAAGTGTTTTCCTCAGGAGCTCCCCTTACCCTCCTGCAGCTATGGCTGGAGCTGTCCCATAGTCTGTGCTCTCTCTGGTTCACCAAACTTTAAAGCTGTCTCAGGTCTTGGTCTGTCCCTACAACTGTTCCAGGAAGAGGAATGGTAGCCTGGTCCTTATCTTCTTGCCAATATCAGTTCCAAGCTCTGTTGCTGTCTTCCAGTTCATCCTTCTCAATCCCAACCAGTTTCTGTAAAAACACATCTTATGTACATCTTTGGTGTTGGGTAATTCATGGCTGAGAGCTTCAATATTTACACAGAGTGGGTGAACCTGATTGCCAGTGTGGAAGCTTTGGTTTTTACATGTTTGGGTTGGCCAGGGATGGTTTAAGCTCAGAGAGAGCTGGGAAGATGGTGGAGGAAATGGGACTTTTGGGGATAGCATGAGCCGAAGTGGCCCCAATGTATTAGGCAAGGGCTGAATATTGACATGGGAATATGGCCTGTGAGTCCCAGAATCTGTGTGACCTTTGGGTGAAGACATCAAGTTAGTATTAGAAATCTATTGGAGATAGATGGGATGAATTGCAGTGGGATGTACCTATCTAAATTGCCTTTGACAGATACTTTAAAGTTGATGAGCCTGACCACTAACATTTATAGTGCTAAAATTATATGAATAAAACTATTCCTGCAGAAATATCTTGGAGAAAGTGTTGTGAGAATGCTGGGTGGGAATAACAGAGAGGATAAGTGCTTTGGGCTGTATTAACTGATCAGAATCAGGCTATGAGCTGCTAACGAGAAACTGCCTTGAAGCAGAGTCAATTGAAGCAGTTGTAAGGAAAAGAAGAGATATTCATGCAGGTGTAAGTGACTCTGCCAAAACCTTATCTTGAGTATTGTGTGCACTTCTGAGCATCAGTGACTGAGGGAGAGGGAATTCAGACTGGAACAGGTGCAGGGAATTGATGACAATAATGGAAAGTGTTTTAAACTTGGGAGCCTGCTCAGCTTAGAAAAGCAAAAGCTGAAAGAGGACCTGATTACTCTCTGTGAGTGTTAAACAGGTAAAACACCTGGAAGGGAGAGAGCCACTTGTGCTCAAGGACAATACTGGTACAGGAACTAATGAGTATGAATTGTCTGTGAATAAAACTAGATTGAAAGCTGGGATGGTTTATAACTGTCGGAGCAATAAGGTTTTACTTGCTTTGAAACTACAGTGGAAATAAGAGATGACAGAATCTACATAGTTTTAAACCAGAAGTTGTTTATAAAAGATCAGTTTATAAAAAGGAAGATGCAGGTTGTTTGCCAGTAATACCAGATAGGTAGAATTTGATGCACTGGGAAATTCCATCCAGTCCATTGCTCCTGGGTCAATCTCTAACCTTTATACTTGGGCAGATATAGAAAAAGTTAAGCTAAACCAAAATTGAAATATGAGTGGCTTTCTGTGGAAGGGTGAGTGATTATTTAGGACATAATATGCTCCTGTACATACTAGAATCAAGTTCCTGCTGGTACCATTCAGTTACTTAGGCATGAGTGCCAACATGCAAACCTGATTAGATAAAGACAACAGGGTAAGATAGGGAATAAGAAATAATGCTTTTTGAGCAGAGATTACATTACACAGGTGGCCTAGAAAACACTGTTAACCTAGAAACTTGAAAGCAAAGGAATAAGACATTAGGGAAAAAATATTTTCTTTTCTACATGGTCCCTAAAACTCAAACTACTCAAGGAAAGCAGAGTTTCATTCTACTGCAACAAAGGCAACAAAGAACCACACAAATTTTGAGCTTTGAAAGAAAACCTTTCTGGTGGATGATACATATGACTGGAATGAAAAATATTGGACTAGATGGGCCAAATTGTCTGTTCCTAAATTTCTGTGATAGTTATTCCTTAGAATTATTGACATTTCTATCTATATTCAGCGTGTTCTTCCTCCCCTAGAATAAGGATCTCATTTTAGGATCTCTGATGCTAAAATTAGAGTTTCTGGTAATGACAATCTGCAGTGTGATCCTCAAGAATCAAAAAGAATGGCCAAGAAGAATATAGATGGCAACAATTAAAGCAACACCATGCACCTTTAGTTTTTGGCCCTGCAGACTAAAACTTGCTTAAGACACATGTGCCACACTCAGCAGCTCTGACAGAGCTGTTATCTTTTTCTCCTGTAGAAAAAGAAGTCTTAAAATCTTTCAGATGAAAAAAGTCTCAAAGGTAACCCCTTTTTCATCATGCTTTGCATTTTTGGATCTAAATTTCAATACGGAAGATTCCAGATGCTATAAAAACATTATTGAAGTGCAACATGGTATTAAGGTCACATCTCACTGGTGCAGACTGTACTGGTTTAGCCACTCAGCCTGGCAAACTGCTGCCAGTGCCAAACCAATATATCTTTTTTCCCCCATAATTATACCATTTTTATCCCTGAGTGAGATTTTTCAGACAAGCTATTGTTGTCAGGGACAGAAAACTCCATTTACCACTATGCTGCAAACTCTTCCCTTCCCCCACAAAGCATTCAAATGTATATTTGCTTTTACAAAACAATGGTTTCATAATCACATATTGAGCAAAGTGTAGTTGGGCTTAATAAAGTGCTAAAATACACACATGGTCATTTTCCTAATTAACTCTAAAAAAAAAATCTCTGCAATACTATTAAGTATTTTTAACTGTCAGAATCCCCTTCGAAGACTCAAATGCTGTATCAAAATTTAAAATCAAGTCTTTGACTGGACCATGGTAAGACCTGTGGTTATCATGCCAGAAAAT
This sequence comes from Certhia americana, assembly GCA_018697195.1. Classification (NCBI taxonomy): domain Eukaryota; kingdom Metazoa; phylum Chordata; class Aves; order Passeriformes; family Certhiidae; genus Certhia; species Certhia americana. The sequence continues at coordinate 101,992,945 of CM031857.1, forward strand.
AATTAAAAATGAAAACAAACTGGAAAGCTGTATTTCACATGAAACAATTACATCAGTGATTGATAAGCAGTAATTTGAGCTGATACGCCTGTTATTTCCAGAAAGGAGTTCCAAAGTCCAGTTTTAAAAGAAGTCTAATTTTCATTGTATTAAGTGTCTCTGTGATAGAAAAGCTGTCACTTATCTAAAAATAGAGTACCAGCTCGCCTCTTCAAGGCAACTATTATGTAACAGTGTTACGAAGTTTCATAGCATCTGTGGCTGGCAAGGCATGGCAGTACAGACAGCCAGCACTCACCCGTGGCAGAAAGGTGCTCACTCCCTGGGAACAAGAGGAAGCTCCAAACCAGCAGCATGATCCTGCTGGCAGGCTCTTCTCCTCGGGGTGATGGTTTGACAGAACCCCACTGATTGACTCAACCTGCTCCTCACAATCAGGGAAGAGCTCACACAGGGCAGCCCAGGATGCAGTGACACGATGCTGGAGGTTGGGGCGCAGAGGGAGGCTGGAAAGTGAGCAGAGAACCCTGGTCTTTGGGGAAGCAAACAGGGACTGGTTCAGGGTTTACCTGGCATGATCCCTTATGGAGCTGCTGTGAAGGGGAAGAGTACCTAGGAAAGCTGACTGGTTTTTAAAGGTAGCTTACTGAGAGCTCAGCAATGAATCCTACCATGTGGGAAGACTAATCTTCTGGAGAAGGTCTGCATGACTAGGTGGGGAGCCTCTCATTGAACTAGCACACAAAAAGGAGGTGAAGAAGATGTAGAGAGAAGGACAGGCAGTATAGATGGAGCAGTGTTAGAAACTTAGTATCAAAATTAGAAAGGCCAAAGCCCAGCTGGAGCTGAAACTACTGAGGGGCGCAGACTCTGGAAATTTTAGTTTCAAAGTAAATTCAGGACTCAGGGATGGGTGGCAAAGAAATGCTAGTTACAATGGAGCAAAAAAGGCTTAAGTATTCAGTGACTTTTTTGCCCCAGTATTCACAAGGAAAAGCAGACTTGGAACTGGCATGAAGGGACATCCCTTCCTCAGTGGGAAGAGATCAAACAAGTTAGAGACTTGAAAGAAGCGGGATAATTCAATACCAGAGGGTAGGTCTAGGTAGGATTTATCTGAAGTTGCTGGAGAAGCTGGCCAGTGTAATTTTGGTTCAGTATATGGACAAAAGACTTTTTAATTAAATTTTTTTAATAGCAAAACTGCTGTGAAGAAGAGAATGGAAGAGGCATGGAAGCAATTTTAGATGTAGCTGAGTTATGATAGCTGTACTGGTTATTATAATGAAAGAAATTCCCACAGCTGAGTGGGCCATGGGATTTGATTTTCATATCTCTTGTCCTACTTTTATGTTTATAAGACATTACATATAGCAGCTTTTGTTAAGACGTGGGATTTGGTGTTTAATATTTCTGAAACAAAAATGAAAGATTTGCTGAATTTATCACTGAGAGAAGAGGGGAAAATCCAACACCAGGTGAAATGGTACTTTTAGAAGCTGGACTTGGTATGAGCTTTCACAACTGGCCTAGGCGAGATAAGCTGGTACCCTGGTGAAACACTCATTTGCCATCTGGAAGGAAATGATGTGAGGAAGTGAGCTCTTTCAGCCGCTGGACCAAGTCGCAAAGTTTCTGGTTAGATTTAGTTCAGCCACATGCTTGTCCAACTCGTGTGGACTCCTCTTCAGAACTTAGATATTCCCAAGGACTGCAAGTCATGATCAAACTGATCCCACCTCCTCAAAAAAATAAAAATAAAACCAGAAATAATAATAAAATAACAGAACATCCAGTTTGTGAGTTGTCACTTGTGAATCCTGATTTCCAGTCTGGCTCCTATCACACTCATCCTGACTCATCCTTCTGTGTGTTCTGTAACACCCAGCTATCAATGTTGTTATCTGTGTTTCCCAAGTACTGCCTTTGCTAGAGGGGTTGCAGCCTGGCAAAATGGGGGGGACTAACAACCCACCTCACCTTTCTCCTAGAGGGATGAATGATCTGGCTGTCTCTTCTCTGCTATTTCCCCAGAATGCATAGAAATATAATCCTTTGGAGATCAGGAGCTCTCTCAAGTACATTAAGTCAGAGGGTTCAAAAGTAAAAGTGAGCTTACAGACAATGCGACCAGATAATCCCTATCTCCTTCAGAAACCAAAATAAATATATAGTGAATCTAAGAAGGAAGAGAAAAAAGGAAGCTAAGGCTGGGAGTGAAAGATACCAAAATGTCTCATTTTCCCTTTCATTTGTGTCATTAGGTTTGAATAGGAACTGAGCTGGACTCCAATTCAGCTATGCATATTTCAAAGAAAAATATTAATTTGGGCCATAATTAGCAAATTTAAACAGAGCAAAGAGGAGACAATATAAAAGAACCAAGGATGCCTGCTCCTTTTCTTTTTTTTTTTTAATAAATCTGTTTGATGTTAATATTTGGGCAGTAACAATTGCTTTGAGAAACAATTAAAGGAAAAATTACTCCTTTCTAGGAGATAGGTGGCAAATATAAAAGAAATTACTTGATACATTGGAATAAGTAAAGAAATGGAGAGAAATGTTTTATCATGACCAGTTAAGAAACAGTGAAAGGGACTCTTTTAAGATTGAATGCATAACCTCAACATTACTGTTTTTCATCTTGCTGTACTTAGGCAATTTACTTTTTCTTTGAATATATTGCTTTTAATGAGCATAGGGATGATACAGTGCCTGTGTATATACTGAGATAAATTCACTTTCACCTCAGCTATCTGCTGTACATTCTGAATGATTGCAGCAAAATGTAATTGTTAGAGAGCTTTGGTCTCCTAATATTTAAGTCTAAAATTTTCTTAGATCTTTTCTTTTGACATCATCCATGTTAACAAATTTTCAACCTGCTTCTTCAGACACAGCACAGGATGAGCCCTCACTTTGTTAGTCTGACCACACAGTTTCATAACCATTGAGCACTGGGGTTATTAGTGCTTATGCCTTTATTTGGCAGGGTATGAGCTAAGTAGCGGTTAAATGTTTAATTTGGGCAAGAGCTTAAAGTTATGTGAATTCTGCTGGATAAACATGCCCTTCTTGGAGTTGTGCCTAGGGATGCCATGATTCATCACACATATTCAGGCACAAGAAAGAAAAGGCAAAGAGAGAAGGGGAGAAGTATTTCTGAGACAAACTCATCTTCCTAAGACCCTGAAAATGACTCTGGACAGCTGCAACCTCCAGGTATCTGGAGATGAAACAGGCAGGAATTGACTTTGCATTTTAGTTCCTTGAGAACCTAGAGAAAACATGGGGTTGTTGAATAGGAATCCATGGAATTTTACTACATCAGATTTAATGTGCTTAAATTTCCAGGCTATAATTTAAAAAAAAAAAAATCTGACTAGACATTTTCTGACAGGTTGTCCACTGACGGACAACCTTCCTTGCTTCTGCTTTTTAATTTCTTCTTTATTTTTCCAAAAATGGATCTCCTGTGTTATTCTCTCCAGGTGTACTAGTCAGGGGCTCAGCATCTTCTTATGACATAATTTATTGCGTAGCTATCACTGACCTTGAGTATTCAGAGCTGAAAACTAGTTTGCCCTGGCCAAGAGCAAAGGGTTTACAAGGTTGTCACGTGAAGTGGCTGGTCAGGCTTCACTGTTCCTCTTCACCCTGTGCTCCATATAGGAAATGACCCTGTGTCCTTCCATAGGTTCTGTGTCAGCTGGGAGGGCAAACACAGGAAAGGAGGTAAAAGAGACACATGCTCAAATTGTTTTAAGCCTGGCCTCAGTGTGCAGATGCCTGATGTGATTTCAAAGCCAAATAAAGACACTTCACTGAGGTCTGCAGTGGCCAGAGCTGGTTGTTGGGTGGCTATACCCCACACAACTTCCAGTCCTAGGCAATAAACTGTGAAATCAGCTGAAGCACAATGTGACTTATAGGGAATATTCACTATATGGGATGAGTAACTATATATGGTAGAACTTCATAAGCTTACAAAAGCTGATCTTGGTTATGCAGAAAGAGAATTGCTGGGATCTGAAACGGAACTACTAAAAAATGTCACTTTCTCATCTGATTTATAAATTCCAGTATTGGGCTGTACTTAGAGCAATCAGTGTTTTGAAAGAAGTTAATCCCAGAGCATGAGGAATGACTAATACTATTACTCTCCTTTTAGATTACTTGCACAGAGCTTCTCTTTCTGATTAGTTAGAGGAATTCTTTACCCAAAAGTCTCATCTACTTGCAGCCTTTGCTGCTCATAGTCAAGGATTACTTTCATTTAAGAAATTACTTGGATAATTTTCATAATCTTCTCAAAATTTTCTTTTCCCATCTCCTATTTTTTCTCTTGCTTTTATTCTTCTCTGTCTTGCACTTCACAGAGGGCTAGCCAAAAAAGAGAGAGGTTACTATGATCTTGTGCCTTTTCCTGCAATAGTTTTAGAAGATGTAGTGTGGAGATAGTTTCAAAATTACCCCACTTGTGAGCTTCCAGCTTCATTTCCCTTCTCTAAAGAAAGGGATAGCCTCTATTAAAGAGGCTTTCACCTCTGTAGTCTAGAAATCAGCAATTCAAAAGCAAATAACAAAATCTGAAATCTTCTGCTGCTCAGAAGTTTTGCATTGGTTTAAATAAAGTTAACAGTCAAAATGATGCACAGGCAGAAAACAATCCACATGTCCAAATCCAGCTTGAGACACCAGTGATTCAGAAGAGGGGAAAGTCTTCCTTGTGCTGCTTCTTTCCAAGACGTTACCTCGTCTGCTTTTAATTAGGTCCCTGTTCATTGCAAGGTAATGCAGTCACCAGTGGCTCAAAGCTTTAGCAGTTTGTTGTTTCTTTTCTTCTACTTCCCAGTTTCAGAAGAGATCACTGCTTTGGGTTGGGACTTCCCTCCCAGATGGTTGTCTCCGTTTCCCAGCAAGTTGCTTCAGTCATGTCTGGTCCAATAACACTTTCTTTTCCTAAAGAGACTTTCACAGAAAATCTTCTGGCCTTTGCAGTACCTTTTTGGGGCTATTGCAGCCTCTCAGCGGGAGGCAGCATGCTTAAGAAGGCAAGGGAGCAAAGCTCATCCCCCGAAATGCATCTCAACCCAGATACAAAGTTTCTCAGTTGTGATAATTGCTGCTGGAATGGAATACTCCCATCTCTGACCTGTACTTAGTAATCGCTGTGAGTTTCTGTGAGTTTAATCTTCATATTCTTTATCAATATGATATCATGAATTTGCTGGGATTTACAAAAGTTTGATGTAAAACACAATTAGCACAGGAGTATTTTTATAGATTTAAAAGAGCTGTTTATTATTTGATAATTCTCATTCAGCAGGAGGTAGACAGTTCTGGCTCACAAATGGGTAACATTATTTTGCTTTTCTTTCATAAGTAACACTTAACTACTGTTTCTAATAATATTGCAGCAAAACAGTTTCTAAATATGACAGAGTGTTGAAAACATTGATGTGCAGGGGAAGTTGCATAATTGAAAAAAATCTTCACTTCTTGTGCCCAGCACTTTAATCCATCCATTCAAAGCCTAGAGGTTTCTTGGTCTTTCAGCTGTGCTTATCTGATAAATGAGCTTTTAAAAATAGAAATGGCAGTAAATTCAAAAGGAGTTTCAAACCTCTAAGTACTGAGAGGGAGTAGATAAGCGGAGCTTATATTACAAGCAGCTGCTGTGCTAGCAGTCTACAAAACAGAAAATAGGCCTGAAGTTGAATCTTGTATTGAAATATCATAGTATTTGGTAATGGTGTAATCTGGTTCTCCATGTGTTATTCTAGCCAACAAAACCTGACTTCAGTTTAAGATCAGTGTCATTATCTTCTGGAAGGCATATGCTGTTACTGTGCCTGCTGACAGGCTGCACACATGTGCTAGAACAGGCTGCAGCTTTGACAGCTGGTCCCAGCTAATTGCCTCCAGCAAGATAAACATGGTCTGGATTTTGATCAACTACCTTTTAGGATAAGGGACCAATGGAAGGGAGCTATGCACTGTGGGAATCCAGAGGACTAATGGGGAAAAGATGAACACTGTAAGGATATTGTATCAAGGCAAAAATACATTTTATGCTTATAAAGGCATATTCTATACAAGCGGTTTAGAACAATCTGTGATTTTACCTTTGCTGCATCCCACGAAGAGTATCTCCTTTCTTGCAGTGTCATTTAATTCAGTAATTGTCCCAAGTCAATAGACTTCCCACACAGCAATTCACAGTCAGAAATCAAAGTGTGAAGAGAAATACATTGCTTCAGTTTGTGGAAGAATATGTACCCCACTTCCACTTGGAATGAAATTCTGATCTGTTTGTTATTTGCAAACAACCTACTCTTATTATTTAGCTTTCCACATGAACTCGTGTCTTGAAGAAAAAATTGCCTAATTGCTTATACTGCTGTTGCACAGGCACAGGCTTGGTGGATACACCTCTCCCTTCTCATTCCAAACCCAAGTGTCAAGATGGATAACGTGAAGAATGCTGAAATTAATTTTGAGCTAGATCTGAGTTTGTATTTTGTGGCATACAATAAACTAATATTCTGTTAAGGCAAAGCAGAAAATTCAGTTTTCACTGTGGATTTGTTTCAGTCACATGCAAATTTCTGGCAGATAAGGCTGCTATGACTTTTCAGCATTTATAAGGAATATAATTATCTTATCGTAAGAAAGAACTTTGAGAATGGGAAGCTCAGAGAAACTAGAAAATTTAACTTAATTTGAGAGAATTAAAGCTCCTGGTTGCCAGCTATCTTGTGGTAGTTCCACTGTTAGCTGCCTTCTGTGAAAACCAAGAACGTTTTCTCCCCAAACAGCATGCTAAAACTTCCTCAAGGACAGAGGTGTTAATAAGCAAGATGAAACATCCCTACTCTGGCACAACACTGACAGGGTGACACCAGGCTCACAAAAACACAAATGCCAAGTACGTGAGTGAATTCACTGTACAATTATCCAGCTTGTGCACCAGTTGCATTAATTGGATAATTGGGTCCACAACTGCCTAACTACATTAGTAACTACTCATTCCTAAATTATATGTGAGCAATGTATAAGAAGCCCCAGCGTCTAAAAGCCTTTGTTACAGAAACTTTAATTTTGTGAAGGCTCATCCTAATTGAGAAAAGCATGCCTACGCACCATGATCTATCTTTTTGTTCATTCCTTTTGAATCTGGACAGGTCTGAATCTAGACAGAAAAACAACACAGCTGAAAAGGAAAAGAGGCAGTTGTGTACACAGGCTCTTGCTTTTCTCTCCTGCTGTTCCTCAGAGCTTTTCAAGAAGTGCCATGGGATTGTTAAATCGGGAGGTTTTAAACGTCCAGCCTTTAAATGAACATTCTGACATAGTCTTTAAGTGATAGGTTGTTATGACTTTTTTTCTCCTCTCCTGGCCTTTTCACAACTCTCATTTCAGTTAATTTTATAGGAATAAAAGAATGGCTTCAAAATGTCCTGATCTGAAGCAGTTTTGGAGAACTGAGCCTTGGCAATGGCAAATCCATGAAAAGTCAAATTACCCTAAATGGCCACTGCATGGAGAGTTAATCGAGACCTACCAGCAGGATCATATTTTTCATCTGAGAGCTCTAAATGGAAGCAAATGAACTACTAGTTTAGTGTACAGTCACTTGTTTCTCACAACCAGTAACCTGGATAACAGAGGAAAGGATATGTAACAAACGAAGCTGCCTGGTGTTGAATGGAATTTTAGAGATTTTAGAAGATTACAAACTGGTTTTGGGCAGTAATAAAAGAGCAGAATTACTGGATATGTAGGCAAATACGCAATATTCAGAATGATTCTTCATGGTTCTGTAAAGGTAATGAATTTCTCATAAATCTATCAAAGTTCTCTAAAAATGTGAACAGCCATGCTGATATGGGAGATACATGGTCTCCTTGGATTCCTGAAAGTCATTTGACAAGATCATTCACCAAAGGGTCTTAAAGACGCTAAGACTGGGATGAGATGAACAGTGCTGACATGGATAGGCAACTGATTCAAAGAAGTTACTTTTCTCACCAGAGGGAACTTAACACTGTAGTCCCATAGGGACATATCTGATGAGATCTGCTCTTCATTACATTCACAAATGAACAGAATATGAAGTGACAAAGTTCAGTGACTGTTCTGAACTCTTCTTTGTGTTAAAAACAAAAGCTAGCGCACTTTGAAGAGCTGCTGTAACATCTTGTGATACTGAGTAACTTGGCAGGGTGGGGAGAGGAAACGTGTGAAAATGTAGAAAGAGTTCACAAGAGGAATTCAAATTTAATATATTTGATTGCAGACTCTGAAGAAGCTATTATCAGCTAGTACAGATATCCTGAAGTTATAATAGCAAATTATGCAGGAACATCAGCACAGTTCTGAATGGTAGCCAGTATGAAACAAATTACTAGGGAAGGGAAGGAAAACAATGCATAAGCCAATATTAAGCTACAATATCTTGAAGCCTGTGGACATTTTTTAGCCTTCATATTAGTGTGTGTGTGTATATATATATATATAAAAAATATATATATACATTATATATAAAATATATATATACATTATATTTATATATATATATATATATATATATATATATGCACACACATATTTATATGCATTTATAAAAGTACTGTTGAATGGCAAGAAAAACTGTGGGTAAAAAGGCTCAATACAAGAAAATCTAACATGGAAGGACTAGCTATGAAAAATGTTGACTCAGAGGAAATACAAAAGAGAGTAGTTAAATCATGTATGGGATGAAGATCAATAAGGAAGGATGATTTTGCTCTTCTAGAATAAGAGAGAGGATCCAAGGAAATCACTAGGCAGCAGCTCAGCTGTTGAACCCAGACATGGGGATATGTGAAGTACTAAAAGTTTACATTGATTCAAAACGTGATTAAACGAATTCATGAACATAAAAAAACCCAACTGAAGTAAAACACACTCTCCTATTTAATGTGGAGGTAAAGTAAGAGATGTCTCATTGGGAGACTTTGGCAATGCCTCTCACAGAAGTCCTTTATGATGACTTTAATTTTTAACAAGTGTTACACATTGACAATACTTACCATTTCTTTGGCACATAGTTGCTATAGAAATAAAAAGTAATTTGGCACAGACCTCTTTGAGAAACTCCAGATCAGTGAGTGTCACAGACATTTCATGAATGAATTTACTCTTGTGACCTGCACACACAATTCTTGAGCTGACAGGAGAATAGTTTTAGAATAAATAATACATATCAAAAGCAGTCACTGCGTATGGGAGGTTTTACCAGTTTCACTATTGATGAAAAAAAAAGCAAGTGTCCCAAAAGGAAAGGTAGAGGGGGAAAATTAAAAAAGGTTTGCAGCTTATTTTTAAAATAAAATAATTCCCAACTATTGCAATTGATGATTCATAAAAGGGCTTTTTCTTTTTTAATGTATGCAAACAAGCAGTTTTTTGCCTTCCTTGTTCTGGCTTTTGGATTTTATTTGTTTATTTTGCTTTTTATATCATAATGCCCTGATATTCTTGATCAACAAGGTTTCAACAGTCCATTCCTACTTAGCATGTACTTGAACTACTTTAGAGAGGTTCCCTGATTTTTTTATTTTTTATTTTTTTAATGTCTGGTACATTATCCTTGTCCTTTTCCATTCTGAGAGCCCTCAAAGAGTCACATTCACACACATATATTGGATGCACTGGCTCAGAGAAATGACAGCTTCCCTTCAGATTGCCATCTCAATGACTCAGCAAGCATCTTAAGATAATCAAAATGAGGATGGCACAACCCAAGGTCTGGAAATTTTGCAGACCGTGAACATTATTTAATAAGTTTTAAAACTGGAAACAGGTATGTGGTAGCACTGCAGAGTTACTGGTAGGTGAAGTTGCTGAAAATAAATCCCTGACTCTGTGTTTCTTTTCCTTTTTCTTGAGGGAATTTTTTTTTTTTTGTGGATATCCTGCTGAAAGTACTGAAGTTCTGCCTAGCAGATCTGGCTTCTGTCATGCAAGTGGCCTGACAACTGTCTGCCAGCCAGCTTTGTGGCTGAGAAAACCATATCTTGCAATGCCTAAAAGATGGGGTCTTCAGGAGTCAAATACTTCTGCTTTCACCTCTTGAATATGTGCAGCAAAATATATGCAGCTCCCCTTGTCAGAGTTCCTGAGGCATCTACCACAGCTTTTTGAAAGTTTTAACGCACAGGGATGTGCTATAGTCACATACCCAGAAAGAGGAAATGAGAACGATAAAAATAAATACCAAGGAAAGCAAGAGTTCCGTTTCGGATTGAGTTCACAAAATATATGGTCACCAAGCAGAATTTAAGAACCACCCATACACAGCTGCAGATGTTAAAGACAGTTAACACTAACAGAGAGATTGGAGGGCAAGCGAAGAAATGGCATCTTAAGTGGCAACTTATGGCCTACCAAGACTAATGCTCCTTGCACCTGTGTTGTTGCACTGATAAGATAATTCATATTGCCATTGCTGTTAATATTAAAGGCATTATGGTGATAACTCAGCAAAAGTTGTACCATGGTCTGGTGAGGGGCAGAGCCTGGAATGGAGCTGGCAGTTGGCTGCTGGTAGTTTTGGTGCCCTGGCATGTATCTGCTGTCTGTACCTTCTCCGAAGCCAGTCTTGAACTTCGGCCATCATGGGGATGGCCTAAAATACCAAAGGAAGTGACCTGACGTAAGCTACACCTTTAGGTCAAGCATGAACAAAGGGACCCAACGCTTGCATTGGGTTAGTATGGGGTGTAGAGTGCTTTCTGCTCTTCTGCTCTGGGATGCACTGGCAAAGTCAAGCAGGACAGCCCTCTTTGTGGCTCTGACTCCAGGATGTCATCCCCTTGTGCTGTTCCAGTAGCCCCGAATTGTTTCACTTCAGGAAGCCAAGGTTTCACAGATCAACTTTCGAAAGTAACCCAACAACAAAATATCTCACAGACTTAAACTCTCCTTTTTTGCTTGGTATCCTCATATTTTAAATGTAGAATTTACAAGTCTTTTCAGTACTAGGTCTCTGTGTGTGCATGCCATTTTTCTCAATTTGCTTAAAAACTGCATAGGAAATCACACAGCAAATATTTTAAATATGTCAGCAGATTCAGGATCATGAAGCAGTATTTGCCAGTTTTGTTTAGCTTAGAGTCAAGCAGCATGACTTCTTTTTGTATTTCATAATCTTGGACAGCCCTGCACAGTAATTAGGCTTATGTACTCAAGTCTCTATCTATGACTAGCATTAGATTCTGCTGAAAATCCATTATGAGCTGAGTTTTCTTCTAACTTTTGAATATGGGAGAAGGAGTAATTCCTTTCTGCTTTTAATTCATCCAGGCAGCACCAGTCTCAACAACTGCAGAGCAGTTATCAAAACAGAAGATCAATGTTGGCAGGTGTCAGACTTGTGGCTTGCATGGGTACCATCTCCTCCGCTCTGAAGCATTCAGTATGACACCATAGTGTTCTGTGCCTTGGTGGGGTGGAGTGGAAGGTACTCAGGTTAAAAGCCTTTTAATAAAGTCTGTGACATATAATATTTGTGTGTCATGTGCAATCTCTATGAAAAGCAAAATTAATGGTAGAGATTGTTTGATACACATAGTAAGAGTATGTACAACTAAAATATAACTAGTAGCGCACAGGATCAGACTTAGGAATTTGCAGTAACATGGAAGTGCTTTGAACACTTGAGATAACTCTCAACCCAGATAAGCTGTGAATACTTCACCTGTACATGAACAGGTCTCTGAGACCTGACCATGATACACACAAATAATCTTCCATCTCAATTAGGGAACTGGTAGAAGGACCAGTAGCTCCAAGAAGATCTACATCCAAAGCAACCTGGAAGTATTAAAAGCAACAATTTCCTGGTAAAGCCTGAGTACCTCATTTGTACCGAGGATGGAATTTTAAAAGAGTGTTGGAGAGGTTGGCATTTAGCCCTTGGGTTGCTGCACTGTAACTGACCAAGTCCTGAGCTGGGAATTATAGATGACAGACACAAAAATGGACATGAAGCAATATGTTGGTGAGCAGCCTAAGCCAGGCAAGAACCTGCTTAATTGCTGTGCTCTGCCTCCAGGAGCCTCATCTTCAGTTTTGCAACAGAGACCTCAACCTTTGGCTCTTCTATAATAGCCCTATCTATTACAACTTGGAAAGAGGCAAGTCCAGAGTAAGAGCAATGGGGTTAGTTTGTACTCTTTTTCTGGAGGCAGTAATGCCAAATTAGCCAGCATGGATTCCACCCAGAGATGTGTTTAGTGGAGGCATGTCAAAACAATAGCACTGGTCTAGGAAGGAATTTCAATGCAGCAAAGAATGGGTATTTGAAAGACACTTTTCAGCTTCAGGCAGGCCCTAACTCACCACCGTGACATCTCTATTGGATAGAAGGAATAATTACTTTTCTCTAAGTATTCAGTATTTCTGGTTTTCAATCATAGCCTGAATGCTGTGGGGATCTTACTATAAACTCCACTGCTAACAATTTATGTGACATTTGTCTAACTGAAAGACCTCACTGATCTGTTAGCGGATTATAATTATTGGACAAAGCTGCTGGATCCCTCAGGAAACTCCATCTCCGTTGCTGTAGCAGAGACAGGCTCCTGTGTACAGGAGCTCATTGTCTCAAGGGGTTGGCCACAGGATCCGAGCTCTAACTCTTGACTCTTTCTCTGTAGTTCAAATGTCTCCTTTCCCAGAAGAGTGATGGCAACGTGAGCTTCTGGCTTGTAGCTGAAACCCTCAGAAGCCACAAGACAAGATGAAGACATGCTTTGCAGATAACTTACACTCCTGCTAGTACTGGGCCTAAGATGAAATTTGAAGGCTTACAGGAAGCAGAGGCTTATTCTCCCCTCATGGGTCAGATGAAGAGAGAGTCTTTCCGCAACCCATGTAGTGAAGTATGAATACAATTTCTTTTCCAGTTTGTATAAATTTCCCCAGGAACAGATTGTGCATAATTGCATGATCTTCCCTTGCTGTACAAATGTGATTCCCAGAAATAGGTAGATGTAAATTTGTATGTGGTGGTGTTGCAAAATAAATAACTCATTGCTTTTTAACTCCTGGTGGTTTATTTGTAAATAATTAAATTTTTTTTAGAATCATGTTGATAATTTAGTAACAAAACTGTAACAGGGTTTGGATTGTTACTGGCATCTCTGCTTTTCTAAGAATGGTAACAGCCTCAATCAATACCTTAAAGAGGAAAACATGGCCTGTCCTTTGGGTTATGTTCTGTCAGTGATGTCACAGTTTCATACCTTTAAACCCCTCAGAATGCTTGATGGATATACCTAGTGGAGAGAGCTCACTGCTATAGTCCTTACCATAGGTAAGCCACATTAGCCCACCCCAAAATAAAGAAATAAATTAATTAAAGCAGATTAATGCTCAGTACAGTTCAGACAGTCCAACTGCAGGGGTTTAACTAAGTGAAGCTCTTCCTTTTCCCTCCAGACTCTCCATTCATGAATGTTTCAGCCTAGCTGAGGACCTGTCCCTATTTCATAGGCATTTCATGACTATGAATGAATGCGTACTGAAATCCTCAGGGATTCCTCCCATCTTGGTGCCAGCAGCAAAATTATAATGAGAGAGGATTCAGTCCCAATATGAAGGAAGGAATTGGAGCTGTAGTGGATATTAGCTGCTCATGGGTTAACATTGGGGAGTTCTTTCTCACTGTTTAGATTACAGCACAAATTACCCGAATGTATCAAAATGCTTTAGTTCTGCCCTAGTATAGAAATGGTTTTAGCTTAAAACCTCATTGTTAATTTCCTTTTATGCAAGTTGGGACATGCTTGGCCCAGACAGCAGAAAAACTGCTGTAAATTCAGTTACACTAAAGCTGAGGAGCAATAAAATGCCAAGTGTTTCATAAGCCAGGAGACCACACACGCACTCTTCCTGCTCAGCAGAACAAAACCAGCAGAAAAGTGCCCTTTTTGCTAGTGCCCAGTGATGCCTCACAGGTGCAGGGAGAGCAGGGGCAGCCCATCGAGCTGCTAGCCCAGGGCTGGCATGACCTCCTCCCTGAGTCTGGGTAAAATGCACCCCAGCTCCATGCCCTCAGCAGACCTGCCTCCCTGCCTACACCCTGAGGGGACGAGGCACTCCACTTCTTATTGTACTAATTCCTGCTGTCCCTCCTGCGCTGCCTCTTCTCTTGCTAGCCAAGTTCCAGTGCTCTTTGTGGGCAGGCCTGCATTCAGTCCTGGAAAAATTGGCAAGTGACAGGAATAGACCTTCCCACCGTTCACTGCTGGCAGTCCTTCCTTGTCCCCATCATGTCCTATGATGATGCCAATAAACTGCAGCTAAGGGATCATCACACTCACTGCAAAGTCACAGCAGTGTCATGGAAAGCCTCCCACCCCATCAGGATTTTCTTAATTTGGTAATTTATGGCCTTGAAGAGGGCATATAAGTTGTGTACCAGCATTTGGGCTCTAATTACTTCTCCAGTGCCTTATGCAATGACACTAAATCACCCTAAGAAGCTGTTAAGTAGGACAGGTGTTTTTTTGTAGTTTCAATATAATGGTAAAGGCTGAAAAAAGAACAAAAATCACTGTTGCTTATATATATGCTTTCTGTAACATTGAATGTATATTTGTGCAACTTTCTGATGTCCTGGAGTGGAAATTTCAAAGCTGTTTTACCTTAATTCTCTGGCAAGGAAATTTCAGAGGAGTTACAAAGGAACAACTGCTTCTCTCAGGTTTCTTCCAATGTTCTCTTTCACTAGGAAAGATCTCACAGGCCTCTTCTGCAGGTGTTGCCACGTTGGCCATGGTGGTGATGGCATTTGCCAGAAATGTATTCTAAAGTCATGGGGTCCCCACTGTGGCTTATGGATCCTCCCTGAGGACTCTGCCTTTGGTAATAAAAAAGCAAACAGCACTGTGTGCATCACCTCTGGGGGTACAGCATGGCCAGTGACACCACATGTGACCCCCTGCTGCTGTGACCATGACCTGGTGGCTACAGGACCTGTGTCCTGGTGGATACAAGGCAATGGTCCCAGCTGCTCTCTCTCCACTTCTCTGCTTGCAAAACCTGAGAATAGGTCACCTGGGGGTAGGTTTCTGGTAGTCCTTCTTACAAGTCCTCTCTACTTCATGAGAACACCAAACATGCATCTTTGAAGATCAAAAATACTTTTGGTTAACCCTTTTGGTTGGTACAAATGTGACTCAGAAGTAAATTACATGGCAAATTTCATTCAACAGTTAGCTGGTCAAGCAAGGAAAAGGCAGTGCTACTGGGTGGCAGTTTTATGTTCTTTTGTTGCTAAAAGGAAAGCTGATGAAGATTGACATCAGCTTTTTGTTTGAGGAACCATAACGCAGTGGCAGTTACAATCCTCATCCTCAAATCCATTTAATTTCAAGATGATAAAGGCAATCAGGAGAAGCAATTTTCACTTTGCAGTATTGAATTACTATTATCTCATATCTGTGTAAATTCCTGGATCAAGCACCTTTTGGAGAAATGATCTGTCAAACAAAGTGTAGGAAATGCAGTGCAAAACAACTATCACCGATCCTTTTGTAGATATAACAATGTATTTCAGCTGTTAAAGCATAGGAAAGCCTGTTATCATGAAAGCAGAGAGGAATTCAAGGTTTTATCGTCATGTGGATTAAAGTGCTTCCTGATGTGTAGCATTTGGCAAGGCTTCCTGTTTTTTCTTGAATAATTATTCATGAGGATATTCCTGGCATGTCACTCTTACTTTGGAAAATGCAAAGTAAGGTGTTCTCTGCTTATTCCGTTGTTGAGATTTTTTGCTCTCCATGTGAAGAAGTGCTGAAGATGGTCACTTTTATGAGTTTACCAGAAAATATGTGAAGCCTGCAGAAAAGCCCACTTGCACCCATGGAACTATGCATCCTTCCTTCGTACCTCACAGAGGAGTTTCAATGTCTCCTTTCCCTCCCAATCTCTCTCTGTTCATGCTCAAGAAGAGCTCCCCTGTGGTGCACCCCGTGCAGTGCTGAAGGCGAGCTCAAACTCCAGAGTGGTCCACACACCCAGATGATGCATAAAGTGAGCCAGGATGTAACCCAGGCTCCTCCTGCAGGTGCCCACAGGACACCTCTCTCAGGGCTGTGCTCTGTTCCTCTGGCAATGTTGTGCTTCACTTATCCTCACAGCTACACACTTCTTGGGATGTGTTTAGCTTACACAGGCACATAAATAAGTGGTCAAGGATATGTTAGAAGCATGGCCAAGGACACTAAAAGTCCCAGCTATGCCTGCCACCTCTGCTTCCTACAGCCTTTGTCTCAGCACAGAATGTACTTATTAGTTTGCAAGAAGGTATACATTCTCTTGTTCTTACGTAAGTCACATTCCTCCTTCTGCCAAAGACAGAATTGCATTAATGTCCAAAGCACTTGGACATACCACGCACAGTTAGTGCCTGCTGCATCTCCTCTTTTATCAGGGTGATGCCTTCTGGAGGCTGACCTGGAACAGAGCAAAGGACAGCACAAAGGATAAAGTAGATATTTATTAGAAGGTCTCAATGGGTACTCTTGGGCCATGCAGGAGTCCAGATGGACCACACCCAAGATGCAACTCAATGTGGTCACAGAATGGACCCCCTGGATCACAAGGTCTCACATCTTTATAAGTTCTGGTCCATTAGCACATTAGAATCAACTGCCCAACCATAGCTTCAGGTTAGGAAGCTCCATCTTCCTTGTTTTTTCTTTTCACTTCACTGTTGTTTTCGTTCTTGGGTCTGAAAGTTGTCCTTGGTATCAAACTAGAGAAGGAATTGTTTTGTCTATCTGCTCTGTGAAAAGAGCTCAGTAGCACTTAATATGAAACCTAAAACTACCCACCAAACAGCACAGAGTCAAAAAAATATAGAAGCTAAAACCTAAGGCATCGAAGGAAGACAGAGCAAGGATAAATTTGGCCAGGAGTGAAACCTCCACTCAGTGCTGTGCTCCTCATACATGAATGTCATTGCAGCATTTAAAGAACAATCACTTGCTGACAGGGTTACTAGCAATAACAGGGGATATTTCAATAGTGCATCCACACAGGGTATTGGCCAGCTCCAACAGCCTCCAAGGGTTGCACTTGTCAGTGCCAAAGAAAGTTTCTTTTATTTGCCTGCCTGAGTACAGGTATTGGACTTGAATTACCTCTCAGCATGAGGTCCCTCATTGCCTCCCAAAATATCTCTGAGTCACTTAATGCCATCAGGTCACCTGCTGTACCTGACCTTTAGCTAGAACATCCCAACCTTCTTTTCCCAGTGGGAAACAAGGATTTTGTCCAAACTGGCTGTGGGAAGGCAGTGCATGCACACAAGTGCAGGGTGCCTGTAAAACAGGAAAAATTACAGTTTGAGTCTTGGGAGAATCACAGGAAGGATTATTTGGGACTATTTCTAATGCTCATTTGTCACTGGCTGGCTGAGCCATCCTCTGAGGGTTCTCTAGGCTGAGTCCAATGGCTGCACTCAGAATGAGACTGTGTCTGAGCGGCTGAACCCAGCCTCGGTGCCTGAGGACCTGTCATGGGAGAGGCTCTTCTCTGGGTTTCCTCTTTTCTGGGTGCTTTGGTTCAACTCTTGGGGGCATGTAATTGTTGGAACAAAGAATGGAACTTTGACAGAGCAGTTTTTGAACCCCTGTACTCTTCTCCAGGGATCTGTGGTGCCTGCTACAGGCACAGCAACACTAGCACGTCAGTTTTTTTCTCAGTTTCCTTGCTAAAGCCAGGGATCTTCAGGGCTCTTCAGAGGTTTCTTCGTGCCTGCAATCAGGCACAAGTGCATGCCCATCAGATGAGTCATTTTAACCTCCAGTGACTAATCCATTCAACCTGTGGGAGGGAAGTGAATTATTATAGTAATAACAGTTTGTATTGCCACTGGAGGGTTTCAAAATGCTTTCTAAGCAATTTTCCTTATCAGGGTTCCTCTGAGAAATGACAAACATGCAACTGATATTTCATGGCCATTTCTGTCTACTATCTTTTTAAAAATTTTTTTTTTTTTGGTTGTTGTTGTTGTTGTTGTTGCTGATCCCACAGTGCTTCTGAAACCCTCCTGCTAAATCCCAGAACAGGTCAGGTTGGAAGGGACCACTGTGGGTCATCTGGTCCAACCTCCCTGATCAAGGAAGGCCATCCCAGAGCACATGGCACAGGATTGTGTCGACAGTTCTGGAATACCTCCAGTGAGGGAGACTCCACACTCCATCTAGGCAATCTGTGCCAGTGCTCGGTCACTGCACAGGAAAATTCTTCCCCATGTTCAGGTGGAACTTCCTGTGCATTGGTTTCTGCCTCTGGTCCTATTGCTCAGCATCACTGGGAAGAGCCTGGATCCATCCTCTTGACACCTCCCCTTCAGACACTCACAGACCTTGATCAAGTCCCTTCTCAGTTGTCTTTTCTCCCAGTTCCTCATTTTCCCTGGCCATAAGCAATCATCATTTCCAGTCTGGAAAATTGCACTGTAGTGAAAGCAAAACTGAATGCATGAAATAACCATCTGTTTTTTTAACACAATCTGCCAGTTTTAAAAAAACATGAATGGTTGCAATGACTGCAATTTAATCAGCTGTCAGGGAAGGCAGAGGAACCAGTTCCTCCTATTTAAACCCTTGGGAATACACAAGTACACCTCCAACAGAAAATGAGATACAGTTCAAGGAGGAAGTTTTACATTTTATTAATATTAATTTGGATATTTCTTCAGTTAGTTTTTCTCCTGGCTATTCAGCTGTTTTCCCCAGTGCCCTGTGTACAGTATGAATGTATATAGGAGAGTTTAATTGAAAAATTAAACTAATCATAAATAGATTCTTGATTGAATTAGGAGACACAGTTGACCAGACTAAAGCTGCTTGGTTGAATGCTTGTGTTGTGTTTTTATTCTGTAAATGCAGAAAAATGGCAAAAGGACTGCTCTTCCTGTCCAAAACCCACTTTTTTTGCTGTAGATTGAGTCAGTAACCAGTCTGGAGGAGATGTGTCTACTCCGACCCTTTCCCTCTGTATTTTAACAGCCAATTTTCCTTTCTTGTATCTTCTACTAGTTTTTATTAAAGTCACCCAAACTGCAGAATACACATGAAACAACTTACATTTTGCTTGCATCAGCAACTTAGTGTGTGAGGAATCCAAAATCAGTGAAGCTTGATTGGGATCAACACGTTACTGTTACTGTTCCCTAACTCTTCCCCTGCTCCCAAATCCCTAATAAATCAAATTCACAACAGTAAAGAGAACAAATCAGCTCTCCACAGTGAAGTATTGTTTAAATAACAACTCAGCCAGATTACAGGATACTTTATTTATATAACCATTGAGAAATAAATTTTACAGAAAGTACAGAAATAGTCTGAAAGCTGAATTCTGTCTCAGACACTGTAAATGGCTCTTTTCTTTGGAAGAAATTAAATAAAATATGTACAGGTGTCCACATATATATATATACACACACACACAATCACACTCTTTTGTATATGAGATGTATAAATATATACACTTTCTTTATTACAGTTACTAAAAAATCCTACTGTTGATGATGTAATCTATGTGCATAGCATTTGTACAAATATTAAAAGTGTAAGCTGTAGAGTTTGCTAAATGTAGGACATATTATCCCAATGGCAGGAAACAGTTCCTTCTCTTGAGGGACTATCTACCCATAAGTATCTGTAAAATGGCTCTTCTCATTTTTATGGCTTTCATGTTGTTATAAAAAGCTGAAAAAGCACACTATAATACAATAAGGAGCTATGGATGGCTAATTGATCTGACAGCTTTTCCCCAGTAGTATTTATCACATGATGTCAGACTTCCAGAAAATGTGAGATGTTTTATACTACTGCTGTAACATATAGTTCAGATGGATAAATTAGAAATTACTGATCCTGTTGGGTCATCACTTTTACCTGCATGTTGATGAAATTCTGATCCAAACCGTTTTTCAGGATTACCGAAAGATGTCTGATTTAAGAAGTTTTTAAAAATTTATTTAGTATGCTTTTTAGACAATGATTTATAAGAATGACAGAATAGACTGTTAGAAACTAGACTTACATTAAATCTAAGCATTATTTTCCATGTCATATTAGCCTGTTAAGCATATTTCTATGTACATTGAGTGTATCTATAGTGTATCTATATTCCCTATCTGGAGCATTCCTCTCCATGGTCTCCATGAGATTATTTTTAGTGCTTATTTTTCCTCTCTTTTTCTGTTCTTCATCATATTAGTGGTGTTAACCTGTGTAATAAGGTACCTAAAATTTAATGCCATTTTTTACACCAACTTGATGAGACCGGTAGAGTTGCTGTTGCAAACCTGGAGAGCAATGTGCAGGCTGTATCTGTCTGTTTTACTGCTTCCTGGTTTTGCACTCTCAGACGTTTTATCCCTTCTGCTAACACACACCAGACACTTCTATTACAGTTGCATTTTAGCGCTTGGATTTAGTGTCAGTTGTTACTTTAGTTTTCGAGGGCAGAGCTCAGTGGGACACTCTAAGCTGCACAGTGGCTACAGCGATTTCTCTGTACAGCTATAGATAGGATTAAGATGCTTCTAATTTAGTTGTGCCTTCTAGTTTAGCTTGCTGCTTTGCAGGGGAGGAGTTAGGAGCTACAGAAAAGGTGAAGGAGCATAATTGAACTCCACATCTAATTACCTTCAGCTAGATTGCCCATCTCATTACTGGCACACATTCTGCCTGGTACTCCTTGGCTCAGGTAGCTGAGCTGGCTGGTTTCTGCCAATCTCATGCCCCCCACTGCTGACACTGGCATATCTTATGTCAGAGCAGAGGCTGCACTTGTCATTGCAGGAATGCAGAAAGAAAAAAACTGTGGAAGATGAATTTTAGTGACTGTCCTTAGCAGCACAAATATACACCTGACAAATACTGAGATATATAGGAACACCATAAGAACAGTTTGAACCTAATCCCATGATTTGCCTACTATGCCCCCGTTGGATGAAACCCAAATTTGTCAGCTGTTAGCTGTCAGCTGATCAATCACCTGGGTATATTGGCAATAGAATCATCACTTCAACAGGGGATTTGTAGCAAATCAATGGCATTGAAATATTTTTATGATCATATATCTGTATTTATATAGCTCTAGTTTTACATCACTGGATTATCAAAGATGAAATGCATTTGAGCAAGAGTGTCTAATACATCTTAATTGGCTTCACTGATTTATTTTTAAAATGTACCAGCTACTTGGAAAATGCATAAAACTTTCTTAATAGTATAACACCGAGTTCAAATTTTAAAATGACTGCAAGAAGATCCCTCTTCTCCTTAAAGCTATGCTGATCCTATTGTGTGACTCTGCAAAGTAACCAAACTGAGTTTATGTAAGTGCTCTCTTTTATGGGGAAATCTCACCCGTGCTGGAAACAATAGCAAAGTATTCATTAACTTTAATGGAAACTGGATTTCCCTCTTACATTTCTTTTTTGGTTTTGTTTCTTTTATGGACAAACTATTGAGGTTATATGAAGTTATATGAATTGAGTTGGTCGTATATACTACTGAATGGTCTATAAAAACAGACACATACATACCTGTGCACATAGAGTAAAAACAATTACTGTGACAAAGCAAATATTGTTGCATTACATTAGAAGCTGAAAATTCAAGAAGAGGGTTCTCAATACACAAATAAATTCCTTAGAATAGACAGTCCTCAGTGCTGTTGAATACACACAAATTAAGTCTACAAGATTTTACAGCAGCTTTGCAGACCTCCCTTTTCAATGCTTGGCTTCTCTCTCTGTGTACTCATTTACTTCCTGTGCTCTAGAATACATTCTCTTTTTTTTCTGGAAGGAGAAAATTTGTTTGGATGACTTCACTTAAAACCTTGTCTTTGGATATTTCCACTCCTAAAAAAAGCACTACCACTTACAGACCACAAAAATATATTCATTCAGCAATTTTCCATGATACTTCACTTTTAAAGTTAACAATAGTATAATTTGACCTGAACAGCTTTCCTGAATCACTATGCATGCAGAGTTTGGTTTCCAGCACTGCATTGCTCATAGCAAGTAATGAAAATATTCAAGTGAGGTATAGACCTTGTGATGGAAAGCTGATCTTGATGACATATGAAAGGAACATCAGGACAAAATCCCTCA
The DNA here is from genome assembly GCA_018697195.1 of Certhia americana. Taxonomy (NCBI): domain Eukaryota; kingdom Metazoa; phylum Chordata; class Aves; order Passeriformes; family Certhiidae; genus Certhia; species Certhia americana. Next base: position 102,015,149 of record CM031857.1, read on the forward strand.
AATAAAGGAAAATGGCCCAAGACTATGAGGCTGACATGATACAGAAATGAAAATCCATGTGATATATATGGCAAAAAGATTGAATTATCGTATTCTAGGCCCATGATAATTAAAGGATTCTAGGAGGATTCTCCTCTGAAGATGAAATTTTTCCGGCTTATTGCCAAATGCTTTTTTTCAGATGGAGTTGCATGACTCTATCTTTTTGGAGCAGAGCTCAGGGTGTGATGCTTGGTTCATGACTGTGTCATGCTGCATAATTGGGTGAAAATAGTTCACACATTTGTCATGACGCAGTCCAGCATCTGTAGCTCCACAACTTTCCCAACTTTGTACTTAGAATTTAGTGGCTTTGTAAACAAATCCATATGACCTATGGTTACGTTAAACTATACTAATTCTTTTCCATAGCATGTATCTTCAGCACAGCCCAAGTACAAATCACTCCTCTGGCTACTCTCCACTGTGCAAAGGGATCATGCATCCTCTTTGTTACCTTGCTTGTGGTTATTCAGGTCTTTTCTCTGCAGTTTTAGGTACCGGTTCCACCATGCTTAGAAAAAGGGGATCTTTCACCCCAGACAAGTACATCAGTGGCAAATAATTAACAAAACTAATATATGCAAAATAGATTTGAAATAATTTCACTTCTACTTTTAAGGTGTATTATTTACTGCTGTACTAACAATTATCTCGATAATAGAAAAAATATTTAATGTATTTTTTTCTCTCTTTTTATAAGGTCTAAGTAAGATTGTTCATTCTAAAGTTTGCCATGACTCTGCTGCAGCTCATTACTGTGATCACTTTTCTTGAAAATTTCATCTTCTAAGTCTTTTTTCTTCATTAATTTCTCAGACTATATGAGTATACTTCTTGATTTGAGTTACAGTAGTGTTCACATGCCGAATTTTTGTTCTGCATTTGGCTTCTATAGAACAGTCACCAAAATACCAAGAAAAACCCCTTTTTTAAGAAAAAAAAAGCTATTTTATTTGTCTCTGCTCTTAAAATAAAAGAATGATTGTAATGCCTAGCATGGTCACAGTTTAAAATGTTGATGTCTAGCAATTCTCTTTTGAAAGTTGCCTACTGTATATGCAAAAACATCCCATTGTTTTTGGGCTTTTGAGAAATACAACTGCTGCTGTAGCCTGTTGTGAAATTAATTTTAGAAATTTAGTTCCTGTTCAAAGGCTGGGTGCTTAAGACAGCAGGGGATGTAATTAAAAACCCTTTAAAAAATTCATGGATATAATAAAGCTAACCAAGCCATTTCAGAAGTATGGTTTGTGTAATTGAGAAATAATGAAGTGATGCTTGTGGAGGTCCATGCTGGCATCTGCTCTGAAGTGCAATAGAGCATTTGTAAAGCTTTGAAAGACACAGAAATAGGAGGATCCTTGGAAGGATTATTATTAAGTCCATCTGATGATTTAGCCAAAGTGCATTTTGACTTGAAGGGGAGAGTAAAGAGAATGTTTCACCGGGCATGAAGGAATCTAAAACTCACCCACACCCTTTCTTCTGAAAACAATAGCTCAACAGCTACAAGTGCTTGGCAAGTTAAGCCATGCAGGCAGTAGGAGGTACAGAGATTATGTAATTCTTCAACTATCTCCCATTTTCATTAAAATGGATCAGCACAGCTTGTACATAGAGTCTACTACAGGCCATAGTTTCAATTTATCTGTAATTGCCTTGCCCTGCTATGCTCGGAACTGTGCCCCCACTGTTTTTTATAGACTTGGCTTCCCTTAAGAAAAAGATTGGAAAAGGTTTAATGGTTGTCAGGGTGGCTGAAATAGTGCTAAAGGGACTCAGATATGAAATGGAAATTTCTTGTGAAGAACCAGCTGCTCCTGGACACATCCAAAGGAATTGCAGGCTGAGCGGATTAGTTTTGGGGAATGAGTGAATCATTAGTGTATGGTAGGGAGTGCTGATGGGTTGGTACAACTGCCTGCTTGGCTTTCATGGGCCAGGAGAGCACAGATTATGGGGCTGGCATTTTGCTGCATTTCTATTTTCTCGGGGTATTCAATTTTATGTTCTTTTCAAAGTCAACTTTAAATAGAAGTAGAAGCTACCTTAAAGCCATATTGCCCCCTGCATTTATATTCTAGTATTACTCTGAGCACAGAGATGAAATAAAACAGGATCAGGCTCATATTTATTCTCATCTTATCTCCCTTTCTTTTTCTATTTCCCAAATAAGTGTTCACCCATGAATTTTACAGAGTAATTTTCCAAGGCTTACAAACCAACATTTTAGTCAGCTGACTGTTTTACAAACCTCTTATGTAGCCTTTATTTACTATGTATAAGCATTCCCTTCATGAAGTTATTTTCCTGTATTCTTTAAAGTCCTTTAAAAGTGTATCTACATGGCTGTTACTCCATTATCTGCCTCCTCCTGATTTTTTATTAGGACTGGCTGTGTACAATAGTTATCCTCCTGAGATTTCAACTAACTTCTCAATTGCTTATTGACCTTTAACTTTGATATAGATATAATTTTTAAAGGAAATATACTCTCCAAGAGTTTCATTCCTTCTGATTATGCCAGTTCTTTCAGAAATGAGCAGCTGGTAAATTCGCTGAAGCAGACCTGTGTGGTGCCACATTTATGGAGTGCTTTCTTGGAGCAGAACAATACATTATAGCTTTAGCCACAAAGTGCAATCTAAAAATAATTCTACTTTGCTCCAGAGATGTGTATGGATTGATTATTTTTCTCCTTTAGAGGTGATTTAAGCTGTTAAAATGTAGAATGAGTTCAAGAAAGGAAAATGTGATTAGACCATGTGCATTATATCTATATCAGCTTCCGGCTTTCTTGTAAGAATTGTTAGTTTTAGCTTTGATACGAATCAAATATTGTTTGCATACTTAAGTATGACTTTACTTTTCGCAAACAATTAATACTGAAGTTTTAATGTGGAGGAGTGGAAATGAAAAACATGACTGTCAGGTAACTTTGCTGAATTTAATTCAAGAGGGAGCTGTGTTTAATGCTTAATGTTTATTGTTTAATTGTTCATTGTCTTGGGTGCTGAAAATAAAACAGGGTTCACTCAGTCTGCATGACCGAATAAAATGCCTTTAGAATGTGAAGTTTAGTTCCATATTTTGTGCATGGCACAAACCCACAAAGAAAGAAAAAGAAGCGGTCAGGGTTCTTCGTAAGCTGCTGTACTTCACTGAAGACCAGCATGTTCCTAGTAATGCATCAGGCTTTGGTGATGTTCAGGGGAGGGGAGGGGGCATTGCAGGGTTCTGCTCTCCAGGGCTGCCTCCCTTGCCAGTCAGTTTGTGAGGTGCCCTCAGCCATGCTCCCCTCTGCCCAGCCTCTGCCTTCCTGCACACACTTCTTCTGCAGAACAGCCCTTTATACACTGTTAAACTCCTCTTCTGTCCACGTTTGGCAAAGCTTCTTAAGCAACTATTTCTTTGACCTTGCCTCTTCCCAAGTACCCAAGAATGCCAGTGTTTCAGCTGGACTTCTGTCAGGTCCTGGAAGCAAATGAGATTGTAATTAACTGCATGATGTGTGGAGCAAGAGCTACAGAAATCTGGGAACAACATTAACTACATTTTTTTCTTAAATTAAATTCGAAGCAGAAGAATACTGCTGCTTGCACTGTGAATACTCTGAATAATTCTGTCACATTGAAGAGTTCAAGAAGGATTTGGACAGTGCTCTCAGGAACATGGTGTGACTCCTGGGATGGTCCAGTGCAGGGTTAAGTGTTGGACTTGATGATTCTTGTGGGGCACTTCCAATTCAGCAGATTCTGGGATTCTGTGAAAACTGAATACATATGGTAGTTTAAAAATACAGTATAGTCCAAAATATATGGGTTTTTAATGCTGCCCTACCATTTGTATCTTTAGTATCTCTTAAATTCCCTCAAAGACAGTCCTAACTCTGTTGAAAAAGGTGCCAAAGGTGGATGATAGTTTTTGGAAGCTGGCTAGAGAGCATCTAAAATATTTGATATGGGAGGGTTTTTTGAAAATGGCCAAAACCCTAAATCACTTGCAACTTCATTGACATCAGTAACCAGAATATAACCAAAGGTTTGCATATAGTTAGAATTTGGTGTTTCAAAAATGATTTTTTTCACCACAAAGGGGCACCACAAAGGGGCAATAAGGCTGCTTCAGGCTTCTTACAGTATGACTTTAAAATATTCTGTGGGTTTGAAGATTTCTTGATAACCACCAAAACTGTAAACATTATTATACTATATTTAGGGATCATGAAATAAATTTGAAATAATTCTTCATGAGGGATAAGAGGGTGGTAACAAACCAGGGAATGCAAATGGATTTTTTTCACCACCAGTGATTCATATTTGGGATAGGCCCAGAGGCTATGTCTGAGCAGGAGACCTGGAACCATTGACATACTTATGGGTCAACAAAAGTACTGCAGACAGCTCCAGAGGAGATACAAATTGCTGACAGCACTCCTGCCCTTTTCCTGCTTCTGCAGAAAATGGGGCAGAGGAAGCACAGTTTGTACAGCCCAGTGGTTAGATTATGTGGCAGAATGTGAATAAAACAGTATCATTCCCATGGCTGTCTATAACTCCTGTAGTTTCATATAACTGCTGAGTTATACTCAGGGATTTAATAAAAATGTGGGTCTGATTTATTATCCTGACTGGAAATCAATGGAAGACGATTGGCAGCAGGAATGTCCATTAGCACTGGCATGGCATTCATATAAGGAAACTTTCACTGGTTGTGCTGCAAAACTACTTTTCCATTTTGAAGAACAACAAAGGTGTTTGAGAAAGATGCTTCTGTATCAGTAGTATTATGCAGAAAATAGAATTCAAAGTAAGAAAAAGAATCACCAGTTGTCACATTTGTCACTTAAATGGGAGGAGGAGACTGGCAACAGGAGTTACTAGCTCAGCTGCTCTGTTAGGGCTGTTTTTTGAGAAAGGTTATAAACTAAAATTTTGATTAAACTTTTTCTTTTCAGATGAATGAGAATATATTATCATAAAGTGCTGATAAGGCTGGAAAGTACAATGGATGCTTACACCAAAACCATATTAGACATCAGTATTTTCTTCTATGAGGAAAAGGAAGGAACTGACATTTTAATTTCCCCCCTGTTTTCTGGGATGGAGATTCTGAACTCCAGTATGTTTAAGGAAAGAGTTTAACAGATTAAGAGTTATTCTACACAGCTGGCAAACTGTGTTTGCTCACACCCCACATATGGACATGCTTTGGGGAACTTCCTTTGCTCTATTAAATACTAATTTCTGCATGTATGACAAATTTAAGGGGCCAGTTAGCAAATTGAGGGGTTTCTACGAGTTTTATATTCCTGGTCCTAGTTCTAATTGTAGATGGAATTTCCTGTGCATTTCTCCATGTCCTGAAGTTAAATGCTTGCTTTCACTTTCTCTTCTTGCTCACGATGTCACTTTTTCAATGAAATAATGGCTAAATGAAGGATACACACATTTCCAAGGAGACCAGACAGCATTTCACACCAAATAAAATTTTCATGCATTTGTTTTTCTTTCTAATTCTCATATTTGTGCTTCATGAAGTGTTTTTCAGCAGGGTGAAAATGCAGAGTGAGGGCCCACTGTCCCCACCACCATGGTGCCCCAGAAAGACAGGGCTGTATGGGAGGAGACTGAGTCCACCACCATCTCTCATCTCACTTTGCTTTTCTGCTTGCCATTAAGCTCAGAGTTCAAGAGCTGGCGATGGTGCACTTTCTGAGTGAACACAAGATGGCTTAAAAAGGGGGAATCTTTTAGCATAATGACATTATCAGGCAAGGTGATTTACTACTGGGGAAAGAGCCCATGCAGATTTTCTGATCATGTTTCAAGGTTTTGCTTCTTTTCTCTCCAAGCCTCCCAATAATAATGATGTAATATATTAAATTAAGTGGCAACGATGTATGAAGCTGTGGTTATCATTAAATATTTATGCTTCTGGAGTGTTGTAAACACACAGTGCAGCCCTAATTAACCATAGGTAGTCTACAATTATCCCATGGTAATTACCCTAATTGGAATTGGCTCATTATGGGAAATAGAATAGAATTTGTTTTCTGTTTGGTACTGAAAAATAGAGTTGGCAATTAAATAAAACCAGCAGCCACTTCATCCAACTTAAAAAAATTAAATTTCCCTCTTAGAGCCTGTCACAGTTTCCACAATTGGAGCAGTTTTACAAACAAAACCAATAATCAGATCTGGCTTCCAAAGAATACATGCTTTCATTACCTTGTCTCTCTGATGGTGTTGACTGATAGCTGTGATGCACAGAGGTCCATAAAAAAGCCCAAAGGGCTCTCCAAGGCACCCAGAGACACAGAGATCATTTGCTTTGTGAAGCTGTTAGAGGAGTTAAGGGAGCAGTGAGAAAACACACACTTGCTTTTGCTCTGGGAATAATTCAGCTGCGGACGTGGAGAGATTCTGCCTTGTTTAAGCACGACAACCAATATTTCTGACCACTCCTCTCCTCCCTTGGCCACTGGGAAACTTTGCAAGTGTAAGACAGGGAGATCCCAGGCTGTTTGCAAGAGAGCAGCCCTACTATTGTGGAGCTGTCACAGGCAACTGGATCTCTCCAACAGCTCAGGGAACTTGGCACTCATTCCAAGTGCTCATTCCCAGGCTCCTGCCAGCAAGAGAGTGAAACAATCGTGTGCAGGACACGGCAGGTGTATCCAAATACTGTTTGGCACCAACCTGAGCCAAAGAAGAGATGGTGCCTCTGGACTAGATTGATTCCTGCTGGCCAAGGCCGTGGCTGGCCATGCTGCTCTGCTGCTGCTGCTTAGCTGAGTAAAGGTAGTGCTGCCCCCAAAATCCCATCTCTACCCCTCCTTCCCCACCAGACAACCCTGATTCCTTACACACCAATATTGGGGTGCTGGGAAATAGCAGGAAGCAGGAACAGCCTTGCCTGGAACTGCTCCTGACAGAAGAGGATCTGTAATTGCAGCATGCGGATTGAGGACAGAATACTGCCACTGTGAGGAATCTCCTGTTTCTAATTTTATTTTCTTATATGTTCATAAATGTCATGAAAAATTAAATAAGAAAGTGTAAGGTGTTACAAAGTCCTGTCATACAAATGTATCTTCTAAGCCATAAATTAATGATTTGTTTTCTCCATCTGCTTTGCCTGATACAAACAGGAACAGTCTGCTTTTGCTGAGAGTGGAAATGCCTCTGCTGAAATGATCTTGTGGAAATAGGAAGATGTAAGAAAAAATGTTCAAGAAGCCTGTAAAGCCTGCACACTGCTATAAATAGTAGGAAAGTTCACAAAAGTAAATAAGAGTTGGAGGATAGTAATTGGTCTGTATCATATACTGTCTTCACAGGGTATGTATGTATCTGTTTTCCACAAATTAATGAAAACCCACTTTTTATTTTTTTTTTTACTCTACTTCTAAAACATAACCTTCCTTTTTTTTTGTCATGTCTGTGACTTTCAGTGTTGTTGGGACTTAGTTCCATTCTTTCCAGTGTTGTTTTTATTTCTTGCAACAATTACATTAACTGCCATTTCCAAAGAGGAAACCAGTTTTTCCTGTTATAAATGAGGTAAACTGTGAAAAGTGAGAAAGGGAAGATGGTGAAAATGTGCCTAAGCAGTATTTCTACAGCCCATCCAAAAGGTAATATAAGCTTTGGAGACACTGAACAATGTGGGTTTTGGTCAGAGTAAAGAAGGTTGGTCCTGTACTTCTAGTTAAATTATTTTTTTCTTTATTGTGAGAAATAAATCTATCTAAATTGCTTTTCTCTGTTTTCCAAATATCTTGAAGTTGGAGGCTAGCAAAACTTTGTGGGTAGATGTTAGCTATTTACCTGTAGTTATGCCTGGGGCAAGGAGGTATTGCACAGGGAGGTTGTTGGCGAGGTTTACTGCATTTACATGGTGACTTTCAGAAGATCTTTGGGGCAGAAGGTGGGGAAATACGTCAGTATCATCGGGAGAATCAGCCCTGAGCTGTACCATGATCTTTGCTTCTTCTCCAGCCTCTAACTAGGGTATGTTGGACTTCACTTTGTGGGGTTGAGGCAAGTGGAGGCATAATAGAGACAGTTGAGATTATAGAAAACAGTATTTTTGCTTGTTAACTCAAATCACACTCTCAGGAGGAAGGTAACTGAGGCAACACCTAACTGGAGAAAAAGGGCAAATCTCCTTGCAAGGACAATCTACAGAGTACATTGAAAAATGATGGCTGTCTTTCACAGAAATACTATAAAAATTGTATTAAAAAGTATGCACATGCATGTCAATTTTACCTTTCAATTTTTCTCCCATAGCCCATCCACATGTTCCCACCTCTTGTATTTTCCCTTGTATAATGCATCTTCATTTAAACAGTCTTCTCTGTGAAACTCTTCTTTCACCCCCAAGCATTTCTAGCAGAACTCAGCACAGTGTGACTCACATGGGACATCCTGCTTAGCCCCCCCCAAGGGATGGAGACCTTGGCCAGGTTGCTTCATTACCAAGGAGGGCTGCAAAGTTATCACTCAAATCAACTCCTCCTCCTCTCCTCCTGTGTTGCCCAAGATGTTCATGTTTTTATGAAAGAGCCAGTTCACTTAGTCTCTATTTTCAGGTTTGTGCTAGCAGCCACTAAGAACTAACACTGAAGAGGGAAGTGAAAGGACATCTGTCTAGGTGAAGGTCTGCACAGACCAAACAGAATTTTGGCTTTAAATGGAGCTTACTGGCTGGTACTACCACAGGGACTGGAGACACAGATTTTTTGTGCAGTGCAGATTGTCACAGGAACTCTAAATATGATCCTTTTTCCATTTGCTTGTTTTTGAAATACCTCTAATTTTTTAGCTTAAGCAAGCACCAGTTTAATTTTATTAACTTGTTCCCCTTCAGTGCTGAATCCTGTATACAGAGGAATATCGTGGCAGAGGGAAAACCAAGCACAGTGTCTGGAAAGACTGCTTGAAAACCTCTGCAAACCAGAATGAGGTTTAGGTGAAGTGTCTAAGTGAATGTAGCCTCCTTCAGGATTACAAAGGACGTTGCCATCCAGAAATTTTGGCACCAGTTGTCTGCAAGCTAATTCTGATTCTAGAAGGGACCTGGCCCTCACAGCATGACTCTGCCTTGGTTCACTATCTTTCCTAAGCAGCAGCAGGTTTTATTTGCATTAAATGCCTCCTTGCTCCTTTGGCAATACCCTTCCTCGTCATTCAGTGTAAGGGCATTTTTACATGATACTGCATTGTGCTATACAAATATAACCTTTAAATTTAATTTCGTTTTAAAAAATAAATTGAACTGCTTAATAATTGCCAAAATGACATTTAGTTTTTGCTTTTGGATTTGAAATATAAATACTCGTTTCAGTTCCATACTCCAGTAAGAAATACCCTATTTTTAATGGGCTCAAGCACATCATTAAAATATTTTTCATGTTACCACTGTATCCCCATCTTTCTTTAAGTTATTCTTTTGTTCCAGCACTCCTTCCTTTGGCAAGAAACTGACTTGCATAAGCTGTTGGATCAGTTTTTCCCTAATTTTGAACTCAGTGATTTTTTTGCTTCAGCAGAGAGGAATAGCTGAGTAAGAGTTTCTAGTTTAGAAATATTTCTTCTCTATCAGGAATTTGGGTGTCCATTAACTCCAGCAAGAATGGAGACCCTTAGCCCTTGGCAGTTTAGCTTGCTTCTGTCACCTTATCCAGGTTCCAAGTATCTGTGCTGCTGCAGTGGCATTCCCACTTGCCCTCTGTCCTCTGTGCTTTTCTGACTCTTTTTTTCAGTGAAAGGATTGGTTTTCTTGGAAGGAGTTGCAAAACCTACCCCTCCCTCTGCCACAAATATACTATAAGAAGCACTACAGGTAATTTCTTGGAAGCATGCATTTTCTTTTTAGTGGGAATGTAAAGTGCTGCTAATCATTAGTGGGTGTTTAAGGTAAATGAAAGCCAAGCTGATGAGTGAGGGATGCCTGGCAGGTAAATCCCTTGATTCTCTCAGTTGCTGTTGTTAGATGATGTTGCTTGCAGCGACTCCTTCCTTGCTTTGCTTCCATGGCATACTGGGGAAACAAGGAAAATATTTATTAAAATTATAATACCACAATAGTGTAAGGTATTTTTTCCTATTTGGGATTCATTCTAAAGCTATACATTACAATGAAAATGCAGTCCTGTGCAACAGGCACTGCAGCAAAGCAAACCTTGAAGTGCTCTTGAGAGCTCTCAGCAGTTCCTCTTGTGGGATATGTTGAATGTAACGATTGTGATAAGTGACTCACATTGCTCAGTCTCAGATTCAAAGATATCAAACTGAAATGCACAGCTGGCTCTTTGGGGTTTTGTAACACTTCTGTTCACCTTGGTGGAGCCCAGTTCCAGATGGAAAATTTAAATTCTGTGAGACAGCCCACATGAAAACCTTGTGTGCCTGGAGTCAGGCTGAGTTTTGTGTCCAGATTCTCAGGGGACAGTCATTTTATGCTTTCATTTTCAGGAGATTTCAGTCTTAAGGTAAACTTGATTCCAGGCTTCAGACAGCTTTACAAGGATACAGTCCGTGAGGCAGGAAGCTAAATTTGGATCTTATCCACTGTTGGCCAATAGCTCACTGTTGGGTGTTGAACACAGTCTGCCAGAGACAACCCGGCCTCAAAAAGTTCCTACACTAATGGTCAGTAGGAGCTGTGAAGGAAAAAGAAGGGAAACACAGCTCAAGCTCAAGGCCCATTACTTACAGCATTGTCCTGACCCTCCATAGCTGACACTGTTCAGGACAGTCTCCTGGAGTAAGTGCTTCTTTACTCTAACACAGTGGGACTTTTCCTGTGTACTTCCTTGGGTAAATGATTCAACTTCTGTGCACCATCACTTCCAGCTATAGAAAAAGGGATAATGCCTCACCTTAACTTTGTGCATATGACAGGTAAATCAGGGTAGGTGTCTACAGATATTCAGGCATCTGAAGATGAAAACTATCACACAATAAGGTTTTCAAAATACCACAGGTATCTAGCGTCTCCTGGAGTGAAACACAGTGAACCACCTCAAACACTTGCTACTCATATGGGGCACAGCTCCCAAAGGCTGTGTGAAAGGAGTTTACACAAAGCTTTGACTCTTCTTGCAAATATGAATATGATTTTTTTAGTTTTGTTTTTCTTAAAAAATGAGACTACTCTTGTTCAAGTTTTTCACTGAAATGAAAATTTACATGCACAAGGTCAAATAACACCTTTTTTTGACCTGCCTACTGTTGCTCCGTACAGCTAGCTGACTTTTCAAGGGGTTTAAAGATTAAAATATACACTAATTTGTAACACCCTTTCTTTTGTCAAGTCTTGGTCACAAATGCAGCTTTATAACGGCATCTGGTTGATATGATTCAGAACATATTTTACAAAACCACTTGGCTCTGCAGAGAGATTTGATTTCTTTGTCAGTGAGAGTGATTGACAATCAAAACCCACATAATCTAAAAGGAGATTCAGAGACAGGATCTGACAGTCCATCAGGACAGACCTGTCAAGTTAGCAAAGCCCTGTGCAGGAATCCTGCACAGGGCTTGGTGATGGGGGCAGGCATTTGATCAGGTGATGAAGGCGTGTGATGAGCGTGCCAGACAACATGCTGAGGATGGCACGGGGAAACCTGTGCCGTGGGAGAGGCTGTGAATCCCCTGCTGGGAGAGCATCTGTCCCTGAGCAATGCCTGTGCCCAGAGCCAGCCCCGGCTGCGTGCCCGTCCCCTGCCCAGGGACATCGGGCACCAGGCACAGCTGCTTGGAGGCCCTGCTGGTGGGTGTGAGGGGGAGGGCAGGAATGAATCTTGTAATCATGTGTGGGACTCAGTGGGTCTGGCACCACCTCAAGCAGATGTTTTTGGCCACTGCTCCAGTAGGCTGAGCTGGGAAACAGCACCAAGTTTCGGCTCAGCAAGTCTCTCCAAGCTGTGCTTGTGAGTGTGGCCAAGGGCTGTGGAAGTGGATTCACAGAGTTGAATCTTTGCTGCAGCCTTCATCTGGGACAGCTGCTCAGAAACCTGTATGAATCATGTTACCGATGTGAAGTGCTGATTCATGCACCTACCAAATCTGTCAGCAAAAAAATTCTTGATGTAAAATAAGTCAGTACACCTCTTTAAAGTTTTGGCAGTATTTTATCAGGATAAGTATTCGGATCTTGTAACCGTATGAGCTTTCCAAAATATTAATTTAATTGCACCGCCACCTTCTTATCTAATTTGCCCCTAGCCAGATCTTAAAAATGATTTAAACTTCAAAGATGATAGTAAACCCACATGTACAAAGACTCTTGGAAAAACGATTTCTTTGAAATGGAACTGATTACAAACTAGTGTTGATTCCCTGTGCTTTCCTGGCAGCATTAGCTCTTCTGTGGGCATGGAGTGCTCTTGTAATTTGTCAACTGCTACCAAAATTTAGGATCAGTTAGGCTTTCTCACTTTAATTAAAAACTGTAATTAAATAGCCAAAAAGCCCCTCACTATGACTCAGTCTCAGAGTGTGCATCTGGCCCTTGCTTGAGATGGGGGGAAAAAGAAGTGAAGTTATGTCAGAAATTTCCGGGATGTTTTCTTTTGATTACCTCATAAAGGCACTCTGCTGAAATGGTAATGGGCTGGGAAATAAAAGAGAAAGAGATCTTTTATTGAGGTGGAAAGGACTGTAGCAAATCCTTCTACTTATATTGCATTTTGATCTCAGAGGGCAGTACAGGACTAAGAGATCAAGAACAGAAGCTGCAAAATAAATATTATTTTAAAGTATCTTTTAATATTTACCCCTGTAACATCTCAGTGATCTTTATTTAAAAACTATTCTTACTCTCCCATATTAACTCAAAAGGGGAAGACGAGTGCTAAAGAAGCAGATTTACTCTTGCAAGTGGCTACTATTGTATTTAATAGCTATATATTTATGTATTTTAAAAGATTAAGGTATGGTTTCTAAGTATATTTGGGAAAAAAAGAAAGAAGATCTCTGTGCATAAGATCTATCATATTGCACAAGATCTGCCACCACTAATAAAATTTTACCTCTTTTGTGTTGTTTTAGTGAGCACATGAAACAGGGAGGGTAGGATACCTCAAATTCTGTTTCTTGATGGAGAGAACGTACATGTTATAGTTAAAGCTTTCTAACAATTAAACTGTCCTGATTGTAAAGACAATATGTATTTCCTCATAACTACCCATCTAGATTTCATGAGAACTGTTTAAAAACATTTGTTTAACAGCTGTCTTTAGCAGGAAGAGCGCACTAGTGAAATGTATTTCTTAAATGGATACAGATTTTGGTGGATTGCTGTTTGGAGTTCTTAAAAAAAAAATATTTCATAGTGAAAAAATGTTCACTTCTAAATACACTTATTTCTCTACAAAAAAGAGGTTCAAAATCATATTTATTGAGCAGAAAATTTGGAGTTACACAAAATAATTTTTTGAAGGTGGGAAGCATGTGTGATAACTGCTGGCTTTAGAGCTGAATTAAGTTTAAAAGAAAAAAGATGATCACTTCCATCACAGAAATTCCCTTTATATCAGCTCAAGATTGTTATTTCTATCATGGTTGATGGCAAAAGAGTAATTTCTTTGTTTACTTTTTGTTTATTCCTATATTCAAGTGGCTAACACATCTTAGGATACTGCAATGTCACTTGTTAAATCATAGTCATTACACCACAATTGGGTCATTCAACCCATTTGGGTTGGAAATGAGTTGACAGATCATCTAATTCAGCTCCTCATTTCCCACTGGACCAGGTTGCTCTGAACCCCATTCACCCTGGCCTTGAACAGTTCCAGCAATGGGACATCCATTCTCTCATTCATCCATTTTTCATTGCTTCTCTGGGCAACCTGTGCCAGCATCTCACCACCCTTATAGTAAAGTCTCTTTCTAATATCTTATCTTAAACCTGCCCTCTTTGAGTTTAAAACCATTGCCCCTTCTCTCACTACAGGCCTTTGTTAAATGTCTCTTTCCAGCTCTCTTATAAGTCCATTTTGTATAATGAAAGGTCACAATGAGGGCATTCTGGAGCCTTCCCTTCTCCAGGCTGAACAGGCCCTCTCCTCATGGGAGAGGTGCTCCAGCCCTCTGATCATCTTCATGGCCCTCATGGGGACTTCTGTGCAGACTAAAGGAAAGAAATACATGTCCTGGGCTTTATCTAGTCCCCTCTTCCCATGCAAGTAAATCTCAAGGATTAGAGAAGGGAAGACCAAAGAAACACTTCTCTGAAATGGTAGTAGACAGAGGGAGTTGTGTAAGCACAATCTGGACTGCTATGAGTCTGATGAATGTGATCTGTTAAAATTTATATTGCTGCTCTTCCATTAATTCTGAAAACAGTAAATTGCAAGGTTGAATTTGTCAGATGTAGCCTCTCGTCCACCATTTCCAGGAGACAGAAATGTCTACATTTGGACAGGAAGGCAAAATCATGATCCAAAAGCAAAGAAGGGGATTTTGGTAGTATTATGAAGCGCTTCTTCAGAATTTGCTTTGCAAGAGAATTATTTTAAGAACTGGGATTTCTGTTTCCATTTATAAAAACCTTAAGAAGTTATTAGAAAATGTAAAGCTGTGTACGTCAGCTTCAGAGGCACTGTAGCTAATTTATGTGTGTGTATGAGAAAAAGTGAGGCGCCTTATCCTTGTAATCTGTATTTTTCTAATGGGCCAGTCCTTTCTGGCCCCAGATCCAGCATGTTGCTTAATCACCTGAAGATTCCTGGTGCCAGGAGCAAGAGTTAAGGCGAAAGCATGACAGAGAAGCTGGATCCTAGTAACACCATGGTGGCTTGAGAGGTCTCTGCTGCATGCATGTCTCTGCTTCTGAAAAGCAGAGCAGGCAGGTCATGACGTGCCCTCACCACATGGTTGAGGGTCAAGTTGAGAAACCTGGATCACACTGAAGTGAACAGCTACATCCAAATCATGCAGCACAGTGTTACACAGAGATACCAGCTCGTGCCAAAATATAGTCTCCGTGTGAAAAGACATCTACCCTCTCCATAACAAAAGACATCTACTCTCCACAAGGTTGATTAGCTCAAGTACAACACAGGGGCAACCTACACCACCAGAGCTATCTCTGTTTATGTTAATTTCTAAGTATCTCTTATGCTTTATTGCAGCATGTAGACATATCCTTTCATTTTTTTGTATATATATATGATAGCATTCATTAAAACCACTCATGTCTGTCTCCTGGTAAAATTCAGCAGTTTCACATTTTAGATGAAAATCAGAATTCAGGATGAAAGGAAGCCAGGGTAGGGACTTTCTAATAAGGAGCCCATGCAGTCTGTGGATTGTTATGGAGTCTTTTAAGTTTTTCTAGGCATATTTTCAGGTTTTTGATTGCTTGGCTCTCAAAATCCATGTACTAAATTGAAGAAGTTGACTGATGTTTCATTTGTTCAGTGTGTACCTGTGCTGACCAGCTTTGTAGCTAGATCAAATGTTTGCTAAAATCTCTTCATCTGTGTATTGGAAAATGCCTCTTCTGAGAATTGTTCAAAAACATAGTCAGTTCATGGTCCTCTTTCTAAATTGGAATATGAAACAGAAAACAAGAGAATGGTGATTTTACAAGTCTGTGCAGTATCTGTACAAACAATAGTTCTACATTTCTCTCAATGAACAATTAATAGCAGTGGGTTTCAGAAACATATTTTACAGTGGTATAAACTAACATTTCAGTAGACATGAAAAAGAAAACTCGTCTCTTTCTCAATGGAAAAGTTCTGTAAGAAATAAAATAGCATTTCACTCTATAAAAAGTTTCCTTGCAAGTAAGACCTCTTACATTTGATCCTCTCAAATATTTGTATCAAAAAATGATGTAAAATTTCTACAAGAGCTCTGCTTGAAGTTTATTTGGATAACTTGTTATATTTGCCTGTTGATGGCTATGCCATGACTGACTGCACTGATCTGGCTGACTAAGCAGCCTCATTTTGGACAGGGAGTTGTGTGGAAACCCTGAGATAGGAAGAGGACAGTTTGAGTGAGATTCAAAGGCTAGATATCTGCATTTCAGACTAGTGCATCTTAAGAAGACCCTTGAGAAGCAGTGGATACTCTGTGTGATTCATATTAATCAGAATAAATGAGATTGTGGTCTAGAAACCCTTCAAGTTGTGTAGATAGAGACATCTGCATTTGATAAGTACCAGCCTTGGCAGTCATGGCAAGCAAAGTCACAGTAAGCTTGTGTTCAGTCCTGTGACATGAAACAGAAGGAGGGCTTATACAGGAAAAGGTATATTCTGTTTGTTGTTAATAGTTAGATCTGTGTTTGGAGAGCGTGTGCTTGCAAAATGTCAGATTTTAACTAAGTACACAGATTACAAAAGAGAATGATGCATGATGTGTATGCTTCCAGGGCCTGAATTTCAGTGAAGGTTTGGGATGAGGCTACAGAGGCTTCCTGCTTTGCCCCAGGCTACCACCTCAGTTTAGCAATTGATGGGATTCGAAGAAATGCAAAAGGTCCAGTGTAGCTGACTAGCTTTCGTTTACTGGCTCTTTTTAATTCTAGAACTGTGAAGTGTCAAATGTCTTTATCAGCCCTCTCACCCTTAGTCCTACGTGCAGTCAAGTACCTGTGAGAGTCAAGTCCAAGGGGAGACTGCCCCTGCAAATGCAGGGCTAAGGCAGGTGCAGGGAAAGGGAGACTTGTGTCTGTAACAGCTTCCACTGTGGGTGTGGAAAGACTGGGGGAGCTGCTTTGGCACTCAGGGCACAGTAATGGTTGCCTACTTGCTAGTGCATGCTCCTTCTTGTCCCAGATCCAGAATATTTGGCTCCTGGGCTGAGAAAAAGACTGCAGAATTCTTCTGTTGGTTACTCCGTCCCAAAACTCAGAATGGAGTGATTTTGAGACAAGTTTGGGGTTTGTTTTTTTTTTTTCCTTTAAAAAACAACAACAAATTTTTCTCCAGTTTCTCAGAAAAACAGGAGATGATTTCATCTTATCATAATTGCTGAATTTATTTTTAAGGTGGGAGAGTGTCAAAAGCTGTAATCTTGCACGCCTCCTTTAATATATAACATCCTGATTGTAGTGGCCCTGAAAAATTAACAAGTATTCAAATAACCCAAACTAAAAAGGATGTGGGTCCACCATTATCCAGACTGGATGACTCATAAAGTGAAGGGTGAAGAGCACAGCAGAGTGGTATTAATCACTCGGTTCTGCCACAGGAAGAAAAGCATTTGTGTGATACTTTATTTACAGCATACCATATGCAGAATTAGCTGAGTCTCATAAAGACTCTACGGATGATGATGACAAAGGAACATCCCACTTCTAAATAATTTTGCAAGGCTATTTAGTTCAACTTCATTTTAGACTTTGCATTTTGCTTGACAATAATACACAAAAGACACTCAGATTTTTCCTTTTTTGATGAAAAAGAAGAGCTTAATTTCCTGTTCAATGGCTTCTTCTCTCTTGGATTTTAGAATATGAAAAAAAAACCTCACATAAGCCTGAAAATACAATTTCATGACTAGATTTTGTAAGATCAAGAGAAAAAAACTCCCCCCAAACTTACAACAAAGCTGAAGACATCTTTTTTAGAGTAAGTTTTTGTATGAGTTATCTGGAAGATGCTCTCAAAAAAGTCATATGATACGAGCTGAGTCCTTATACTGCAGGCAGCTGTGCTATTAGAAAAAGAAAAACAAAGTGAAGTAAAACTCTGGATGCTTAGACTCTCTGAATAATACCTGGAACCAGAAAACAGAAAAGAGAAAGCAACCTGAATGGAGAAACGGACAAAAAAGGGTATCAGTGGCATTGTTTCTGACAAGTAGTACTGGAGTTTATGGTGTATAAATGTTATAAATTACCATTAAAGAAAATGTACCTGGTTCAGAATAAGATTACTGGTGATAGTCATTGTACCTCTACAAGGATCTCAGAGAAGGTGGTTAGAGCCCTGGACTGTGTTGGGCAAAAGTTCATGTTGCACAGCACTGCTTATAAGTGTGGCAGCAGACAGAGAAAATCTCAGATGTGGTTGATACTACAAAATCCAAACACAGAAGAAAAGAGACTTGGTGCATGAAGTGACAAATTCAAAGTTGACGGTACAAAAAACAACATATGGAGCTTCATATGCTATGGCAAACACCATAAACTGTAGAATGGGCTGGCATTTGAAAAAAATTTAATATGGTTTGATTATTGTTGTTGTTTTTGACTGGGGAGCTGTTGCAGAACTTCTCCTGGGAGCCAGCTGTGACTGATTAGTGTGTGGATCAGGGCACTCTCAGCAGTGCAGAGCAGCCAGACCCAAACCCTTTGTGCAGCAGACCTCTGCCAGACTCCCTGGCTTGGAGTGGCTGCTGGATTTCCTGTGGTAGAGAGCACAGAAGGATTCCCAGTCTGAAACTGCTGTGTCTTGGCTGGAGGGTGTTCAGATTTGTCCACACAACACCATTGTCACCTTCCATAAATCACTTCAAAGAGTGATTTTTTATAATCACACTTCCATAAATCAAAGAGTGATATTTTAATATCAGACAGAGGATTCTTGTTGATGTCATGCTTGGTGTTTCTTTTGGTATTGTCAACAAGCTTTTCAGTTATTGTCAGTTCAGGTAGGGAGGACATGTGATATCAACAGATATTTCAATTTTGATTACAATCATGGCCTTTTAGCTTCTAATGTGCGGCTTTGATTAAAAAATAACCCTCAAATATTTCTGAATTGGTTGAAGTGAAGAAATGTTCTTGGTTTTTACATAGTCTTCAAAATTTGCAATACTACAACATGTGCTAAGCATATAATTCATCTAGTGATATCAATAGGACTGTTCTTATGCTTAGAGATGTACACATCTGCAAGACCTTATTCTATATTGTCATAATTATGAAATAACACATAGGTATGAGCTGGGGCTGATTTCACTAGTAAGTTGAAAATAGTTTGAGTTGTCAGGTTGAAAAATTAATAAAAAATTCACTCATCATCCTTCCTGTGTCAGTTAACCAGTCTGAACCCGAGCTTTGTGTTAAAACTTGATGGCATTTTTCTCCTTATAATGGATATATTTGAAAAAAATCAATGTTAATGCCTTCCCTTGGAAAGTATTAATTGTCAGAATGAGCTAAACATATTCAGCTGTTGGTGATTTTTTTTTTTCTTTCTGACCCACAGGAGATAATCACCATCTGTCTTCACGATCAGTTCCTACCTTTGCTGCCTGCAACGTTTTCTGTCATATCTTACTACTCAGCAGTCAATTTAAACTCAGAAACTTGTTCTATATTTGTTTACCTTTGCAAAATGCTTCTGTTGTTTCAGACCTGTATTTGTGTGCCTGAAAGCTTGTTTTGTCAGTGATGTAAATTGGCCTAATAGATGGCCTGTCTTTGTAAATTGTGCCTTTTCAGCAAGAGAGCCTCTTTCACCAATTCATCTGAACTGATCTGAATTTTATAATGTCTTCCAAACTTACATATTTCTAATAAGAAAATATCTAGAGTAAATTCTACATGATCATGATAGGGTAATAATTTTTCCCAGTCATACTGGCTTATTGAAGCTCAGAAGTATGTGTGCACAATACAGCTTATCTTACTTTAGGACTTGCAAATTATTTTGGTCAACTTGATTTCTATTTCAAGAAATTATTTTCAAATTCATCTTGAGAAGACAACTGTTTTGTTTACAGAATTATTGTCTGAAACCCAAGATACTGAATGAAGTATGATATGATAAAACTGACATCTTGTAAACATTTCTCTGTCCCTGAACACAACCTTAATTAAATCAAAGCTGCAACACTAAAATACTCCATATACAATAGGCTCATGCTATCTGTGAATTATAAAATATAGAAAATCATGGATATCTTAATAAGGAAATCTGATTTTCTTTGATCCCATTTTCTTGCAGAAAGTTTCTCTGGCACATTTTCCCAGTTGCATTTTAAATTACAATGTTCCAGCTCTTTCAAGCTCTGTGAAATAAATCACATATCAAGAATTCAAGTATCTTTATCTCCTTCATATACACAGACTGTGAGAGCACTCCTATAGACTTCCTACCTTGCCATGGGGAAGCATTTATATTCTTACCTTATTTAGTCACAGAATCACAGGTCTTAGGTAATGAAAACAAGGGCAGCGGGAAATAATGTCAACAAAAAGTACCCAAAAGATTTACATAAACTGCCATCTGAGCTTCTGTAACATGCAGATGTAACTGCTGTGGATAATAGAAATACCTGTCATTTCAGCTGTCAACATAGCTTAGCAATTTCACTGAGTTGCCCTTTGGGTGCTCCGTTCTTTGACTGGTGCTGCAGTTCTTTGACTGGTCTTGCCTTCCTACCTTTCACAGGCAAAGTTAATGACTCTGATCACTCCTTTCTACTCGCTTCACATATTCATTCTGACTCAATTTTTCTCTGACTCACAATCTGTTTCTATTTCCATAACCATGAGTGCATGTGAAACATCCTGGGCTAATGTGGAATGGCACAGGCATCGCAATGCGTTATTCATACCTGTGTGAGTAACAGCCACTCAGTCCTTGGTACGCGTGTATTGACTCGAGAGCAGCTTCATTTCCTGTCTTCTCCCACTTATTCAATCCCTTGGTAAACCTTATATGGTGCAGGGGATAAATCCTCTTGTTCTTGGGTCAGAATGGAACTGCCTCAACGTAACAGGATTACATCTTCATCCAACTTTAAAATAATTATCAAGAAAAAGAGAAAAAAAAAAGTTTAGGAGTTCTGATGGACTTGTTATGCTCTTGTTAAATCAAGATCAGTAGCTGACATGTACGTGTTGCAACTGCTTCAAATATTGGGGCTTTCTGGTGGAAAGCCTACTGTACATGCAAAATCTACTGGATAGATTGTCCTCATGGACCTGTCTTATTATGTCCTATGTAAGATGCAAAATTGCAGGGAATTTTGAGCAAACTGTGTGAAACTCCTGACATATCTCCAAAATCCACAAAACAAACAGAAACTATTAGCAGAAGGAATATCCTTTTCTATACTGACATCTGTGATAAAAGGGAGCCAGGAAAGAGAAGAGATCTAAAAAATAATCATGATATTATCTATTATTTTAAACACAATATTAAGGTAACAAATTGGCTGGGTTTTGTTGTTGTTCTTGTTGCTTAGTTGTTTGGTTTTTTTTTTTTTTTTTTTTTTTTTTCTTAATTCTGGAACATTATTACATATAAATGTTAAAAATCTGGAGATTTCAATTTATCAGAATACTCCACTAATCCTACTTTTATATGTGGATTATTAATTGGCAAATTTGACCTTTTAGATGCCTTCTAAGAGGTCATGGACTTGATGATTACTGTAGAACTGCAGAGTTAAGTCTTCCAGGAGCTCTTACTGGCTATTCAGAAATGTGTCAGCAGTTCTAGTTCCATTGCTTGATGTGTAAAGAATATTGGTAATATTTGCTGTGTAATCCACAAGGTGGATACACAGGAATTAATTCCATTACATGCAATAACTCAGGTTCTTACCAGTGAAGACATCCAGGTGTAAAAAAGAAATCCTGACATGCATAGTAGATTCAGCCTGCCTTGAAAATGGCATAGTCTGTCTCTCAGAAACTTCTCATGGACAGGAAAGTAAACCTTAAAATGCAGTTTTAAGTACCCAGTTAGTCAGAATTAGAGGAAAATCTGGAACTGGGTGACATAAGTGCAGAGGTTTTATTATTTCAATGTTTTTATTCTGCATTATGTTTCCAGGGACAAATACGTCATGTGTTCTGAAGAGGCCTCCCTATAGTCACTGCAGCATCATTCTGAGCATAGACTCCAAAAGCCTTGCTCATAGGAGGATTGAGTCCATTTGGAAATGTTGGAGATGACACATCTGGTAAATAGGTATGATGCTATGGTTTTACAGCTCCAAGTGGGTGGATCACTGGGTGTCACTCTTGGGTGTAGTGGTGGAGCAGTGAAGGAAGGCCAAAAAGAACTTGATTGGGCCAGGGGGAAACCTCATTTCTTCACTGTAACATTGAAAAAGTGATATCACAATGCAAATATTATAGCAAAACATGATTTTGGCTTGCTTATTTCCATCCTCCCTTATTTTACTGCATAACACTTATTTTCTGGAAGTTTCGGATGTTTGATTTATTTGTTCAGGTGTTTTTTGTTCGGTTTTTTTTTTTTTTTTTCTTTAGCCACTATGGTTGCTATTAACAGTAATTAACATCCACTGCGGTAGAGTATTTTGTCTTGCTCAAAATTATTATTAAACAAGAAGTGATCAGACTTCTTTCCATCTTCAATTTTCCCTAATGGTACATCCCTTCCAATTTGCCATTTCCTGAACTTACTTTTTTTACAATAGAAGCCCAATCTTTACATACAGAAAAGTTTTTCTTAAGACTGCTGTTATTTTAAGCTGGCCATGGACTAATGACTGACAGCAGCTTGGTTTTTCAGGAAATGTTTTAAAAAACAGGCATCAGTGAACATAGATGCAATTAATATTTCAGTATAGTGAGCAATTACCACCCTTCTCAGTAATTTTCTGGATTATCTGAACAGCCTGGAGATCAAAGTTTAAAACTTGTTGTTTTTTTCATGCAGGATATTACATTTTCTAGGAGAACAAGATATGAGTTGCTTATGCTGGTAACTAAAGACATGTGAAGTACTTGGATACTCCAGTTATCTTCTGACTCATTGAAATTTGTATACTCTCTGTGGACCTCCTAAACACTCCAGTAAAAAGAGTAGAGGTTATAGATATCTGGGTAATTGAACCGAACTCAAATACTTCATCTGGTTTCAGTAACATTTCTTGTATTTCTTTCTCGGGAGTTCTAATTTCTTGTTGTTAAATCATCTTGCTGGGGAAAAAAAATCAAAACCAAACCAAAAACAAAACCCCACAACACCCAAAACCAACCAGATTAAAAAATTCTCCAAATTGTGTTTTTTGTTATGTATTACAGTTAGTATTTGAGTGTGCAGAACAAAATTAATTGGAGGGAGATGCCGGTGCCTCGCCTCACACCCTTTCCTTGGGAAACCCGAGGGTCCTCTGGTGTTTGCAGGTGTTGGAATCTGCTCTTCCACTCATGGTCCTGGTGACACTGGTCTTTGGCCACCCTCCATGTTGCTGGCCCATGGTGTCTCCCTGTGCAACCCCTGAGCCCCAGGGCAGCTCCTGTGGGGAATTTCCATCTCTGCTGCCTGCCATGAAGCTTTCCATCCCAGCAGGGCTGCTTGCTTATACATGCCATTCAGGAGGCAGGAGCAAGAGACTGGCAGTTTTTCTGAGGAGTCTTTATATAACATTTAGTATGGGGTTTATACTCCTGCAATCTTCATCAGGACTCTGGGATGCAGGGATCTTCATACAATAAGTGTGAACTAATGCTCTGTGCATGTGGAGTGAAACCTGTCTCCAGGCAGAAGCTCTGCTGGAGCTCTGGCAGTGAGAAGTGAGCTGTCTCCCAGCATTAACCAGGGTATTGGTAATTTCTCCCTGTTTCAATATTTTCTTTAACATTTGTGCAGAAGACACTTAAGTGGTGCCAGGGACTTTGCACAGGAGTCTTGTATCCAGTTCCCAGAGGGAATCAATCACTGCTCTTTGCTCAGCAGTGATGACCAAATTACAGTGACTGCATGGGCTGTAAATTTAAACCCAGTATCCTCTTACTGCAGCTCCAATATCTTTATTCTTTCTGGCTTGAAGATGAAACTTATACGGAGCAGTTCACTGAAAAATTCACTGCTTTAAAAGGGCATAAATAATGCTATTTGCTATAAACATGTTGTTAAACTGTGACATCAATATTTGGGAGGATAGAAGGAGAATATCAGTGAGAAGTGATCATAGTCAATGGAGAGCAACTCAGAAAGTGAGCAGAAATTTCTTGTCTTCATTTAAGACAAAACTTAACTTGAATCTGTTACAGTTTAGAAAGATACAGAAATGCTGCCAGTGGCAGAAACTGTACATTGAAACGAAAAAATTCTGTGGAACTCTCTCTTCTCAAAAATGTTTGTTGTAGTACTGAAATTCCTTAGCACGCTGGGGAGTACTAGGGAAGATTCCTGGACGTAGCTCAAGTCTTTGCAGTTAGATACTATCAGTCATTAAAGAAAAACAAAGCTGCTTGGAAAGAGCAGAATGACATTTTGATTGAAAATCAAAATTACAGTAGAAGCTTGCATGGCTTCCAGTCCCCTTCGCTCAGCATTCACTGAGGCCATGCATTTAAATATATGTTGCTTTAGAAACTACTGACAGAGCATAAGGTACATTGCAGCTTTCTGCTCAAATGAACCACTTGAAACTATATTTCATCTCCTGGAAACAGTCATCTCACACTATCATTGCCTACATTTGGCAATAAGTTGTGAAAGATGCTCTCTGACTATCCTGTTATGTGGGCTCCTAAAGCTCAGAACATTTGTCCCCAGACATCTCTGTCTCAAGGACACAGTGGCTTGCTTCTCATAATTTTGCTTTCATTTGTTGCATTCTTACCACTTAAAAAAAACCCCACTAGTCAAGGGAAGAGGGAATTAATTAGCCTTGGAATTAATTTATGGGTAAGCATGTTCTTGAAAACTCTTAAATTTCTCAGTGTAGTAGACTGACAAGGACATACATAGAAGCAAGAAATCAGAGATCTGCCATACTGCATCTCCGATTAAAGTTGTAATCTCGTATTTGAGAGAGCATGTGAGAGATGCATGATTTGCAAATAGTACTCTCATAAACATGACCAGTCCTTTGGGCTATGGATTCCTGATTGCACAGCTCATGTAGTCCAGTGAAACATTTGTATTCCAGGTATGCTGCCTTTAAAAATTCTTCTGAATTCTTCTTCTCATTTCACTTCACCTCTGCCCATCTCACCTAAGACAGCAGCAGTCACATCATATATGCATGTATTCCTGGACTGTTTCCTCTACTACACTCTTTCATGACACACATTCAGTCTCAGGAGATTTGCTTTCATTGCTTCTGTATTTTGAACAGCTTGAAAGAAGCGATGGATGAAAGAAGGGTCCACAAGTTAGCTTTAAAATGATAAATAGGCTGTTTGCTGGCATGCCTGAGCATTTTTGGGGCATATTTTATATTTTCCTTCTCACTGGTGCTTCTTAATTTCATATGGAAGTTTGAAAGAACCTCTAGTATTAATGAAGATCATATAGAGAATATATTTGGCAAAAACAGTGTGATCATGCTGCATCTGTTATCTGAAGCAAAAACTGAGGTCAGAATTTTAATAAAGTGTATATGAATATTTTTGCATCTACAGAATAGCACATGTCAGTTTTCAGTGCAACTGCATCAACATTACTGCTACTGCCTACACTGACTATATCAGACTGCATGGGCTCTCTCTGTTAGGCTGGTAAGGTCCATGGAAAGCAACTGTCAGCCAATACAGAAAACTAAGAATTTCCTCCTAATCTTGATGATGGTTTAGGCTTGGCACAAAATAATTGGCTCTGTGTATGATGGAGTAGGAATAAAGAAGAAATCACTACCAAAGAATATTGAATAGTTCAGCAGTAGGGTAATATTTGGTGTCAAACACAGGAACCTTCATGGTAAAATGTGATTTTAAAAGGAGGAATAGAAGTATCAACCAGACACTCACAAGAAGGAAGACTATTGAACTGGAAAAGAAAACAGTTTGGATGGAATGGGTGTGAGTTGAGGCTCAGCGTTTCCTCAATCTGTTGCCTGAATGTAGGTAGAAATCACATCCTGATGGAAGGTCCAGTTTGTCATTAAGCAAAACCTTTAAAAAATAAAGCAAAGAACCACTGCCCACTCTGGGGATGAGTTTGGTGAGCCCTCATTTTCTGAAAATAACATTGCTGCCCATACTCATTTTACTGCCTGATTTTGATATTTGAATGTTGGAGAACTAGAGCTGGAAAGAAATTATCTGTGGCTATGAAATCACATTAGCCTTGGCAACATATTTGAAAGTTGTAAATGAAAATTTTCCTCTGACCAATGTAGAAAAGCCATTGCTCAACGTGTCTGACTAAAGTATTAGTATTTTTCAATGAACTGAGCTCAGAACTATACATGTATCTTGCACAAGACAATGTAGACTATTGAATAGTTTCACTTATCTAGTAAAGAAGCACAAAAAAATAAAAAAGAGAGATATTTATCATAAGATACACTGGAACTATTTTGTTCAATCAAACATTTCTCAAGGCTTTTGAAAATGGACAGAGGAGGAATATTGCTTTGCCTCAATTACATGCAACAGAGAAATGAGTTCATGAAGTGAAGGCAAATCTCCAGGGTAATTGTCTTGAAATCAGCTGTCAGACTCCTAAGATTTAGTTTATAAGAGCCAGCCCATACAATGAGAAGGAATTCTGTGTTACTTGATCTGTTACCAGCACAGCTCAGGATGAATTCAGCAGTCTTGAAGAGACTTGTACTAATGACAAGTATGAAAGAAGTATGCTATATTCCACATATTTTGATTTTTCTTTGAGTTGAAAAGTGATCTCTCAAGAGTTATTTCTGTTATTCATTAATGTGTTCTTACCCAAACCAAGCTTTCCTATGAATGTTTGTGTATTTTATATTCATGATAATGTCTATATTCTACCTTGACTACTATTTTGAGACCACAAAACTTTTATGCCAATGACACTGATCCCTTTTTAATATAAATCAGCTTTTAAAACACACTAAAAAGCCAGAAGAATGCCAACGGAATTTTCAGCTTGTTGAGATTTGAAATTCTTCTGGAATGGTACCCTCTCACTGACAGGCTGCTGCATTGTGCAGCCATTGTTTGGAAGAGTATCTTCAAGCTCTGTGCCAAATATGATACTGTGATTTAATTTTAAAGCCAGAAATGCAAATCTCAGTATGTAGACACTCAGATAACAGCAAAGGCAGATCCTCAGCAATCTGAGTCACTAATGCTACTTCCAAGAGTATAGAGCTCATTATTTGAGAAAGTGAACCTGAAGAACTTGGATGAAGAGCACAGGTAAACTCTCCATGCAGATAGTGAGGATCTATTAATTTCTCTCCCACAGCACTGGCTTCTTTCTTCCAGCTGTCACCTTTGCCTTTGCTTATTAACTTTCCTTTGAGGCTGTTGTTCAGGTGTATGGAAAGCAGCAGCACTTTCAGAAAAAAATTTTCGTTGTGCTACTATGGACACCTTGTCTTTCCTCAGGTGCTTTGTGTTTGAAATAAGCAGAACAGGGGACAAAAACAGAGATACTGTCTTTGCTGCTGGGTAATTGCTTGGTTTCCTTAGCAATCCTGGTCTGGGAGTCACCTGGATGGACAAATGATTGTGTACCAATCATTCCATGTAGGGCTTGGTTTGAGGCAAAAGGAAACCTGGGAAGGCAGAAGATAAAAGAATATGAGCTAAGAAAATTGGTGTCCTGCTTATGATTGTGGTAAAAGAAGGCAGAATTTACCACATATCATACTTAAAGGAAAAGGTTCTGCAGCATCACATTTGAGGGCCAGAAGAAACAAACAGGAAAAAAACAGTAAACAAAAGCAGAGTAGGGGTTCTCAGCCATGTCTTACTTGTACTGCTATGCATATAATTACAGTAAACATGTTGCTATGTATTGCAAATAGAACCTCATTACTGTGAAAGGAGACAGTGGGATAAAAATTAGTCAGAGAAGTCTAATACTGAAAAACAGCTGAAACCACTCCAACAGAGTAACTTTAAAGGTGCAAGAGTAGATAAATTTTCCATAGCTCTTCAGTAAATGGAGGGAAACGGTGTGTCAAAAATAATTAAATCAGGCAGTATTTCACAGCCACAATGTCTGAGTTACTCTTTTTTTCTGTATCTAAATTTCAAAGCAGCAGCATCCTTTCCTTGACTGCACAACACGCTGCTTCCAGATGGGTGACTTATGTAACTGCAAGAGACACCAAGTCGAGGTCTGAGGCATGCAGAGGAAATAAAACAAGAAAATGAGACCAAGAGAAGAGAGGAGAGGAAGCATCAGGGTAGCCAAGAAAATCACTCTTGCTACAATCCTCAGCCCCTCAGTCCTTTCTGACCCCTATGAGAACCGACAGGAAAGAGCTCCCAGGGCTGGGAGAGAGGAAAGTTTGATGGACTTAATCAAAGTCACATATTTCTAACAGCTCAAGAAAAGTTTGTCTTCTTTCTATGGTAATATCACTGTACCAGTGCCACTCTTCTAAAATATGATGTATCCTTAAGCCTGTTTCTTATTTTCTTTCCTCTTATTCCTGCCCTTTTGAATCCTTCATGATGTACCTTTGTGATATATGATTCCAGAGTCTTCCCTCTGTTTCTATTGATGCCTTAGGTTTTAGCTTTTGTATTTTTTAGACTCTGTGCTGTTCTGTGAGTAGTTTTAGGTTACATATTAAGTGCTACTGAGCTCTTTTCACAGAGTAGATAGACAAAACAATTCCTTCTCTAGTTTGATACCAAGGACAACTTTCAGACCCAAGAACAAAAACATTGGTGAAGTGAGAAGCAAAAACAAAGAGGATGGAGCTTCCTAACCTGAAGCTATGGTTGGACAATTGATTCTAATGTGCTAATGGACCAAAACTTATAAAGATGTGAGACCTTGTGATCCGGGGGGTCCATTTTTGTGACCACTCTGGGGTGCATCTTGGGTGTGGTCTATCTGGACTCTTGCATGGCCCAAGAGTATTCATTGAGACCTTTTAATGAATACCTACTTTATCCTTTGCACTGTCTAGTCTCTGTTCCAGGTCAGCCTCCAGAAAGCATCACTATCTCCTACTCATTTGTCTCTGTTGGAAGATTTCAGCGCAGGGATGGAAGAATGGAAGTATACTGTTGCAAATGCAACTTTATGTTTTCATTTCTCTCCACTGCTCTCATGACGGTTATTACTGGTAGCTGCCAGCTGTGGTAATTTTGTTGCTTTCTCCATTCATGGAGGAAATAACACACAGTTCAGTGTCAGCAACATGGTAGCTGACTAAAATACTGCCTAGATACTGAGACAAGAGGAGTGAAACTCTTTCCAAATGATTTGCTTTCTTGCTATGCTCTTGCGCCAGTGTTTTCTAGAGGATGCACAGTACTTTAATGGCTGCAATAGGAAATCAGACAATCCTACAGAGTGACAATTTCCTTCAGTCTCAGGTTCCTTGCTGACACTTTATCAGTTCACAACAAGCAAAACTGGAACTTATCACTTACACTGAGAGAGACAAGAAAATTCATTTTCTGCATCTTGAATCTTTCACAGAGCTCTATCCCATCTGTCAATGTCTCTTTGATGTGCAGATACAAGCGTTTGAAATTCCCTTGATCTCAAACAATGATAACACTCACTGCCTTAGCTATAGCAATAGGATAGGAGTTCCTCTTTGCTGATACAAAGCAACACACATTTAGCTGATTACATGTTGGGACCTCTACAATATTTATAGCATCCATGCTTTCCAAGATGTCAGTCTACATGTCTCAGAATCCACACTCAGTGCTTATGACTGTAATAAAATATACACTTGTTCAAACAAGTTTATCCTATTCAAGGTCTGCAGAGACACACTTGTTTGTGCAACTGCTATATTACAGCATTATTTACCACTTTCTATATGAAAATACTTATATTGTCAACACTTACGTGTCTAGATTTGCAAGATGATGAATCCTTTTGCCCACTAAAATAATCTGTCTATTTCCTGAGCCCCTGTCAATATAATCATCAACTGTTAATTCCCTTAATATGACACATTTTACTGGAATTCCAGTCACATGAAATGGAGTGTATATTCAGGGGTGAGCTGCCAACATTTTTTTTATAATCTACTTTTTGAGATAAATAAAAGTTTTGTCTCCAAAAGCAATCAGTCATGTACCACTGGGCTTTGTCCCACCATCTGGCACCATCATCACTCTCTACCTTTGACATGAAATAGTTTTGCATTTGCAAACCCCTAAATGGACAGGATGAAATTTTTGTCTCTAATTCCTATATTTATTCTAGAGCAACTTGACCAGAGGAGGACAAGCACTCATCACTCATGTAACCAGTTCCTTTCAAATCAGTCTGACACCCAGGAAAACAAGAAGCTTTGGGAGGACGTCATAGGCTGCGGTCAGCAGTAATAGCAGCTTGCTTATTTATAGTACTTTTCATCCAGAAGAACTCTGAATGCAAACATGAAGGCAAAATTAAGAAAGCACAAAGTAAGAGCAAAACGTTGATTGAGTAGTGGAGACGCCAGCCTGTGTCTAAGGAATGAGGGGCAGCACTAATTATAAATGTATTTGCTTTTATTGTCGTGTTTTAGAACTTTAATGGTCATCTAATGCATTTTTTATGAGATGAATATATTTCTTTCAAAACCTCAGGAACATGTGCAGCTGCTTTTAATTTCAATGGGAGTTGTAAAAGCTCATTAGCCTCTAGATTTGTCCTTCAAATGTATTTAATTAAATATATAAAGAAGATAACCAGAAAGCCTGAAGTGGCTGAGCTGCAGTTAGCACCAAACCATCTTTTCTGCTCTTTTTGTCCTAGGAATAGTCATGAGTTGGTCAATTATTGCTTTGAATTAAACTAATTGCACAACTTCCTGGGTTTAAGTGGGCTGCAGATTGTGTGTCCCACTTTTGCATCTCCTGCAATGATCCTTTGCCTACACAGTGGTGGAACAGAAGCAGCACTGCCACAGATACTTCAGTGTTAGCTCAGAACAGACAAATGGTAACAGCACATTTGTGGCAGCTTCACAATTTCTTTGAACCACCTTTATCCCAGAACATGAAAATAACCCAAATTTTCAGCTGACAGACAAAGTACTAATCCATTCCGTGCCTCACATTTTACAGACATTGCATAATATTCTGGCACCTAGCCACAAAAATTCTCATTTGAAGGAATGCTTTGTGGAATGACAACATCCAGAAGCAGGGCTTGCAGGACTTGATGCGACCAGCCTTTCTGGAGCCCCCTACCCTTGTCCCAACTAAGCATGGTGGGAAAATAGTTATTTTATAGTCATGGCGAACTTAGAAAGC
Source organism: Certhia americana (assembly GCA_018697195.1). Taxonomy (NCBI): domain Eukaryota; kingdom Metazoa; phylum Chordata; class Aves; order Passeriformes; family Certhiidae; genus Certhia; species Certhia americana. The sequence goes on from CM031857.1 coordinate 102,046,262, forward strand.
TTTCTGTAATGGAAATGGAAACACAGTGTCCCTGCCCTAAATAACTCACTTCAGTTGCAATGCCATGAAGGAGGATGGGTAACAAACCAGAATAGAACAAGGAGTTTTTGGGATGAAGCACACACTAGTTTTGACGAAGTTTTGCATAAACTGAGGAAGTATAAAGCCATATTCAGAAGAACATCAGTCACTTACTTAGCAAAGGCCTTGCATAGCAGGGGACAGACAGAAGAAAAAGATTTTTAGGAAAACTGTAAAAGCAGGATATTTTTTCCCCCTTCCTTGGGGGCTTGAAATAAAAGTGGATCATTATGGAAAAAACATGACAGAATGAAGCAGCACACTGCCTTACACAGGATGTTCTGAGCATGGGGCAGGCAGAGCATGGAGTAAACAGGCTGGTGGGGGAGCTGCAGCTGCAGGTATGTGCCAGGGTCGCGGTGGTGCTGCAGCCCGCCAGCCTGGGGAGGGCATTTACAGCTCCCAGCCTCCCAGGAGGGCATTTACAGCTCCAGGAATATCAGGAACAGGTGAAATGGCACAGCAGGACAAAGAGGTCCTAGGGATTATAGCAGTGAGGTGCTGGAAGTGGTCACAAGACATAAGAAGTGAAAAGCATTGGAGAGGGCAGAGAAAATAAAGATTTCACAGTAGTATGTCACTGATAACATGGTATCTTCCAACCTATTTTGTCATCTGGACCTATCTGTTCAAACCTGCTCCTGTTTTTCTTCATTTACTTTTTTCTGTTCTTGTGGAAATTGCCTTCATTCTCTTCTTTGTCATCATCTTTAAAGTACTGCTGCAAGAATGTTTTCCTCTTGCACACACTGGGAGATAAAGAAGTTTTCCTGATTTTCCATTTAATTTGCTGTCTGCAAGCCTCACCAGAAAAATTCTCTCTCAACTCTTTACTTCACCTCTTAGTCTTTTCTTCATCTGTTGTTAATTTTATTGATATTTTGCTCTCAAGCTCACTGAAAACCATTTCCAGGAGACAATACACAAAATGCAGCATTTTGTTTCATCAGGGATTTACTCAATGGATTCTGATTTCCCTTTGCCAGGAAGTAGCTGTTTCAGAAGGCTGCTGCTTAATATAAAACAGTCAAGAGACACAAAAATAAATTGAAAAAAAAGTTGGAGTAAGTAAAATAAAAATACACATCATTCTCAGAATAGGTAGAAAACATCCTACTCCTTTGCCCCATGCACAGGGGAAAAATGCAGGAGTTATTTCCTGGGAGATCACCATGAGCTGTGCAAGTAAGATCACTGCTTTGTGCATTGTAAGGTAACTTTTCAGGATGAAAATACCAGATAGAAACAATTTCCTAAAAGTGCTGTGGTTGATGGTGGATAAACAGGAGACACTCAGAGCTGACCCAGCAATGAACTCTTCTCTAGGATGGCAGGACTGGCAAGATGTCAAAGCAGACAGACGCTCCTGTAATGCCTTGTCTAAACTACATTATTGATCTCTGTCAAGATCCTCTGCCTCCCTCTGTGCCTGGCCTGCATGAGGCAAAGCTCCAATGAGCAATTCAAAGCACTCAAATTACAAGAAGAACTGTATTGATAAAAAAGCCATTTTGGGCTTTTTTACCTGTAGCTGTGATAGAAATCTCATGGGTTAGGCTCTGCAGCCCAGTGGGCAGATCATGAGTAGAAAGTGATATCACTGAAAGTGATTCTTACATGTGCAGGCAAATTTTCAGAAGCAGTCCTTGAACTGAGATGCCTTTGCTTTTGCTCAACCTGAGGTTCCTACATCTAGACCCAGATTTTTTACTTCTCTGAGCACTTGAGACTTCCACTGATTTCTCTCAGAGTCAGGAACCAGCAGTTATTCTGAAAATCTAGCGTGGGGTGAAACTTGGATGTGCTGTAGCTAAAAGGAACTTTTCCAAGATTTCGTCTGATGTAACTAACTCTGAACACTCAAGTATTAAGTGTTTAAAATGAGATGAATGCATTTTCTGGTAGGCAAAATGGAGAAAACTTTTAACCACTTCTGTAAACTGTATTACAATATCTGAAAAGCAGCATCTGTGTGATAGGGAAAAAAAGAAGCAGGATCAGTGAAATCTTCAAAAATTAAAAGGAAGTATTCTTAAATCTTGTCTTATATGCCTTTAATTTAGATTTTCAGTTGATTTAATTTTTTTTTTTTTTTGTATTTACATAAATTAAAGTTTTTCATACTGACTGTGAAGCCTGGTCTCTGGGGCACATGGCACATGTGGGCTGCCAAAGGGGCCAGGCCTCAGACTGTTGAAACAGGCTCTAATGAGGGAGAGTATTTATCCCATATATTTTATTCTAGATATGGCATATAAAATATTCATAATGCCAAAATCCAAGTTTGTAACTGCAAGTCTAAGTCTTTTCCTAAGACAAAGAAAAATTATGAGGGAAGAAAAAGCTCTATGAATAACTCTGGGAAGAAGAAGCCCTATGGAAAACTCTTCCACATAGCAGAGAGGAATCAATTTCAGATAAGCATAAGAGTGCTCCATTAGCACTTGTGCAGATCCTAAGCAACTACATGAGAATGCAGCTCCATGAGATTTTCTGAATGAGTAGATAAATAATAAGGCTCTTGAGACATGTCATTTGCATTCAATGATAGACAGAAAATGCCTTAATAAAAATGAGCAGTAGGAATACAGGTAGGTATGGTAGCCTGCTCACAGGATAGGATTCTGGATGTGGGGTTTCCACAGCTGTGTCCTAATTTAAGAAAAAAATAATTATACCCCCACAATATATTCTTTTTATCCACTGACTGTAAAATGGAGTAGAGGTGAGCACTCAGCTGGGACATCCACATCGTACCACTGGGCACAAAAGAACTTTCCTTCATACAGTAACAGTTTATTACAGCAATCATGTGATTTTTCTTTATATACCTCATTATATTAGTTTAGCCTCCATCTACCTGTCATAGTTTCTTACAGTTTGAGTTAACAGGCGTTTGGTAGGGCTTTACACTGAATTCCAGTGCTTTCTATCTCATTGATCTGATGGTTTCTGGGAGTATGTAAGTGATTTTGCAGTCTCTCCCATTACTCATGTGGAAAAATGTACAGGATGTCTGCATTAAATGTTAGATTAAAAATTAGGTAATTAGATTAATGACATTCTGTCCTTTTCATCATGGAATAGTCATAAATAATCCTCTTCTCTCTCCTCTCTTGGCTCAAGCTTTCTTTTGGGAGAATAACTGCTCTCCTTTGCCATTCCTGGGCTGGCATTACTCACCAGTCTCTGGGCAAGAATTCCAAGCTAAACACCACATCCAGTGGTTTCTGTCTGGATAGGACATGAGTCTTCCACATTCAGCTGTAGTGAAGAAGATTATAATAAAATAAAAATGTATACAAGGTTGTCTTGCTACCATCTTCAATATTTCCATTTCTCTTGAGTTAAGCAGTAGCATTGTCTGCTACTATTCTTTATGTTATTGCTTCATTGCTTTTATCTCAGACAGAATTTAATCCAAGCTAGGATCAGAAGATTGCCTTGTAGTCTAATTGGAGATAAAAGAAATAATTCTAATTTTAAAGGCTTTTTGTAGGCTGTGTTTTGCGAATATTTCCTTGACAGAGGAACAAGTATTTTTATAAGCTATGTTGTCAGATTAGTTCAGTTGCTTTAGGGTATTAGCCAGTGCACATTAATTTGCAGTAACATTTTAAAGCTTTAGAACAAGATTCTCCCTGGGTATTTGTGCCCTGGTGAATAATGCATAACGGAAAAGGAATAAGTTTTCTTTTTAATATTTTCTTTTTTATTTTTTTGTACACCCTGAGTTCAGCACTTTTTATTATTGTCTGCAAAACAGATCTCAGAGGTAACTTTATCAAGTGTCTTAGGATTATATTAGGTACCTCAGTGGACTGTTGTGGGAACATTGCTTTTATAGAAATGTAGCTTTTCCCATCAACTTCTGAAGGGAACAATCTGAAAGCTGTAAGTGAATGATGGCCTGCCAGGCATGACTCTTGATTGCTGTGACAGGTGATTTGGAATGGAAAGGTTGGTGAGTAAGATGGGGCAGAGAAGCTGATGAACACATATCCATTATAAGCTTGTTCTTTCTGTGGAAGACGTAACGCTACAGAAATGATGCAATGATGCAAATTATATTTCCAAGGGAAAAGTGGAAAATCGAAGCACTCTGATAGTAACTGTGGTGACATTATGGTATTCTGGAGCCAGGGTAATGCAGAAATGGGGGACAGGGCATGTGAAACCTTGCCTGTGCGCAGCTATGCCCTCACTGTTCTAGGAAGTCTGCATCCAGCTGGACCAGCCCCTGGCTACAGGTGGGCCCCTTGCCATGTGGCATACAGGGCAAAGGAAGTTGCATTTTCCCTGTGTGGGAAATCACAAATATGCTGCCCTGTAAGCCCAGTCTTCACCTATTCCAGCTTTGAGGTCTTTAAAGAATGTGATTCTTGGATTTTCAGTCCATCAGTAAAATTATGTGGCTGCAGCCCAGTGAGATCTGCATGGGAAAAGCAGGATTCTTCCCACCTAATTTATGATGTCTGTGTCTCTGACGTAGATAATCTGCATCTGTTCCACTCACTGTAGACTCCCTTGGATTCAATGAGGAGGAATAAACACTTTTAGGACATGAATCATCTGATGCATTTTAGACATTTACATTAGAGCTGGATCACTTCCACTGTAGCACTGCCTATTTCCTCTCTATTTGATTATAGAGAGAACTTGGCTCAGAAATAGATGTCACCATCTAAAGTTAGGTGGGATGAATCCCACACAGACAGCCTGTTGTAGATGTGCTAACTGAATGGGAGACTCAGGAGCATCTTTTTTTTTTATGGTGTTCTGAGGAGGAAGCCTAGAAAAGGACTGAGAAGGGGGCGATGACCAAGTTCTAGAAAAATTTGCGTGTGGTATAGAGAACAGAAAGTATGAGTGCTGGAAAGAGCTGGAAAAGGGGATAAATACTGCATTGAGATGATTGCAGCTGATAACAAATTATTCAGAACAGTCTAATCTAAAGCTGACCGCAAAGAGCTGTAACAGAATCTCATAATACTGTGTAACTAGATAATAAAATGACAAATGAAAATTAATGCTCATAAGTGCAAAGTAATGCAAATGGAATAAAAATAACTCAAACTATTCATACATATTAACAGGCTCTAAATTAGCTGTTACTGCCCAGGAAATAAATTTTGGAGTGACTGTGAATAGATTTCTGGAAACATCTCATCCATACACATGGGAGGGCAAAAGAAAAAATGAAACGCTGAATTGTTGAGAAAGGGATGGAGTAAACCCAAAAAATGTTTTTGTGTCAGTGCATAAATTCTCAGTGTTTCCAGTTTGAAGGAGCGTACAGTTCTTTCCCAGCAGCCTCAAGACAGGTATAAGAAGGCTGGAGATAAGATAGAGAAGGGCTGCAAGGTGATCAAAGACACAGCAAAGACAGACTTTGGCTCTCCAGTCTGAAAAAGAGAGAGATGAGAAGGTAATATGATAAATGCCTGTAGTACTATAAATGGTTTAGGAAAGGTGAATTGGGAATTCTTACATGCAATTTTTTTTGTCCGTGGGGTTGAGAAAATATCTAATGATATTATCAACCGTGAATTAAAAAAAAAAAAAAAAAAAAAAAAACCCACAAAAGGAAGTATTTTTTACAATATTCAAAATTAAGTCATAGAACTCTTTGCAAGAAAAGGCCAAAAGGATTACAAAGTAGATATTAGATGAAATAAAAAGTATCAACTTTCTGAGTATTAAACATTGTGGTCTAGTAAAAGCTCCCAAATACCAGCTCCTAAACAGCTAATTGCTGGAAATTTGCATTTATTTTATCACTGTACTTCTATTATACCATGGGATGTCTCTGTTTCCTGAAATACTGGCTAATAAGTGCTGTTGAGTCCATGCTCTGAGCTAAACTGGCATTTAGTCTGATGTAGTGTGGCAGTTTTTATGTTTTTAAGTGTGACAAAAGACTGAGGAATAGCCAAAAAGAAACACATTGGAGGAGGTTAACACCATGGAGGATCTTTGTACCATGGGCTAGGAAGTCTGAGCTGAGTAGGGAACAGTTGTTGATTTCCTTGGATATAAGCCTGGCATAATAGATGGCAAAGAACTCCACTGAAAGGCCACCAAGATAGAGCAACATAGATTTCTATCATGGGAAAAGCCATTTGACTTGGGGAAACAGGTGTAATTTATTTTCTTTTTAGTTCAACATTATGGAGAAGGCAGAGATCTTAGCCTTAGCTGAGGTGTGTTCTGGGTTAGGAGCCCTATTTTACTTAGTGTCATACCAAAACCATTGACTTGCTTGAAAGGGGCTGCACTTCAGGCACAAAGAGCTCAGAGAAACATGGACAGCTGGGGCTGTATTGAAAGCAACTGGAGGATTACTTCCCAAGGACTGCAGGATGGACTTTCCCCTCTCTCTCCCCCCACAGTCATGGTGCACAGTCCTGGACATTTAAAGGCTAAAGTAAATGCAACAGACTCAGACTTACTCCTTTCCTAAATGTGCATTCTGTTACTAAGGTAAGAAACTCTAGAAATCTGAGGGCAGAAATGCAGTTTTCTAGTAGGATAACTGGGTGGTGGATCATGTTATCTTCAGGGGAGTTAGATCATAAATGTGATTTTTCTCCCTGTCTATGACTGGAGACAGTGGAAAGGCTTCAGATCTGACTGTGTCCTGAATTGCTTGTTCCATAAATGTTGTTTACGTTACAATAATATAATTAGGATGGCTTAATAATGTGATTAAAAAACCTCAATATTTCTATTGTTTGCATTTTGGTCTACAGACATGGATTTTTCTTTGCCTGATATTAGCATGCAGAGTTGGAACTAAGCCTTAACCTCTTCTTATTGCATTCAGGAAATCAATTTGTTTTGCTAAAATGAAATGGACATCTCAATGGACAGTCTCAAGAAGCTGCATTCGAGTGTGATTAGAGATACTCATGACTTCACCAAGGTGTCAAAATTGTTCTTACTGCCTGCATTCTTCTGAAGGGAATGAAATAATTTAGGAAGTGTCATACTGAATCTGCTGAATTGATGGCAGTGTTCAGCACGGTTTGGGATTGCCCCCAAAGGGCTATTCTGTGTTGAACAGTAAGATGGAAAAAAAAAAAAATAGAGAAAATGCACCCTGATATTTAATAACAATCCATTTATCTCTCCAGAATCATATCTGCAGCTTCCAGTGATTATCATCCTTCTCATGCTTCCCCCCTCCATTAACATTCAACAGAGGAAGGACCCTCTCTGCATTATCTAGTGCCTACAGCCCTGTTCACTTGATTCCTATTCCAAACCTTTCAAAACCTCTCTTCCTGGTGATGCTGCCAACCAGCATTGGGCTTTTAGATTCCTGGTGAAGTTTTCAGGACAGGCATAAACCAATTTGAATTTATAATTTCTTTCAAACTAGGACAGGTTTGGCTTGGCAGCCTGTGGGATGTGATAAACATGGAATTCCAGCAGCAGTAAGTGTTGTTTCAAGAGTCAGACAAATAGTGTTAAGCCAACCTTTTATTTCACAGCTTTGTTTATCATAACCAAATTATAGTAATTGTAAGTATAGATTATAATGGAGTTCTGCTAACATAGAATGACAATCAAGGCCATGTAACATGTTAGTTTAATTTTGTGGTAAGGTTACACCTTTTATTTTGTAACCCTAACCTAAGAAAAGTGACAGGTGCTCATGGAGCCTTACTTCTGCACTGCAGCTAGAGCTATTATACACATCATTGGAGCAGGAGTTGAGTCCAATCCATCATCTAGGCAGCAGTGGTGGGAGGAAGGATATGGAATATAAAGTGACAAACATCATTTGGGTGCAAAATCTTTGTGGGAACCAGTGTGTTGTCACTTCTTGCCTTCCAGTGTACCGTGAGCAAATCTGCATCTGTTATGCAACCATTTTATCAGCAGAATCTTAGCATAAAGTATACATCAAGAAAATGTTGAAAAAATAAGAACTTTTCCTTGGAGATATCAGGGGAGTTTGTTAGAAGCAACAGAGTTTTACAGCTGCCTTGCCAGACTTGATCTTGAGAAAGTGAATTTCTACACTTAAGTCCAAAACACTGTGATGCCCGTTTTCTGCTCTTGATTCAACAATCTTTATATATAAAATATTCTGATGTTTTCATGGCTGAAGTAACATTTGAGGAAGCTCAGAAACCCCCACTGAATTCAGGAGATGTTGCAAGGGCATTTCAGATGCTCAGATTAATGCACCTAAAATAAGTTTAATTGTTTCTAAAAAGTGTTATATATAAGTACAGCATTATAAATGCCCATAATTGTAAATTATTTTCATATTTAAGGCTGTAACAGTACTGCTAACACAGATATTCTCTGATTCCTAAAAAATACATTCATGATTTCATGTTTGCTTTTAATGAAAACCTTGAGATCACAGACTATGGTCCCCTTCCTTGTTTTCCAGCAGCTTTACTTTTCAAGAATGATTTTGAATTAAACCTCTTATTTAGGTGCTTTTTCTTTTATTTTCCTTACATAATATTTCCTCTCCCATTCTATGTGATTTGCATGCTTTTCAGGTCTGATTTCAGTGTAGGCAATTTTCTCGAGATAGCTTCAACACTGCATTCTACAGCATTTTCTAAGGTGCTTTACTTCATATATGCATCAGAGAGGACATGGTAACAACCTTGAAGTCATTACTATAACCCTTGTCTCCTTCCACTTGCCTCTCAAGAAGAAAAACAATTTAATTGCATTCCATGGTTTCTCTTCCCTTACTGCCAGGCACAGAACAAATGGTTAATGCTTTTAGAATAGGGAAGCTGAAACTGGCTGGACTTGAAGAGGTTGCAGCCTGGATAAATTCCTTTAACATCTGACAGGTCCAATCAATACCCTCTTTTCCTTTAATATGGTTCAAAGTAAAAAACCGCCACCAACAACAAAAACAGCACTCAAGGGTTTAATTTATCAAGAAAGACATTTATATTATCCAGACATAGTATGTAGTGAATAACTTTCTGGAAAGAAATCAGTAACTCCAGATGAAGGCACATTTTTTCCAATGGGACATCTTTAAATGACATGTACTTCAAATTCACATTTTCCTTTGAATGGCACCTTTGTCATTGATGGCAATTCCTATGTGCCCTGAGACATTCCTACTAAGACTCCCTGCAGCTCCTGGAACATCCTACTTGCAGCTGTCTAGGGAGGAGTGCTTGCTCTAGATACAAAGCATAAATGCAGAAACAGAACAGGAACAAATCTCTGGGCACTTGCAGTCACCCTGTATTAAGACTGGCAGCAATGACAGTACTGCTGTGTCACAGCCAGTTGCTCTGCCACTACCTGCAGTTATCAGCTTCTAGGAAATGCCAAGTGTCATCATCTTGCACTTGGACCTTAAATACATAACACCTCCCAGCACAACTCACAGCTAAACTGAAGATAACTGCAGGACCCTAGTCATGCTCTGTTCAACTGTAGTGGCTGATCCATTTTGCCAACTGGTTCAGATTTCAAAGTATAGTTGAAAAAATATGAAACACTGTTTAGCTCATTTTTGAGGCTGCTGTGTCTTTTTCATGCCTAGACTGGGGCCTTTCTATTTGCAGACTATCAAAAATTAAGTAGAGTTAGAATTTGAGGGCCATCTTCTGCTGCATGTTTTATTAACAGCAGCAATCAGGGGTTCACCTGGAACACAGACAAGTTAATTCAGTCTGGCCAACTGCTTCACCTCCCCTTCTCATCATCTAAAGTGTTGAGAGTGAAATTTAAAGGTTGGTTATGTAGAACACAACCCACTGTGTGGGCACATCAGTGTCTGCTGCTGCTACCTGCTGAAGTAATTGCTTATCTAGGGAAAACTGTCAACCCTGTCGGACTTGTGTTTTTAGCACAGAAGGACCTGGATTTGCTCTGTTCAGGAAACAGATTTAGTACCCTGGGAATTGTAACAGTACAGTACAGTTGCACTTCTAGACAGATGTTCAAATCCATTGCAGAAAAGTGCCAAGGCAATTTTGAAATCCCTATTTATGTATGGATATTTTCTATACCTGTATTGCCCAAATTGCAGTACACACTCCTGATTGGCCTGAGGTCTTCTAGAGGTAGCTTTCTGAAAGGTTAATGCTTTCTGAAAAAGGAAGAAGGATTCTATAGATGAAACTTGATGTACATTTCAGGAACTCAGCATGAAAGCAAGCAGGTTCTACCTGCTACCCACTCACTGTTCTCATGGCTAATTGCTGCATCATTACCTCTTCTCTTTCTTCTACTGCCCATGTAGGTGAGCAATAAATTAAGTAAAGGACAAGGTACAAAATAGCCAAGTTAATTTTGGCAGATTATTTTTCAGACAGGACAGCTGTTTGGGGCAAAACCACTTGCATTGCACCACAAAGATGGAGAAGAGGGTTTGAGGAAGGATTGTTTAAACTGCTATAAGCGACACAGTTGAATGAGAAACTACAGCTGGAAATTAGTTCCATGCTTTTTCTCTTCTTCCCAGCAAATGAACATTATGTTTGTTTCTCTGCTCCAATCTCCCGTAGAAGCTAAATGGAGGGCAGAGGACTATAACAAGGAAGTAATTCATCTGTTTCCTGTGAAGATCAGTTTTTCTGGATGAACTTTTGCTTAGTGTGAGCTTTGTGTGCTGCAGGTGTAGGACTGTCTAAGAACTGCTCTAGGAGGTTGATACATGCTGGTATCAACAGTTATCAATGGAGAACAGTGCATGATGCCAGGGTCATGTTCTGTCATCTGTTTGTTCATCTTTCCCATGTGGAAGCCTTTGAAAATTTGCCCTTCTTCCTTCTGCTATGAAGCAGTTGGCAACAGCTGTGGAGCGGACGATAGGAAAGAGGGAGCTTGGATCTGGGGGGTGTTTTTTGGTTTGTTTTAATTTTTTTTTTTTTTTTTTTTTCCCAGAAATCCCCATGCAAACACTGAAGGTATGCAATTGTTCACAATTCTTTTACAGGGAAATTGCTTCAGCCATCTTTGGAAGCAATAGGTCAAATGAGGGTGGCGCCTTTTTCAGACTGAAGAAATTTCAGTCTGAACTTAAATATTGAACTCTCAAATCCAAGCAACATAAGAATAAGTGTGAAAGGCTTAAAAATACAGAAGTTTTAAAAGAGAGATTGTTAAATGGTAACTGGGAGTGATTATCTTGTTTTAATGTTTATCTATTACCAGTGTAACTTCACTTGATTCCACTGTTTTTTCTCTTGATTTTGTCATATCTGATTTACATCTTTATGAAAGAGAGTGAGATCAAAGGAATGATGAAAACCACTAAGAGTCACTTTGTCATTTATTCTTCTCACTGTCACTAAAGGAGGACAGTTTCATAATCAACACAGATTTCTTTATGGGCATTAATCCAGGAAAGAATTAAAGTACTAGCCCAAGTCTACTACTGTCAGGAGGACTTGTCTTGGGCTGATGTATATTACTGAGCAAAGATGCCTTCCCCTTACTGTATTTAATCTTCTGTGCAGATGTTTATTATGTTGGTATTCTGGAGGGTTTTCGGGAGATGTACCTAAGGAAAGAATCATTCTATTGAGCAGGACATATAAACATGTAACTAATACACTTCTGTTGCAGTATAGCTTTTATCTTTGCATTTTGTTGATACTTGTTTAGCTAATTATTTTACTCGTTGGTCACATCAAAGTTCCTGTTGAATTTACTTCAACAATTTCACAGACTCTGACGAGAGGTGCTTTTATTTTCAGAATCAAATACAAACTGTATTAAAAGGCAAAAATAAGAAAAAATGTCACTGAACTGCATGTAATTAAACATAACACAAAAAATAAGAAAGAAGGACACAAGCGAAGCAATTAATATATAGGTTACAATAGGTTACAGTTGAGAAAAACAGCAGCCACACATAAATGAGAAATAGTTTGGTGAAATGGTACTAAGGTTATCCCAGCTTTTTGTCAGTTTATGTGATAGTTCATTCACTTGTGATCAACCTCCCTTACATTTCTTAAATGGTTATGCTTACATAAGGATGCAAAAAGAAAACTGCACTTATCTTATTCTCATTTTCAGCATGGTATAGGTAAACCAGCCACAAGATGGCAATACACCATGCTGTGAAAAGATAATTATTACACTTTGTCTGATTTTAACCCCTCCACAAATGGCTGAAACATGCTGCCTTTTTTGCTTTGGAAAATTTAATGTGGACTTTGGGAAACTTAATGAGGAATAGTCATAAAGTAATAAACTAATCCCTCTGCTATTATAAACAATTTATTTCTCATTTCTTTTCACTTTTCTGTTGTTTCTCTCCACTTATTATTGCTTGCAGAGAGCTATTGTTTGAAGAAGAGAATAAACTATGGGACAAAATATCCATTAGCATCCCTGCAGAAAGGGACAGGTCTGTGCTTATGGAGGCCACAGACATTAAAGCTGATTGCTCTTGACAGTTAAAGCATGGCTCCATCAGTAGTGAGAAAGAAACAGATGCCCTTTTCTCCTGGAATAATTAAAACAGAGACAGCATAATGTTAAGAAAATGATAGAAATGTGAAGGTGCATTGTCCAAAGACATGTTCATAGGGACTTCAAATGGAAACTTCTGCAGTAAACTTTAGACCATAATAGGAAAAGGTGGCAAAAAGACACTTGAAGGTTTTGTCTGACCGTAAAATAGCACTGAGTCACCAGTATGAGGTATTTTCAAGGAAGGTTAATGTAATTACAGGAGTTAGCAGGTGAAGCCTCAGATGTTCTGGAAGGATGTGGCATTGCTGTTCGTTTGCATTCCATTTGCACCGCAGCAATCCGGTACATCAGGGCACAGCTGGCAGGGCACGGAGACATTCCCCTCCTTTTCCCTGGAAATGTAAGTCAGCTTTCTGATGTGGTTGCAAGACAGGATGCTGGGAAATGTCTGGCTGACGTACTGCATTTATAGTCAGGATTAAATTAATCACTAGATCTGAAGGCAGGAGGAAGTTTTCCCAGGTCAGAAGGTCGGGGATTGTTGAATGTGGTTTGTGTTTTCCTGGGTAACAGAAGGGTGTCACATACATCCTAAGGCAACCTGGGCGTTTCATCATTTTCTTCTTGTGATGTATTGCAGGTGACTTTTGATCTGCTGCTACCACCTTCAGCTTGTGTCATGTTGTGCAGAACAGGTAGATCTGTGGGCTCTCTTGGGTAAATGCTTGTTACGCCAGAAGGGCTCTGGACTAGAACATCTAAACATCTCTTTGTTGTAGGACCCCATAGTGCAACATTTTATCAGTCCTTGTCTCTAAATGCTTGGGTTAGAAAACCCTAAGGAAGTTAAATGAATCACTGGTATAGCTTGAGATTTAGCCATAAATAAGCAAAATATGGAACACAGAAACAATAAAATCATTTTGGTTGAAAAATAAAACCATGGAGTTACACCATTAACCCAACAATGCCAAATCCACCACAAACCCATCTCCCTAAGTGTCACAACAACACATTTTTTCAAATACCTCAGCAGGAGGACTCAACCTGGGAATCCTGTTCCAATGTTTGGCAACCCTTTCAATGAAGAAATTTTCCTTAATATCCAATCTAAATCTCCCCTGATGCATTTTTAGGACATTTCCTGTTGTCTTGCTACTTATAAATGTAACAGAGACTGGACCCTCACCTTGCTACAACCACCTTAGCTGTAGAGAGCAATAAGATCTGGCCCTCACCCCTCCCAGACTCCTTTTCCACAGGTTAGACAACCCCAGCTCCCTCAGCCACTCCTCATAAGACTTGTGTTTCAGGCTTTTCCCCAGCTTCGTAGTCCTTGTAAATGTTCCAGCTCTTCAATGTCAAAACACATTGTAGTGAAGGGCCCTAAAAATGACCTTCCAGTGCTGAGTAAATGGAGACAATCACTGCCCTGGTCCTGCTGGCCACACTAGTGCTGATCCAGGGCAGGATGTCACTGGCCTTTGTGGTCAGCTGGGTACATTCTGGCTCATGTTCTGCTGCAGTCAACCAGCACTCCCACTTTTTCCACCAGGCTGCTTTCCAGCCACTTTTCCCCAAGCCTGTAGTGATGCCATGGATTGTTATGACCCAAGTGCAGGACCTGGGACTTGGCCTTCTTGCACCTCATACAATTGGCCTCAGCCCATCAAATGAGGCTGTCCAAATCCTTCTGCAAAGCCTTTTTACGCTCCAGCAGATCAACACTCCCAGCCAGCTTGGGGTCATTTGCAAACTGACTGAGGGTGCCTTCAGTCCCCTCATCCCGATCCTGAATACAGATATTGGACAGGTCTTAGCTCAGTACTGAGCCTTGGGGAACACCACTTGTGACAGGCCACCAGCTGGATTTGCCTCCATTCACCACCATTCTCTGGGCCTGGCCATCCAGACAGGTTTTTACCCAGCAAAGAGCACACCCATCCAGGCTATGAACAGTCAGTTCCTCCAGGGAAATGTGGTGGGAAATGATGTCAAAGGCTTTACTGAAGTCTGTGTAGACAACACCCACAGCCTTTCTCTCATCCACTAACAGGGTCACCCTCTCACAGAAGAAGACTGGGCTGACAACACTTTTATTCCATTTCTGTTATTTTGAGTAATTTATTCCCTACCCTGCTGGTTTTGAATTGCCATCCTACTACATTCTCAGTAGTCCCTGCTGCTCTAAGGGATCAAAATTACCAATCTATTGAATTGCTGACCATTTCTGATGACCATGAGAAAGATCATGTTTTATACTTTTCTATCCTCTAAAGAAAATTTGCCAATGCAAATTGAAATCCTTCCTGCCTCTTGTAGACACCTGGGCTACAGTTTGTGTCTGGAGTTTGAATTACTAATACAATTTTGACTGCAGTTCCTTTTATTTCATGTATAACTTTAAAATTTAACAGGGAGTTATATGCATCAGCCTAGAAATTTTTTATTAGTTTGCTCTGCATGTTTCTTTATTACATCTACTAAAGGGTTGATGCATAGCCTAATTAACCACTTTGATTCTCTTATTGTAAATTGCATTTCAGCTACTGTCTGCTCCTTGCTGATGAACACATGTAATGAAGACAAACATGTTTTTTCTTGGAGGAATTGCATTATTACAACATGAAATAGATTGAGAGTAGTTTAATGAGTAGTCCAGTGTCTTCTTCTGAATACTGTTTATTCTGGGTATACACCAGAACAAAGACATCATGATGCTGATGGAACTGTTTTACGAGACCATAATCCACACATGGAATATACTCAAGCTGTAGGGTAATACATTCATTATTCCATTGAAACTAAGAAGGAGAGAGACCACTGGCATTTAAAGGGTCTGTGTCTCTCAAGTACTTTTGGTTCCAGCTGAGTTTTTTACTTTGGCTCCAGGCTGGCTTTTTTTTTTTTTTTTAGGTTTGTTTGTTTGTTTGGGTTTTTTTCTTCTTCTTTTTTTTTACCATAATCACTAATCTATAGCAATTTGTGTTGTAGTTGTTATCAAAGTTGAATTAACTTTTTATTAGACTTCAGTTCATTGATGCCAGGTTTGGGTGGAAAAAAAAGAGTTAATTCTACTTCTTGTTTCCTTTCTTTCATGTGCGTGAATGTCCAGAAATGCCTTCACAGCATCTATTATACAAGATATGTGTCATGGTCAAAAGGGGAGAGAGAGAACACCCATAGAAAAAATGTCTGTCTACCAGTTCATAACAGCTCTTTACTATAGTCTGAGATGTGGAAGAGGTTATTAGATTGCTATGGCTGCTTAAGAATTTTCAGTGGATCTTTATCTCACTCAAAAATAGGGTTTTTTTTTCATAAAAAGCCTGTTTGTGGGAAAGGTTTAGTCTCATTTTTTATGTGAACTTTGACATCTTTCTTAGACTTCTGAAAAAATAAACAAATCAAGTTTCTTTTTGAAAGAATCTTTCCTTTATAAAATCAAGTTTCTTTTTGAAAAAATCTTTCCTTTATAAAATCAAGCCACTTCTAAATACATTACCTTCAAAATGATAAAAACAGAATCTTTTTGTCTAGACAGGGGTTTTTTTGCATTTGCTTAATTTATGAATGGATTTTAGATTTTGACTTCTTGTGATTTAGGAAGGGAAACTGAAAAATCTTAGGAATTTTTATAGAAGAGGAACTGTTTTTTGTGTGGCTTTACCGATTGTGTGTCTCCCTGATAATTTTCATTTTTTAGCTCTACAGTCTACCTCCTACATGTGGAAAAATATTTTCCTTATATTCCTGTGCTCCTGGTCATAAGTCCTATATCCTTCCAATTAAAATAAAAAAGGACTCCCAGAGGTATCAGTTTGGTTTCCTCCTTATTCATGGCCTTCTTACTGATACTTTCAATTTGTTCCTTACTGGGTGTGGTATATGTCTCTACAGCTTTCTGTGACCATTTCATTTCATGTAAAACGATGGCTACATGCTGCTAGTGGTAACACCAGATGGGGGATTCTGACTGGATACTGATTTAGCACACTTTTTCTGAAATGCATAAGAATGTTACAAAGAGAAATCTTAGATGCATGTTATTGCTGGAACTCATGTAGAACTCCAAGGGTTAAAAATCTGGCTGCAATTATGTAGGAAGGAACAGAAAAAAACAGGAAAAAAAATCAGGACCATTCTCAATTAATATATCTAAGAGCCATGAACAGCTTTGTTTCTGGGTGCTATACTATATCATGGAACTTATGTGTTTTGTAGAGTTATTTTCTGTTGGTTTGCTTGTTCTCCCACCATATATCCCAACAAAGTAATTTAGGAGTGACTCAAGGAAAACAGAATCACTTCTTTCCAGTCAGTTAAAAACGCAGGTACCAAATATTTCCGCTCTAAGTGTGCAATTTCTGTGCATTTAAATGAGTAAGTACACATTAAGATCACTATAAGCCTTTCAGCCAAACTTTTCCCATCTCTTTGTTCTTTCATTCCTTTCAGCCATATAGATTTTCCTGGTATCTTTCCTTTCCTTTTCTTTACTTTGACTCATTGATTACACATTACTAATGGGTTTTTCTCTGCTTTAGTTTCTCCCTTTGTGAAATGAAGAATGTCTATTTTTGCTGTTGTGTCAAGGTAATAGAATTATTAGGAATACTTTAGCTAGTCATTGATATGTTCCCATTAGGAGGCAGCTCCTTAAATCAAACCACTAGGTACCACTTCTCCGTGCTCTGAGGCACTGTAATTTGAGGTGTTCAAATACTGCTCCTATTCTAGACTACCTCGAAAGAAAGGGAAAATACTATCTTACATTAGAGAAGTATTCTTGGGGAGAAGGTGGCTGGCTTGTTTGTAAATGGGATAAAGTACACAAAATTTAGAATATGTTGGGATAGTGCTTTCTATCTAAAAGTAAAACGTAACAGTATCAGTTGTGGGTTTTTTCTTAATGTGTGTGTGTGTATGCTTGCTCTGAATACTGCTTTCAGTAATTTATGAGAATTATAAAAGCAATGGAGAAATAGGCACTGGATTTGGGTGCCTTAGTAAAATCATTGCCAGCAGGTCAAGGGAGGTGACCCTGCCCTTCTATTCAGCTCTGGTGAGACCACATCTGGAGTGCTGTGTCCAGTTCTGGACAACTCAGGACAGGAGAGACATGGAGATCCTGGAGTGGAGCCAATGGATGATTAAGGGATTGGTGCATCCCTCTTATGAGCAAAGGCTGAAGGAGCCAGGCCTGTTCTGCCTTGAGAAGAGATGACTGAGAGGGGACCTCATCAGTAAATGTAAATTGGGTTTGCATGGCTAGGTTTGGTAGCAGAGGGGCTACAGGTGGCTTCTGTGAGAAAATACTGGAAGCTTCTTTCATATCTGGCAGAACCAATCCCTGGTGGCTCCAAGACAGATGTGTTGACATGCTGCTGGAAAAGGCTGGGCCAATTTGAAATTATGGTAACATGGTAACACCTCCGTGACAACATTCTTAAGAAGAATTTTTAGAAGTTATTGTGCAGGGGTAATTGCAGAGCAGGGGAAGGACTTTTCTCCCTGAGCAGTGAAACGTGTGATGAACTGACTGTAACACTCATTCCCTGTCTCTCTGAGTTGCTGCAGGGGAGGAGGTAGAGCTGGAATGAGGGAGAGGTGGGGGAAGTTGTTTTTAAGGCCTTATTTTACTTCTCATTGTCCTGCTCTGAATTTGTTGGCAACAAATTCATTTAATATCTCTAATTCAAGCCTGTTTTGTCCATAATGGCATTTGGTGAGTGATCTCTCTCAGTCCTTATCTCAACTCATGAACCCTTTGTTATATTTTCTTTCCCCTCTGCAGCTGTGGAGGGGAGTGAGAGAGTGGCTTTGGTGGGTGTCTGGTATCCAGCCAGTGTGAGCCCACTACAGTAAGTACCTGAAGGGAGAGTGTCAAGAGGATGGAGCTGGGATCTTTTTGGAGGTGTCAAGCAATAGGACAAGAGGCAACAGGCAGAAACTGATGAACAGGAATATTACAAAGAATTTCTTTCCCATGCAAGTGATCAAGCACTGGAACAGATTTCCCAGAGAAGGTGTGGAGTCTCCCTTACTAGAAGTATTCCAGAGCTGTCTGGACACAACCCTGTGCCATTTGCTCTGGGATGACCCTTTTTGAGCAGGGAGGTTGGACCAGATGTGGTCCCTTCCAACCTGAACCAGTATGTGATTCTGTGATTCTGTAATTTGTGCATGAGGTACAGAATAATGGTTGAAGTTGGGAGGCACAACTGGAAGTCATCTAATTCAAGGTCTCTGTTCAAATGGGATCACCTAGAGCTGGTTGCCCAAATCATCCAAGTATGGGCAGGCTGCAAAAGTGGCCTGCACTCAGATGCTTGCTCCACATACGGAATATGAGTCACCTCTTGAGGGAAGCCTTGGCAAAACTCAAAAAGTCAATGCTGTTCAGGTTGAACCTTAAAGAATGAGCAAACTCAGCAGGCTAAGTCTCGCCCTCTCAAATGTAGATGGAGCTAATCTGACATGGTCATTTACCATGACTATTCATGATCTATGGCTGTGATATGGACTCCTTCCTGTACACAGAGAAAGAAATTATCAGTTAACTCCTGTTTCATGGGAACATTTGGACTTGCTCATTTGGTTAAAGCTATGTGGAGAATCTCTCAAGAAGACTGTTCTTCTTATGCCTTAAGTTCTAGCTTTCATGTTTCCCAGATTCTGTACTACATTAGTGTATAACTCTGAATTTCATATAAAGTGTTAGCAGGTTCTCTTCACAATTTAGTTAGACAAAACAATAGTTTTGCAGCCTGAGAACCAAGGACACAGTTGAATCTTCAGGTCCCAAAAATATAAACAATAACAAATTGAGGAGAGCAATTGGGGAGGATGGGACTTCATAACCTGAAGCTGTAATTGGACAATTAATCCCAATATGTAAATGGACCAAAACTTATAAAAGGGTGAAAACGTGTGACCCAGGGTCCATCTTGGGTGTAGCCTAGGCCAGGCTTTTGTACTGCCCAAGGTGTATCTTTTGAAGGCCTTCATAATAAATACCTACTTTATTCCTTTAACTTTGTCTAGCCTCTGTTCTAGGTAGCCTCTCAAGGCATCACTTCCCCCTCCTGTCTCCCTCCTGCAACTGCCTAGAGCCTCTGAAGCACACTGAGTGCTTCATCTCCTTTGTTAACTGCTTTCAGACTGCTCGTTAGACAGCACTATTCGCAGCTGAGCCTGGCTGTTCACCAGGAAGCAAATGTTATCCAAATTTCTGTTCAAAATAGAAAGAATTAAGGGCATTTAATCTCAATTTCGGTCTTTGCTTGTTTTTCTCCAAGCTGCATAATTGAGCTGCCATTTCTAAATCATTGTTCCCAGCTTCTTGTCCCTTAACATCTCTAGCATTTCAAGCAGACTAATCTTGAATCCTTTATTGTGAAACCACATTTCAACTGGAAATAGCAGCAAATCCTAGACATTTCAAATCTCATCTTTGCATCATATGTAGACAGTATTATCACTGCAAAGTCAAAACCAAGCAAAGATGAGTGCATAGTCCACCCTTGCATCGAGTGGATAAAGAGGGGAAGGAGTCTCCTCTGCACAGGCAGAGAAGTGGAATGGCACACTTAACAAACTGCTCTGTGTGGCACTGGCTGGGTTTCCTTTTGGGACCTGAACGGGACTCCTGTATGGCTTCTTCCAGAACTCTAACTTTATTTTAACTTTAAGGTTAACACCTTAATTTATGCTATTAAATATATATAAAACTTTATATGTTATTAAAATAAATTTCATTTGCATGGGAGGCTGTAATTAGTGCAGAAATAGAAAAAGTTGGATTAGTTATGGTAAAATTGAGAAATAGCAAGAAAGAATGTGGGAGAAACAGGTACTGTGATCCCCACCACATTGGGAGTTTAGTGAATCCATAGGTTACAAACCATTTTATGTCAGTACCAAATGGTAGGCTTAATTTTCTTTTATAACTTCAATTTCATGTTTTCTTTAACTGTTCTTCCACTGTCTCCTATCTCTTGTTGCAAATAGGGCTGTTGAAAAAACCCAAACCCCAACAAGCCAGTATGACATGGACAATTTTATAGTGGAACGGTGTTGAAGTCATGAAGATGCAGAGGCTCAAGAGATTTAGAATCAACTCATAGGATCACTCTATCCAAGGTATGCAAAGCACATGGCAAAATGGGATCAAAGGCTGAATTTAATGATTTGCCTTCTTTGAGTAGGGGAAACTATCTGTTGATATGTGTAAGATAATATGCATCAACCACTTGCAAAATCAGCAATGTCAGGTAAAAGGTACGCATGCTCCCACTTCAGCTGTGAATCCTTAAAGCCAACACTGGAAAATTCAAAATCCCTTTGGTTTAGAAAGCACTTTGACAAGGTTTTGTTCCTATCTTTTGTGCAATGCTGCCTCTGAAGAAATCAATTAAGGAGTGAAAAGGCAGACCAAGCTGGTTGCTGATGGAAAATAAATGAGAAAATTCTGTGGGAACTGAATAGAGGACCTGGAAATTCAGTTCACTGTTGTGGTGGAATGTGAACATTCTCTGGGAGGATGAGATTCTCTCTAAAATGAGATTTAGGAGTTAGGATGGTAGAGAACTATGGGGATTTTGAAGGGTTTCAGTTTCAGGTTGATGAGGGTTTGGTTTTCATCTGTGGAAGGAAACAGTATCTAGAAAAAGACTGTCTGTGGGTTTTCTCTTCCCTGTGCAATCTTCCGCTCTTGCAATTTTCTCTGTGGGACTGACAATCTTTTCTCCTGTTGTCACAACCCCCTTGCACACGCTGTCCCTTGTGCCCTCCCCATCCCAGCTGTCCCTGCAGACTCTCGCTTTTACCCCGTCCTTCTCACATCATTCCCTGCTCATCCTCCCGCACGTCCTCACCACAAACTGGGGAGAGAAAAAAAGACCTATGAAAGATGTTCGGCAGCACCACTGTGAGAAAGGAGTGCTGGAGATAAGGGCTGAGCCCTTCAGCAGCACTGCTGAGGAAAAGCGCCCTGCTGCCCGCTGGCTCTGGTGCCGCTGCCGGCCGGTGCAGCCCTTCTGCAGCGGGCAGGGCACTCGGAGCTGCGAACGAGGGCGGCCCTCCGCGGTTTTTTCTACACAGGGCTGCCCACAACCTCAGCCCTGGGCCTCTCCAACACCGTCCGGGGCCTTCCCTGACCCCCGACACTGCCCGGGGCCTTCCCCGACCCCCGGCACCGCCCGCGGCTCCTCCCCAACCCCGGCCGCCCTCAGCCCCTCGCACCGGCCCCGCCGGCAGGTGGCGCTGCCCGTGCCCGCCGGCAGGTGGCGCTGTCCGTACCCGCCGGCAGGTGGCGCTGCCCGTACCCGCCGGCAGGTGGCGCTGCCCGGCCCCGCCGGCAGGTGGCGCTGCCCGTGCCCGCCGGCAGGTGGCGCTGCCGGTCCGGCCCGCGGCCGCCATTTGTTCGTTTTGCTTCCTCACACCGCGCAAAGGTGAGGGAGAGAAAAGGCCTGTAGACGGATCTGAAAAGATTAAAAGTTCAATGTAAACAGGGTGGCAACGAGGATAGGGCCTGGAAATCCTCCCTCTTCTTCCCAACGCCCCCTCCTTCCCTTGTCTTTCATAGAATTGTAGTCATAGGATGTTAAGGATTGGAAGGAGCCTCAGAGGCCATTTAGTCCCAATGCCCCTGTCCTAGGCAGCGTCACCTCCCACTAGACCAGGTTGCTCAAAGCCTCATCCAGCCTGGTCTTGAACACTGACAGGGCTGGGGCACCCACAGCTTCTCTGGGCAACCTGTTCCAGTATCTCACCCCCCTCACAGTGAATTTCTTCCTAATATGTAACCTAAACTTCCCCTCTTTCAATTTGTACTCATTAATCCTTGTCATTCCAAGGCATCGCTATCACTGCGGTTCCTGACAAGAACTTTATATCTTTTGTGGGTATTTCTGTGTGTTACAACTGGTTTCAGCTGGGGATGTGCTTTGACAATGCCAAGGAAGCAGGAAACAAGTCCAGTGATGCTGGCCTGGGTGTCAATAAAACTGGTGGATTCAGTACGGGGATGAGCTTGTGGAAGGATCCCTGTCAGAGCTGCCCACCTCCACAGGGCTTGGATTGATCTGGAGATGTTTTAATCTGCAAGTGGTGCTTGGACTGCTAGGTGTTGAGTTTTCCAGCTGGCACCAGCTGTGTGCCACACGGGACTCGATGTGTATTTACACTGACATTTCTAGATTTCATGTGGAAGCTGGTCCAAGAAAGCTGAGTTCTGCCACTGATGGTGCTGCTGTCAGGTTCTGCTCATCCTGACTGGAGAAATTAGCAAGGAGTTCACCACCCCAAGACTTTGCAGCAGGTAACCTGCTGATCTCTTTGTTTGTAGGTTTCTCTGTCCTCTCAGTGGTGGAGTTCAGTCATGTTGTCCTTGTCAAAGGCTAAGAGCATTAGCGACATTTCTACCAGTTTTCCATAACTTTTCAGCAGACCTGAGATTGGGTAACCCCGTTAGATAAGTGGAAAAAATGCGATTTATCTCTTCCTGGTTCTGCATTAAAATCTTTTAAATGTCAGCCAGCTTGGTAAGGAGGGTGAGACTTTTCATTTTAAGAAATAAACTTCAGAGTAAAGGTTTTTTTCTATGACACAGCTAAAAGAGAATTAACAGTAATTAATCTTTAAGAGCAGCCCAAAGTATCAGGAGGGAGGGAATTTAAATAAGGGCAGCATTTTAATTGACTCTAATGTCCAGAGATTCTTCTGTTTTGTATAAAACTGGCTAGAAAATAGCTGCTCTAAAATGAGTCTTGTTTTTCATGTCTGTGCACTATTTCATGTATTTGAATGATATGTTTAAAAGGACACAACATGAGAAAAAAAAATAGCCAGACTTACCAATACAGACTTCAGCAAAGTCAGATTAGTGTTTTGTATTTTCAGCTGTCTGTAAAAACATGTGGTCATCTGCGTTACTTTTTTGTGTTTTTTGCTTATTCCTCTCATGACAGTTGAAAAAATGCAGTATTAGCAAAAGGGGAAAAAAAAAAGAAAAAGCTGGCTGTTATGGCTACATTATAAAATTATTAATAAGGTTCCTTAAAACTAAACTTTGTAAGATTGCTTTAGACTTCTCAACTGACAGTGATTATAATGTAAGTTACAGTATTGAACATGTCATTAAGAGGTTGCCCACCTTTTTGTAGGCCTAAAGGCTGCCTGAGGAAAGATGCAAGAATTTAGCTCCAATGCAGTATCAGTTGTTATCTTCTCTGACAGAATCAGAAACACGGTAGAGGTTGTAGTCTTAAAAAAAAAAATTATGCAGCTGGAGGTGCATTTCATCCCATTCTGGTGAGCCTGCCTTACAGTGCTATGCCCTAACTCAAATGGGGATTTTCTGCTTGGTTTTGAGGAGCAGCTGCAACAATAAGGCATCTTTTTAGCTGCAGTGCAGCACAGGTGTACATTAACACTAAAGTCCCGTGGTGGCAATATGATCATTAAAAATTGACTCCTGTAGTTTCGAGACTTTCTTCCACCTCATTTTTACCCGTTGAAAAATGTTCACCTCCTGTTTGAAGTCTTTCCCTGTCACTAGAGGACACTATTGAACAGAAAATCTTGCACTTGAGCACTCAGATGAGCGATTGCCTGTTCCCAAGTGTCAGAAATTCAGAGAGAAAGTCAGCTTTCAGCAGCTGATTTTAACTTGGCTTCTCTTTTTGTTTTTATTTTTTTCCTATCTGTACTGTCACTTTACCATCCTTACTCTTCTCCCCTGGGAAAAACCCACTGGAATCATGTCAGCCAAGTATCAGACCTATTTCACTGTTTCCATCATTGTTTCATGCACTAAAACTGTGGTATGTCAGACTGAAATAACACCAGTTGTGCCAAATGACATGGAGTAAACAGAATACTGGGCAAAGGGAATTTCCTCATGAATATGAGGATGGTGCTCTCATTTTCTTTGTGAGTGTTACTAATCTCTTTCTAAAATCCTGTTTCTTATCATTTATTTCGAGATCCAGAGAAAATTAACAAGAGGCTTTCAGAGTTTCATCTTAACAAAAACTTGTGTCTTTCCTATGGAAAAAACCAACAACATTTAACATATGACAAATAACAGATACAAGAAATGTCTGTCTAAACAGAATGAGAGCTGCTGAGTAAAATTCTGAAGAAACTGAGAGCTTTGACATATTTACAGCAGACTACTCCATTCCACTGGTATTATCTTGCAGTATGAAACACCTTTATTTTGGAAATAAATTTTATGGTTTGATGTAACTGTCTGCTTATAGAATCTGGGAAAAATTCCACATGCTACACCCTGTAGAACTTTTCTAAGAAATGTAATAATGTTTCCTCATGTAGGGAGGAAGACGTGTGATGACCTAAGGCATGTATTGTTGAAAACAAGGATGTGGTTTTTCCAGTACTGTCCATCTGGTGTCTTTCATAACGCAGTGTTAATATAACTAAGTTTGTAGAAGACCAGAAGCAAAAGCAACTGCTTCAGGGACTGCAATAATGAAACCCTTTAACCAGTTTTGTTCTGAAAGCAGTAAGATTGTAATAGATGGCTGATAGCAAACACTCAGCAGTATCAAAGAAAGCAAACAGATGATGAAGATAAATAGATAGAGAAAAATGTTTATGCTGAGTTCCAAGACATTGAGACTGAAGAAGACATAGATCAAAGGACTACAGAGGACTGCACAAACTTTGAAAATCATCTTGCAAACCACTTTTAAAAATATATATTTTGTAGTAGTCTGTCTTTCAGTAAAAAGATGGAATAAATCACTTTGCATATATTTTGGTAGTTTAAAAACTTTATGCTATATATGCAGCAAATTTTTGGAAGTGGCTGCTTATGCACAAGCACTGATTTTCCTGGAAGTCAGTATGGGTTAATTATTTATTGAGTGAGGTGATATGCCAAGATACAGTTTATGATTCCTTCTTCAGACACAGGACTGGCTAGTTCTATGTCCTTTTCCTCTCCCTATAGAGAGAGGCACTGTAGAGTAGCAGTCTTGTGAAGCATGTGTTAGCTTCAAAACTTATGAAACAGCTCAAATGCACAGCAAATTGAAATACTGTGTGAGCTGGCACGGGCAGGTTGCAGGAAGAAAAGCAAAACCATGTATGAAATGCAAAGAGTAAATCAATTTTTGTTACCTCCCCAACCAGGGGATTCCCAAAGCAGCACCTGGCCAGAGGCATGCAGGCAAGGATGCACCACAGAGTGCTGCCCATGCTGGATGATGACCAAACCTGCCCTTCTGGATTCTTAAAGGTGTAATTTACCACTCTGCTTTGGTCTTTCACACACTAAGGCTGGAATCTCAAGCATGTTTGGTATGGTGCCTCTAAGTCGATCACAGGTCTGTGTTATCCAAACACAGATATTCTTCTTGTCCAACACACAAGGCCAAAGAACAATTAATATGACATATGTGGTTTTGGCACCCCAGCTGCAAGTTCTTGACTGTATTTAGAATCTTCCTCACTAATCTTCCATTATTTTCCCACAAACACTGAAACTGAGGCTCAGGAGGAGAGTACAGCTGGATGTTCCCAGAGTATATTGTGACTCCATGTTGTGGCCTGCACAGCTGCCAGTCTAGAGGGCAGTCTGTGCAAAGATGCTCAGCTCTGCTCAGTTCTACACTGCAAAGTGTGGGGAGAGTCTGCTCAGGTATTGTTTTTTCTCTTGGCACAGTTATGTACTGGGCTGTAAGAGGATCTCGAAACCTCCCAGCTGGTATTTGCAGGGTCATTTACTGAAAACTGGTATCAAGACCCATCAGATCTCAGCTGGGTAATTTGTTTGAACTTCCTCTTCCGATTTTGCTTAATGGTATCTGAATCTAAGGCTCCGAGAAAGAAAGTAACAGAGAGGAAAAAAGGAAGAGTACAAGATGAGAGAGTTCATAGGACCCTTTATAAGTCAGCCACCGGATTACAGAAATACCGTAAGTGCATGGTATATTACCTGGGTCTCTTTCTCACTTTATATACTAGGTTATTCAAGCAATAAACTGCACTGCCTGATTCTCTCTGTATATAAGCACTCATAAGAATGCTCTGGTTTGACCTGTGCATTTTCTGTGCTCTTTTTGCTCAGTTTAGTGGGTGAAATTTGGGCAGTGTCCCACTGAATAATATATGTGTCTTTTAATAGCATTCATGTGCTGCTTTGTGTAGGCACTGCCAGAAGTCAGTGCTGATGCAAGGCCTGCACATTTGTGACACTGAGTAGAGACAAGTATGTGGGACTACTGTGTGTAGGTAGGGCTTTGACAAACCTCTTGTGTGAGGTTGTTCTGGTTTAGGGAAAATCTGGGAGGAAACCTCTGAAGAGGTCCCTCTAGAAAGCAAATTCAAGCAGCAGGTCCCCCCACTCGTTTGGGAGACAGATCTCCTTTGAGAGAAGTGGAAAAAAATTGTTTATTTAACAAGCAAAGTACTCACAAACATGAGAAAATGAATAATATTAAACAATGGAACCTCTCGTTGTTCTGAAGAGATGGCAAATTCAGAAAGTCCTGCTGTGGATCGGAGAGATGCCTTTCCATGGGTGTGTGCTCGGCTTTCTCTCGGTCTCTCCGGGGCTCGGGTCGGTGTCCGGCAGCAGCGCAGCTTGGGGGCCCTCGGAACGAGAGTCCCGGTGTTCCCGCACCGAACAACTCCTGAACAGTTCCAAAAACATCCTGGCCTCAGCTAACTAAACCAAAACTAACTAAAAGAAAAGGAGATCTCTCTTCTGCTGTGCGTGCTGCAGACAGCACAGTCCGTGAGAGAGAGCTGAAGCTCTTATCTCTGCTTTTGAATACACCCGCGAAAAATTCCGCCGCTTTTCCTTCTCCCCCACTTCGCTCTCTGATCTAGTTTTAAAGGCACAAAACTAATTTCTGAGCTAAACAGTCGAATGGGGATACAATTCAGGATCATCAAGTCACCCCAGGACTGAAGTGCAAATGACACAGCCTATTGAGGAGTCAGCAATTAAAGAATAACCTTTTCCATGCCTTCATTTAGATGAGCAGCTAATACGCGTGTATATCAAAAGCTGCCAAAGTAGCAACAAACTAAGACATTGAGATCATCAGCGTGTTTGGTTTCTACTTATTTTACAGGCACTGGAGTTAATTTTCATAGTTCGTACCAGTTCCATCTGTTTTCTTTCCAGCATCTTCACTTCTGGGTTTGGTTGGGAGCTTTTTGTTTGGTTGGTTTTTTCTTTTCTTTTCTTGTTGTCATTGTTGTTTGTTTGTTCTTAAAATTTTCTTTCTCTTGGGTCATAATATATTTGTTAGAAGAATATTTGGAGATGTTTATGTTTTCTTCTCTGAAATACCCCTGCCTTGTAATGACATGAGCTGCAGAGAGATGTCAACCTTTGGTTAACAGCTAAATATTTTCAAAAGGCATGCCCTTCTGCACTCTAAAAGCAGTGCCAGCTCATTTAATTGTGCAGTAGACCCCATCCCTCACTTTTGCTTGTGTATGAGAAGAGAATCATAGATCATCCTCTATTACAGATTTAGCTGCGGGATGAGGAGCAGAGGGGAGAAAAACTTCTTTGCCAGATTTATATAACTGGATGCATGCCACTGCAGTCTCTGCAGCACAGGCCACATGCCAGATCTCTTTCTTAGCCTCGTAAGGCAATTGATTAAATCATGTTAGCTACTGTATAGTTCTAAACTTTTCTTCTTGCTGGCTCCCTTTTGTCAGATTTTCTTCCTTCCAGAAGATGCTGCTACAGCTACTCGTAGCATTGCTGACTGTGAAAATGGCAGAAACAGTGGGGGTTTTTTTGTTAGTTGGAGCAATATGACATTGAAGAATATCTGCCTAGGACATATTGTTCAGATAGAAATTCTGTACATTTACTGCAGGTTGTGTCTTCCCACTTGTACTTCCTGCACTGGTGTTTAACCAGGCTCTGTCCTGATCTGAATGGCTGGTAGAGCAGGTGAGATGCCCATGTGGTTGTGCAGCACCGCAGGCAGTGCTACTAAAAGAAATCAAATTCTCCAAACCTTTTGGTAGTGCCATGTCTGATGTAACTGGAGTAGGTGACCAGTTCTCCAGAGCTTTGAGGTGGATTTGCTTAAAACCCTCTCTTATATTGAACTCTCAAAGTTCCACAAGATTTTAAATTAAAGAGATATCAGATTTTATGAGAGTATACATTAGAATATATGGCATTTTTTTCCTTAAATAATGAAGGATGAAGGTAACTAGAGACTGAATAAAGGCCTGTAATTTCATCTCCTTCTGCCACTGTCACTGCCATTAGATTTTTTTTTCCTTCAGATTTCAGACAGCTCAGCTTCCTGGGTTGTGGCAACTCTGTGAAATCGTCTCTGATCCATGGAAAGTTTCTCTTCCATTACTTCAGAGCTTGGAGCATTAGCTCCCCTGCTTTTCCCAGCAGCCTCTTTTCTTGTGCTGCAGGCACACAGTTCTTTGCTGAGCCCCTTCTCTTCCTGCATCACCTTGTAGACCCTGTAGTTTTCTCACACTTACAGTTTGGTGAGAGGTAATAGCACAGACATGGTAATAAGTGGAAATATGTTAAAATTGATTAATTCTGGATAAAAATTATCCAAATTTTGCAAGAACACCCACTCTGAAATGAAATGAGGTCACTCCTGACTGGTGATAGCTCCCATGGCTACATTAAATCTGCTTCATCTTACACAGGAACTCTTAGCATTCTTCCAGGTCATGATCCCAAAATCTGTGGTAGATGGCCCCCCTAAGTCCCATGACAAGAAATTTTTGACCTTACTCTTCCTGTGTAGGACTATTTATGAGTAATTTTTATGATTTTTCAATTTTAATTTCCTCTCCATTTAAAACTTTCCTTAAGGTAGAGGAAGTTGTCCATCATTTTTCCATTCTCCTCTGTGGTTATAGTTACTCCTGCTGTGTAGCTCAGTGCTTGCTATGAAATGTTAACTAAGAGTGACATTTTTAGTGGTTGCATGTGGCCCACCTACTGCTGTTTTGAGTCCCTAAATCTGTTGCAGAAAAATCTTGGTATTGATTGGAACAATACTAAGAAGAAATTTATTGCTGATGGGAACACTTACAATGGGGCTTTTTAAAAAACGTGCTTTTTACAGGGAAGAAAATGGTAAAAACAAAATTCTTTTCAGAAAACGTATGCATTTCAAACATAGAGTTGTAAACATAATAAAATATAATTTATTCTTTAATCTTGATATTCTGAGCACAGACATTTTCAAATGTGTTTCTGGGGGAGTGAACTCAATCTTGCATCTTGTCTTTGTGAAAAATAATTTGCATTGCCAAATATCATGTCCACATTCTCCCAAATTATAATTTCTGTTATAGAAATGGAACATTGAGGTTGAATTTGAGCAATAGAAAACCAGAACGGAAATTCACCAGCTGATCAGTAACTGCCGGGCTGGATTTGTGGGTGCAGATATTCAAAAGTTGCCTGGACACAAACCCACCATGTACTCTAGGGAACCCTGCTTGAGCAGGGAGGTTGGACCAGATGATTGCCCGTGGCCCCTCCCAACACTCCCCAATATGTGCTTCTGTGAATTCTATGAATTCTTCGTTCAGGACTTCATCATTTCTGTGGCAGTACAAATAACTTCTTATTTTCTTGTTTCTTATAGAGGAGATGGTTAGTCTAGAAGTCACCCTGGAATTGGTACCCAATTGGGGATCTTGATGACTTTGTAAAAGGTGTTGGCCCACTCAAGGGATAAATCATCATGACAACTTGGTGACATAAGACCAAATGCTAATCTGAATAAAATAGTGATATTACAAAAATACCCAGATAAAAAGTTACTATAAAAACAGATCATGATATGGGCTTCTGTATTTATTTGAACCCCCCCAAAATTACCCACATCTTCTTTTACATTTCTTTAGGGAACTTTCATGTTAAAAATAATCTCAAAGTTGAATTAGCTTGAGAAAAAATGTGATGATGAATATGTCAGCATTACCTGGATGTTGTTCTCTAACTGAAAATAGAGAATAATGGCTTAGAATTTGTTTCAAATATAAAAAACCATACTGTTTCACATAGCCGCATCCTTTAGACCATCTTTAGTTGTTTGGTTTTGGTTGTTTTTGTTTTGTTTTGTTTTGTTTTTTAACGGCTTATGATATTAAATCAGAGAACAAACAATAGTTTTTATATGTAATTTAATTGATTTTGCATTTATTTTTCACTTGCTTGCATGCTGAAAATGTAGAAGTGTCAAAATGATTCAAAGTTAATACCAAATACAAGAACCTCAAATTATATTCCTAAACACAGGTTCAGAAAAAAAGATAGTCTGACTGTCAAAGGTGATAAGCACCAGTTATAGCCACAGATTTTGTTATCCATATCGTTTAAGATACTCCATGAAGGAGTACCTGCAGTAGCAGGTGTGTATTGGTCTTGTGGAGAGGTCTGGGTGTTTGCCTTCAAGAAGTAACTTCTTCAGGTAGAACTCATCAGCACTGCCCAGCTAAAACCCCACTATGTAAAGCTCATGCATTGGCTGAAGCTTGGGTTACAATGAACTTAACCTTTTACCTTCAAAAGTCTTATTTGAGGATTTTTATACACAGTTTTAAGGTTGTGTGATTTAGCTTGTATCTGTACCATACCCTGTCACTTCATTTTGTTAAGATGGACACTGCTGTCAGAAATCTTGTGACTCAGATTTAGAGTTTGATCTCACCTAGAGCTTATGTTTGGCTGCTAAGTAATAACCTGTCTCTCATTTGAGATGGAGGCTTTGATCTGTTCCTTTCGTTCTGTTCCTTTCTGCATGTACATACACACATATATATACTTAAGCTAACCCCAGTAATTATCTCTCTTGGCTGATTATTTTGGAGGTGATGATGTGAGAGTCATAAGCATTCATTTCTGTAGTGTTATCCTACTCCACCTCCTCACCATGTGTTAAATTGCTATGGTATTTTTGTTCGTCTCTTGTCTAGTCCTCTCCAGCCTTCTCTTTTCTCAACATGGATTTACAAGCTTATAAGAACCGAACCTTTGTTGTTTTCTCCCCCCCCCCCCCCCCTTTTTTTTTTTTCTTCTCTCTTTTAACTGAATGTGTGTTAGTGAAATCAGGGAAGAAGAAAATTGGGCTGCTTGCTTTGCGTTGGTGTTTACTATGAGTCATAACAACAGCTTGGTGCTCTTGAAACTTTTGTGGTGGGAGAATAAACAGCATGGATGCAGTAAGAGAAACGGCAGAATGTACTGTACTTGCAGTTCTCTGACTCAAGGACATAATTGTGGATGATGGGAATGCATTTTGATAGAGGTTTGCACTTACTCATGCCATGGATGTATAAAATTTCTGCTAAGGAAGCAAATCTAATTGCTCAAAATTTGCCCTGGTTGCGTTGAAACTGGACTTACTGGGAAGGATTTTGTCTTTTCATAGAGGTACCTAAAATAGGCTTGGTGTGAGAAGTGAGTTTCAAATGATTATTTTGACACTGACAGTACACAGAAGTTTAATGTGAGATGATGTATTCATCATACCACTCTCCAGTTATCTACCTGGAACTACCCACATTCAGAGTTTAACAACTATTTCATTCTTATGCCTGGAATTACCTGGTTCCCAAATTGCTTACAATTTCTTTCAGTTATATTAGAGACAAAGATTTGTCCTCCATTGGTATGGAACTGAGTATATATTAGAATCCTAAATGACTAGTCATTATGCCACATGAAGTGTATGCTGTCTTGATTTTGAGTTGAACAATAAACTATAAAATACTTTTTCCCTTAGTAAGTGACTGAAACAAGCAGTAAAAGATGGTACTCAGCCCTGTGGCTCGAAGTCTGTTTCTTGTGGTGATAAACAAGATTTAAGATCACTTTCTTGATGCAAAGTCTACTGGACAATAATATTTTGACTTCTCTGTGTTCAAAGAATTTAATGATGTTACAGGAAGCTTCCAAGATTGGTTCCAGTACCAGCATTTGGTGAAGAACACTGGGAAAGCAATGAATACTAGGACGTGGTGTTAGGCTTTTAGGGTAAGATTTGTAATAGAGTACATGTGAATTGAGAAAAAAAATCAGAATAAAGTAGAAGGATACAGCCTGGTGATTTCAATTCACAGTTCCCTGTAAAATTTTTAAAACTTTTTGAACAAAAATTGCCCACATGTAGTAGGAAAAAAAATGCTCACTAGACAAACAGTTCCAGTGTACAGCTCTGCTGGATGGCCAGTATTTGCCAGCTCCACAAGCCATACAATTTTACTGGCAGTAATTTTACATTTGAATGATGGTGTTGCTTGCTGGTCAATCTCAGCTGTCCTTATCTACCAGTGGACAGACTGGACAATAAAGCAAGAAGATGGGGGCTAGACTTGTAATTAAAAAAACCCATTCAAATTTATGGCCATGCAACCATTCTGTCTTCATACAGAAAGCATTTGTCAAGAATCCCAAGGAGATGTTACTTTTATAGAATAATAATGTTCATGCATCGTGGAACTGCAAAATTCCACAATTGTCATAGAATACATGAGAAATTATTGCCTGGTTTATCATGGTATTCATGTTACTTATGGAAGCAAAAGGCAAATTGCTGCACCAACTTGCCTTCTGAAAGAAGTGATAACAAGTGATTTGTATCAATATCAGCAGAATTGTTATGGGTACCTGGCATTGCCAAGTATAAGCAAGAAGTAGTCTGGAATATTGGCCCAGAACATGCTGCATTTAGGATCTGTTTTCATTAGTAAGACTAAACAGAGAGAGAGAGAACTATAAATGTCATTGACCGATTAAAACTCAGTGGGCTGTTTATGTTCCACACCTGGGCATCACTATAGAAAAAAGGTAAAATAGTCTGAAAGCTGAGATAAGTATAGTAACAAGTTCTGAGAATAAAGGCAATTATATGAATGCCAGAGTCACACCTGAGTGTGGCTGCTGTGAACTGCTTGCAGCTGCTGGGCAGAATCAGGGTGCATGCAAGGTCAGTGGCTGTGCTGAACCTGCTCTCGGACATCTCAGTGTTGGCTAAATTTTAAACAGAAGAAAATAAATGTAAAAGCGTGAGTTCTGTCAAAATTGTTCACCTCCTGTGAACAGAAGATATCATGTAGTTTCTTGGCTCAGGAGAAAGATTGGTCTGGGGATAAATTTTTGGACAATTGTAAACTGTATTCTACCAAAGACCTCAAGTGTCAGTTTAGGTTCACAGGTGTTTAAGAGCAGAAGGGATCACATACCTTTCCCTCTTCTATGATCTGGGATGCAAAACCTCATGCAAGTCCAGCATCAAGGCTGTATTTTTTAACTTCATGATATACTGTGCAGAAAATATCTTGATTTACATAAAGTGGATAGTGCCAGGCATCTCTAGTAACCTCTTCTCAGAAGTTATTTGTTCTTATAATTGCAATGGTATGCTTTGTTTCCAGTCCAGATTTCTCTAATATTCTTTATGCTGAGATTTCTATGAAAAGTATCTTTCTGTTGGTGGTGTGTCTATACTCTGATCAAGGGGGCTAATTAAACATTCTCTTGGATAGATTAAGTCACTTAGTCATAGTCACATATTTTATGAACATGTGCCGTTCTTGCAGTTTTTCCTAAGGCACTTCCAATTCTTCACTTGCAATGTGGACACCTACATTTGTCACAGCCTTGCGTTTGGATCTTCAGCTCAGTTAGTAATTTAACTAAGATCCAGCATTCTTCTAAATTTGAGATTAGAGTCCTCCATCCATTATGTTCTTTAGCATATGTTCTTTTTCATTAGATTTGTGTTTGGATGTATTAAAATTGATGTTATGTAAATGAAACTACATCACCAAGTAGTTTCACCATTCAATCTGATCTGTTGCCACAATTAATTTGCACTCTGTTGCCCTTTTGTCATCTGCAAATGTTGGACTTCTGGGTTATTTGTGAAGACATGGGTTTCTCACGATCATGGTCAGTTTAGAAGTAACCCCTGCCACTCTTGGCAAAAAAATGGTCACAGCAGAGCGGTGTGACATTTATAGTTATTGTTGAGACCCATCCGTCAACCAATCCTCAATCTGTTTAGTTTATTCCTTTATTATGTGACAAAACTAAATTGTTTATCACAGTGTTTTTATCAAGAAGTTTTATTTACATACTTGCCATTAACTGAAATACAAATTAACCAAATACGTAGTCCCATCAACATTTAAGACCTATTTTCCATAAAACAGTGATTATCATTATATTGTGGTTGTATTCTGAATCATTCTCATTACTGCGTTGCCTGTGATGATAGTGCACTAATTGATACACAGTTAACCAGGTCATTGTCCTTATCATTTTTATATTGCTAACTCACATTTAGCTTCTTTTCCACAATAAACTGAATAATTACTATTTTTGGTAAAAATATTTTTCAGTGTGGTACATAAAAAACCAAAAAAAGATGCCAGTTCCACCAGGCAGTGAAGAAACATAAACCAGCACAAATTCCTTTTCTAGAAATACTGTGCAGGATGGGTTCTTCTTGTTATGCTGGTGTTTGAAGATAATTGCACACTAATGGAATGTAAATCAGGAGAAGGCAAGACAGAATGATGTTCCCCTTCCAAGTGACTGTTTCCTTAATTGTCAATTTTTTAATGTTTGTAGTGCTGGTTTGGTCACATCCTGCCTCAAATCATCATTCATGTGGTTTGAAACATTCCAAAATTGGTGGTTTGGAATTGGTCTAGTAGATTTATGTATTTCTATGCCAAATAAAGTATAAAATAATCACTGAGGATTGGAACAATTACTGTAGGCTGCTAACCATATGTGAGAACAAAGTGCGTGACTTTCATATGATTAGAATGAATCAGAGGTAGCCCACTCTGTATTGCAGTGACACTTTTATTAAATGAATTCATAAAATGAGTGTTTGGAGTGCTTTAGATGGTATCAACCATAGATATTTTAGATTGAGGGTCATGTCTGTTTACATCATCTTGTTTCATGTGTAGTGTTTGGTTTGTACCTTCAGATTCTTAGTAATTGCTACATTTGAATGAGGACATAAAGGAAAATAATAGCAAGATACAGGTGCTTTCCAAGTATATGGATGTTAAATGGAGTTAAGTCACTAAACATGGAATTTCATTACATTCATGGGCTTACAACATAAGAATCTAAAAATAGAAGTAATTAAAGTCTTGCTTGTAAATTCACAATCATAATTGCCAAGGTTCCTCTAGTGTCTAATGGGATTTAGATCAGACCCTTATTATCCTCAGTCACTGTTAATCAATATAAAAATTTATTGTTAAGGAATTAGGAGACTTGGGCCTTTGCAATTTTTAATTCTGTGAAATTTTTTACTATTATTTTATAAGTTATATTTTAAAGCCCTGTGTTGTGTAAGCCCCATGTCTCAAAATGCAGTAAACATATGCCAGAGTTTGGAGGACAAAGTGTTTTGAAAATATACTGGATCTAGGAATTAATAGACATTCACAAATTTATTGGATTTCCAACTATTAAATTAACTGCATTTTTTTTTCTTCTCTAAAAATCAAGTGCAATTTATTTTCATAAAAGTAAGTAATTGGTATGTAGCAACCCACCTCCTCATGAATTGTAGTCTTAAAAAAAGACCTGCCTGTCAAAAAAGAGGTCTCAAACCTCTCTGTTCCCTGCTAAACAAAAAGTCATGAGTTTCTAGCTATCCAACCAATATAATCTTATATTTATCTTGGGCCTAATACTTGTGTATGTTTGTATAGGGAAAACTCCCCCAATTCATGCAGAGCCCAGGTCTTGACATTTGTGTTCAGATCAGTGGTTAGAGTAGGCTGGAGTGAATTTATTCCTGTCTTTGTGTTCAAGGAATGAGGTTGCAAGTAGGAAAGATACATACATGCATACATACATACATGCATACATACATATATATATATATAAAATTTATAAACCAGCTGGAAGTCAGTGAGGTGTCACAATTATTTTAAGGTGGAGCAGCCCTGGCAAGCATGCTGCAGTGTACAGTCCTTGTGCAGGAATGCAACACTGGGATAATCTGTCTCCTCTTGTGTGAAGAAGTATTAATCACTTGGGTCACATTTCATATGTTCCTGTGCTTAATATAGAATACATCCCTGTTGGCTCCACGTGTTCCATGTTTTATGTCTTCATAAAAAAGAGAAACATAATTGCAGCAGACAAGTGTTTGGTTAATCACACTTATTTTCATGTGTTCAGTTTGCACCTTTACAAAGAAGTACTGCTTGGAAATGCATCCCTTAGGTGATGGGAGTCAGAGGGAATCTGTCTTGGGAAGAGGAATAAGGTTATGGGGATTTAGTGGGAAGATAGGAGGAAGACTGGTCTCTTTGTGTCAATTATGCACATTTGCCATACATGCTGGCAAATTTCTAGTTTTTCACAGGTAGCTTGTGGGATTTGCATGTGAAAATGTGATGTTTTTAAACACAACCTTGCACTGAAAGCACTCTACAAAATTTGGTGGATAAAGATGGAGGGTCAGGAAGCATAAGAATGCTATACCTTTCAGGTATCATCTAACAGATTGTGTCCAGAGTAAGAGGTTTTAAATATCCTGACATTTTTTTAGGAGCCTAATCCACTAGATACCACTTATTTAATTAGTAGTAGATTTATATAAGTATTTAATAATGTAGTCTTGACACATTTAATATGGACTGATTTATCAGCTTCTTCTTTTGTCCTTCAGTGTCTGACACCTTTACCCATGTTTATTCTGAATTTTTCAGCTTCAGACCAAGCTGGATATTGCTGAAATAAGTACTTGAGAAAGGTCTCTCTGTATTTGTATTGTGGACATTGGACAGCTCTGAGTCTTATCAGCACATTTAACACACTCACTTCTAGGTTAAGAAATGAAATGCGTCTGAAGGATAGCTCTAGGTATAATTTTCATATAATTTTCAAAGTTGGTGTAACAGCAAATTTTTCTGAGAACTTTTTACCTCTGTCTGGCCTTATATAGTGATGAATCAAGTGATGCTATGCTGTGTGACAAGATTATTTCCCCATGGATAGTTGAAGCTGTAATCTTTGTGGGTTTTTTTTTTTTTTTTTTTTTTTTTTTTTTTTTTTTTGGTGCAAATTATCATTTAGAAGTGTGTCTACAGGATGCAATTAGCAGAGTTTGGATGTACCATTCTTGCCAAGAGGAAATGAGAAACAGTATACATGGTTTGTGGAAGATACTCCTCTGGAAATCATAATTCCATACAGTTCTTGTTGAGCAGGAAGACTGCCTGTAATCTTGCTTGAAATGTGCTTGTAAATTTTATCCATTGGTAGCAAAGGCATCCGTGTTAATGGCAAGAAAAAGCAGCTGGACATTGAAAGAATGGTTGCCAAGCACACAGTAGAAGGCACTTCAGACTGTGCCACAGGAAAGAATTAAAACAAAAAATAAACTTGGAGTGGGAGGAAGATATTAAACTCACTGAGGAAGCAGTGGCTTAATTCTTTATCCAAAGAAAACAGCTTTTTTCATTCCCCTCAAGGTCTGCAGGGTTAATCAGGTTTTTTGCTTGTCAGTGTATACTTCTTACACTTTGAATGTCTATGAATAAAATATTTTGAAAGTCCCTGTGTGAAAAGTCTTGCCTGGGGTAGGTATGGTGGAATTTGGGGGAGAGACGTTATAAGGATTGCTTATGTTTATGTCCATTGGGCCTTTAGATAACTTCAAAGATAACATGTAGAGCATCGGTTTTTGAATTCAACAGATAAAGATGTACTCTTAACGCCTGGGTTTAGTAGCAACTTCCCAGAAGGGAATAATTCCTCTGATGTCTGGTTCACTTGGAGGCTTGAGGAAAGAAATTTCTTGTTTCAAACTTCACAGAAGCAGACATGAATTAAGGAGGGCTTTTTTTCACCCAAAGCACTCTCCACCCAGCCTGTTTTATGATGTATATTAATCAAAGTAGATGAGGGATCCCCCTCTTTTAACAGCAATATAAAAATACAGAAAGCACCATTTGTAGAAAACACTGTATATAGAAATTGGTATAGGATTTTTTTTTTCTCAGTGGTGGGAAAAATAATCTAATCATACTGACTTCTGATTGAATTATTTTCTACCCTGCAACTAGTAACAGTATTTGCAAACTTCACTTTTATCTCATAGTATGAAAAATTATTACTATTAGCAGGACAGGCAGAGTCTGGTTATAGTATAGTCAGTCTGTTGAATTTCTGGGGAAAAGGCCTTGCTTTATTTGCAGATTGATATATTTCAAGGCTAAATAAATCTCTAAAGTATAAGGCAAAAAATTAAAGTTATGTGTCAGCCCCATTTGGAAATTATAGAGATGAAATTGTCTAGTATTTCAAGTAGTTCCTAAGTTATATCATGTACTCTTAAGTACAGTAGTGCACTACAGTACTTAGAGCTGACTGCTATTCTGCCTGGAATATTTAATTTTACATGCAAACCTAAAGGATAAGGAAATAAGAAAAAGCTATGAAAAGCAAAGAGAAAAAAGTGCAAATTTTGCCTCAGATAAAATTTGTTTTTCCTGTAGTTACTTATAGTCTGTAGTTAGGCTTTGTCTTTTCTATCTCAAAGGAAAAGTAGCATGTAGACAAGAAGTTTCACTTCAGGGAGAGTTAATTATTGAACTGATTTATACAACTGTCCAAATACCAGGTGGCCACCAAAGCTGCCCAGTCACTCCCCTCCTCAACTGGACAGAGGAGAGAAAACATAATGAAAGACTTGTGAGTTGATATAAGGATGGGGAGAGATCAATCACCAGTTACTTTCATGTGCAAAACAGATTCAGCTTGGGAAAATTAATTAATTGAATTTATTACCAATAAAATCAGAGTAAGTTAATGAGAAAATAAAAACAAATCTTAAAAACACCTCCCTCCACCCCTCCACTTTTCTTGTGCTCGGCTTTACTCTCAATTTCTCTACCTCCTCCTCTGCAGTGACTTAGGGGGCTGGGGAATTGGGACTTGGTCAGTTCATCACATGTTTCTGCTGTTCCTTCTTCACTCTTCCCCTGCTCCGTCATGGGGTCTCTTCAATAGGAGAGAGACAGTCCTCCATGAGATATCCAAGGTGAGTCCTTCCCATGGGTTGCAGTTCTTCAGAAACTGCTCCAGCATAGGTCCCTTCCATGGGGGCAGTCCTTCACAAACAGGCTCCTGCACTGTGGATCC
Source organism: Certhia americana (assembly GCA_018697195.1). NCBI lineage: Eukaryota > Metazoa > Chordata > Aves > Passeriformes > Certhiidae > Certhia > Certhia americana. The sequence goes on from CM031857.1 coordinate 102,085,965, forward strand.
CCCTATGGGATAACATGTCCTGCTAACAAACCAGCTGCAGCGTGGGCTTTTCTCTCCATGGGGCCATAGGTTCTGCCAGGACCCTGCTCCACCACAGAACACCTATGAAGTCACAGTATCCTTTGCACATTTCACTTTCTCCAGCATGAGGTCTTGCACACAAGGCAAGTTCATATTGGCTGCAGTGTGGACCTCCACAGACTGCAGGGCATAGCCTTCCACACCATGGTCTTCACCACAGTGTGTGAGGAAATATCATCTCTGGCACCTGGAGACCCTCCTGCCCCTCCTTCTGCACTGACCTTGGTGTCTGAAGGGCTGTCTCTCTCTCTCTCTCACGTGATCTCACTCCTCTCTTCTGGGAATGCAGTTGCTCCTGTGCAGTGCCTTTTTTCCCTTCTTCACTCAGTTATCCCGGAGGTGTTGCCATTTTTGCTGATGGGCTCAACCTTGGTGAGCATCAGGTTCACCTTGGAGCTGGCTTGGATGGGGTCTGTGGGACATGGAGGAAGCTTCCAGCAGATTCTCACAAAAGCCACCTCTGCAGTCCTACTGCTATCAAAATATGGCCATTAAAACCCAATACAGCAACCAGTTATTGGACTGTGGCCACAGCTTCCAGCATAAGCTGAAACATGGATCTTTGGGCACAATAAAACAAAGAATTCCAGAGGAAAAAAACCTCCATAGCTCTGAAAAGATGCACCGCCTTCTTTCAAGTCAAATAAATCAAAGAAACTGCAATCATATTTCTCTGGAAAACACTGCTATTGCCCGTTGAATCCTTTGTAGGTGCATTTTACTGTCAAAGTTATCCATAGGCCAAAACATTCAGGTTGATTTAAATTGAAGGTGCTTTGTTGTTCTTTGTACATAGATAACAGGGAGGATAAATGTTGGATGACAATAGTTGCAAAGGAAATTGGGACTAATTCAATGTGTCTTTGGCACTTTATGGCATGCACTCTAAGCTTTATGAATTTTACCTCCTGTCATCTTAATATAGCCTGTAATTATTCCTCAGGGTATGTCAATTATTCAATGCCTATTTAAAGCCCCTAATAAGCTATCTTTGACAATTTTGGTATTTAAATTCTATCGACATTAGAGTTACTGATTTTTTCTCCTTCAGTGAATATTTCCCAATAATTTGATGAAGTTGATTTATTAGTTGCATACTTGTGCTTTGCTAGAAAAAAATATTATCTTCAAAACCTTCCATAAATTTGAAAATTAGACAAGTTGTGCTTTTTTTCTTGTGCGTTAAGTGCCATTGTTCAGATTCTTGAGGTAGGGGAAGGCACTGTGTTGCAATTTAATATGATCACAAGCTACAAATTATTGATTTGAAATGTTTCACTGCATTGAAAGCTTATTTTCAAGGTAGATACATTTGGTAGCATGTATTGTTGAGTAAGTAGCACTTTGCTACAATCTTGCAAAGGAATGACTGCTCTGTTTCCTATAGCCAGAATTGGGAAAACCCCCTTATGGGGAAGCTAAAATCACTTACAGGTGTATTTGCTTATGTACTACACATCACTTGTGTTGCATGAACTCTCTCCTCCTCTCTCTTCCTTAAAGTAGGTCTTAGAACTTTTATCAGCCTAGGACAGAACCAGTAATAGTCAAAAAATTGTGAGCTTGACAGATGGGCACTGGTAAATGGGGTAAGAACCATATAACTCTGCTAAGAGCTCTTGGAGGAAATCCAGGCATCATGCCCCTTTTGGATTATTTTATCACCTGTACTGGGTGACCAGTGCAGGGATACTGCTGGTTGAGACCCATTGGTGACTCACTTTCTACTCACATTTCTTT
>CM031857.1:102087992-102121860 GCA_018697195.1 Certhia americana
TATCCTGTTGTTCAGCAGACAAGTGTTTGAAAATAGCTATCTTTATTTCTGGCAAATGTCTAAAGTTTTTTCCTTTATTCGCTTTTGCCCATCCCTCCCCTTCCCTCCCTCCCTCCCCTCCCTCCCTCCCTCCCTCCCCCCCTCCCTCCCTCCCCTACCCTCCCTCCCTCCCTCCCTCCCTCCCTCCCTCCCTCCCTCCCTCCCGCTAGGATCCCTCGTGCTAGTTCCTTCCTTCCTGCCTTCCTTCCTGCCTTCTTCCTGAAATGGAATAAAATAAGAATCTAGAGGCCATGACAATAGAAAAGAGATTTGATTTTAAAAATATAATCTAATGCTCTGCTAGTGTGTCATTAACCAACTGGTGGCACTTTCCCCTTTTTGAGCTGACGGGAGGGTATGAAACTGATGGTGACAGGGTTTAAGAAGCACAGAAGTTGGAGTATCTGTAAGAATGAGTTCTGTGTCCTGGGATGGACTTAGTTGGCCAAGTCATTTAATACTGTCTCAGTGCTTTGGGACACCAGTGACTAACTGTAGGAACTGTAGGAATGGTTTCCAAGCAAGCACAGTCCTCGTAAAAAACTACAGCATTGTTCTGTGAAAGGAGGTTGAAGGAGATGGATGTTCAGCATAGTGATCACTGAAGAAGAGAAGAGCAGGAACTGCTTGGGAGCAGGCTTAAAAAGAAAGATGTAGATCAGAAATAAGCTGCTTATTATTAATAAGAGCTTATTAAGAGGAAAAAGAAAACATTTGGAAGGCTCCCTTATGAAGAAATTACATCTAGAATAGGAAAAGCAAGGAGCGAAACAATGCAACTGAGGTTTAAAATTTCCATTATAGCTTTTAGAGGAGTATTTAATTATCTCCAGACCAAAGCATCATTTCAATCATAATCATTTCCTAAGCAAGAAACCAGTGAGATAGATGAGAATCACCTGTAATGTTACTTGTGCTGACAAAGAGACAGAAACTTTCAGATATTTCTAATTTTCTGGAACTATAGCAGAGCTAATATAAGAATTGAAAAGGAGGAAAAAAATAGGCTCCCCCCTACCTTTGCCACCCAGGAATTGTGCCTGGGCAGAGATCTAATCTAAGTTGTAATCAGCAACACAGGTTCCTCTGTTTGTGAAAATTTGACTGTCCATCTATTAAAGCTTTATTTTCCTTGTGGAGTAGATCAATAGCTGAAAAAATTGATTGGCTGACTAATTGAATAGCTGAATTATTGAAGATTTTAAATGTGAATTTCATGATGTGAGATGATTAGAGACCAGGGCAGATGCCAGGGTAAATTTTAAGTAAATGAATTAAAGTAGTCAAGATAGAGTTATTCAGGACCCTGTACTGATGTTAAGAGTATGCCTGTCAATTCTTGTTCTGTGAATTCTCAACTTGTCCTTTACATAAGCAATAAACCTTCTTTTCTTCTTTTCTCTCCTGGCTGTGGAGTCCCAGCTTTCCTGTTTCCCAGTAGGTCATGCTGCCAGCACTTCTCAGCAAACACAAATTTACACAATGTCAGGATTCCATTCAAAATTATAAAATGTGTCACGGCCTGATTTTGCAAAAGCTTTGCTCTTTCTTGACCCAACTGAATCTTTCCTAAAATTAACAGGATTGGAATAGAAGCAGACTGCTTCTGCTCTTGGTTGGAGAAACTGTAAATGTAGTATTACCATACTTTTGTTATTTTTATTTTCGTAACTATTCAATTCATTATATATGTAAAAATCGGTATCTTGGTGTTTGTCTATGTTTTTAACATCCAGCCTGCTATTAGGAGCACCCCAAGACTTGGAATGAACATACTGGCATTTCTTTTAAACAACTGAAAATCTTTTAAACAATTTCATAGAATCATCAGATTGAAATAGATCTCTAAGATCATCAAGACCAATCTTAAAGTTTGTAACCAAAGGTCTGACCAGTGTTTTCAGCTGGTATGCACAATTGGGAACCATAGCAGAGGGTGAAAGCAAGGACCTATGGCTGAAAACATGTGGTCATTTCTTCTTGGGAATATTTATGCAAGAAATGTAAAATTCTTTCACGGGCATGCATTAGTGCCTCTGACTTACCCATATGAATTAGGGGAAAACTTTATGGTTTCCCTTGTATTTAAGTCAGCTTGTGCTTTCCAATATAAAAGCAATGTTTTATTTGAGAAGTCTCAAAGATGGCAGTTGATAGCTCATCTCTGATGATAATCAGAGCAATTTTCTGGTTTAGAACTTATTATTTCTTACTTATTTCAGAAAATATTTGTACCTAGAGAAAATAATTGAATATTGCAGCAGAAATACTATACTACAAACGCCACAGAGGTGTTAAATGCAAACTCCCTGAATTTCAAGCAAACTCTAGCAATAGGCAGGAAATGCTGTATTTACGTAGTATCAAAGAGTACACCAAGAAAGGACAGACTCATGGGAGAGCAGTTGTTTTTAAATTGTATTAAATTACATGCCTTTTTTTTTTTTTTTTTTTTTCCCCGTTTGATCACTTTAAGGTTCCTGGAACATATATATTTACAGTACCTTGCAAAAAAAAACAAAAACAACCTATTAAAAATTGCCTTGTATGTGCTGTGGTCACAAAGGACAGACAGACATTCTCAAATTAGAATACAGGAGACAAAAGATACGGTACGAAAGTAACATTAAGTGATGAACTTGCAGGAATGCAGTTTTCCTGGTTTTAGCTGGTGGTGTAGGCACTTCTGTGCTGATTAATAACAGGTTATTAACAAGTTTTTAAATTCAAGTAAGGGGAAAAAAATGAGTAATTTTATAAAATCCACTTATCTATTGTGCTGGTTGCCCATTTGGGGTTTTCTAGTTAGAGGTTTAGAGTTTAAAGGAAGAATAATTGAGAATTGAATTGTGTTGGGAAGGGTGACAAATGTAGCAGGGAGTTATAGTTTGTTCTGGCATGGCCTTAAATGGAAATTTTGTTATATTAGATAAGGGATCACAAAATCCCCGTTTAATATCATGTAAGGTAATCTAACATTGTATTAAATGTATAGTAGCTTTTGACATAGAGATGTTGCTGGGTTGACTGTGTTTTAAAACTCAGTGTTACTTGGACTAAAGACTTGTATATCTTTTTCCTCCTCAGAATCTGGAGTGCTGGGTGTCAATGAGTGATGAAGGAAAGGAGAGACGGTGTTCTCCTGAGTGCTCTGTCACATCCTGATTTTTGAGTACTGTTGGATAGCTCTTGTCTGTAATCTTGTGGAACTCCAGCTGCATGTGTATTATGCAGGGCATGTGGTAAATCATGAGTCTTCCACAATTCTGCTTTGAAAACAGAGGAGAAAATATCTTCTGGGAAATGACATGAAAAGTACACTTTTAAGTTAGAAGTGGAAGCTTCATGGGGCTCTTTTCTTGCCCTGTATTGATATGGCACACAGCACAGCAAGGAAACGGTGATGCTGCTGCTCATGACAGCAGAAGCCCAAGAGTGAATTTAAGCTGGAATTTGTGCTCACTCTTTCTGTCATAGTGTGTTCTTGAACAGTCAGCTGCATTCCTAAAGGAGTTATATGTGAAGCATAGTAAATTCCAGCTTTTATTTTTTTCAGCTTTCTCCCTTATCAGCCATCTAGAAGGCATCACAAAAGCTGCACAAACACTTAGCAAACATATTAGCACAGACACCCATTAATTCCCATGTATTGTAAAGACTCCCAGTTCCTATTTTATCTGTATTGTTGTAGGTATTGAGACTGAGTGTTAGTATTTTCATCAGCAGAAGTCATTAAAAACTCTTTCATTTAGGATTTCAGAGGACAGCATTCCTTCTGCTCATCTCTACACAGACACCTCTAAAAGCCTTTTTCTAGAATTTATGAAAACAGACCAAAAAACATTCTTGTATGTGCTCAGTCATGGGTAAAAATTCTCTCCTTTGTCAGTGGCCTCCCAGAAAAAGAGCTGATCTTTACCATAGAGCAGTCCAGAGGGCAAGAATTCATTCTTAATGACTTTCAAAGGTTTGTGTTTGGTTTTCATTTCAATGCATGTTGTAATTAGTGCATAACTAAAGCCCTCAAAGTGCTGTGTAGGAACAGAATTTTGATTTTGCATTTTGGTTTGAAGCTAGGACCACTTAATGGAGGAATGTTTCTTACATTTCACTAGTTGCTCTCTCTTGGTCTGCACTGGGTTCAAACTCCTTTCCTAATGACACTTTCATATGCCTACAAAGCAACCCATTTTCATTAAGGCCACCAAAGAGTTCTGCTATTTACAATCCAGGCCCTTGGAAAAGGATGAATTCTTATCTTGAAAAAATAAGTTCATGGAGATGAGAAAAATTTTGGATTATTTTGCTGTATTTTTAAGATGCAAAAGCAATTATTTGCAGAACTCTCCATAAGGAAAAAAATATATGTGTTTCTGAGAGGATAAATACTCCCCATTAAGGTGGAACATAGATGTGTGGAGAATAAAAGCTATAGAATAAAAGAAGGATGAGAAAGACCTGGATCAAAACTACTTTGCTACTGCTACTTTGAATGCTCAATTTCTAGAAACTTTCCAGAAGTGCTAATGAATTTGTAAATGCAAGTCAAAGTACAGGTTTGTTACTTGAAGTATATAATTATCTGTATTACTAGTGTATCTAATTGACAACTAATAATTTGTAATATGTATAGGTAGATCATTTAGTTAAAATATATTGCCTGTCAGATTAGCAATGAAAAAGCTTTGACATTCTGCTGTGGAAATCCAGGGCTGTGTTACAGAATAATATATTTGGATTGGAAACAATGCTATTTCAGTAGTTGTATAACTATTAAAACTGATTTAAAATATGTTTCCATATTTCACAGAGTACCCATGTAGTAATAATTCAGTTGAGGTAGAGGGTGTCACAGAATTACTTGTTGAATCAGGCAGAAAAAAAATTTTGGCCAGAAAATATGATGTCACATTGTAATATGTACATGAGAGCATCTCCCCAGCTGGTGTAGGATTGTTACTCACTAGGTATTCTTCATGGGTTTGCTCATTCTTTAAATGTTACAGGATTCCCCCACTCCTTTGGTGTGACAAAGCTTCAATCCTACAGGCAGAGCTGTGAGTGGGAATCTAGTAAAAACAGAGTTGTGCTAGTTTTGAATAAGATGGCTGAGACACTGGTAGCTGTCTGCCTATAGCTTAGAAGAGGGTAAGTGCCAGGGGAGCCAGGTTGTGCCTTGTGTTGTCAAAGCTGGAATGCTGCTGGAGAGCTGTTGTAGAGCTAGGGGGAAGAGGTACCTGTCTGTGACTGTCTGCACTTGATTGTCACAGCAGCGATTACAGCCTGTTTCTATAGTTTAGGAACATGTTTTGCACTAAGCTTTGGCTAACCTAGCCTGTTAGACTTCCTCCATATCTTGTAATCCTTTGAGCACACCAGTTTTATCCACACTGTGCCCAGCTATTGGGAATTCAGTGTATTTTTTGGGTACATGAAAAACTGTGGTAAGGGCTTTTTTGCAATGTTATCATCTGCAAATCAGGGAATTGAGTAGGACCTCAGTCCTGACCCAGAGTATTTACCCACTCTGGGTAAAGACATTTCCCTTTCACAGTCAAGGAAAGAAGGAGGAAATGAGTGCCATGAGGAAATGCAAAGCAAATTAGATATGGTGGTTAAAACTCCTTACACACCACTAACCAGAATGATATATATTTGTACTTATTTTTATGTGCTTAATCCACAAGGCATGGGATGCAGTAATTAAATTGTGGCTGCTATCAACAGAGGACTTGCATTCTCTTTCTGTGTTGCTCTTAAAAGCAAGGCTTTCTATTCTTAGGATTCAAGAACGCTGCAGCTTTTTTTCTAAAATCTAATAGCTATATTCCAGTTTTCTTCTTAAATTTAAAAGTTCCCCATGGCTTTCCTTACAGCCTTTTTTGTCTATGGAGACACACTGCCTGTGCTGCAGCCTTTGGACAGAAGTGATATTGTTGTTTACTTAGCACTTGACCTATTATCAAAGAGGATGATTGATTCTGTGCAGCACACGCAGGGATGGTGTGCCTGGGTCACACGAAGAGCAGAGTAACACCTGTTAAGATGGTCTGCTGAGGTGGATGTATACATATATATATAGAGGCAACAATAGGCACCTGTGTGAGGGGAGTATTCAAGAATGAATCCGTTAAGAGAGAACAACTAATCCTGGCTCCATTGAACATAGGACTCTTTATGACTCCTGCTTGCCTAAAGCTACTCCTGCAACACTTCCCTTGAAAAAGTGCAGTGAGTTGATAGCATCTGTCAGAATGAATCAGCAGGTGTAGTCAGATGTTCCCTGAGGGGCTTGTGCCTTAGAAATCTTGAGATTTCATGTGAAATCAACAAGAGAGCTTGATTGAAGGTCGCTAGCTCCTATAGGAGGTCTTTTCTGTGCTGTATCCCTTACTGGGAATAAAAAAATGAACAACATCACAGAATTGCTAAAGGTAAAGTTGAAATGGTAGCTCTGTTAGTCATGTACTACTCTTAATTCAACAGAAGTGTCTATTGGCATTGCTGGCACTCACAGTGGTCAAGGGTGACATATTTTCACACTCTGCAGTAGTTTGCAATTTCTCTGAGAACAGGATCTTCTGGGGTGCAGGTCTTCAGGTTAGGCTAAGATGTTTGTCAGAAAGCTTGTTAATTTTTTTTTTTTTTGTGGAATGGCATCTTTTCAAAAAGTGTTGGAACAGATTCTCTCCTGACATCAGCCTTCTGCAGTGTCCAGTGAGAGGAATTGAGGGAGTGGCCTGAAGTTGTGTTAGGGGAGGTTTAGTTTGGATATTACTAAAAGGTTCTTCACCCAGAAGGCGGTTGGGCACTGGAACAGGACCCCTGGGGAAATGGTCACAGCACCAAGTCTGACAGAGAAGGGTTTGGACAGTGCTGTCAGGCACATGGCGTGATTATTGCTGATGTCTTGTGCAGGGCTAAGAGTTGGACTCAAAGATCTTTTGAGACGCTTCCAACTCAGCATTTTGTGGGATGCTGGGATTCTGTGATATTGCCACAAAACGTGCCAGTGTGACCCATGCACATACTTTCTACTAAATTATGCTTAATATCCTAAATACTACCAAAAATTGAATGTATTTGGAGTTCATTAAGGTGGTTAAAATTCTGCAGAGTTTTGTGCTTTAATTTCTTCTTTGACTTTTTATCTTTATAAATAAACAAAAAATGAATTCACGTCTCAGATTATCTTTCAGACATCAAGTGGTGTGGATTCATTTTACTTAACCTTAGACATCTGCAGCATTAAACTTTGCCTTGAGCTAGATCACTCTGAGCCGTCTGCAGTCAGTGCAAATGAGCAGGTAGTTTGAGGGCAGGGTTCATGTCATGTATTACACACCCATCTTGGGCTGAAGTGAATTGTGTTCCAGAAATTCCTCTCTCCATTTTGGTCTCCAGACCAAAGAAGATTATATTATTCCTTCAGATACAAACAACTAATCCTGGTCACATCAGTGCTGTCTCCGTGAGCTCACACATTAACATGCCTAGTATGTCTACTAGTGTGCCTATAGGTAGTTTTATGTCTGACACTGAATTTATGTCCATGTCATGGGTTGAAAGTATTTGGTTAACATTGTTACCAGTTGCACTTTGCAAGATATCAGTTCACCTCACAAAGTAGAACTGAAATCCACTTGAGGTTTCTCACATTTATTTAGCTGAAGTTTATGTGCTTTCAAAAGGAGGAAACATTTCCATGGATATAATTTGTGCCCAGGAAGGGTACCCTGAACTTCATGTGCTGTACAGCATACATACATACAGACAAGCCATATGACAATATCTGTAACAACAGCTTCATAGCTTCATACCTAAAAACTGATTAATTTCCCATCACACTGTTGTACACAGTGTATTGCCTCTCCTTCACACCATGGGGACACTCTGTGTGGAATTTTGCTGTTGTTTCTGCTGGCCCTGATCCTTCCCTCCAAGAAGCTAGGTCTTGAAGGATTAACAGAGAGCTTTCATCCTAAAACTTGATCAGATTTTTAATATGCATCTTTGTCATTAAATAGTGATCAAATTAAATGATGTCTTTAAGAACAAAGCAAAAGCAAACAGAATTATTTCTCAAAAGAATCTGTCAAGGAAGAACTGGTATATATCAATGATCCTCATCAGAACAAAGTGTCAACTTATGTTTAGTGAAGTTTTCATTTGGAGATAGAAGGAATAACCTCTAAATTTAAACTCCAGAAACTGAAGGGGAAAAGATGACTAAATGAAACTATTTTAGAGCTAGAAAACTTTATTGTTGCCTGAAATACTGTGCAAAGTTAGCACATTTCTTTTCTTTTCATGTTAGTTTTGTTGGTTTGAAAAACACAATAAATGATATGTAGTATTTTAAACTTCTGTTAAAATTCTGATCACATGAACTGTAAATAATTGTTCCTCAGTGTCTGTGATATTTAGTCTCATCCACTTTCCATAGAAAAAGTTGGTATTATGTGGAAATAAAATTTTATTAGAGTTGTTTTATTTTCTGTAAATTTGCTAAAACAGTGGTGCAGCTGCTCTTTATGGATACAGAGAACAGTGAATCTTTCACTTTCAGTTGAAGATTAAGGGACCTGTAGATACTCAGTTCCTCTTCTAATTAGATTAAATGTAAATAACTCTCTTTTTATTTATAAAGAATATAAATCTGAGTTTAGTAGTCATCCTTAATTCATACCCCTTCCAACCCAAATTGTAAATGGCAATACAGACAAGTTCTGGTTTGGACCATCTTACCTAGAACTGTTTCCTCATTTTATTTGTCTTCTTATTGCACTTTGAAAGATGTATTTGGGAAAACAGTTTTCCAGTTCCAGAAAGAGGCCATCCTGGATTCCCCTCAATAGTGAAAAACACCATCTCTCTATTTGCATGCTGAAACTGAAAAGCTTGAATATGCAGATAGTTTGCCTATAGAAATTCCTTCTGGGTTGAAACTTGACATAAACATACACAATCTTCATAAATAAAACTCTATTACATTATTGTATAATAGCCAAGAGATGAATGGGGGGTGAGGAGGAAATGAAAGGGAAAAAAAAAAAGAAAAAACTGGTCACGACAAAAAATAATATGTTTGGATAATTTTCTGAAATACTGTCAGTGAGTAGTCCCATATACAGAATACATTGTTAATAAATCTGCTCAAAGTAAATGCATTGTGAAAGTCTAGTAATTTAAAATTATTAGGTATTTCATATATTAAGATAACAGCACATTTCACTGAAGACAATGAGGATATATTACAGTCTATGGTAAAGATTTATTCTAGTTAGCATTCTAAAGGACATATTTCAGCTGTCGCTATTTCTTTTCTTCTGTGTGAATTAGAGTGTCTTTTGAATATGATAATGCCTGACTTTACTGCTCCTGTGTTTTCTTTAGAAAGGTATAGCTCAGATCTTGTGATAATGGAAACACAAAATTAGTCCGCTTGTTTGTTTTTTTTTTTCCATTTAAAAAAAAAAAAAAATTTGTTATAGTAGAAGATTTTAAAGACAAAGATATAAAAACTAAAATTATGTAGCAGTATGAATCAAGAGAGTGATTGGAGGGCTGAGGTCTCCTCGTGTGGTTGACAGTGTCATCAGAAGTAAATAAGTGGCTGTATCTGTTAAACAGTTTTTTAGGGCTTGAGGCATTTTTTTCAGATAATATGTAGTGGAGCTGTTGCTTACAAATGTAATGATGGGATTAATTAGGCACTTGACAAAACTCTACAAATGTCATGCAAGATCATAGCCCAAAACTATCTTCTGACTTTTTATGCTTCTGTTGTAAGAGGCCCAATTGAATTATGCTAGATATAAATTTTTGAGTTGTATTGAATATTCATTTTGGTATTTTTAAGAAATATTGAACACCCCTGATTTTGTGTGAGGGTTGCAGCTCCTCTAATTGTGGGAGTGCAGCATGTTCTCAGAAAGGAAACTCACTGAAGAAAGGAAACGAACTGTTCTCTACCAGAAAACTGAACAGCACGTTGAAACCTCATGCAAACACAAGTTAACTGCAAATGGAAGGACAAATGAGCTTGGCAGCCTGTCCTTAAAATGCCATTCAGAGAAAAAAAAAGCAAACTCCTTCCCATGGAGTACACTTGTAGGGGGTTGGGAAATTATTTGAGATTCCATGTCAAGTATATTTGTGTCAGCAAAATGGAAAATTTCATGTTGAATTTCCTTTATTTTTGTTTTGTCAATGGGTTGAAATGTTCTTGAACTGCTCCATGTAGCACCGACATAAAGTTTTCCCTCTCTCTCGGAATTATAATTTTTTTTTTTTTTTCTGCCGGACAGCTGTTTTTCTTCTCCCGAGAATGTAAAATTTTGTTTTCACCAGACAGAGATCTTGAAGGAACAGGCCTGTGAGACTTTTCTTCTTGTGTTTTCTTCATAGTTTATGTTTTCTTATCATTACATTCTGTTCCTGACCTGCAGAGTTCTTCATTGCATGTCAGTTCAAGGCACACTCCTGAATACCAAATGCCCCTATGCTTAATGCCCAATGCCAAATGCAAAATGCTCTTAATGCTATCTATGAAATGCTTAATGCTTAATGGTCTAATGCAAAACACCCAACTACGAAATGACAAATGCTCCCACCCTCAGGGTGGCGTGGATATTTATACTACAATCCACGTGATCAATATTTATAATTCTACTCCAATAACTATTATCTTTGTTAGAAGGTTAAACTCTACTCTAAGCCAACTGTAACTCAACTCTAAGCCAACACAGCAGAACATGGAGTTAGATGAAGAAGAAGTAGAAACCCAAAAGCCTTGTGCTTCCTTCATCTTGCCTTCACCTGTCTGCTGTCCTAAAAACCCCATATACCTAAAATTCTCACCCTGTGACAAAACTACACACTATTCTACTATCTAATACACACTCTTGAAAACTCTGCTTCATTTCAGAGCTTAAAAGCCCTTTTTCCATGAACAAAGATTAAAACCACTGTTTGTCAGAGATCTTAAAATCTCTTAAACATGCAAAGAAATATTTTTCATATTTCCAGACTCTGACACCTCTCCTTCTTTTTACTTAAAAAGAAATAGGATACAAACATCATACCTGATGTGTTTCAACTGACCTGAAGAGTAGAGCAACTAGTTAAGAAGAAATTAATGTTCAAAGAGCCATTAATCAGCTCTGGCTGTTGTCTTGTATATCTGCCACTCAGTCATATGTCTGTGCCAGGCATCTACCTGAAAAATCCAGCACATAGAAACACTCTAGAAAATTATACTTTTTATTCTTGTAGTTAACCTTATGTGGTAGGTTGCTATGCACCAAGTTGCTCTAGCAATCACCCACTTCTGTAGCTCCTCCCACTACCAAAACGTTGCCACATAAACCAATATACGTTAACTTTCATTCCATCCATACTGGTGTTGTCCACAGTCTGTAGGAAAATACCTGTAAGAATATCTGCCAGATAGTGTATAGAACAAAAGCATCATTCTCAGTAGCACAGGGGAAGAAAATACAAAAAGCTATTACAACGTAAGTTTAGGGAGCTCACTCAACAATTGCCATACTGGGAATAAAAGCCTCATCTCAGGTAAGTAATTTTTATATTTTATTGACAACTAATAACAGAATGGGATAATGATGAATAAACACCACCACCCCCACCCCCCAAACACACTTCCTTCCTTCCTTCCTTCCAGGCTCAACTTTACTCCTGACTTCTCTACATCTTCCCCACAAGCAGCTCAGGGAAATAGGGAATGGGGTTTTCAGTCAGATGATAACACTTTTTTCTCTGCCTTCCTTCTTCCCTTGCTTCAGTGTGGAATCCTTTCCATGCTACATTGTCCTTCATGAACTTCTCCTATGTGAAGTCCTGTGGGCTGCAGTCCTTCAGGAACAGACTGCTCTAGCATGGATCATGTCCTGTCAGAAAACCTGCCCCAGCATGAACCCTCCATGGGGTCAGAGCCTGCTTCAGGTGCATCCACTTGCTCTGGTGTGGGGCCTCCAGGGGCTGCAGGTGGATATCTGCTCTCCTGTGGACCTCCAAGAGCTCCCTTCTGTAGAGTAAATAGCCTGCTACACCACGGTGTTCATCATGGGCTGCAGGGGAATCTCTGCACTGGTACCAGGAGCATCTCCTGCCCCTCCTTCTTCAGTGACCTTGGTGTCTGCAGAGCTGTTTCTCCCACACATTCCCACTTCCCTTTCTCAGCTGTAGTTATGCAGCATTCCTACCTTTTCTTAAATATGTTAGCACTGAGATGCTACCAATATCTCTGATTGTCTCAGCTTTGGTTTGTCTTGGAGCCAGCTGGAAATGATTCTGTTTGACATCAGAACAGCTTCTGGTTTCTTCTCGCAGAAGCCACTTCTGCAGTTCCCCTCACTACCAAAACTTTTCCACGTAAACCAATATACGTTAACTTTTATGCTGTCCATATTGATGCCATCCACAGTCTAGGAAAATGCCTGTAAGAATATCTTCTAGATAGCAAGAAAGAACAAAAGCATCATACTTTCAGTGTTGTGTATGTGGAATGTGGTATTATACAATTGCTGTATTTAGTTGGTGCGTAAAAAGCAGTGTACTGCAAAAATGCAGAATTAAATCTGTTAGTGTACATACTGTAATGAAACAGCAACAGTTTTATAATTAGGAATACAATAAATTCAGCCAAAGCCCAGGAAAATAAATAGAAAGAAATACCTACTGCAAAACTATAAAACAAACCAACCAACTAAAACCCAACCCAAAATCCAACAGATAAGAGACAGAGCAAAGGGAATTTTACTTTGCATTTTAAAGAATCAGAGATGACTGCTGTAGGATGGTTTCAGCACACAGCTAGTAAAAGGTGAATAGTTATTGACCATACCTTTCTGTTGCAAAGGAGCTAGCTGTGGGGTTTTGCAGGAAAGAAAGGTAGACTCTCACCTTGTCCTTCTACTTTCCTTTGAAAGCCATAAGCTTCCCACCTTGTATCCTGCTCCATCTTTTAGGAGAAATCATCCATCTTGCATTTCAGCCAAAAGTCTCAGCACTGCTCACTGTCCTGTATTCTTCCATTTTTGACACTCAGTGGTGTTTGTTTTTGTAGAACTGACAGTGGAAATTAGGAATCATGTAAGCCACTGAAGATCTTGCTCAATGGTGACCTTTGATTTCATCAGTTTCTCATCTAACAAAAGCCCTGGGACAGGACTTGTTCATATTCTTGTGTTCTACTTAAACATTTTTTTTAAGCAGTAGCTCGATAATTGCTATGACTACTGGTAGACCTGACTTGATGTTTAAGCTGGGGAATGCAAACAAAAAAATATGTATAGCCTGTGAACTACAAAGCACATATTCATTTACTTGAACAGCAAACACATTTTTTTCTTCCCTAGATCCCTACAGTTCATCATTTGGGACTGATGGAGCAGTGTCCAACAGCAACATTTTTTTGCTGAGGGTAGATGAAGTCCTAAAAATCCACTTGAATATGCCATAAAAAGCTAGAGAAGGGAGAGTGCTTGTCTTAATGACAAAAGCATTCCTGAAAAATATCCCTCTTCTATAATGAAAATTCATGTAATATCCCAAGTCCTGAACTACTTCCCACTAGTGTCCCAACAGACCATGATCTTCCAAGTGAAGTTGAATCTATTTTACTTTTCTGAACAAAGAAGTTGTGTTAGATAGAGTGATGACAGTGGACTTCCAGTGGGATAAGTGAAGTGGTGGCAAGCATTTGTTCCAGCTTCCTGTATTGATTAGTACTAAATCTATTGTCTTCTCCATACATGATCAAGTTTATTATTCTGAGGCTCCTTTGCAAACATGATTGTATTTCATTCAATTTCAGTATTAACTTTTAGATTTATACTTGTCAATTGGTACCAACATAAATTATGTTTGTTTGTTTACCATACATATTTTTATAAATTATGTAATATTGTGATTGTCAGATTAAAATGTTAGGAATCCTTGGTAGGTAATGTTTACCATTGTAAACTTCATTTACATTTGATGAATTTCAAAGGCTATTTTCAGCTACAAAAAAAGCATTTTTGAAAAGGCAAATATTTTCTCCAAAAAGTTTTCAGTGTCAAGAGTTTAAATGTCATGATTTAGAGAAGCACAGTTTTTATTTTTAATGCAAGTGGAATTACATTTAAATAAAAATGATCTGACTTCTATAGAAGCATGAAGACAGTCACTTTTCCTTTTGTATGACATCTGAAGTGATTTAGTCAAGTGCATTTTTCATTTTAACAATACTGGATGGGGAAAAAAGTGAGATTATTTGTCTTGGGGAAAAAAAAAAAAAGAGAGAGGACTGCCTTTCAAATATTTCGTAGTTTTATGAAGACTTTTTATCTAATCAGGTCACATCCCTTTTCTGAAGACCTGAATAAACTTTACATAGTCACAAATTTTGAAGTAAAAAGCAGAATCATGGGTGCAATGTACTCCCCTCTTCTATGTAGAAAACTGACATAGCTGTTGAAAAGGTGATGGCAAAGAGGCAGGAAGGGCCTTTGTATGGCTTCCACAGAGATGTTTGTTCCAGCCAGGCATGCAGATGATCCAGGGTCAAAGGCCAGGCTCATGGGAAGGGTCCAGGTTCAAGTTTATGGGTGCTGGGGGCTGGGAGAGCATCAGGGACCAATTGTCAGGGGGCCTGGGGCAGTACAAAGGTGGGGTTGGGGTGTGGGAGCCAGTGGGGGAATTGGGAGGGAATGACTGAGGGACACAGGGATGGAGAGGGGATTAACAGGGGCTGAGGGAGCAGAACAGGGGGACGTTGGCATAACAGAACAGGGGATCCTGTGAGAGAAGGCTCTTGTGTCTTCCTAACTTAGGGAATGCCTCTCAGGGTTCATCGACCTCCACACTTCTACAATTTTGAAAACAATTTGTTTTGCCCTATTTTAAAGTGCTTAATTTGTCTGTTTTCTATACAGTGAGGTCATTTGCATTTAAAATATAATACTTTTGCTATTGGACATCAACCACCATAGTCCAAAGTTGCTGGTCTTATCTGTGAGCTGCAAACATACATTTTATAGGCAATCACAAGTATTTTCTTACAAGCTGTTTTTCAGAAACCTATTATATGTTGGAAAGCCATCCTGTTTCTTCTCTAAAAGCATAATGCCTCTCCAAATTTTAACTTTTAACTTAACTTTTTTTCCTAAACAGATTGATATACTGTAAAAAAGCTACTCACACTGTGAAAGACATTAATTAAATTGGTAATGTGGGTGCTATTGACAAACTAGGGATGTGGAAAATTGCAGGAAAATAAAAGAGAATGTTATACTTTTTCTCTATGCTTAAGTGTCCACCTTTGATAGCAAACATTTAAAAAATCTGTTCAGTAGCCTTTCTTCAAAGAATCTTTCTTAGAGATGCCAGGCTTATACAAATAGTCCCTTACCTTTGAGCTCTCCTACTAAGTTTGGATAAAACCTGATATCCAGGGTGATGTAGAACAAGGAGAATGAGATTAATTCCTTCTACTATAGCACCACAAAAAGAAAAGGAGAAAAACCTCAATGGGAAACCAGACGTATTTTAACAATCTCCCACACCGGACATGTGTATTTTCATCTCTACCTTTCACAATCTAAATGCCTTCTCTCTCAGTAATGTAACAGGTATCTTAGTCCAGCATAAGTGGGCTACACAGCTGCACACTTATAATCCTTCAGTGCTTTCCAAGTTCCTTTTAAAGAGTGGAGGAACAGGTGCCATTGATGCCAAGGGCAGCAGTGCCTTGCCCTGTCTTAAGATGGAGCTTGGTTAATTTACAGCTAAGATTATATGGCACAGTTGCTTGTGGCAGCCAGAGAGAGGCAGATAAAAATTTCACACTAGTTATCTGTGACCTCTGAGAAATCTATCTGAAGGTAGTTTCAGAGAGTGGAGACTTAGCACAGATTGCTCTGTAGCTGCCCTACTAATACCTACAGAAGGAAATATATAGTGAGGGTGGTGTTAGTGAAGCCAAAGCAAAATATCTTTATTTGTAAAATACCTGAAGCTTTTAGCCAAACTCTTGGAAAACATACTTTGTGCCAGCAGAGCTTAGATGGTGATTGTTAGAACTTCTGTCTTTGTGTTTTTTTCACCGAAAAGAAGACCCTGAAAAGCATGTTTGATTTAATTCAAAGCAAGCATGTTTGATTTAATTCAAAGCATTAACATTGACTTAATTCAAAGCATCAGCATTCATCAGTGGTATGTCAAATTAGAGAAATTATGTTTGTAATTTTTTTTTTCATTTTAACTCAAGTTATTACTGATGCACATTTCTCTGTAGTTATGTGGTATGGCTTGTAGGTGAGAAAGGTGTTTCCCATTGTCCGTTCCTGGAGATTAAATTAAAGTGGTTTCATGGATGACACATGGATCCGGAGGGAACCCTGAATTTCTAAATATCATCTTCTAGAAGTTTCAAGTTCCTCAACATCCAGTCTAGGTGACAGTTCATCTCCAAAAAGCTGCACTTTGAATAAAGTTGCCTGGCTTTTGGCACCTGTTGTATAGCTCATAAATATTTTGCTATGAAGAATGGAACATGCATAGCAAACTTAAGCATCTTAAAAAAAATGTGATACCAACTTTTTGGTAAAGAGAGATTCTTTTTTTCCTTAACCTCTTGCTAAAAAAAAATAAATCTAAATGTGCAAGGGCATCATATTAACTGTGAAAGTAAGTAATACATGGCCTTTAATTGTCTGAAGAAGACATTTATTTTATATTGGGGAGTTAGCATATACAGCTAGTGGCATTTTCTAAGTAAGAAAACAAGTGATGCCCTTTCTCTGACTAATTTTATTTATTAATAAATTCCTATCATGCTCTTGTAGGTTGGTCTATTTGGAATTTATATGAATTATAGACAGAGAAAACCCAAGGCAGCCAGCTGTAATTTCAATGTGACCTTGACTTGACTTGTGCTAGTAAAATGGTAGTAAAAATGATTGAAAGGAAGGGCAAGAAGTAGGACGATGCAAAGTCATACTTTGGACTATGTCCAAGTTCATTTACTGCTACATACACTGTAAATATCTCCAGAATCCATGCTTTCATTTACCTGTAAATTGAGGTGTATTCTTGTTGTGGTTTGAACAACAGGTGTCTGCTAAGGAAGGCAGGAGCCTCCCTTGGAATGGAGAATTTAAACCCCCTCCCTCCAAATTATTATAACTTTGAAATTAAGGGGCTCTCAGGCAAAGATATGGGAATAGGCATAGCAGTTCTTTATTAGGGGAACTAAAATAAACAATAAACCCAAAACACATGCAGTATTACAATGGAGAAAAAAAAGCAGGCAAGCAAGCAAAAAAACAAACAA
Source organism: Certhia americana (assembly GCA_018697195.1). Lineage (NCBI taxonomy): Eukaryota > Metazoa > Chordata > Aves > Passeriformes > Certhiidae > Certhia > Certhia americana. Next base: position 102,105,373 of record CM031857.1, read on the forward strand.
ACAAACAAACAAAACCCACTGACAGAGTCAGGATACAACCTGACACCCTGTGGGTCAGGGTGTTGGTGGCAGTCCCATTCCATGGTGGCTGCAGTCCCAGTGGCAGATGTGGCTCTGTTGAAGTGATGCTCTTGTAGAAAGAGTGAAGTTCTTTCACTGAAGGTCCAGTGGTGATAGATGGGCCTGGTCTTCCTCTGAGAATCCAGTGGAAAAGGCTGCCTTGGTGTTCAGCTCCCAGATTTTTATCCAGGTAGGAATAGTTGGCTCCTCCCCCTGTCTGGAGCATTTCCCAGTGGGATGCTGTAATTGTATCAGTGAGACTCAATGGCCCATGAGCAGAAGATCTCTCCCTGGAGGGAGACTGGGTTGTGGAAGAGATAAGAAAACTGCCCCAGCAGGTTTTTTGACATTTGGCCATTGACAGACAATTACCCCACTCCCCCTACCCCAGTTTCATCAGATGGTGATGGAATACAGAGTTTTGGTTACATTTTGAACTGCAACCCATGACAATTCTTCAATTCTAGACATTGTAGCCACTCCAAGGAAATCATAAAGAAAGGTGAAAAGCAATGAGATTGTGGTAGGTAGGCATCTTGCCTGAGCTGTAGGAGACTGATTTTGTTGTGGATAATTTCACTTACAGCAGTCATGAGCTGGGCAATACCAGCTTACAAAGGAATGGTGGTTACCACTCTCAAATCTGGAATATTTTTGCTTCTCTCCAGTGGGTAAACAAAAACCCCAAAGGAATTCAAAACTGACAATCAGTTTAAGAAGAGTGTGACCTTGACTTGTTGTGTTGAAGTTGTACATGTGTGCACAAGGGTTACTCATTCTTCCCTTTTTTCCAGAGACAGTTCCATGATGAGAACACTGAAGATTATGAGGGCCCTGGGGATACAATGGGAATGTAGCCTATATAAGTATAACTAAAGTTAATGTTTTAGCTTTGTGATCACTCTGTACTTGTGTCATACCCTCTAATTCTCTAGGAATTACTAGAAGAAAATTGTAGGTTTTATCAGAAACTTGTCTTTTGAAAAAGAAGAATGTTAATTTTTTTTTTTTTTTTTTTTAATTTAATGTACTGATTCCCAGTGCAGAGTATTCATCAAAATACAGAGTCTGTGCATTGATCAGCTTTGGGCACCTACAAAACTACAGAGTTTCTACAGAGAAATCAAAAGCTCTAGCTTTTTGCTATACTATCCCGGTCACCCAGTAATGATGGAGCACAAATAGGAACATTTCTCAGAGTATCATCTCTCTGATAATATGACCAGCAAGTCTGCAGGTGAAAAACCCATCAATTTTCTTGTCTTTTCACAAGCTGAGACAGTAGCAACTGCTGTTTTGAAACAGAAATTAATGTCACAATATGCTCAGATGCAAAAATAAGTGGCTCTGCTCAAGAATTTTGTATTTCCTGCTTTCAGTATGGGCAGTATTTTGCAAACTGTAGCAGGTTTCAGAATGAAAGAAACTTTCCTGAGTCTCTTGTAGTTGTAAACTGGCATGTTGAGTTTATTACTCAGAGCAAATGGTAACTGATATAAGATAAACAAGCAAATAATATCTTTGCCATATCTTAAACACATTTAATTGATGAGGTTTGTCACTGTATCTTAGGATTGATAACCCGAAGGCTTTCTAACAGTTTTGTAAAGATTTGACCCAATGAATACTTCCTGTCTTTGATTGCAACCTCATGGGATTTGAGCTCATCAGTTTTATATTACAGCCCTCATTTTTATAGACTCTGACTGTTTGGAGCTTTTGAAATATGCACATGCTGAGTTTTTGAAATGTGCACACTCCTGAGCAGTAAAAATCTCAGACCTAGGCTGCTGATGACTTCTCCTGAACAGGGACAGGAAATTATTTAAAATCTATATTCCACAGAGTTTTTATGTAACTTTATGTAATTTTACTAGAAATTCGATAATATTGCTGGAAAGCCTGAATGGATTAGTATTGACAGTCTAATAAGAATTGTAAGTAGGTTTAAAAAATCTCTGACAACTGTGGTGAACTAGATTTTATTTTTCCCAGTGCCAGTTAGGGAATAAGAAAGTCAAGGTAAGTAAGGTGTCTTACAAAACAGCACATGAAAACAGCATTGTGCTTGCTGCAGGTTGTAGTTCATACTATGCTCTTATTTAAATTACATGAGTGTTTCATCCTTTTCTATATTGTCTCTTTAATGTACCTGGGTATATATAGGAATTTCCTCCATGTGGTTATATCCAGGCCTCTAGCATACACAGAGGAAAAGAATAATATTTAGAAGGTCTTTCCCATAACTATTTCAGGCAGACAGCCCATTTGCTGGGGGTCTGGGGAGCTTAGAATTGCTGGAGCTGTTGTAACCTAAGTGGAAACCTATGACTGCAGAGTCTAATTAAATTAAAATAGCCACTAAAAAAACCCCAAACTAACAAAACCAAAACCAAAACCAAAAACCAAGGCAAGAGAGGGAGAGCAGATATTTTGTTGTGTCGTCTTAGTCCTTGTTTGTAGTGGTTTCAGCTCTCTCAATGTCTCAGTGTTCAGGATGTCCGCTACAGAGTACAAGATGTGCCCAAAGCATGCTGAGCAATCTGTACAGATCTTCTGCACTCACTTTTGCACAGCTGTGGACTTCTGTGTGTGAGGGCCAATGCACTCAAGAATCAGGCAGTGTTCTACAGTGCAACTGAACTTTAAACACTTGTCGGTTTTAGGCTGAAAAAGAATCTTTTATTCTTTGATTTTTCTTTTTTGGCTGTTCTAGTGAAGGAATTAACACATTTTTTTTTCAACGGTATTGCAATGAAAAGTGATCATGATCTTCTCTAAGTTTGCAGAATCACTCCTAACAGCTTCGTGATGGGAGACCTCAAGGAAACCTGTCAACCTTGAGGGGATTAGGAGGTTTATCCTGAGCAATGTGACAGACAGAGTTGAGAGGTGTAAAAGCTAGTGACTGGCTTATTAAGGTGCTTAAAGATTTTTTGGAGCTTTGCATAGGGCTGGAAGTGGTAAACCCAGTATTGTGGCCTATAACATAAACAATTATTTACCAACTACTTCAGTTTCTCTTGTAGTTGTTGTTCCCCACTCTCTGTCCTGACCTTTTCTGCACTGTTGCTAGATACTTTTAAGTGCTTCTGTTTCACCCCAGGGGAATATTTGGGATGTGGTAATTGCAGAACAGTGGAGGTGGCTAATAAAACTGTAGATCTAAAATGAGCTCTGCTTTTTCTAGCTTATTGTTTTTTCAGGAATTCTTCCTTTGGGATAAAAATCTGTTGAGTCAGAAAGGGATAAGGACAGTGATACACATTTAGATGTGTAAACGAGTGTGTTGAAGGGATATTACCTACCAAAGAAGTAACTCCCTCCCTAATTCATGGTTTTATCAGTATGTCGTGCCTGTCTTTCTGTTAGCTGGAGGGACGTGCACAAATACAAAGAAGAGATTTAGAATCCAATGTAGACAAATGCCCTGACATTAATGATGTGGAATAATAAAATAATACCTCATAAAAATGTCTATTTTTAAATTATTGCAGAATATTCAGAAATTTTCTTTTACATGAGTTTAATTCCTAAAGATAGGTAGCATTGAGCACTGAGAAAACCATAAATACAAATTAAAATGTTTTATATGTGTCTCTACAATTTCTATGTACAAACCAGCATCTTGATGTTATTAGCCCGACCAAAATGCTGAAGATCTCTTGGACTTCTTGTTATGAAGAATCATGGTCATAAGAAGCAGTCAGCTAGATAAAAAAAAAAACAAACCCACCCAGATCTTAAAAAAATGGAGGCTGTTCCTCGCACTGTAGACAAGAGGAGGTTAGACAGCAGTTGAAAAGAGAAAGCAGAAAAATCAAAAAGAAAAGGGAAAAATCAAATAGAAAGGTAATTTCTGTAACAGTTACCAAAAAATGAGATGAAAAGATGTCAGTTTATATTAAAAAATTATTATAAAAATTGCTTGAACAAAATCACACACTAAATTGCTTCCACTATCATTTAGAAAATTAATTTATATTTTGGTAGCACTGAAAATGAAGGACTGCTCATCTTGGGAGAGTTTACAACTTCGATTTTTGTATGTTTTGGATGCTGAGAGCTCAAGAAATTATGGGCCTCAGACCAGTCAGTAATACTTGTGGCAGCCAGCTAAAACATGCTTACAAACACCTGTGTATAAAGCAGCCACTGCCACAAACTGGCTTGAGTGGGGTCCCTCTGATGATGTGTGTGTGTATCTTGAAGTCTTGTTGTATTAAAATTCTTTGCCAGTAGCTGTGCTTGTACAACTGGAAGAAAGCACAACTGTTTTCATTCATGAACGTGGCTGAAACTCCCTGGCATTTCTTTGTGAAGTGTAGATAGGTTGGTTTTGATTGTGAAAGACTTAAGGACTTTGCAGAAAGACTGAACAATGATCCAGGAAAACATTGTAGAGCATTTGCTGGCAATCCCAGGGGAATCCTGGAGGGCTTAGACTGAGAGCCATGAGACTGACACAAGTCAATGGAAAAGAATCTGACCTGAAAAGACCTATAGAGCAGGTGCTATGTATGGATGCACCTAGTGCAGAAAACTAATTTAATAATTAATGATGACCATAAAGCACAATATGGCCCTATTACAGCACAGAAGAAAATCAATTATAAAGGTTCTGCAGCAGAATATTGATTCATTTATTTGATGTACAATTTGGGCTTTTTCTTTGAGAAGTGTTTTGTGTGGATGTATTTTAAAATAGAGTTATGTTTATGCTTTTGCCCACCATAGGATTTATAGATTATGCAGCTTTTTATACTCATTAAAATCCAGTATTGCAAGAGAACAAGGATTTAAAATGGAAGGAAAATGGAGAATGGAGGATAAAAAGGTGCAAAGACCTCAAAAATCTGATGTTTGATGAAAATGCCAGATAGAGTGTAGGGCATTGAATAACATTGCCCCTGACCAGTCTGAATGGACTGCATGCCCTGTGCTGCTTCTTCTGGCTCAGTCCTGTTAATCAAAAAACAAATTTTTGAATTTTGGTTAAAAATTTCTTCTAAGTACCTATCTTTTTCCCCTCTGTGTCATTTGCAGACATGCTTCTTAATAGCTATCAATATACATTCTTTCTTTCCTTATGGGTGAAGTCTAGAAATTAACTTTGAAATCCCTGGAATAGTGTCTGCAGATCATTATCTATGTAAGTTCCATTAAGCTTAAATGAGCTCCATTTAAACTTAAATATGTTGTCTTGAAAATAATTTTCCAGAACAGTCCTCAGAGTATCTTGGAAAGAATTCCATCCTTGAAAAAATCGGTTCAGTGTTCCTAAACCTCTGCCTGTGGGAAGTTAACATGATCTTTAATAATTTTCCAGGGCATTTTCCCGTCTATTTTAATACATTTCAAGGAGCTCATTTTGTTAAGAGCATCTCAGCACTCATAATGAGTATGAGTAATACTCTGGTTTGTTTGCCTCAAACTGGAACAGAGTTAAAACACAGTCTGCTTCAAGAAGCCAGCTGGTTTTGCATTCTCTTTAAACAAAGAGAGAGTAAAGCAGTTGTTCTTCCTCTAGGAATTGTGTGCACTGTAGCCTTCACTTTGTGCACGGTTCATGATTGTACCTGAGCTCGCACTGACCTAAGCAAGTCCTGGTTCTGCCAGAATGACAGGGACTGTTCTCAAGAAGGGGAGGCTGTGAGTTAATAGTGTACTGACCCCTATGACAGTGACCACACCTCACTAAGTTCTCTGGAGGGGGACTTGGAATTGTCCTCTAGAGATGTTGCCACAGCTGTGACTGTGTGAGATTCCACTCACTATTTGTGTTGTGGATTTAAACAGAGTTTCAGGCTGTAGATCCAGAGCTGTCTTCTACCCTTGAGGAAACCTGCAGTGCTTTTGTCTTTGAAGAGGTGAATAAAGCCAGTCCAATCTCTCTTTTTCAGTACAGAAGCCAACTGTTTGTTAGAGCAATACATTATGCCACAACAGAAAAATGAAAAGAAAGAAAGAAGCTGCATGAAACTGCATCTGTTGCTTGGATGGCACCGGAGGCATTTCTTTTAGTGAGGCATATTCTCCCTGAGGATTTTGCTGGGAACATCTTGGAATGCAGCATGGTGCCACACTCCTTCCCACTTTTTTTGCCGGGCCTTCCTTTGCATGGAAAACAAAGCATGAGGAAGAATGGAACTGGCCCAATGTGCAGTCCTCCCACCATAAGGCAACCAAGGCATATGAGTGGCCCCTAAAAACCGGGAAGCAGAGCTTTGTCTAGTAATATAGACTATCTTAGTGGTACAGAACATGGCAATGCATTCCTTTAGATTCCTTTGTCACTGATGTGAGAAATAGGCAGGTTTGAGGAGCTCATGCCAACTACCCTTGCATAGTTGGCACTAATTGGGTTGGCTCTAATTGGACAATTTTGTAATATTGACACCTGATTGGACCAACGAAAAGAGTGAATACGCCTTTTGTAAATACACATCTTAAGACAAAAAAACCCGGGGAAGAGCTCTCTTGGCTTCCAGCCTTGGAGGAGGGCTGGGTCAGGGCTGCTCCCAGCTCAGCCTGCATGGCTGGGTCTGGGCTGGGCCCATGGCCCAGTCGAGATTTTTCTGTCTCTGGAGTGGTGGTGAGTGAGCTGCTGAACCCCTCACCAAGGAGCTCCCCGGGCTCTATCCCAACAGGCGTCTGGGGCTCTTTGCCAGCAGGGACAAGCTCTTTCTTAGCAGACCCTGCCAGACTGTACCAGTCAGAGACTGTGTTAGCACCAGGAGCAGCTTGAGACAGAGTGTCCCGGGGGCCAAGAACAGCCGTGCGACTGCTGCCATTCCAGAGCAGGAGCAGCCACGTGGCCGGGATCGGAGGGGCCGGGGCGATCTCACACGGACACCTCGGCATGGCTGGCAATGAACTGTGTGTGCTCAGTTAATTCGAGCCAGCTTTACTATGGACAGAAGGATAAAAGTGTCGGTGGCAGTTTTTCCTGTTTTCAACACCCCAGCAGAGTCGGGCTGGCTCACATGGTGCTGACAGAGATCACACGGCCAACAGAGAGGCACGGTGAGCCATGTTCCCAATGTAGAGCTTGGACCAGATCAACCTTTCAGCATTACAAGACTTTATAAAAACTGTTTCAGTTGTTGGTAAAACTTGAGAACAAATGACTCTACAAACACCAATTCTCTCCTGAATTAAAAAAAGGAAAAAAAAAGGTGAACACATAGAAACAATAACATGGGACTCTGAGGTCAGTAAAGAAAAATTTAATTCTAGATGAAAGGGGTTGAAGAGATTCTTTGAGCTTGAAATCCTATAAAGCTATGGTGAAGATATATTTGATATACCAGACTTTATTTTGTTTCCTTGTAACTCATGGAAATGCATTTGGGGGATGTAGCATTCTAGCACAGCTGTGAGCTGAGGCACCAGTATTTGAAGCAAATAAATGTTGATGTAAATCCAGTGAGAAACTTGAATATGAAGAAATAAGAAATTTTGCCCTAGAGATAGTAGTAGAAAACCTCTGGTCCCCTAGATGGACAAAGAGAATTTTTGCTCTATGCTAGAACATCCCATCCTTAAAATGGCACCCCAGTAAATTGAAATGGCCCATGAAAACACATGTGAAAAAACCTGCAAGATATGGGAAGGACTTCCATACTACAAACAGAGTTGTCCTGTCCTGGGCGGCCGTTTGCAGAGACATTGAAGCCACAAGAAAAAACTGTTTTCTTGTAGAGATGTCTCCATAGTATGGCAAGGAAAACTCTTCTCCCTAAGTGAACTGAAGGAAACTATTTCAGAGGTAGTAAATTGACTAAAAGTCCCAAGTTTTGTCTCTACATTGTCAGTAGAAAAGAAAAGGATGGGGAGGGAAAAAAGGGTCTCCTGAAGGTTTTGTTCTGATTTTCTTATTATGTTCCTTTTAACTCTGTTAATAAAGTTTTCTTTATACACTTTCAAGCTTAAACGTGCTTTGCTTTTCTCCTAATCCTATCTCACAGCAAAAAATAACTCTACCACATTAATTGGTATGTTGGCTGGGAAACTCAAATTGGCAAACCTAAACCACTAGACATAATTAGTGTTTCTGTCCAGTTTCAAACTGAAACTGCAACAAGCTGCCTGTCTCTTAGTGAATATAAAGCAGCTGAACTCTCATGGTAAGTACCAAAGTCTGATGGAATGATCTGAGCCCAGAGAGTCCTTCAGTAGGGCCTGAGCAAGTGCTCTGCCCTTTGAGTGTTTCAGGAATCTAAAGACTCAAAGTGATGCACAAAAAGTCTAGATCCTGGGAAACATCCCATTGTACATGAGAATTACGAAGAATGGTTCACTCATTAGTTTTTGAACAAAAAAGAAAAAAGGAAAGAGATGCAGTCCTCACTGAAATTGCATATAAATTTTATTTTATAGCAACTAAGTAAATAAGTACTCTTCTACCTTGCTAGTGGGGTGTTGCTATGCAGTCTTTTGTGATGTAAGGTTTCAGCCAGAAGGGACAGGAAATTAATCAGTTCTAGCATGTGAGTGTCAGTAATTGCTTTTCCTAATATGAATTTGAAATGAAATGTACTGCAAAGAATGTTTCAGTTCTGGGAAAGATCAATCCACTCCTGAGGCCCCTATTCTTGTTAATAAGTTGCTTCCTTGCAAGTAGAAACTCAGTGATCCTTAAAAAATCCAGAGGTTTGTGTTTTAAAAACATTGATGCTGCTGCAGGCAAGGTGATTGCAGCCATTAGTTCCTCTTTATGTCAGAGGAGGATCTGGCATCAAAACCCCAGAGGATTCATAAACCATCTCACTGAGGCCTTAAAAACAGAAAGTCCTTATTGCCTTCACAGTAGGAGAATCACTGTAGTGGGAAACTTCCCCTTCACTAGTGTCTCAGATGAATTGGAAAAATCAAAGCAATTGTAAATGAGAAATATCATTTAGAAATATCGTTTAGATTTCTTATTGTTTGAGTGTTTTACACCCTGCATGTTTGGTTCAGGTTTCATATGTTCTCCCTAGTAGCCATGAAGAATGAACTGGGAGACTGCTAAACTGTGATCATACAACTTTATGGTTCCTTTTTAGTAATCTGATGGTTTATGTGGTGTCAAAAATGTTTATAAAATAGATGTCTAGCCTTTCTGAAGCAGAGCCAACCTTTTCAAACCAAACAGATGTGCTACTAGTCCTAACCATAATTATTAAATAATAATTATATTGCCTTAATCTTTAATCATGTTTAAAATAAAAGTTGTCAGAAAAATTACTGCCAACAAAAATTCTCATATATCTTGTCTTTAAAGCTTAAGTTACATACAGAAAGCAATACCACCAGCTTATCCACGCTAAAGGGAGAAAAAAAATGGACAGCTGCTTTTTTGCTAATTTGCTCTAGCCTATTTAAGCTAACACAATGAAAAGGTCATTTAGGAAACTTCTGGATCTGTCATCTGCTTTACATATTTTAAAGTCACTCTTGAGAGAAAACCTCATCAGAGATGTGGAAGAGAATTGAAATGAGCATAAAATACAGCATGTGCTGCTCACTGCTCCTGATGTTTGTCTAAGAACTGATATATAAGAAAATTACTAAAGCTGGAGAAGCTGGTAAAAAAAAATAAAAATTTTCCTTTGCAAAGAAGAATGTGTTTCAGAGCAACTCCAGTTCGGTGAATTTAGAGCACAATTCTGGGTATCTCTGAGGTTCTTCTTGGATCTGCCTGGATCTTGAAGAAGTGGATAACTGGAGTTTCCCAGCCCCATAGCTCTGGGAGCTGTTCATGTTGCAGGAGAATGCAGGGGCTGAAGATTCCATACACTTACAGCAATGTGTGTTGCAGGTGGTGATGAAACTGACTGCCAAAACTGTTTGCTATTTAACATTGCTGGCTTTAACAGATTTCAAGTATTTGCTTCCAGAAGTGCAGTGAGAGACTAGGATGGGAAGGATATACCTCTGTCTTCCATCCTGCTTTGCCTCATCCTCTTCTCCTTTCTCTACAGACTTTACTACTTCGTGAAGGCAATGGCCTTCTTTTTGGCCCTTCTGATTCTCTTCTAGTTTCTTGTAGTCATGAGCTGCCTTTTCTCTTTCTTGGACCCTCCTCTAGCTGATGGATGCCAGTAATAGGGGTTATAAGTGGCTGGAGAAAGTGTCAAGAGTCAAGGATGGGGAGGAGGCAGATGGCTGTGGCAGTTAAGACAGAGTTGCTTTTTAGTGGTTCTCCATTCTGGTGGAGAATCCCTCCTCCTCTGAGAAAGGGACATCTTGTCACTAAATTTCACATGAAAATATGGAACTGTGAAATTTCTTCACCTTCAATTTTTTCAGCTGTGTAATTTCTTTATTTTTGGTTGAGAAAATCCCTCAGGGAGGTTATACTTTGTGTCCCCACTTTTTGTAAAACAAAAATATGAACCAGCCAGGTTCCTTTCATCCAAAGATGATACATAGTTCTTAAATATTAAGCATAGAACAATCTTTGACAAAGGTTGCTTTATCCTTACTTACAATGGTTTTTCATTCCTTGTCTCAATTTTACGTGGGAATGTGTGAAGACTGTGCCAAATATATTTAGTTTTCAAATAAACCAGTAGAGTAGATCTGTGCTTAGGACATGATTAAAGAGGGTGTGTCATCCAAACTGAGCTTGTGTGTTAGTAGAGATGACAAACTGTTACTTAGGACTTCTGACAGGGTTATTGATGCCAGGCTGAGCAGGTATATTGATGAGGAAAGTTCTCTCTCAATAAATATGCAAATGTGTGTGTCTAGTTGAAGAAGATGGGCAGAGACAGTCTCTGAGCTAATGGATGGTTGACTTTTTCAGGCAGCAGTTCCAACTCATGCATAACATTTTCCTTTTGTCTGGAATGCCGGAGGGTTGTGTGCTCTGACCTTTACCTGATCTGACTTTATGTCTGTGAATCTCCCACTGGTGTTAGTGGGAAGAAACACTGTTAATGGTCTCTGTCAGTGTGTTTGCTCTGGAGAGACAGCCAAGATAGCTGTAATTAAGATAGAGTAGCAGCAGAAGTCTAGCTGTGGTCATAAAGAAACCCCATGCCTTTGTGGGAATAGTGCTTGCACCAGGCTGTCTTGCTGGTTTAGAAACAGCTGTAAGGCTTTGCTCCAGCAACATTTCCTATCCCATGATCCAAAGATGCTCCTTGAGACATAGACTGTGGTCCATGAAATGAATGGAATTTCTTTATTTTCTTCACATAAAAGTTAATTTCTTTTCAAAGCAGTGATAAAAAATAAAAAGGAATGAATAAACACTCATGTTTTGCTCTAATTTTTGCGTAGTTATAAAGGAAAAAATGCAGTGAGTTGTGGTGGCAAAAAATGGGCAGTGATTTCTCAGGTTAAAGGAGGCTGAGGAACTGTTCAGCTCCATGCTGTTCTGTTGCAAATGGCTTGTATCATATATCCCCCTGAAGGAAAATGTATTTTGAAGCCTAGCCATGAGAGGGGAAGAATGGCCGTGTAGTGGAAAATATCTCTTTGCACTGTTCATAACATGGAAAGGCACTATTCGGAAAAGTTTTCAGAGGTTCTATTTTTGTGTTAAGGACCATACAAGTATAAATGCAGAGTGGCAGGTTAGAGCAGGAACAGCAACACTTTGTGAGCCATTTCTGTCTGTCCTTAGTTCTCTTATCATTCTCCACTGAGCTGTCACCTCCTGCGGCATTGAACTATCATTTCAAGAACTTCTGATTTGGTGGAAGGGTAGCCATTTCTTTGAAGGAGAGTAGGATTTATGCCAGTAGTTCAGAAAGGACCACAGAAAATTGCTGCCTGCCTCAATCTAATTTGCTTCTAGGTTTTCCCCCTGGCTGTTTTTAAATGGGGTGTGTGATTAGTGGGGAAGCAAAGTTGACTTGCATTTGCAGATTGCATCATCTCTGCTAAATACCAGGAATCCCCAAGGCTCTGGCACTGCTCTCAGTAAAACAGAGGGCTTTTCTGAATGGCTTGCATTTCTCCTGCCATTAATTCTCCTTTAGCTTTTTCTGCTTGTCTGTTTCCCCTTGCTCATCTAGTAAACTAAAGTAACCTTATTTCCTTCCCTCAGGTATTTTTTAAGTTTTTCCCTATGATTAGTCATCTGCATCAAGAGAAAACTGAAGCAGATTCACAGCATTGCTAGTGCAAAGGTGGCTCACATGAAAAAGAAAGACCTAGCTTCCAAGCTCATTTACAGAATTGTGGAAATTTGCCTGTTGAGTAGGTTACTTGCAAAGTTTTCTGCTGTATTGCTCTCTTTGCACCTTCTCTCTTGGCCTTAACCTGAATATTTCTTCTGGTGCTGTATGAAGTGGGTTATTGTTGCTAACTGCAAAATATGTCACACGTTAAATCCAGAACACAGTGATATTTGGGTACACTTGTACAGATCCTGAAAAAGTATAAACAGTCTAAGCAGCTTAGTGCTTTTAATTTTAAAACAGTAAATGGAATCTCTATTTGTTGTTTATCCACTACAAAATTTTAAAGGCAGAGAAATTTTCCTCTAAATGTAAGGTAATCAACTCTTTGAGACTAAAATATAAGATTTTCTATGTTGGATTAGGCTGTTTTGTCATTGTCTGTAGTATCCTGATACTGTCTGTAATAAGTAGCAGAAAGGTAGAGTAGAAAAGAAGGAACATGACTTCTTTTAGAGTTATGTTTTAAAGAAACTTTGTAGTGGCCTGCACAAAACAATATTAGCCTTTGCATGGGGCTTCCAGGTATTATAGTAACAGCAGCTTTTAAGGATAATATGATTTATTTTTTATTCCTAAAATTCAAATGTATGAAAACTTTCCCCTTCATCCCCATCCATGCCATTAATAAGGCAGCCAGTCTGGAGTTATTGTTGTTATGTTATTGTCTGCATCTATAGGGGTTAGTAGGAAGTGAGAGCACAGAAGTGGTAGTAGGCTTAATGATTTCTGGTTACATTTAGCACACAACTAAGACACTCGCCATATAGCTGATAAGAATGCTTAGTCCAAATCAGAGTATTTGAACATCTAACAACTGCCATGTATCCTTTATGATACAGGTTAAAATTAGGTTAATGGAGCTCATGTTTTAAACACCTGGCAAACAGTCCCTGCCCTTACTGTGCTCAGGCTTTCCATTCTCTCCCTGATGTACCTGGAGTAGCAAGGAGCTGTTAGAAAGGTCCTGCACAGCCTGATGGCAGTGTGGAGGATCTGGGCCTTGTAAAACCACATGCATGTGCCCTCTTTTCTCTTCTCTTCTCTTCTCTTCTCTTCTCTTCTCTTCTCCGTAGAGGATGAGTAGCTCTCGGGCCGGTGCTGCGCCGGTCGATGAAGTCGGTCGCGTATATGAGAGTCTCTTCGATTCGCTTCTATAGCTAGAGTAGGTAGATAGCTGAATTCTTTATATGAGATGATATGTCTCGTGATCTTCGCTCTCTTTCTTACTACTCTCTCTTCCGCTTCTTTATCTTCTCGTCTCTGCTTGCTCTTCTTTTATTCTCGGTCTTCTCTCTCTTCTCGGCTCCTTCCGCTCACCTATACACTTATCCTCCTCCTTCCCTTCCCGATACCCTTCTCCCTACTCACTATCCCTCGCCCTATCCCTCTCCTCCGCCACTCTCCCTATCCCTCTCCCCTCTCTCCCCTTCCCCCTCTCCCTCATCCCTATAACTATGTTCCGGGCAAATTCAGTGGGTTTCCTCGGCACAATCTTGTTAGTAAAAATCTGGAGCAGAGGTCTTGAGGACAGCATTTTCTCAAGATGCTGGGAGGACAAAGTAGGTGGTGCACAGCAGTACTGTGTTCACAATCTTACCTGGAGGGTAGCTGACATGGAGGATGATGGGAGGATGAAGGACAGGAAGGTCCTGCAGGGAACAGGGACCTCCGCAGGGAGCATCTCCTCTTCATAGATACTTAATTTTCCACATTTTAACTCTTAGTGCGATTACATGCGTGAAGGACGCTGGCCCAATCTGGTTAATTGCTGAGGGATCTAATCCTGAGAAAGCATTGTTGTTTTTGTACGACAATTAACAATTTCATATATTTATTCACATTTGAAGTCATATGTAAAACTTTAGTGCAGTATTCTATCATTAAAGAACCCATAAAGTTGTCAGATTCAAGACCTTAAATGAGAGAAAGACTATACTCATCAATTTTCAGCTAATAAAGCCCTTAATACTTGTGCCAAAGGCCTCTTACCCTACTTTGATGTATTCCTCTGTTTTGATGTCCAGGATGTAATTTCAGTTTTGGAACAAGGAGATAGCACAAAAATATATGAGAATTGGAGAGGATGATCCAAGGGCATGACAGAGTCTTTCTATAATACTGAAAGAGGAAGTAAGACAGCCAACCAAAAAGTCCTTGGTGTTTTTGAAGGGACACCAAAAGTTGAACAGCTTGGAAAAAATTGTATTGTCCTAGTGATGTCAGTGGAGACATACCAAATGCTGAAGAAACCAAAGACGCTGAAGGTCTTGGAGGGGGACTACTGCTCTTGACGGAGGGTTGGGAGTTATGGGATGGCTGTGAGATTTCCTGCAGGGTGGTCTACTTATGGCTACAGTGGCAATTCATAGTGCCAAAACTACTAGCAGATTTAGGTCGGGGGTGGTTTGCAGGATGATTGCAAAGCGTGGCCTGACAAATTGATAGGAAAAAGGTTCTAACATTTGGTGTAGAGTCTGAGCAAAGTTCAAGGAGAGCATGAGGAAGAGAAAGAGGCGTCAAGGTTTGAGAGGGGGTTGCTGCTGTTTGATGGATACCAGCAGTTAAAAAACCTGTTTGCAAGGACAGAGCTTCTGAGGCAGGGGAACGTCTAAGCTGTTCTCATGTTCGATAGTAGTTCGTTGGTTTGTTGGTTCGTTTTATACTGATCACTCCGCAGATAAAAAATAATGATCAGTACTTTCTAATTTTTAACAAGGCAAGAATCTGTAAAGGAGCATTAGTCTAGATGCCAATGCTGTAACACCCGACTGCTAAAGGCACCGCAATCAGCCCATTTTGACTATCCGAACGAATCATAATGGTCGATTCTGTTGTTTAATAAATGTATGGAAACGAGCCACGTCCTTTTGACTGCTTACCCGCTGTTTGACCAGGCAGGAAGAAAGGTCTATGTCCAAATGTGGCTCTGTTGACTTATTGTGGTAAATTTGCCATTCGGAAACTGCCCTTCAGACCTTGTAGACAGCCAATTGATATGGTCTGGCCACTCTTGAGGGGACTCAAGTAAATATTCCTGTACGTTAAGATGGGTGTAACAGCACTGTTGAAATTCAGGAGGGGAAAAAAAATATGCATTTTTTGGCTAAAATTTTTATTATTGTTTTGACTTCTGAAATATTATTTTCCAATTTAGAACTAACAAATGCCTATATCTTGTCTCTATTCAGAAAATAGAAGTCCCAATCATTTAATTCAAACTTGGGTAAGTCAGAGAGAATTAGTGGGCCTACAGTAGGCTTCAAATGTATGTTTCCGATAAAGAGTAAGACTTCCAACTCACAAAAGCAGTACTTACATGCTCTTTTCGGAAAACACCAAGAAAGATGCCTACTGTGTCTAAAATGGGTGATTTTCGCTCTAACACGCCCACTCCTTCCCTCCTACTCAGTATTATGAAACTTGGGACTATTTATGCTTTATCCTGAAGTTCCTCAGTATATAGATCAAGCTGAAACTCATCAAGCAACGTCTGTCCTGGCCTGGGGGACCCTTTTTTTTTTTCCCTTTCTCTTAAATAATATTTGTTAAAAAACTCAAAGCAAACAAACAACCAAAAGTCCCATGAAATTGCTTCCTCTTGCCTGATGAAGATCATAGAGAACTATGCCTGGTCATCGATTCTTCAGTGTAAATATCTATTAGATTTGTCTGTCCCCACCTTTTTTTATGCATGAACGTAAGTGATCTACGTGGGAAGATTTAACCTTTATTTTCAATTATGCCGGTTTCATAGTACAGCCAAGTCATCTTAATACAGTACTTTGTGCTGTAGTAACTCTGACTCAGCACTGTATTCTGTCAGCATTATGGTAAATCAGTGTCGTTTGGGCAGGTGCATCAATATCTTTATTTAAATCTCTAGATTTCGTCTGTATCCAGACTTTTTCATCCAGTTTAAACTTGATTTTACCTTCTCCTTTGTGACTTTTACAGGACGAGTTTCCAGACCTGTTCTGTAACCTTTAGGTTTGGTGACATAAGCCAAAGAATTTTAAATTGAATATAAGAACAGCGATGGGGGATTTACAATCAGACAGCAAAATCCCTTTTATTGTGTCTAGCATGCCATTTGTTTCAGGATCCTTGTGCTGAACCTCTGCTAGCAGGATTATAACCCTTATTGGTATAAGGATCTGAATTCTGAGAAGCATAGACATATCTGAAGAATTTAAGTACAGCATATGAAGAAATTTAAAGCTGATTTTGTAAGGCGTTAGTTTGCTCT
>CM031857.1:102123739-102164325 GCA_018697195.1 Certhia americana
TATTGCCTTCTTTTTATTACACCCTCCTACTTCTTTTGAAGGGCCTGATCTGTACAGTTGTGGAACTGCTACATTTTTGTGAGCTGTATTCTCTCTGTGTGCATATGTGGAAAGGACAGAAGATCATCTGGAAGGATGCGTAACTTGTTTTCTAACAATTGTTGCATTTGCTTTTCTCAAAACTCTTTGCTTGGGCTGCTCTTTCTTACTGTGTGTTTCTCATCCAAATTAAAGTTTATATCAGCCATTCATATATAAAATAAAGGTTCTGAAACATAATTTCTGTCTTGATGCTTAAATAACACAACTGAGGAAACCACCCAGGAAGCATCTGTATTTGACTGAGAGGCTGGGTTTTTTTTCTGATCCCCATTTTTCATTCCAAGGAGAAAAAGCCTCCCTGTAAGCAGACTACAAGAGCCAATATTCCCTGTAGTAGACAATATATTTATATATTCTATATATATTTTGATAATTCAGGTTTCTTAGCTGACTGCTAATTTCCTCTTCCACACCTCATCTAAATAAAGAATGAAGAGAAAATGAAATTAATGAAATCCCTTCCTTATTTGAAGGCCCTTGCAAAGTTCCCATTGCGTTCATCTAGATTTAGAAACTTCTGAAAGTATTTTTAATCATTTACTCTGTTTGTGATATTTTCAAACAAGAGAATATCACAGTTCTTATAAACATCCCACAAGACTGGGAAATTGTCTGGGAGCAATTTGATCCCAGCGAGGCAAGAGTTGATGATCCAGCCCTACCAGAAGTAGAGTCTGAGGGGGCTTTTGAACTCACATTTATTCTGCTTTGCAGCCTGTTGTGATCAATATCTGTAAAGTAATTTGTAATTTGTCTCTTAAAAAATATGACTTCAATTGATACAGTAATATGACTGCTAACAGCATGCTCAAAGGAGTGTGGTTCTCTGCTGTACCTGCTCTTACCAGACACTGGAGTCTGGTTTGCTCAGCCACAAGATGATGGCATTAAGACCAGTCCTGTGACGTGGCTTGAGGTTCAGTAGAGCAGTCTTTCTTAGCAGGGCTACTGCCTTGTTGTTCTTTTCTGATCATTCTGCTACTGACTAGTGGGGGCTTAGGGGGAAGGTCTGAGTAATGCTTAGTCACAAGGTGATGTCCGGGTCCTGCAGCAAAGATGTTTGGCAAGTAAAGAGAGCTGCTGTGGGTGGCACATTCTGGAGATCAGGCCCTGAGAATAAAGAACTGGATCCTGTAATAGCTTAAAAAAAATCCAGCCAGTGTCTCTAGTTGTTATTTCCCAAAGGCCCTGGCAATTCTTGCCCTCTATGAGTGTGATTCAAATTAATAAAAAATGAACACAGCTAGTGAAAAAATTCTAGCGTGGGTGGAAACTATTGTGTACATTTTGAAATCATATTGAAATTTTTTCTTGATTAATGGAAGAAAAATAGAAGTGTGTTCGTTTCAGGGACCAACTGATTTTCCGGAAGAATAAAATATACTTTCTGCTTTAAACAATTGAATCCTCACTAAAGAGCTAAGAGACTTGTCACAGAGAACTGGAATTACAAGGCATGAGCTTTGCTATGCTCATAGTTGTGATTAAAGTCAAATCAGAAAAAGTGAGATGATTCTAAACTAATATGGTTCTTAAGGAATTGAATGAACCACAAGTCTGCATATGCTTCTCATACTTCTCTTCATGGCCAGAAGAGGAGTATGGGATGGGCATCAGGGAGTTCAGTCAATAATTCCTTTGGGACAGTGAAACTCATTAAGCTTAAAAAGAGAAGGGGAGCTCCAGACATGACAGTTTCTTACAGTCCCACTTGTGTTAGTCACTTCAAAAACACTTCACGTTGAACTTCCAATAGCAGCTAATTCAGTGCTGAACCAGTCACTAAAGCCTTCAGAGTAGTTGTGCCTTTGGAAAGGAAGAATCTGAGAAGAATCCTGAAAAATGAAATAAAGGTGGAAGGAATTCTCAATGTCTAGGCCCTAACAAAATAAAAATTTCACTGTGTGTTTCACAGTTTGAAATGAAGCAGAATAAAATGTCTCAGTTTCTTGAAAACTCCTTCCAGTGAATCCCAACTATGTGCTTAAGACTTACTGTTCTCTCTGTAAACGAAGCATCAGAAATGTAAAAAAAAATCTCCTCACAGAGAAGTTTTCTAATTTGTCACTTTCTGCATCCCCATAGCTCCACTCTTGCAATGACATTGATGCAGGAGTCAGTTCTGTCCAGCAGCATCACAAATTATCTGCTTTCATATAGTGGGTTCTGCTTCACTTCTTTTGACTTCTCCAAATTCCATCTGAGTTCCAAATTTGTATTTGGCTCCGGCTATCCAAGTACATGTCTAGACATATGAGTGTACTCTGGTAATGACGCATTCCTTTACTTGATGATGATGTAATTTTTCCCATCAATCCTAGTTTTGGTGAAGAATTTAGTAATAGCAATCACTCAGATGAAACATCAATAACATCTGCTCACCCTCTTTTTTCCTAGACTTGTTTCTCTTTGAAACGACCATCTGTTTCAGAGTACTTGCACTCTTCTGAAATGCCCCTTTTCCTTTTGCTTTTTTGTTTCAGAGTTTTATTCCTGTCTTTCCATCAAGCTCTGTAAAACTCTACCTTCTTCTGGTTCTGATAACTGTCCATAAGATTTGGATCTTTCCAATGTCATGTTCTCATGATTGCATTGTGCCTTAATTTTCTTTCAATGCTCTGCCTCTGCCTAGCCCTTCTTACTCTGCTCCCAGAAACTCTTGAAGTAAGTGACCATAATGATTTGGTCTAACAGTGGCAATTGTGAAGTCACTGTGTTGACAGATTTCCCTACAGTAAAATATAAACTATGTGTGCTGTTACATTCAGTTAACTAAGTTTTGTTTTGTCTCTTTCCATCTTAAACTAGACACATCTTGGCTAATCACTACTACTAAATGAATTAGTGCCATTCCATATGGCACAGAGCCTTATTTGGAAAAAAAAAATTTAAAAAAATAAAAATCTCTTCTTCAGAAATATTTTCTGAACTGCCAAAATTACTGTTGAAATTTGCTAGACATATTCTCCTAACATAACCTTGGTTAAGCCAAGATATGATGCTTAAAATATTTGAATTTACCAAGAAGTTTGCTTTTCCTTCTAAAGACTGTGTGTTAAAAGCTCTTCATTTACCCACGAATCTTTTGTTGGAGAGAAAATCATATATTATGTTTCACATTTCACATTGGTTTTGCTCATCAGAGATAAAATGGTCTTCATACCAAAACAGTATGTTTTGGAAATCAGGAGGGCTCACTCTCACTGTAGCCTGAAATGTGCTTTTTGATCTTTGGCTTGCCATGCACTGGATAAAACAGTAATACTCCCTTCAGACACCAATTGCCCAAAGGTTTATTTCATAAACACTTTTAGATCCTACAGTGGAAAATGCTTAATGAAGTTTGCAGTTAGTGATGTCCAGCATAAAGAAAAGATACTATAGATCTTCCTCTTGCTTTTTTGAACTGTTCTTGTGGATAATGTCCTGGTTACATATCAATGCAAAATCATTCTGGATTTCTCATGTACATTTTAACTGGAATAAATTCCACAGTTTTAGTCACACAGAGAAAGTATTCACAATGTTCCTCTTTAGGTAATTCATTCAGATTATTAGGTTAGGAGATTGGTGTCCTTAAGCTCCCTCTGTCAGTGGAATGGGACGTTCCTCCAGATCACAACTGACAGCAGGAGTTTAACGAATGTGTCAGTAGCTGTATCTGTACTGGTAAAAAACAGAGTAGGTAGAAAGGATTGCAACCACATTCTTCTGGTATATTTTTTTCAAGGTCCAACTAGGTCCCTCTCCATAGCACTGAGCATGTCTGGATTTTCTTCTGGCCAGCATGGTCAGATCTACAATGGGTAGATGAACTTAAGATATAAGAATTATTTCCTCCAGTTCAAATTGTCTTAAGTACTCTGATAGGCTGAGCTACAAAATATTAAGCACACTCTCCAGACAGTGGCCTCTAGCTGGAACAAACCAGCACTAGTTTGCAACTTGGAGAGGTCTAGTAATCTCACTTCAGAACAAGCTCAGAAGCAAAACACAATACATGACATTAGGAGGAACAGAACAACAGAGTAAAGAGGTAAGCATCAGAAGTGGACTTCTGTGGACTGTGGTATGGGTGTTTGTTTTTTTTTCTGTTTGTTTGTTTGTTTGTTTGTTCGTTTTTCAGGGAAAAGCAGCTGAATTAAGCTATGGTCTTTCCACTGTTGCTAAGCAATGCCCAAGTCACCAACATCCCAATCTCTTTGGTTCTTCAGTGAAGCACTGAAAACCAGACTTTAGCTCTGAATTAAAGTGTTGCCCTATATTGGGTGAAATGATTAATGTGGAAAAATTACAAAATAGAGAGGAAGACAGATGGAAATATTACAGAATTCTTTTTATGTAGTTAAACCAAGGTTTTGTTTCCTGACTGGCAGCTTCACTCTCTCTGGACTCTTGGCTCTGTCTTACCTCTCTTCCCATCTGTCCATGTCCTGATTTCCCTTTGGAAATGCCAAGTTTGAACCCAATACTAGGATGAGACTTGAAACTCATTAACATTTCCAGGCAGCCATGTGCAGTCATATAGGTGGGAATAGAATCTCTGTAGATTAACAGCTACCTACTAGAAAATAAATACTCTCCTTTATCATTCATCTTCCTCGTGCCTCTTACCCAGAAGAGGTGCCCCACTATGCAATGCCAGCAATTGCATGACACTGCAGTGAAGGCTTTATATGAAATAACATGGAGGAAGAAGCATCTGCCAGTAAATAATAGTTCTGAGCGTGATTATGATTATAATAACCAGTATTAAATCCTAAAAGTCCTGCACCATAGCTCCTGAACTAGAACCATCATAGAGAGCACCCCATTTTGCTAGGCAGGGAATGAAAATGGTTCCTGCCATGAAGAACTTACAATCAAAGTACTAGATGGTAGAAAACAAGAGGTTATTGCACATAGTGAAAATACATGCTAAAAACTAAGAGGTTTGTTTCAATGTATTTCTTTCTGCTCTTCCCTTACAGTCAAGTACAAGACTGCCAGTGGAAGGGTGAAACAATTCCATGTTAGGGTCATTACAATGTTTTTGGGTTCTTTTAGGTAGCTGTGTTACTTGCATTCTTACAAAAAAGATTTTAACAGGAACTCTGTTGTCCTCTATAGTGAAACTTTGCAATCAGTAACTGGAGAAGGGAAAAAGTGGGTATGGAAAAGACAATGAGGTCTAATCACTTTTGGAAACCCAGACAGTTTTTTTAATAGTGGTTCCCTAGCTTCTTGACTATTCAGTGTTCCAATTTTCAGTTGCGGTATAGTTATTGCTTATGCTTAAATGATGTCTTTCAGGGAAGATTTGTTAATATTTTTTAAAGTAGTACTGATTTAATAAAGTTTTTAATTGTCAAAAAAAGTAAAAGCATGGGCAAAGGATGGCACAAACAGGAATAATTTCAAAGGAAAAAAAAAGGGGATGTGCCTCTATGGGGATAATAATAGGCTATTGGATGAACAGCAAATGGTGGTTTAGATTGGTTTCTCTGAAGGCTCAATCTGTTGTATCTAAGATCCAGCTGCCCTTCGCCCAGGGGCCTCTTATAGCTGTTGAGAGTTACTAGGACACAAGAATGCTTCAGCCCATGCCCTACTTACACAGTCTTGCTTTGAAGGCTGCCAGAAATCTGTTGGCAAAAACATTCTTTACCACCCAAAAATACCCTTCAAAAAGAGTCTTTTTTTGCAGAAGAAGACAACCTCTCCAGCTGCCTTGCATTGCTATTTTGGTTTCTTGGTACCATTTGCTGAACAACTGTGTATGCTGCTATTCCTGTCACCCTGTGAGTACAGTTTTACCAGAGCCACCGAGAGGGCTGGAGTTCTCTTGGCCAGGCATATGATGTAGGAGCACCTTCTTGGTTCCTCATTCCCCCTCAGCTTTGTGGTTTTTCCAGGTTTTTTTCTGCTTGGTTTCAACCTTCTGTGCTAGGCAGGAGGCAGCAGAGTCACTGCTTTGTGACAGATGGTCCTCCTCGAGGTGAGTCCTTCATAGCTCTGCTGTACTGCAAGCTCTCTGGGATCAGGGAAAGGGACACTGTTTAATACAACAGTGTATCACCACTTACTCTTTTGGATCTTCCTTAAGATCTCTGAACCTTTAGAAAAAAAAAGTCAAAGGATAGAGGCATTAAGGAGAAAGGAAGATGGTGAAAGGAAAGTCATAAAAGAAGGGAGAGTATTCTTGCATCAGTAGAGCAGGTCTGACCCTCTGTCATTGTTCTCTACAGATAATGAAACAGTGAGGTGGGTCAAAGGGAAGGTAAGGTGGTCTTACCTAGTATGGACACAACATTTTGCTACCTGTGGGTAAAAAGGTTTTTAGTAGTAGTATATAGTTTTTAGTAGTATATATTAAAATGTACACTTGTTCAATAATTACATGTTTGCCAATAACTCTGGAGCCACCAGAGTATCCTGTTACAGCAGTTGACAGAACATTGTTCTTTCTGAGTGTTGTTATGATAATTATTTTCAACAGTTATAGTATAATTCCCCATGCTCAAACGCAGCTATACTTTACTTTTTACTTAGTTCTGGAGAAAAGAGTGTTTTCATAATCTACTAGAAAAAGTGTTTGTGAAAAATCAACTGAGTTTTGACACAACAGATTAGTACACAGTACTTTACACTCTGTGGCACTCCAGTCTGTGAGAGTTAACTGCTCTCTTTATTATTTCTTCCATTGTCAGCAGAATGGTGCTGAAATAAGTCTTATAGAATCTTCCTTTCTATTGAATGTTAACAATAACTTACTTCAGATGTCAGGTTGAATAGTCAAGAAATAAAACAAAAAAATTAGTAAATGTTCCTCCCCATATAATTTTATTCGAGTCCTTGCATGACTGAATTTAATAATAGAACTGTTACTGACTTCAGCTGGGAAAGGTTTGTACCTGATCTGGAATGTATTGGAAGAATAAGCCTGGCAATTGTGATGGATGCACTCTACTCCTAAACCAGACTAGTGGTGGTTTGGTTCATTCTCCAAAGGAGGTAAAGGCCTGAGCCCTAAATGTGCCAACAACACCTTTTGTTCCAATCTGTTCTCTCAAAACCAACAAAGAGGCAGAATGGCCCAGTGAGCATCAGTGTACATGAGGCAGGAACACCAAACGTGTGATTTACACATGGACAGAGTGTGGGCTTTCCAGGACTCATTTATCAAGGGACAAAGAAAGTTGTGGGTGCAAGGAGTCTCATGCATACCTTTCCTAGGACATATAATTTGACTATGAGTGAAATCCACTTTATCCCCATAACTTTGACAGCCTAAGGGAGCCACCTTTGAGCTCTCCCTGCTAAGCAACCTGGCTGCATGGCAGGGAGCTCCCCTTGACCTGGGAAGCCTCTCAAGGCTGCTCCTTGAGACCTAGGCACTTCAGTAGGTGACTGCCATCATGCATAGACTGGTACTAAAGTGCACCAAGATTTTGTCTTGGTAACTGTGATTATTTTGGTAAGTTTGGTTCTGTCTTGGCACTTTTGAATCATTGTTGTATCCTTTGTGCAGTACCATAACAGAGTCTACCTTGCCATCAAATGTTGGTAAGTCGCAGTTTTGTAACATTGCATTTCAATAAAACCACTTTTGCTGATATCTTTGACACTAGTTCTTTAAGTGGTATGAATTGTCTGTTTGCAGCAAACTGGCATAGTCACAAAGATTTTGAATCAAGATTCACAGGAGAAACACACAATATTCTTAGAATGCTTTTTTCAGAAAAACCCAAAGTTTATCAGTTTACCTGAAGGGACCAGAGCTTCATTGTAGGCCTATCTGTATTTATCTGTAAGCAATGAACATTTTCTGGTATCTTACTTCAAGAGTTCTGTACAGAATTGGATATGTATAATGATATGTGATAATACATAATCAATATTATGTAATATCACCTGAGCTAAATATGGGATACTTTCAAATCCAATAATCACTCCAGAGAATACACTTTTTATAAGTCTTCACTTTCAATTTGAGATACCGCAGTAACCATGCAGTTTAGTTGAAGATTAGAAGGACTTGTTTCCAGTCTTCTTTTGTATGCTTCCATTATACATTTATTTTTTCTTGTACTAATTTTTGTTCAGAACAAATGTTAATGGTTTTTAAAAATGCTGAAGAACTTTTTATTTTGTGCTTTATGCCTTTTTTACAATAGTGTTTTCATATGGATAAGAAGGGCAGTTATGGAACTGGTTTTTATGTTTTGTAATTTTCTTTTGAAAGTTATTTCACTTGGGATGAGCTCTTTGTAGATCAAAAGAGACTGCAGAGTTGTGCATGATGCTTGCACATCAAATCACAGACAATATTTTGCCTGTCTTTCAGCCCAGAATGTTTTGTTCAATACCAAACTAACTTTTTAAAATAAGGCCTTAACCTGTGAGAAATATCACAACTAGCCTTTGTTCATTCTTTCTCTTTTCATACACAGATCCCTTTTCTTGCATTTGCTCTTTGTCCTTGAAATTAAGGGCAATTGCCTATTTAATCTCTTAAACTCGGGTGAAAGTTGCTTCTTACAGCTGAGCAGCACATCATCTTAGCCTTGTCTATCTCTATGACCCTATTTCAAAATTGTTTTTTCTTTTCTGCATTAAAAAATTTTAAACCACTGTCTTTCTGACAGTTTCAAGTTCTAACCTGAAAAAGGCTGGGGCAGGCCTTGAATTATGATTTGGTTTTGCATTACAAATTCATCGCTTGTGGATGCTTGTCATGTTGTAATGCATCTCTGCACAGATGACAGGATTCAACTCTTGCCTGTTTTCATTGGCTTCCAGGGGTTGACTGAGCTGTGCTGTTTTTGTTTTCAGGAAGGCCATGTGGAATGTGCTGAGCAGAAACAAAACACATTACACCGTAATTCACTGGAGTATTATGTGCCCTTCATGCAATTTGCGTGACAGCCACTGCCTTCTCTTTACTGTTGGAATCTTTGCCTCTCTGCCATTCCCTTGTGAATTTCTTGCTTTTGTTCATGAAATGCCAAATTTATTTGTCACTTCAAAACATTGTGTATTCTTGCTAACTGGGACATCCTTTTTTTTTTCTTCCTCCCAACCTGATCAGGATACAAGTTTTTTCTACAATACAGTCTCCAGTGATAAGTCTCATTCTATTTTAAATGTCTTATAGAAAAGATCTCTGCTTCAGAAACTATTTAACAGTATTTGAAGGCCAGATTGTGACTTGAATTTTGTGTATCTATAAATCATGCAACCTACCTGAATCTTGTTTTCAAGCACACAGAATGTGAGGTATTGTATTCAAAGAAGAGGTACAAAAGAAATGTCAGTGAGCTTTCTACTTTATGTCAATTCAGATCCCAGAACAAAGGTGGAAGTGCAGGGCAGTTGCTGCAGAATAGGCCATCAGTAAAAAAAGAGTGCTGACAAAGAAATGGTCATGACTTCTTTTACCCCATGTGGCTTCTCTGATGCTCTTCGTAATTTTTTCTGTTTCATTTGTGTTATAATTGACAGCTGTGGTAATAGATAGAAGAGGTCCCTATCTATTTATCAACTGAATATCATCCTCTGAATTCTGCAGAAAATGTTTTCTCTGTCTAGTTATGTATTTTCATCAAAGCCTGGCCATTTACTGAATAATCAAAGGCCTTGCTTGCCTGTCCTGGATTAATTTGGGAATAAAACTCCTACAGTATTTTAAGCAGTCATGTTATAAAATGCAGATGGACTTTATATAACTGTGAAGTGGAAGTTAGTGCAAATTTTTTCCTTTCCATTAAGATTTTGCCAATATCTGTGATGGACAGCAAGCTCAGCTTTTTTTTTATGGTTCCTGGAATGACACAAGATCTCAGTTAGACTTTATCTGTGATAGGCTAGAAGCCAAAGTTGACTGAATTTTGTAGGTTTCTTGATCACATCAAATAAGACAAAAATAATATATGGTATAAATTACATATAAAGTATATATTATAAACTATATATGCTATTGGTCTGAAAGGGAAGATAGTGTGTTCACTATATTTCATCTGACTGTTCCTTCAACTTTTCCAAATTCCTGTGGGCAGGGAGAAAACAGGTCTCACCACTTGTGTTTTACCTGGGGATAACTCTTGTTGATTTACCTCACCATAAAACTTCCCTGTCTTGTTCTCATTTTTGTTTGCTCAGGTGAAAAAAAATAGTGTTTGTTTTTGTTTTTTTTTTTTTAGTTATTGAAAACAAGGTTATTCTGCAGTTAAATTTTCATTTGCCATATGTAGTGTCAGCTTCCCTTCTTTTTGGAGATTTAACAAGTTCATAGTCAAATATTTTAGTATAAATCTATGTTTATGACTATGAATACTTGACACTGGTGAGATTTCAAACAAGCCTGTAGTTAAACTGAATTTCTTCATAAGTTCCATTACTATTTTCCTTCTACTGCAGGTGGTTCTTGTGTATTTAATGTCTCTTAAAGGCTGTTTAGTCATTCGTGTGTCTTCTGCCAGTAATAACTCCACAGAGCAGCAAATAAATAAATTCTTTCCAGGTGGAATGAGAAGGCAGAGTGCTGATTATTGCCATTCTGGGTGTGAGTGTAATGAGGTGTCAAGGAAAAAAATAGGTTTGTGGTGTTTCTTCTCAAGTTGGATGTATTCAGTTCAAAAATAGCTTCTTCTGGAATGAAACAAAATTGTTGATGAGGCTTTCATAAAAAAATAAAATTTGACTCACCTAGTAGTTCCTATATAGAAGATCATGAAAAATATATCTTTATATCTTCATATAAAGAAACTGTTTAGAACTCATTTGTGAAAAGAAATATTGTAGTTGTGTTTTTATTGCTTTCTTCCTTCGTCCTGCTTAAGCATAACTAAGTCAGTATGTGAAAATCTTCCTTCTGTCTTTAAATACAGTTAGTGGAGGTTTGTTTATCATCAGCCCAAATTACTGCCAAGAACTTCCTTGAGAAATCAAAGATTTATTTTAAGACACTTTGAAAAATGATCTGCCTAAGAGAATTGGGACAGAAAAGTTCAATGATATCCAATTGCTGTTCCTGAGCCTGTTTGACTCATGAGAGACTATTTGACTAAGGAGCCCAAGCATACAACAAGGGGTTTGCTCTTTATAATGAGATTCTGAGATGCTTGTTATCATAGCTCCTTTCCATCTGGCTTCCTATCATTAGACAAAGCATGTTGTCTGATTAATTTTTTTTTGTTGTTGTTTTTTTGTTTGTTTTCTTTTTGTTTTGTTTTTGCTAAGTTCTAAAAAAATTGTTGATAATAGAGACAACCAGCCATGACAGCCAACTCTAAAGACATAATGCAGCATCAAAGAGCAGATTATCTTGCATCTTTTGATGCCTTCTCATCTACAAACTCTTTTTTTCCTTTTCCTAACAATCAACATGACCAGCAAATGAGCATACTGGCCTGTTTCTTCTTTATTGTGTACTCAAGATGATAACAGAGCTGTGATTCAGTTCAAAGGAACAGCAAAGGTTCAGCATCTGTACAAAGAGTGAACAAACCATCTGTGATAATGAAGTCCTGTTGCCTCTGCATGTTAATACCAAAATCCAGAAGAGCTGTGTCTGCTCCTCTAGTTTGCATGGTTGGGAAACCATGCTGTGGTCACAGAAAACTGCTGGGATGAAGGCCCTGGCAGCACCTAGAGAAATGTGAACAATGTGGATGCTACACAGCCTTTTTGTATTTGGTGAGATTAATCAGCCCCCAGATGTATAGGAATAGCAGATAAACTGGTGATGTGCTTTGTGCATAGCTCAGAGTAATTCTGCTCTGGCAGATGTTTATCACTAAGGAGGATGTTCTGTAAGCTGTGACTATAAAGTTTTGGTCTAGCTCCACAAGTTGTTTTTTATTTTTTTAATAAATAACTCCATAAACCCATGAAATTTTAAATTTTATTGTAGTGAGATTCCTACACTCAGTTTTATTGGCTATGCCAAATGTTTTGTGCTAGCATGCCCTGATGTTGTCAGACCTTCAATATATTGCACCTATGACACAGATGAGCATTTTTTCCATTCTTTCATTCAATGAACTGTCTGTTACATTAAAATCCCTGAAAACATTAGACTCTAATCAGTACAGTGATCCAAGTACATGATAATATCCAGAACCAAAGACAGAGTAAATTTTTCATTTGCACTGTAAAGGCAAGTCTTTCTAGGACCATCTTAAATAAATACACTGGCAATAAGGAAAGACATTTAAAATTAAATTAAGCAATTGATTACTATAAAGCTATCTGATAAACTCATGATAAGCATATGTTTAAAGTTCAAAGCCAATATAACTTGGATTCTGGAATAACGTGGTCCTTCTTCTAACTGACATGATAAGCTGAAACTCTTTTTGAGTTCACCTTCAAACTTAAGAAGAATGCTACTAAGATGAAAAAGGTCAGGATTTGTGGGAGACAAACAGCAGACAATTTTCAGAACATGAAATACATCTGTGGTAATTCCACCTAATCCAGTAAAACTATTGTTGGAGGAAGGTTGGCTTCAATGTAGGTAAAGATGACCATTAAATCTGAACCTCAAACCTTAACACAAATTGTATTGAAAACAGTGAGAAAGCTCATGTTCTCTATTTTGATTCTTTCTCTCTTTTGACATACAATTCTTCTTGCAATTATTCTATTTTCTTAAAACATACAATTCATCACTTATCATGATGTACCAGACTTGATAATTATTTTCAAGCTAATGTATTCATAATCTTGAGCATGCCTGGATTTTGTCAGTCTTGAGATCTGAATCAAAATTGTAGCAAAATTACACATTTTTAGGAAAGGCATGTAATACTCCCTATGTCTACAAATACACATTTCTTACAGCAGTATCTAATGACTGGGAGATGTGGACATCAACCAAAACTGAGTGTCATATCTATTTTAAGGAGCATGAATAAATTCAGTAGTAGAAGAGCAGCAGATCTTGGCCTTTTAGAAGCATTTAAATTTTTTTGTGCAGATGCTATAAAACACTTTTTTTCTTTACGCTTATATAAAGATATCAATTGACTATTGATCCTTGAGTTCTACTTATTTGTTTCCTTGATTCTAATGGAAAAAGACAGCATAGGATAGTGAAAGAAAGCACATTCATATGGTATTGGTAAGTAAATGTGAGTTTCCTGAATGTGTTATCTTACATGAGATTCCTTCCTTTCAGGGTCAGGATTCAGGAGCTTCCCCTTTACTAAAAGCAGAATTAATGTTGCAATGTGAAGGTATGAATTAATGGGAATACTTTTGCAACTTCTTTTGTGTCTCCATTACTATTCCCAGGCCAATGAGCACTTGCACAGATAATGGCAAAAACGTGTTCTTCAGATAAAATGCCAGTTCAGGAAAATACTGATGATTAGGAATTGTTGTGTAACATCCTGGTAGTGGAGGTGACCTGGTTCTGCTTCCTCACTGAGCACATTTTCTCTGTATCTGATAGATTCATTCTGCATCCAGAGAAAAAAATTGAATTGGCAAAATCACTATTCCACCATACAGAAGTTCAGGGCAACAGAAAAAGACTGTTCTTTGAAGGAGAACAGGATGTTGTCTAGAAGATCTTGCAATTCTATGGTGTCCCATGCTGTGCTGTTTCTGCTATCTTCAATTATTTTCTTAATTTTTATTTTGCCTGAGACTGTTTCCTTGATATTATTGCTAAAGATCTATTCAGACTACAGTTCCTGTTCTCCCACAGGAGAATTTACTGTCCAAATGCCGCAAATCATTTCCCCATCTTGCTTTGTTGCCAGGCTCTTTCCTTCCCTTGCTGGCATTTGAACTTATTATCAGCTTTGCAGATTTGTCCATTGCATGCTTTAGTATAGAGTTCTCATCAGGTTGTAGATTGCCTTTATCACCTCTGAGAGAAAGGGCTGTTAACGTGCTGGTGTGCCTGTTCTTTATTTCTAGGCAGAGTAATTGTCACTTAAGAGAACTTAAATAACACCATAATACCCCACTCAAGATTGCAGCAGTGCAATCATGGATAAACAAGGTCCTGTCACCACTGTGTGTTACATTCTGTTCTTTCTATTAAACCAGCCTGTAAATTAGCAATCCATAAAAGAATTGGTTCAATAGCAAACCTTTTGTTACTGGTAAAGAAACACATCAGGGTTATTTTACAACTCCAGTGCTTAGTGCTTTCTCCTCACAGTCTGATGAAAATGATTAAAACAAACTCCCAATAATGAGGTGGCTGTTGAACAGTAAACTTCTCAGGGTTTTATTATAATTTTTATTCTATTGTTTGGAACAGCAGAGGGATCTAGTGTGTGGAAGGGACACAGTTAAAAAGTTTGTTTCTATAACAACACTATGTAAAAATGGACTTCTCTTTCTTAGCATCTTTCTTGAAGTGGAAAATACCAGTTTATTTCAGATGCAAGGTATTGGATAGCACTAGCAGTGTGTGAGACAGTAAGTAGTGACAGATGGAGTTTGAAGCAATGCTTGTGTGTGTGCAATATTGCTCTAGAGTGATAAAGCTGTTTTTTAAATTGTCCTGAGTTTTTTTGAAGCTGCATATATGTGTGCTCACCTAAAATCATGTTGCTGACTCTGCTTTCTTACTCCTTCTGATGTTAACATTTTAGGAAGGAATCATGTTAGGGTTTTGTAACTGAGTATAGTCAGTACACTACCAGCTTAAGATTGAACATTGTAGTGAAAACATGTCCTATAAATCTTTCCACTTTCAAGGAAAGAAGTAAACAGAATGATTTTAGGGATTGCTTGGGTGAATGTCTTTGAGTCACCTAAAATCCATGTACCTTGTAATTCTTCATCCTGTCACCTGTAGGACTCCCAGGACTATTCATCCAGAGCCTGGATTAGTCCTGTTCCACGTGGTATTAATATGACAGAACTCATAAGGTTTATGAAGTGTCACAATATTGCTGATTTGATGTTACCTTTGCTGCTGTCACCTCCTCTTGCACACATACTGGCATGTGGGTGTCTAACTTTCACTGAAATGCACAAATTTAGAGAAGCCTTTTCCTGGATGCTGAAAAGATGTGGCTTGGTTACTAAGTTATGCTTTGTTTTTTAGCTGTTTGTTGCATAGTTACTTAAATTCATGAGAGATATTTTAGGTGATGCACTCAAAGATTGCAGTCCCAAACTAGAGAATGCAATATATTAACTTCCTGTCATTGCTCCCATTACATTTGAATTAGTTTATTCTGATTTCAGCAAGGAACTGCCAAACTTTTTTAAACTGTCAAAAATGCAAAATTAGAATATTCTAATGGTGTTTGCTACCTAGTGATATATGTATTCCCTTTCAGGTGTCTTCCATTACCTCTTTTTAGATTATAATTCTTGTGGTTTTACATGTTGTGCATATAAGACTGTGCAATTGTCACTCCTTGTAGGTAGCCCCTGGGAGTCAAAGGTGTTCTAACTGGTTTGTAGCTTATAAAGCTTGGATTCACTGTCCAGCTTAGAACAGATAACCTTAAACACAGGTTGTGTTGAAAAATGAAGCCCACCATGGTTCAGAGAAGAGCAGCAGGCAGTGCTGGGTCAGTGGGGTCATGGTTTGACTCCATGGTATGAGCAGGGCTGGGGCTTATGCTGTCTGGATCAGCAGCCTGACTGGGTGAGCTCCATCCTTGTTCCTCCTGGAAACCTGGGCAGGAGGGTTCTATGGAGGAGGTGGCTAGGAAAAGAGATACTGATGTCCTTGGTGGCTTTGCTCCAAGGTGCAATAGATTGTGGGCAGGAAACATCTCCAAGCCTTGCAAGAGAAAAGGATTCCTTGGCTGACAAAGAGTCAGAACCATCTCTGGGAGGAGCAGGCACTGTTTGGTCTGTCTCTCCCATCTGCCTCTTCCCCTCTTTGTGGTAATGGGTGTGCATTTTGTTTGGGCAGTGAGGGAAAGAGATGTGCAATATGTGGCAGCTCTGTTTTTTGGTGTTGATAAACTGAATTCCATTCTCTCATCTTTAAAACCATTAAAATTATGTGCTCCATCACAAAATGTATATTTGTTTTCTTTAAAAGGAGCTCTCAAAGTTAACTTTGCTTATTTAAGCACCATGTTCAGAGAGAGAGAAAATGATTCTGTAGAGAGCCTATGTATCCATGTGCAGAGAAACATCCTTGTGGGGAGGACATGGTGTGCATGCCTTCAGGAGGAAATAGTCTTCCAACCCCCACACCTTCTCATGAAGCTGGGCTGCATGCAAGGCCCAGGACACAATGAGGCGTCTTTTCCCTTCTACCACAGGGAAAAGAAGAAATGCCAGGTTTCTGGGAGGCTTTTTCTTTCATAGATGGGATGTACATCCCTTCTTTGCAATCTGAATTCTAGCTGAATATTAAGATAGGACTGCATACAGTTGGAGCAGTGCAGGCTTGTACACTGACAGATTCAGCTTGTTCTTCCCAGATTGCTAAAGCTTATTTAAAAAGGTCTTATAATTGGAGAGCTTCCATTGTGTATCTAAAGCCACTGATATCTTACTGTCAATTTAATGAAAACAAGTTGCTGTTACTTTTCAATTTAAGGGGGACCTCTCAGTAAAAATATGTTTACCAACAGTTACACATACGGAAACATTTTAAAAATGTTTTAAGTGCTCTGAAATTACTTAAAGGTGTGAAATGAAGTTGCTTGGGTTCACTGCGTCACAAGCAAGGCCTGAAATTTAGTGACTATCGGGGTTGCTGGGCTGTTTTTCCATATATATGGCCAATAAAATTAGAAGCCTCATCTCTAGGCAAATTCATTTATATTTTCTTAGGTTTAGATTATTCTTTCAGCTGGGAAAGCTATAGTATAAGTTTCTTATGTGAATACTTATCTCCTTATAGTTGCAGAGAAACACTGATATGTGAAACACTGATGCACTGTTCCATGCTTTTAAACACTTACTTTATACCATATACCTATGTATACTGCAGGAAAGCTTGAAAGGCAATCCACAACTGTGGATTTCTGAGAAAAGTCTTTGCTTCTAGCTCAGAAAAATATTATTGTGGTTTATGCAGTCAAATTATAACAAAACATATTCTGGTTTTGGTGGAAAATGCCTTCACATGTGAATCTATAATTGTAAAAGTAAGCCTCCTGTGATTCATGAAACTAAAATACTCGTGGGTGCAAAACTGCTATAGTTTTTTGCAGAAAAAGAAATGTTGAAGCACATGTACTTCACTGCACATGTATCTTGGGTTCACATCAGAAAAGCTGGTTAACTGTTTTTTGTAGCACATGTCTGTGGTGGTGCTGTTCTCCTGATACTTTACAGCACTTAGAAATGGCTTAGGTGACTCACTTGCAGAAAAAAAAAAAGGACTTGAAGCATTTCTAATAATGGAAAGAGTGACAAGGGAAAACAATTATTTCCAAATCCATTTCATTACAAAGCTCTTACACATTTTTTTTTTAATGTACTGGAGCACAATAAATGTAACAGAGGGTTCACTTTCTTCATATATCTGACATTCAGTACAGAAATTAGCTAAATATGTCAAAAGACAAATAATATAGAAGGATATATCAGTTGTGTTATAGTTGTGGATTCCAATGGTCACATCAGCCCTCTCACTTCAGTGGAAATTGATCTTGAAATCTGTGTAAACTGAACATCTTCTAGTGAGTTTGAACAATAATTTAACTACAAGTTAGAAGGAAAAACCTTTGCATTCATGATATTTCAGGCATGCTGTGAACTAGAAGTGTCCGTTCCACAAACAGGATCAGATATACACTAAGAGACCTGTATCTTGTAAGGTTTCACATTATCTACAGGTACATACTATTATATTTCCTAAAAAAGCAGTAATCATGGGAAGTTTCTTCCTTGCTGCTACTGATGATGTCAGCATGGCTTCAGATTCCTTCTGCCTTGCTGCCAACTCGTTGCATGCATATATTTTTACATCTTCCTACTCTTGAGATCACTTGGACAGCTGAAATCCCATGCAAGGGGCCCCATAACATTTGTCAATAGCCCTATTCCAGCTTGAATTGACACTGTCAAATGGCTTTGGCAAGGTGGGTGAAATATTAATGTAGAAACTTAGAATTGCTATGGTTTGAAAAGACCTCAGAGGTAATTGAGCCCAGCCATTAAGATGCCCAAAAAACAACCCTAAGGTTTGGTTTTCAGATATTCCTCCTTGTCGTAGGAGGAATAGTGATCAGGAAGAAATGCTTTCTTTCATGCAAATTCAGAGCTTGGTCTTCCTTAATTTCCTGTCAGTGAACTCATTGCAGCTAAAGCAATGTAAAGCCAGAAATTTCTTAGTACATCAGGCAGAGAGCTGTGCTTAGAAAGTACTGGTTGGAATTGAGATATTCTGACACTTCTTTAAGTCAATTTCTATTGTATTTTTTGTATGAAATGATAATAAGTTATCCAAGAATGTGAGGGCAGCTTGCCCTGCTGCTCCTCCCCTGTACTCAAGGTCCCTTTTGTTATTTGTATTGCCACACTGTGTCTCTAGACCCCAGCTGTGATCAAGTTCTCTTTGTGTGAAGGACCATAGAAATGGACTGTATGCCACAGTCCTTGCCACAATGACAGCACAGTTTAGCAGGGCAGGACAAAAAGGGGTAGCTAAGGTAACAGAAACATGCTGAGACTTGTGTCAAGTCGCTCAGTGAGCAGCGGGAAGGAGCAGCCATAGGGCCGTTGTTTCCAAGTCCAAATTGCGCTGCAGAACTACTGACAGATGTTTCTTTTTAAAGGAAGACTCTCATCATAAAAAGAAAATGTAATTTTTGAAAATTTTCTTGCTAAAGAATCTTTAGAAATGGCAGACAGAAAAGAAACTGAGAAATTCTAGATGGATTATTTGAAGAAAAATTAAGTCTAAATCGCCTTGAGAAAGATTTGAAACAAGACTTGGACCTCTTTTAGTGACATTCTCCTAGTTACCAGGAAATTCAGTGGAAGCTTGCTGTTGTTTCCTTACATTTAGATAATTTAACAAATCCCAAACCCAGCCCTACACTGGTAGTTGGGTCATAAAAATTGTACAGAAAAAAATTGCACTCACAGTGACTTCTTTTAAACAATATTCTATCAGTATTTTTATTAGAAATACTATTTTCAGTTGGGCTGGGAAATGAAATTACATCAAAAAGAATCTGGCACCAAATGGTAAATTTGAGTCTGTTAAACTTTTATCAGTATGAGAATTTATTAGCAGATAGATAAATCAGAAGTAGAAAGAAACACAAGAAGCAGTCTTGGAAAAAACTTACAGGCATGTGCTACAAGTCCACAGTTTATAATGATGTTAAATAGACAAGAAAGTAGACAGAACAGACAGGAGGATGAGAACAGCTGAGTGGTGAACAATGTGAATGAAGCTCAAGTAAGTCTTTATTGACTTTATCAATATTGGTATTCATACCAAAGTCTGGTAGAAATAAAAGTTCAAATATCTATATATTCATGTGATTTTTTTTCCCCTAACTAGGTCTTCAGAACAGCTGGGAAATCTACCCCAAGAAAGAGTTCAAGTCCTGCTCACTATCTTCAAAAAGGGTAAGTATTTGACTCATTTGCAGGTAGTGTCTTTTTGAGATATCCTAGTACAGACAGAGGATTTAGCTTTATAACTCTAAATTCGACAGAAATTCTGTGGGATTTGAGCAAAGCCATTATTCCTTACACTTTAAACATGACATTTGACATTATCTAAGATAGATACAACATGTAATAAATTGTACATAATTTCTGTTGGAAAAAAAAGACTCTTGTAGACTCAGAGTGGTCACTGAAGTATGTTGATTACCTTGATAATTAAAACTAAAATTAAAACACCTTACCTGCTGCATTTTTTTTGAATTATATTTGTTTTTTAAATCAATACAAATACAAGAAAAGTTAATACAAAATTGACAGCCATGAATTATGAGTTTCAAACTTGTGTTCCGCTGGCTGCTATACCACCTGTTAGTAAGTAAACCAAGCAGCAGTTGCTACATCACTGAGAATGACTCATTTCCGTAATGAATACCAATTAGGATATCAACATAGTCAATGTTCTTATTCAATATTCTTGTTCTCTCTCAATATTGCTGCATTACTGCAAAATCATTTAAAGAGTTGTGTGGTAAAAACATTTATTTTACAGAACTGAGAGAATGAAAATCACAAAATTATTTCTACATCTTGAAAAAATGGGTCAATTTCTTTGAAATTAAATGGGCTGATTGCAAATTTACATCTTTCTTGTGCAGTGTTAACATTTTGATTTAATTTTTCTTGTTCGGAATAAACAAACAAACAAACAAACAAACAAATAAGAAAAAAAACACAAAAAAATCCCCCCAACATAATTTTTCACCATATGGCAGTGCTGGCTTCAGAGCACTTCTTGTGCTAGGCACTTTACTTTCTCTATTCTGCCCTAAAAATGTAACAGTTCAGCAGAACCCTGCCTCCATTTTCTCCTCTAATTTTAGTTCAGACAAACAAGATAGGCAGGTAGCACTGATGAGAGACAGTAATCTTGCTATACAAAGGCAGGGGAATATTTGATGTGAGAATTTTTTTCACTTTTCTAATTAGAGTCCTCATTAACACGTAGGACTGTTGAACAGAAGAAGCGAGGATAATACACCAGCTACAAGTCTCATTTACCAAGGTGCACGTTTTATTGCTTATAGTGATCTTCCTGACTACTGGTGAGCCAGAAATTAACTTCTCATGCTCTATACCTGCTAGGCTTTGTCTATGCTAGATGGATTTTGAAAAAAGTGAATCATGAGATCATCAGTCTCATCACAGCTCTGCTTGGGACAAGATATGGTTATAAGATGCATGTAGTTACATACCTGGCACCAATACATATCTGACTTTTTGTTTTGAGTGCTGGATCAGGTCACCCTCTTTTAAGTTCATGGTTTTGTCATTGGAGAGGAAGGGCATTGTTCCAGGATTTCAACTTCCAATATTTTCCGCTTTTCTGACTAACCTCTCATTTGAACATATCCTGATATTGTGGTAATTTTATTTGATTGCAAACTTAGAGAGAAAAAAAAGAAAGGGAGAAAGTAACATCAACCCAATAGTGAACTTTCAAATCCTGTATGATGCCAGACATATAGACAAGGAGCCAAGGCTTCAATTAATGGGTAGAACAAATTTCCCTTTAGGGAGCAGCAATACCACCTTACCTACCAGCTAGCTCTCTTTCACTACCTTGTCCCCAGAGGTCCCTGGTGAGATGACTGAGCTGCTCATTAATCATTTGCTAAATTGCTTGAGATACTAAGATAAAAAGAGCCGTTTTGGTTCTCTCTAGCCTACTGGGCTGTAGTTCTTGTGCATTAAATAAAGCAGAAAGTGCTTGAGCTACCAAGCTGCACTCCTGAGAGCAGCAATGCAACCAGGATCTGACTTGCAGAAGAGCTGTTTCCTAGCATCAGGCTTTTCAAGGGGAAAAGAAACTAATATTTCTGTATAAAAGAATTTTCTCCCATGAAGACTTCTAGAAAGTATAGAGAGTTGGTTTTATACCCTAAAAATGCTTTGGAGGGGAGTGAGCCATTTCAGAGTCATGCACTAAATAAATGGGAGTAAAGAGGAGGTTATGATCTGCCCTCACAAAGGAGAGATAACCCAGGCTCTTGTTAATGGATCCCTTAGGGCAGATTAGAGTGAAACAACACCTAATGATTGGTGTTTGTAATATATATATATATATATATATATATATATATACACACCTTTTTGTGTAGTGTCTATTTTAGAACAGTTTGGTTGCAATGGAAAGCAGGCATGTAGCCATTTTGGTTATTATTATCTGTCATAATATATCAATGTGTAAGCATAAAAATATTACTTGAGAAAATGTATAAGAAAAAGAAAGAAAAAGAAAGGGTAAGCATAGAAAGATGCATAATCACCACCCATGGATCTGCAACGAGATTTGATTGTTGCTGTTGGTTAAAGGGATGGTCTTGATCTGTCTTGCTCCATCTTCCCAAGATGCCCCCAAAACACAAAGTCTGAGTTAAAATACACTCAGCCTGGGTGGGAAGAACACCCAGGTACCTCCCCTGTGTGGGGGAAATTTTGCACTGTCTCTCGCAACAGACTCTGGATCTGCTGCAACAGCCTTGGATCACATGCAGTCCTCTGGTGGAAGGCTTCAGGAATAGGTCTGGGGGTGCTTTAGGGGTCCCTGATAGTTTATGATGCCTCCTCAGCTGCCTCTCACATCAGCACATTTAAACCAATAGTGCCCAATCAGACCTTCCCCTGCAGGGAGAGGGGAGTTTCACAACTGAGTGCAATCTCCCACACCTTG
Organism: Certhia americana; assembly: GCA_018697195.1. Lineage (NCBI taxonomy): Eukaryota > Metazoa > Chordata > Aves > Passeriformes > Certhiidae > Certhia > Certhia americana. The sequence continues at coordinate 102,146,127 of CM031857.1, forward strand.
GTTAATTTCAAGCATTGTGCTGGTTTCCTAGCATATGAAAGTAAATACAATTCAACCTCACAGTGACTTCCTGAAGCTTCTACACATCCCCAAATATAATAAATATTATATTCACATTGCATGCAATGCTGACATGTTCATTCAGTGAGCACTTACTGCAGATGAGAGTTATGTACAGTTAAAGTGTGTATAAACCTCTTAAAGTGATGAAGGGTACTCAAAGCTCTCTGATAGCAAACCTGTCATCCATGGTATTGCTTCAGGAGGAACCCCTATGGAGAACCATTAGTGGAGGGTTGTGTGTTGGATAAGATGTGCATACAGAGTATTCCCTGTGATGCACAGGGAATGCAGAATGTTGGGGCACTGTGAACTGCATGAAGGCCATCTATGGTGAAGAATCATAGAATCATAGAATCCATTAGGGTGGAAAAAGACCTCTAAGGTCATAGTCTCCAACCATTAACCCATCACTATCTAGCTCATTGTAATGTAGAACTGTGAGCCCAAGACTCCTGAGTGTAAAGTCAGGAAGGGCCCCAGAAAGGCCCTGATTTTCCACACAGTGAGCCAAAGAGGGGAGAAAGAACCTCCAAATCCAAACAGAGATGGGGAAAACAAGGGCTCTGTATGTTCCCAAATGCAAGATTCGTGGGGGACAAAGAAGCCAGATCCCCTCTGGTGAGGAGGTATATCTGCAAACAGCCCAAACAGTTATGCATAGGCCCAATGTTTGTCTCACAGAGAGAACTTACAAGACAAGAAGATTTATTTATACTTAGAAAAAACTTTGCATAAATCCATAGTAAAAGGGAGATTTCTTCAGAGAAATACAAATGATATGTGAAAAATATTGCCTAAGGCTTACATGCTGTACTGTGAGCAAATAAGGATTTCACATAACTAATATGGGTGATATATTGATAAATTCAAAATGTATAAATATAAAGAAGAACATAAAAATGTATGTTCTGAATTTAATCAAGCATTAATTAAAGAATCCTGTAAGGTAAGTGATGTTCCATTACATTTTTTTTCCTAAAGGAAGGAGAAAGGACTGACTTTATAGTCAGGTAAAGTAGATGTTTCCCCTCCACCCCCCATACAGAGGCTGGACGTGTCAAGAAAAGAATTGCTGAGGTTTGTTAGCAATTTTTTGCTTAAGTTATAGTTGTCTGTGCAAGTGTACAAGCAGTGCTCTGCTAGATCTATCAGTAGAGATGGATCCAGGAAACCAAGTCAGGTTATGGTTTTGAAGACCCTAAGCTCCCTTAATAAGCAGAGCTGGAATTTGCATCGATCAGTATTTCTACAGAGAAATGCTTCAGACAGTTATAGGGTGAAGACCTTCATTTATCCTTGAGTGAAGAGTCCCTAGAAGGCCTATCACAGAAAAGAGATCATTGAATTGCCAGTTGTCTCACTTGACAAGAATAAACTATTAGGGAATCTATATTTGTATTTGAGATGTAATTCAATGTTATGTTCAATCTCCAATTCAATCTGATTTTCTGCATAATAAGGACACTGTGATTAATGAAATATAAATGGTCAAATGAAAAGGCAGTTATGTTCTTCCTTTGTTCAAGGTTGATACATGACCAGAAATACTACCAATCTGGCTGGACAGTTATAGTACAAAAATCACAGCACTGATTACTTCAGAAATGTAGTTTTGCATTCAGGCTGTAATCTCACCTGTTTTGAGTTTAGTAGAACTACCCTACAGATAGCTGGATCTGAAGTTGTCTGCAGCATAATTCAGCTATCTGATGGCTCCCCAAGTGTGTGATTAAGCTGTCTAATCTTCCTCTGCTGTTCTTTCTTTTCCTGATCCTGGTTAGATTCGGTTCTGACCTAAAATCCATTCTCTCAATTCATTTTGATTTCCAGTTCAATATAGTAATAATAATAATAATAATAATAATAATAATAATAATAATAATAATAATAAACAATTTCTTTCATTGCTTCTCCCTCTATTACTGAAAATAATCCTTAAGATGTGTGACTTAAAATAAAATTAGTCAAAGCCACAGTTCCACCTCCTCTCACAGAAGCACTAAATCTGGTGTGAACCTTGTATTAACAACTCCTCCAGGACTTAATCTTTACTCTTGAGTCTTGGTTCACTCTCCTCAGGCTTTGGTTTCATCTAGTTTAACAAGTGGGTTTTGTTTTGATTGGTATTTTTTTTAACTATTCCCATTTGCAAAGTGAATTTTATTTTGATGAAATGTGGGATTTCATTGCTGTGTCTGTGGTCCATGTACACACGCTGCTGTTCCAGCTGCAGGCATTGCTCAGCCCAGGTCTGTGAGAGGTGGCCCCTTCTGCTCAAAGCATCTGCCGATGTCAGCAGTTGATCAAACAGCTGGTGTTGCTCGAAGCTGAATTTAATTCACCTTCTAGAATGACAAGAATTCTTACCTGCCATGCAAACAAATAAGGATTTACCGTTAGTACATTCTAGACACCACAGCTCTTTAGCTTTCAATTTTTTTAATCAAGTAGTATTTTTTTATAAAAACTAGCTAGATGTGAGCATGCAGTAGCAAAACGGGATCTAAAATGCAGATGATCTTTTAGTCTCCCTATGTGTTTTACTAACACTTGAAAAAAAGAATTAATTTTGTGTGCAGTCTGAGTGATTTTGCAATGAACAAGCTGTTATTTATGTTTTAACATTTCCTGAAGAGACAATTTCTATAGAACATCAGGAAGCAGCCATAAAATGAATATGGAAAAAAATTGGGACAGAAACAAGTAGATGTTTTTTGCCATTGGCTATGCAGAATAATTTCATAGCAAAAGGTAGGATCACATGCAGTAGCAATTGCTGGCTTTTGTGAGTTGGCAGAAAATATAATTAAAATAAAGAAGTGACATCTTATGTGACAGAACCTGAGTAGGCAGCACAGCATTTATCACCTCCTGTTCACTAGCTTTTCTTTTTTAAAATTAGTGAGATTTATCTTATATGACGCCTACTCATGGTCTTGTTGGCATGAACGAAAACAAAAAAAGAAATGTAGCGATGTAAAATAACACCAGGAGTTACTGCAGCCAACAAAAAGGGACAAATTCATCCCTGATGCTGTGAAATAAAACTGCACAAGAGTGGATGCAGGCTCCAAGGTGTTTTACTTCCTGGGTTATTCTTATTTGCCTTTTAGTTTTGTGCTCACAAATTCTACTTCTATCTAGGTAAAGATATAGATCAAGCTATCTTCTATAAAATGAGAGTTGGACTGAGATCTTGATTTCAGCTGTGTAAACTTGAAGTTATTCTGCCAGAGTCAATGATGTCATTCTGGGTTTATACTTGTAAGCCTTTAATCAGAATATGTCAGTGAGCAGGAAGATGTGGCACCTGAAAATCAATGGTTGGTGCTGCTGTTTTTCTTTCATGCTGCGAATTTTGACATCTTGCTTGCTTGGTTTTTTCTGTGCTGAGTTTTCTGATTCAGCCAGGCTGTGGACTGAAACCTGTAATAATCTCTATTAGGAGACATGGAGTCTGTGAGGCTTCAGAAAAGAAAACCAAGCCAAATTAAACCAAGAAAAATCTAACTTAACACAGTTTAATTTTAGAAGACTCAAACAATCAACAATTTGGAATGCTGGATGACATGACTTTAGCAAAGAAATGAAGGAGTGCTGTCACAGAAATCATCAGATAAGAGGAGCAGAGCATGGAAGAAGGTGAATATTTTTTTTGCATATATTTATTAAACCAGACCTTGTAAAAGACCTCAAGTAAATCTGCATGGAGTGGGTGGAAGGACTGGAAGCAGGATCCTTAGAGTAACTATATATACAATGTTTTAAAAGCCTACTTTTAGGAAGGCAGTGAAGTGAGAAAAAAGAGTGATCAGTATTCAGATTTTAATTTTTTATGTTGTTTCTCATGAGTCACTTTCCAATATCCACACTTGAAGAATGCTTCTAAATGTACCCCTCGGGTAACCTCCTTAAGAAGCAAGTTAACACCAAAAGTCGAGGCAAGCATTGCTTGCAGTCCAGAGAGACCAAAAACAGCTGTTGTCCCTTTCTCCACTCCTGCCTGGTTCACCTACAACATCTAGCCTGCAGTCATTTGGAAACAAACACACCAAATCTGTGCTTGACTTTGTGTGATGCCCTTAGGGCCCTTAGATGCAAAGCAATGGCCTGGGCAGTATGTGGTTTGCCCTTTGTCAAGCTCTTTTTATTCAAGCAACAAATGCCTGTGGTGTGAGTAAACCCAGATTGTCTGCATACAGAACCATGAAATGCACATGATGCTCTTTGGTTTTTCAGTATGGATTTAGCATCACACAGGCCTAGAAGAAAGGTACATGAATGCAATGCTGCACCTTGTATAACATCTTGATGCACATTTCACTGTAAAAAAGGAAAGCTGACAGGCTTAGGTGACTGGGTGAATGCTGAGGAGTTCACTATGTGATTTCACTCTACACTGAGTGCAATGGGAGTTTTGGATGAATGATGATTGTTCTGCTGGACAATTCTTTTATCCTGTGCTCGTGATCTTGCCTGTCCTTTTTGCCATCCTCAGACCGACCATGTGTTTTTGCAGTAGCACCTTGCAGCCTTGGAGGTAAACCTCATAAAAGCCTAGTAAAACATGTTTGACCATTTGCTAGCTATCAAGGTATTATAGGAAATTAAACACCAAGCTGTGTGGATACCATGAGGCAATGGAATATGCAGGACTTTATCACAAAGTTTAAGATGGCTGAATGTCCAGTAAGATCTGTTGAATAGCAGTGCACTCTTTTAAGAGGTATCTCTAGCAATGATAGGATGGTTTTACATAGATATCTATGACAAATAGCACTGCTGCCTTCCTGCAAGTTACCAGTCTTAAAGTCATTCACATTCATTCATATTTTCATGATCAGGGTATTGGCAACAATGAATTTGACAAAAGAAAAAAAAAAAGAAAAAGCATTTGCAACATCAAGTTATAAACTGACATGTCTCATTTAAGCAGTGTCACTTACAACCAAATATTTAGACTCCAAATCAGAATAATGAAAAAACATTTTCAGGAGTGTGATGGAGCTGCTGTCTAATTGACACTTGTACTTCCCTGCAGCTGGGAAGGATAAAGTTTCACAGAAGTATGCGCAAGTCGAAAGCCCAAGTTCCTGCAGGCTTAACACAGTTTGTGTGGACAGTGCTTAAATCAGTTATATCTCTTCTCTTCTCACTAAATTCTTTTTAATAAGGAGAGAGGTGAATACATAGTTTGTCACCTAGCAACCCCAGATGAGTGCTCTGAACAGCTTCAAATGTATAGTTGCCGATGGATTCTTAAAAATAACTGGTTTGTTTTGTTTGGTTTGTGCAAGTGAAAGGTGTGGTCCCCCATATGTGCTTGTGTGAAATGATAAGCAGGAAACCGAAGGGAGAGTGACACAGAAGAGGAAATAAAAATGGAATCATATGGTGCAATTGGCATGCATATATATAGAAGATCTGCTTCTATTCTTTTAAGTCAGCTCTGCATAAATTTGCATGACATACCTCAAGTTCCCTGCCTGTTCCATAGCATGCTTCTCAAATTCTTTCCTACAGAAGAAATGGGAACATAGATACTTTGGTATGTTAAACAACACCTCCCTTATCCCACAAAGTAGAAAAATTGGTTCATGGATTCCTTGTTTGCTTACAGTAGGTTGTAAGATTGTTCATTTTTGCCTGAATTAGACTTCACCCTTGAATTTAGACTTAAATAGCAACTGGTAGCAATAATTGATATTTCATTAATGGCAGCAGCTGGGTGTATGGGACAAGGGTGGATGTGGCAGCTGCAGTGGGGAGGAAGGGTGGAAGCTATGGGCAATGACAGTCTTGCATACTGCTCATCTGGTGAAGTCACACCTGGACAGGACAGGGTCACTGTTATCCCAGAGCAGGTTGATGTCCTGCAGCAATTAAAAACCCTGTTAGCTTTTGGGGACTGTGTTTGCTTAATACTCCCTCTACAATGACCTGTCCAATGATGCAAAGCACCTTCATGATCACTTCAACTGACCACCAGCAATTCCTCTTCCAAAGAATTGTCTCTTGGTGACAAAACTAATTACATAGTTTCCCAAGGCCCTGCTGCCATCTTACATGTCATGGGACATTCATATGAGAAAAGGAGCATGGTCATACTATAGCCAGCTTCTCTTTGTTTGGGGCATTGTATGTCAGCTTTACAGCTCAACAGATTATAATAATAAATTACAGTGAAATCTCATTTTAAATTGGCCCTGTGTTGAAGGCATAATTTTGTATGATTGTGCCCAATAAGGAATAGAGTGTTTGATTTCTTTAGAAATCCAAAGCTTCTAATTTCCCCAGCCTTAAAAGCCAGAAGTATTGCAGATGCTATTTATTTTTGTGAGACACTTTTTTCATTCATGCAGTAATTTAAAGCATATTATTTTTGTTCAGTGTAGCCATTTTAAGAATAAAGACAGCACTACAGAATGCCTCTGAATTCTTTAAAAGTGTTCTTGTGTTTTCCTTTCAGTTTCAAGTGAGTTTTTTTTTGGGTTTTTTTTTTGTTTTTTTTGCAAAATAAGAAACATGTTGTTGTGCTGAAGCCTATTTTGAAGCCTAAACTAGAAGACAAAAGAAACTTTAACAGAAAGTGGGAGAGAGGTCAGGTGGGTTGGTTAACAACAAGGTGTCATTAATGTTTTTTGGTTCACTACCTCTGAGGTAATCCATATCACAAGGTAGTCTAGTTTTCATTTAGTTCATCTATTAATTGAATGAACCAGTTGTCAGTTGTGTTCAGCTTATGTTCCTGTCTGATTCCACACACTGCCCACATATTTATTGCAAGCTGTGTGTGTGTTGCTGCTGGCTCTTACACTGCCTGTGTGTGTGAGATGTGTGTGGCTGTGCACACACACCCCCCAGGGGTCCCTGAGCACAGTGACAGAAGCATTCACCTCACACATGAAGCAGGGCAGAGTGAGCTCAGGAAAGGCTCACCCTGGCCCCACATCCTGGTGGCAGCCTAAGAATGCTGGAGGTTTGGGAAAAGCCATGACATGAAACCCAGGAACCCCTTACGGCACACTTGCTTACCATCAGGGTCTTGATGAAAAATGTGAATGTGACTCCCCAACCTCATTTTCACCAGAGGGAAAAAAGATTTTGGCTAGCTTGTGGCAGCTAATAGGAATTAAAATCTCAGCAAGGTTTAGGCAGTTTGCAAAAGGCTCTTGTTAAAATTATCAAAATAAAAAGGAACTCCCAACAGAGGCAGAAAATGCTTATATCAAAATGTAACTGAAGTTACTGTCTGGGACCTTTCATGCATTAGAGGCTGATAGTTTCTTCTGAAAATTATGCTGGGGTTTTCTAATGTACATTTAAAAGTCTAATCAGTATCCCATAGCATGATGTGTACCTGGCAGTACTGAGACTAAATTTCATCTCAGAAGCTGGTAGTGGATCATCTGCAACTGATTGATGGCAAAGGTGAGAAATGCTAATAGGATGCAAGTTCGTGTGGTCATTTAACCATGTCTTTATACTGAAATATACTTATATTTACATGTAAATGTGAAAAAAAAGTGAAGATGTAACAGTGAGAATGTAAATATTTTAAGATATCCGGTATATTAATTTTGTGCTGTCTTTTGGGTCAGGGAAGAGTGATGGATCATCTTCATTCTTCTCTTGTGTTGAATATTTTTAATGCCTAATTTGATCTTAATTTTCAGTATTTCCCCATATTTGTGGTGCTATTATTCAGTCTTCTACCTTTAGTAAGTGCTAGATTTCATCTTTTTTCTAATTCTGCCATTATTTCAAAGTCTTCTAGTTAGTTTAAATTTTTATCACTTTTTCTTCCCCTCTACTAATACTTCCAGGAGAGAACTGGACTGTCATGAGCTAACAAGTCTCTGTGTAGGGTCAGAAGTTTTGTTTAACATTATTTTCCCCCTCTGTTATTTGATCAGGCTGTAATCAGACCTTCTATCACATCTCTCGGCAGTATCTTGCCAGAGATGTACTGATGGAAAATTGTACTCGTGTGTGTATGGATGTGGCTCTACAAAACTATATGTTAGCAAGGGGCTTCATCCTCATAGTTTGAAAGGACCTCCAGTAGCAACCAGTGAGCATTGCCACATGTCTTATGAAGTATGACTGATGTATGACATTTTCCTACATGAAAACCATATATAATGTCACATTTTTCCTCCAAGCCCTACTTTGGTTGTCTGCTTATATACGAGCTGTTCAGGGACCCTGGGTGTTGCAAAAATACACTGATTACATGTTATCATGTGCAGCTGGCTTGCTGTTGTGCAGTGTTTTTCTGTGGCACTGCCATGTATCTGACCAGCCTTGCTCACTGAGCAAGGGATGTGAAGCTGTTTTTTGGATGTAGTTTCTTGCTGTGTGCTGGAGCAATGTGCTTATGGCCCCCAAAATCCTTGCTGTGGCTGTGGTAATGGTGTAGCATTTCTGATTCTTGTCTGCCCATCCCTTATCTTAACTATGGTTGATGCTTACCACAGCTAGCAATCTTCTCTTTCCAGTACACTGGACTAATTAGTCCCTGAAATTTGTCTCTTCATGTAAAAATCCTTCAGTTGCTAATCCACCAAAAAAACAAAGTGTATTTTTAGGAATCCTGGGATTTTACCTGTTCCATCAGTGCATTTAAATTTTTAAAAGGTAGCTAGTGAGTTCTGCTACTAGGTCTTCCTTTACATAAAACACAATACTGACTATGCAATTTTTATCAATATAATGTGGAAATTATATAAATCCAGTATTTTGACAGTTACACGGTGATAAAGCTTGTAGAAAATAAGAGATGTGACAATAAGATCTGAACAGCAGGCAGGAAGGTTAAGCATTAAGTTTTTTGAAGAATGAAGTGTGTAAAGTAATTTGAGGAATTCAGACACGAGGTTCACCTAGGCAAGTACTTAGTTTTTAACAGCAACTGTAGCAGTCTAATTAGCTGGGATAAATATAATGTCAGGCCCAAATTCTTTACACTAAGGAGTAGACCTAGGACCCTGGGGATCAGGAGGCTGGGACCTTAGACTTACAAGGTCAAGCCCTTGCCCCATAGCTGCAATTGGTTATCTGCCCAGGTAAACCCTGTATCTAGCCAGGTTAGCCATGCCCCCGGGTCTTTGGATCCTGGTCTCAGAACCATGTGCTCTCTGGAAGGGGCTCCAAGCCATGCAGCCTTGGGAGGTGCCTGGAGAGCACATGGTCTCTCCAATGGAGTAAAGAACATCTCTGAGCCTCATCCATCATACCTGTCTGTCCTTTAAGCTATGCTCCCCATCCAGACCAGGTTGGGTGGAACAAGAGGTAACCTCACACCTGAGGGCGGACAGATACGCTGTTACAACAAACAACCAATAAAAACCAGAGAAATTAAAAAACCCCAACATGTTTCCTGCTGGGTATGTCTGCTGAACTTCCAGACACCCATGGCTTAGGCACCTCTTGAGACAGAGTGTCTTTTCATACCTAGTAACATTTTGTGCATTTTTTTCATCATAAAACATGTTTGTCCTGTACACAACAGGCATTGAGTTCTGAAGTTAAAACACATATCCTTCAAAAAGCTACCTCCTTTTGCTTTGATCTCTGAACATTTTATTTTATGTTCCTAGTTTCTAAGTTATGATTTTGTAGACCTTTATTTCATCCTTCTTTGATTTTGTTCTTCCAGGCTGAAGACTTCTGGTCTATATACTGTTTTCTTTTCCAGATGCCTTTTCTGCCTTGAGTGCTATTGCTGTTCTCCGCATCCTTCTGTGTATCTTGTTCTGTATGTTCATTGTAGCATCCTAAAGCATACTGATGTGATGAGGGATTGCTCCTTGAACAAAGATTTCTCATTCATATATGAAGTGATTCCTCTCCATTCTAACGGTTGCTTTCCTTCTCTCTTTGTGGCTGTTATGCATTTTACATGAGTAAGTTTGAATCTTAGGATTTTCTGACATTTATAACTATTTTTATTTTCTCTCACGTTCATTTGCACCTATAATAGTTCTTGGCAGATTACCATGCATTTCTGAGAAAGGGAATTTTCTCCCTTTTCTGTGGCTCTTTTAAAGCTGTTTATATGTCTGAATTTACTAATGTTGATCCAGAGTTAGTATTACTTTGAGTGTGTGTGTGAGCCATAATCAAGAATTTTAGGCTGCAGTTAAGAATGGTCCACTGAATCCATTAGAAAGGAACAAACATGAAATGCAAGGTAGAAATACTATAAAATTAATTTATTTCACTATGCAGGCAAAGAAGCTTAAGGTAGCAAAAAAGGTAAGTGCCCAGGATATACTGAATAAAAAATTTTAGACTTTTCTTGGTGTCATGGTGTTTTCTTGGTGTCTTGGTTTGACACTGGCCGAACGCCAGGTGCCCATGAGAGTCACCCAGTCACCCCCCTTGCTACAACTGGGCAAAGGAGGGAAAAGTGGAAAAAAAAAGTTAACAAGGGCTTCACTAGTGAAGTAAGGACCAGGGGAAATATTTCAAGGGTAAAACAGGCTCAACTTCATTTGCAAAGTGAAATTTATTACTAACAGATTCAGAGGACAATAATGAGAATTAAAATCAGCCCTTAAAACATCTTTTCCCTTGGACCCCTCCCTCCTTCCTGTTGACAGCACAGGAGGACAGGGCATGGGAGTTTTGGTCAGATAATCACCAAAATTTTCTTCCTCTGCTCCAGGAGAGGAGTCCTTCCCCTGTGACACCCCATCCCCTGTGTGGTCCCTCCCACAGGAGACAGCTCTCCATGAACTTCTCTGAGATGGGGCCACTCTCATGAGCAGCAGCCAAGCCACACCTACTGCAAATGTGAGTCCTTCCCATGGGCACACAGTGCTCCCAAAACTGCTATGATGTGGGTTTCTCTTCCATGGGGTGCAGTTCTCCAAGGACAGGCTGCTCCAGCCTGGAAGCAGGACCCCCTCTTCACCAGGTCTCCCAGTGGATCCCAGCTTCCTCCAGGCATCCACCCACTCCTGCATGGGCCCCTCCCCATGGGCTGTGGGTGGATCTCTGCATGCCACATGGATCCCCAAGGGCTGTGCATGGATCTCTGCATCCCCCGTGGATCCTCATGGCTGCAGGGATGCTTCACCATGGTCGTCACCGCAGCCTGCAGAGGAATCTTGGCTCTGGTACCTGGTGCACTTCCTTCCCTCCTTCTCATCTCTCCTCCTCTTTCTCTTTCTTCACAGAGATTTTGGTGGTCTCCATACTGTTTTCCTCACACGTTCTCACCTCCTCCTCTTCTCTGATTAGAAGCCAGAACTGGAGACTTTGTTTTGATTTTGTTCTTAAGTATGTTATCACAGAGGTGTTACCAGCGTCTCTCATTGATTCAGTTTTGGCCAGCAGCATGTCCATCCTCAGAGCCATCATCCATTGGCTCTGCCAGACATGGTGGAAGCTTCTCACAGGAGCCATCATTGTGGCCTCCCTGCTACCTAAAACCAGGCCATGCCAAACCAACTAGGCCAACCACACTTGGCAATGTGGATTTTCCTTGTAATGAGTTGTAGGGATCACTACTCAGTATGGAGAGTAAGCTAACAGCAATATTTGACTTTGTTTGGATTTTGTGGTTTGTTTTTTGCAGAATAATCATAACTCAGACCGGATCAAAGATAAGTTTAATGAACTAGGGACTTCATTAACATTTTGCATTTCATATCTCATGACTGAATTAAAAGGACTTTCATGTTCTTTGAGGAGAAAATGTGTCGGCCCTCTATAGGACAGCCTCAGAATCCCAGCTGGACTTGGTACCATAGGGCCAAGATTTTACAAAGCAAAAATAATCTTCATCTCTTTCTCTATGCCTATATCTCTACTTCAAAAAAGTTTAATGATTCACATACTTGTGCTTAATTGTGCAAACCAATTTATATTTTATCCTTTTCCTGTATTCTGTAACTGCTGAGTTTGAATTTTCTTTTTCTTACAACAATACTATTAAAAGGTTACAGGTGTATGTGTGTGTGTATTCTTGGTTTTTTTTATTGGTCAAGAGCTTAAACGGTAGAAAACATTTTGTTCTCCTGTCAGGAAAGAGCTGTTGCTTTTGCTTTGCAGTCCAGCCTAATTTGCACCTGTGTGCAAGGGGGGCTTGAGGGAAGCAGAGAATTCCTGTGAGACTGGCTTCATTTTGCCACAGCTAACAGAGGAATAGGAAGGGTCAGAATGGGGACTGTTGCTCTGAATGATGATGCTTTGCAAAAAGCACCTCTTCAGGACCAGTTTTCACTCAGTATTTACCTCTGAATCCTTAGCGGCAGAAGCAGCAGCCAGCCTGGCTTTCTGGAGATCTGCTGGAGGCAATGCATGACCAATGATTTATTTTCACATTTTACAACCTGTTATCCTGCCTGAGAACTGAAATTACCTGCAGCCCAACCCTGCAACACCTTGTCAGAGTACAAATACTGCATTCTGCAGCCCTTCCCCAGCAAATCTGGATCACCTGACAACATAAAGCAAGTCAGATCCCAGATTGTAATTGCAAGAGAGAACATTTGTGGAGTTTCCAATAAAAACTGTAGTGATCTCATGGAAACCCATATAACTTACTCTGATGGACTTTCAAAAAGAAAATTGAATTACTGCATTTCATACAATTGTTTGGGTGAAGAAGTTAACTAGATGATTGGATCACAGCAGAGAAGCTGTTTTTGTGTCAATTGACAGTTGAAATTAGGTAGAAAATTACTCAGAGGACTGGAATTTAGTTACACAAATTTAAAATTAGAAGAACATTTTGTACTTTATGAAGGAGATCATATCTGTAACATTTGGTACAAGCTAACATTAGTCAGGATAATTAAATTCAATGTTTTTAAAGATTAAGAGATGTTTTACTTCAAGTGCTTTAGCAAGCACAGAGCTAGGAGGAAAAACGTATTGCTCTGCTATGTTTTCTACTTTCATGTGTTCTGGTACATTAATTTGCCAGGGTCAGAGAAGTGGCTGGTTAGATGGATTCTCTTGATTTCAGGTAGTTTTCATAAGCAAATTACTGACCTAATCTTTGAAAGTCATCTAAGAATTTAAAAATAGAACTGACTGAAAAAGTATTTCAGTTCCAAGAGAAGTATTGATTTATTATTTATCTTGGAAACAACCAGAAAATTTAAGAAAAAAATAAAAAGGAAAAAAAAAACCAAAGGAAAATCTAATCCTCTTGTCCATGCTATTTGCAGTAGTTTTCATTGCAAGACAAATTCTAGATACCTTCACATAAAATTGAAAGAGAAGTTGTATAAAGCTGTTTTCCTGTATTTCTTACCTTCCAGGCTCATAGAGATTGAGGTACACATCAAAATGCTGAGGGCAACAGGAATGATGTCAAGCCAAGCTCTACGGCACGCCACAGGGGGATGGAGCTGTGACCTCTGAAACAGGGAAGGGAATTCTTGCAGTCAGTTTGGGGAAACTGGGATTTAAGAACCTCTTGGAATCTTCAATATCTGTGTCCTCTGTGCAGTCAAGCAGGATCCCACAGCTGCTTGATAAAACCCTTATGAGCCTGCCTGCTTGCAGCAAATCCCCAGCACCACAGTCAGCACTATTACAGTGGAAGAAATGAGGTAGCCTCCACTGGTGAGCATGTGGCCCTTGCTGCATGTGAGGGAAACACAGTTTCACAGTTTCTCTGCTGTTTTGCTTTGTTGTTTTAAATCTCTGCTGTACTTTTTATTCAGTTCTTATTTTTACAAAAGCATTGTATAAATATAATATCTCTGTGATCACTGACATTTTAAAAATGCTGAAAAAAGTTTAGTCTTTGTGGGGATGAAAGGACTTACACTCACTCTGTCAGCTCTTGCAGTGGCATCACTTTGGCTGATGCCTCACAAAACTATCTGGTTACATGAAGAAAGTCTCAAAATGGTGCTATTGCCTTTCATGGCATCAAGTATTCCCCACAGACATATGGTAACTGGCCAGGTCTCTCCTTTTACTTGGGAGCTTGCACTATGTCAAGAAAACCTCCACTCAAAGCACTTAATGCAGAATTTGGAGATACATGATAGCAGAATACCTCTTAAGTTGTTTGTAGAAGCCAAGAACAAATTAGTCCACAGGATAGCAGACAGGTAATAATAAGAGAAAATTCTGCTCTATAAAATTTACTATATAAATCAGACCAGTAATAGTATGAACACTGAAAATAGGCCATGCTAGATAAGATGGGGTAATTGTGGTAAGTGCTTTTGACAGCAGTTATTAAAAGACATGGCTCTTATTTTTTCTGTTAGGTGGCTTATTTGGTTTAGTTTCTTTTTTCGCTTCTTTGTTTTGGTAAAAGCTTTTATTTTTTCCCTTTGTGTTTTTAATGGGCAGGCAAGAGAGTGGGAGCAGACTGGGCTACAACAGAAGTGAGCAGAGGAAAACTCATTTGCTGGAAGCAGTAGTTACAGGGGGATCAAGTCGAGCCACAGAACTCATCGTGGCAAGTGGAACTTGTTCTCACGCAACCCAGTCTTGTAAGTAAAAAGTCTTTGCATTTTGAGTATTGTGCATTGATGCCTTCTATATTTGGCCCTCTAACAGTGATGAATTCAGAAAGGTGTGTGCAGCAGTCTTGTTATAAGGGCAGCTTAAAATAACAGATTTCCCAGCCCAGAGAATCAGCAGAAGAAGTGACAACAAAAGATTTGATAGGAGATAGGTAACAAGGCTTGGAATCAGCCTTGTTAATAGACTAGGAAGTGAAAAAGACAGCATTTGAGATCTAAACAGATCAAAGCAAATTACAAAATAGAGGATTAATTATTTTGAACACTGGGTATAGAAAGAAAATGTACTTGGTTAGTAAGCACCAGTCTATAAGCAAATATAAGAATTGTAAGTAGGTGTTCCAAAGAGATGGAAGTGTTGGCCAATTAATACCTGCAGGTATCATCTCTATCCTGTATTTTAAATCAATTCACCTTAGTAGAAAATGTGTGTGAATCTTGAAAATATTTTTATGTAGGCAGTTCTCAGAGGGAGATTGAAGCTGTGTGCTCCTCATCTGACAGTATATAAGGCCAGTCACTAAAAGAGGTCAAAATTGGTGGCTCTCTCACAGTTTTGAGTATTAACATTTTTATTTTAAAAGATTTTAGAAAGATTTTAGAAATAAATTTTGATGTGAGTACAGAAGTTCACACAAATTAAAAAATGACAAATATTTAATGATGAAGCATAAAAAATATCAGACATGAATTTTTCACAAGAAAATGGGTTATAATGCTAACAGAACTGGCCAAATAGAGGGGTTTCCAAATCAATGTGCATTTCCAAAAGGAGATAGTGTAATGAAGGAGCACTAGTGAAGTGAGCATGTGGCTGAAGACTTTTCAGACCTCTGAATTGAAAACTTCTTCTGGACTTGATCATATTCCTGCTGGGTTCAGTAAATTTATTTTGACATTCAGAGCCAGAGGGTGGGGGAGAAACCTGTTTGTTAAAAATTATTATTACAGAGAATCAGAAATGAGAACTCATTACTGAACTCTGGGAGAAGATTAGTCAGCAAGCAGCTGGCTTTGACCTTGGAATGCAAAGAGACAGGAATGTGTAGGAGTCAGGGAGAACTCTGTCATGGCTTGACTGACATCCACCTACTCCTGTAGATGTATTTGAGATGCACATTCTGTCTTCCTTTGGAAATCAATCTTTTGGGAACCTGTTTTCCTGGAATGCGATGTCTTAAATTGCTCTGCAGGAAGGGGATACGCTATAAGGAGCAAATGAGAAGTTTATAAGATCATTCATATTACACAGCAGCCAAAAAAAAAATACCCATGTCAATTATTATGAGTTCAGTAAACTCCTAATGATTGACTGTGACATTGATTTTAATATGCAAATTAAAGCAAATGTGTTTAATGTCAGGGGAGAAGAATGAAAATGAGGATCAGTTATGATTAAAAATCCCATAATGTGGCTGGGAATGAAAGGTGTTCCACTGTCAGTGAGAGGTATGGCTGATAGAAATGTGTAAAGAGCATAAATGAAGAAACATGTATGCTGTGTTTTGTAAATAAGAAAGAGGTATGGAATGAATGCAAAAAGGAAATCTTTAGACTAACATACATGATATTGGTCTGTGAAATAAATAAGCTTAGCACATGTATCTGTAGCCTTCTTACATTCTATAGAAATCAGTATTCAATAACAAAATAAAACAATGAAAAAATTGTCTTTTAATTTTCTGGTTTATGTAACTACTCACATGGACATAATTCCTATGGTGATCTGAATTTATTATGCTGCCCTGCAAGTTTGTCAAATGTGAATTGCTGCAAAGTGAAATTAAATGGTATAAAATATATAAGTATATGTAATACAAAAATAGAAGTATCAGAAGTAATGTTCTTTTTGTGCTACTCACTGGAATTATGTTGAGGAATTTTAAGCAAATATATAAAAATGTCTTTCATGACAGGATAAATGAATTACATAAAGCACCTTTATAGATTTTAATTCACCTTAATACTTGACTCCTGGTTAGGCTTCAGCCTTCTAGAGGCAGAGCAGAGTCTCCTACATTCTGTGGTGAGACAGTCCTTAACTCAGGGCTGCAAAGGCAAGCCTCCTAGGTGCAAGTCACTGAGCAGGCAGTGCCCTGTTTGCACACAGTCACTTGTATAGGGCAGGCTTGATTTCCTTCTCCATTGAAAATCAAAGACACAGGCATCACCTCCAGGTGAGAGAGAGGAGCTTCTGTTCCCTTCTGCAGGACACTGCAACTGTGATGCTTACTGCAGTTGTGGCTAGATACCACAACCTATTCCTGAGAATGCACATTTGCCAGGTAGATGGTGACTGTTAGAGTGATGATTTCAGCTAAATACATTGTAATTTTCATGAGATTTTTCTATTACAAATAAAAATTACCTTAACTGGTTGTAGGGTGAGAACAGAAATATCTCTTCAAAAGCTTTTAAAACCTTTAGTGCTGTACTGCTCTAGAAAAAACCTATCACAGAGAAATTTCATGTTGGAGCTAGGATGAGGAAGATCTGTATCTAGACTGTATATTTTGAAATAATTTCTAGTTTTTTTCTTAAGTATCTGTGTGAATGAAGGGCTGTCATAGAATCACAGAATGGGTAAGGTTGGAAAGTCATGTGGTGCAGCCTCCCTGCTTAAAAAGGGTCATCCCAGAGCACATGGCACAAGATTGTGTCCAGACAGTTCTTGAACATCTCCAGTGAGGGACTCCATAGCCTCTCTGGGCAATCTGTTCCAGTGCTCTAGTAACAAATTGCTGCACATTTAACACCCAGGATTTATAGCTTCCCTTGCTATATTTTATGCCACCAGTGGGACTACACATATTCTGTGGCATGCCTTTTATTAATTAGGCTTTATCTATTTGATTTGGAGACAGACAGAGGAACTTAATATATTATTACTAACTAATGAGCAAATTCTACTTTCTGATGATTAAATTTTCAAAAGTAATTTGAAACATAGATTGTACGCTCTTCACAGGGAGACATCATCAGATGGACTTCATTAATTAATCAGCAACATTTGCTGCATAGCACGGCTATGCAGGTGCTAGAATAAAATAACTATTATTTGAAGTTGTTTTTCACATTTTTCATTGTTCCATAGGAAAATGGCTCAGGGCTTAATTTCTCTGTGATGTTAGCTTTGTTTATAACTCAAATTCCATACAAAAGGAAAATGCCTTAACTTTAATAAGTGCTAGTACTTCTGGATTGAACTGTTAATCTGAATCACCCGCTCTGATCTTGTCTGCAGTTAGTGTACCTGATTAGATTGTGTGGGTGTGGACTGTATCTGTGTTGGTGCAGCAACACCAGTGTGTTGGTTTGCTGTAATTCCTCCCTTCCTGATACAATGACACAGGCAGTCAACTTCTTCCCTGATTCCTTCTTGGAAAAGAAAAAAATGTGTCTCAGCTTGTTGCAGCAGATAAAGTTGGGTGCAATCCCCTTTAGAAATCTTTGTGCCAGATGCAGCCAGTGGTAGTGCCTTACATGGGCTCAGCTCCCTGTGTGCCATCCTGTAGTGACAAATTTACAAACCCTTGCAGTGAAGACAGACTGTCCACTTTCTGCTTCCTCTAATGTCTGAAAAAGCAAATAACATCCTTCCTTCCTTCCTTCCTTCCTTCCTGGCCCTC